>BSBN01001265.1:0-1200000 GCA_027924645.1 Cunninghamia lanceolata | reverse complement strand
TAAAGGCTGGGATCAACTCATCTTCTTCAATATGGATGTACATGAAGTCACTAATAACTGCATATTCAGAAATTCTTTCACCATATTGTACTAGAAATGCAGATTTAAAATCATGCCAAGAGCTGACAGAGCGACCTGGAAGGTAGGAGAACCAATCCCTTGCATCTTCATCTAGAGATTGAACAAATAATCTCATAACTACATCTTCATGGTCAATCTCGAAATCATCTATAACATTTATAAACTGCTGCAAGTGTCTCTCAGCTGATTCATCCTTTGCGCCACTAAATTTGGGCAAATATCTTCTGATTTTAGGTGGAAGAGCATTTGGGTAGCCACAAATGCCACTAAAATTTATGGGCTTATATCTATCTATGTTGAAACTTCTTTTATTACATGGTTGGGACTGACTACTATACATTATTGCATTTGACACTTCACAAGGGTGCATAAGCTGACAATACATCTTTTTACGCTTTCGCAACCCTCTTCTCTACTCAGATTTTCAATCACAATATGACCTTAGGCCCTTAAAATACAAACTGCTATTTCAACCTGCCTAAAGTCCTCTATATGAGTCTTTTGAAAAACATTGCATGCCCTTTTGAAATATAGAGTAGGTTCTAACAAAAGCATGCAAGCTCTGCTTTCACCAATGTTTCCCTTTTAACCAGTGCTATTTCACTAGATAGGGAACTCTTCAAAAACTTGTACAAATACCTGGATATGTTGTAGCTGCTGATATGTTCATTCAACAGAGTCGCCACCTCCTTGGTAGAGGAATGAGCTTCAAACAGGCTGAAGCTAAAAACTGATTTCTTTCTTTCTGGGTCATCCACCAGCAGAGCCACAGATGAAACTTTTTCTTTTGCTGCAACAAGGCACCTCCAGGTCTGATTCTTCAATTTCTCAGACTCAAGCTTCATGGATATGACATTGTTTTCCCCAGCAGAGTCGCCATTTTGTTGGTTTTTCTTCTGAATCAGCATCAGGGTTTGCCAGTTCCTGTGCACATGCAGATTCAGCCAACTAATACAGGAGGTTGCGTGAGCTCCTCCCCTTCACTTCTGGTTCTACCGCACCAAGGGGGGTGTCCTTATAACTCAAGATATAACCTTGACTAGCTCAAAGATAGAAAGATCTAACTTGACAACAACAGGTAGAATACTCTCATGTATGGACCAAGATTTGTGTAACAAATCACAAGGTGGGCAACGTTCTTGGACATATATGTCTGGTCAGGTATGAGAGCATGCAGGGGTTTTCCTACTCCTAATCCTACAACTAACAGGTGGAAGTGATGAAATGGGCGGACATAATGTCCGGGATGCAAGACAAGGGGTTTTGGCTCATAACTACTGATCCAGGAGCAGACTGGTGCCTATCCATTGGGCAAGGAGTCAACTAGATGTATACAACAGATGGTTTACAACTTTCACTCAAGTTTCAGGGGGTTGGACTGATGCTTGCCTTACAAACATCACCCAAGAATGGGTACCTAACCGCCTGTACTTACAGATATCCCTGCTGACATGCAACCAGATTCAAAAGAAAGAGAATAACATGCAGCAAATGGAGACAAGCAGATAGACACATGCAATAAGCATTTTTCATATAACATTAACACTGAAACTGAAAATATGTGCAAAATACATTCATGTTGCAACTCATAAACTCCAAAATGGGATAAAACAGCCAAGATCATGCCCTGTTCTTCATTATTTACACAAAAATGCCTCAGGCCTTCAACAACCAAACAATGGTAACACAGTCTGCCTATATCGGCCAGAAAGTGTACCCACAGCAATTAATTACATGGTTGACCAAAAATCCCGCCAAATACAGATCTTAGAAGGAATGGCGCTTAGAAGTTATTGCTGTAGCAGACAAGGGAGGCCTCGAGCCTTGTGCCGCCATCTGGGGTCTTCATTCATAATTAGACAGCTTCACCATTTGTACCATCACCCATACGCTTGCTACAGTCGCCATTTATGGCTCAACCACCCGCGGCCTACCTGGAAACCGCTGCAGCACTCAAAAAGGAATTTCCCGCCAAAATGCATTTTATTGAAGGTTCAAGTTATGCAGGAACATTAATCCCACATGCACGGTGAGAAGACCACCTCAGTAGTTTAAAAACATGGCCACATGCATAATAAGTGTCGAGTGCTTTTGCCACGCTTGACACACACCTTTCTCTCCAAAAGCCCATCAGCCAAACTTCTACCATCGGCTCACCCCAAAAAACTCTCATCGATCTCAGTTGTCTCGCTGATGCCTACCTTACAATCCGCTCCATCGGCCAAAGATAGACCATCGGGCCAGCACAAAACTCCTTTGCCGATGCCCATGGTCTCGCCGATGCCTTCAAAAATCCTGATGATGTCACCATCACCTGTCTGCATACCGCGCAACTCTCATATCTGGATGATGTCATCGCCATATAGGCGCCGGGGTGATATTAGAAAGATAACCCGATATTTTGGAATATCACCCCCCATACAAAAGATCATGATGCACTGTAGACCGGATGATGATGATGATGACCCCTTTAACTCAAAGAACATCAGGGTGCACTGTAGCTCTACTGCAGGATCGGGATGATATCCAAACATCACCCGATATTGAAACAAGATGATCCTGATGACAAATCTGGTCGACAGAAAATCATGATGATGCTGACCACCTCGAAGAAAATATGATGCTGCTGTTGAAAAATGCTGAGGAGGGCCAACACTTAGAACATTTTTTGGATTTTTAGGGAAGGTGCCTGCATGAAAATTGTTCCAAAACTGAGAGTCAAATCAGGCACCAACAATTTCTATAACAAATTTGAAATCCGAATGATACTATATTTAGGCATGGGAGCGCTTGAGTTCCAAGCATATATATATATATATATATATATATATATATATATATATATATATATATATATATATATATATATATATATATATATATATATATATATATATCTCTAAAATTGATTATGTTGATGTCACACTGTGAAACTAAATAGAGCTATCCAATTAAGTGTGCAGATCTATCTCTAAAATTGATGGTTTTACTTGACAGTAGACCATGATATAGACCCAAAATTGATTTTAAAAAATAATTAAAACTAAGTTATTAATGAATGTCATTTGAGTAGTTAACATCAGTTATCATAATTTTTACATGTGCATTGAGGCTTTTGGAATTAAATAACTCTTACTTAGCTTCCATAAACTCAAGAACATAGTTTGGACAACTTCGGGACATCACAAACATTATGGTGAGGGCTTCAACAAGAAGCAAGGGAATGAACCCAATCATGCTAGGAAAGTCTCCTAACAAAGATGTGACAGAGTTAGAGATTAGATCCGATGGGACTTTGGACATATCATTTTCTTCACTAGATAACAAGGTGCACCTACTAGAGGAGAATAGGCAAAATATCAAGTCTGGTATGGACAAATAAAGTAATTTGGATAACATTATAAATAAATTGGATATTCTATCAAACTCTGTCAGTTGTTGGGATAAGGTGCCATTAACCTTGTAAATCCCAATATTGTATTTATTTTGTTTTATTATTTGTAATTTGTAATTACCCATAAGGGAATGAGGTAGTTTCACCGGCAGTGGTAATTGTAGATTCACCGAAGGTAATTATGGAGTGACATTTATAGTTGGCAATTGTTAAAATCACGAGTAAATGAGGGTAGGCGCCACCTTGGGAGAATCTGCTATTTTTAGCATGTATAACACACGTCATAATTTTTAGTGAGTGCATGTAAGAGAATCTATGACAGCTATAAGTTGTCATAAGATTCTATAACACTATGACGACATATGATGGATATTTATTATGTGTAAGTTGCTATGCTTAGCCCTAGGTGCCCATCTTGGGAAGATACTCTTTGGTTGAATCTATGACGGTTATGACGTGTCATAAGATTCTATAAAAAACCTTATTTAGCTTTAGGCGTCCAACTTTGCATGGCTAACTTTGGACAAGTGGCAAGAGCTTGTAAGGAGACCCATTTAATATTTGCATGTTGGAGATTCTCAGGAGAGAGAAAGTGGACGCCTAGTTTGGTTTGAGAACACTTCTATATATGCATTGTCCTGTAAATATTGTAGCATAATAGATTCATAGGTACTCAGGTGCTGTAGGAATGTTGTTGGATTGAAGACTGATGATGAGAGTTGTGTAATTGATGTATTGTACAATCTTTTGCAAATTACTACAAACTTGTGCCTTTTTCTTGCTGGAGTTTTTTTCCCTGAAAGGCTTTTCTCCATGTAAATATTATGTTGTTGTGTTCAATTCTTCATGCTTGATATTTTCTCTATAGTGGGTTTTCTGTTTTGATGCAATCTCCATTCTCTAATACATTGTTAAGGATCATTTGAACTTATTTGAATCAAATTTCCATTGAGTAGTGTCTTCATTTCTAACATTTGGTATTAGAGCCTAGCCAACTTTGACTCTTGGGTGGTAGAGTGAAGGTTGTGTAGCTATAGTGGGAGATTTGGTTGTATTTGTTTTGAAAATCTTGAGTTGGTATTATGGTTGCATCCATCGTTGCATCAACTTCTCGATTGGACATTGAGAAGTTCAACAGAACAGGGTATGAGTTGTGGAAGCTGAAAATGGAGGATTTGTTGGAAGAAAGAAACTAGTGGTTGGATATTCAAAAAGAGAAGAAACCTGACGATGTCTCTTAAGATGAGTGGGATAGATTGGATAAAAAGGCATGAGGTACTATCCGTTTGTGTCTTGCAGATTATGTCCTGTTGAATGTCGTGAAGGAAGAGACTACACACAACTTGTGGAAATGTTTGGGTGAGATCTACCAAGCCAAGAGTATGGTAAAAAAACTTTACTTGAAGCGTAAATTGTTTTCTATGAAAATGAAAGAGGGTGAATCGGTTGTTGAGCATTTAAATTCTTTTAATTTGTTGTTGAGTCAGCTTGCATCTGTAGATGTTGAAGTTAATGAGGAAGATAAATGTATCTTACTTCTTTGTTCTTTACCTGAGTCTTGGGAGAATGTTATCCTTGCTATCACTGCTAACCTCGTGGATCCGAAGATGGATGCTCTTGTTGCAGTTTTGCTAGCACAAGAATTGAAGAAGAAGAGTTCGAATAGTTCAAGGGATGCTCTTCAGTGTCAAGGGAAGGTCTAAGGAAAGAGGATCGAAAGGAGATTAGAAGGGGTTCAAAGACAAATCTAAGGGCCATTCTAAGACTCCTGGGAAGAAGAATAGAGTTAAGTTTTGGAACTACAGTAAAAAGGGACATGTGAAGGAGTGCAGAAACCCAAAGAAACTGTGGGAGAATTCTTCTGATAAGTCCTCAAATGCAAGTGAAGATGTTTTACTTTCTACGTGTAATGTTATTTCTAATTATCACTATTTGGTTGACTCAGGATGCTCATTTCATATGACCCTTCATAAGGAATAGTTTTCCACATACGAAGAGTATGATGGAGCTAAAGTGTACCTTGGGGACAACTCTACATATCAAATAGTTGGGAAAGGCAAGGTATTATTGTGTTTCAGTGATGGGAGGATTAAAATCCTCCCTAGTGTTTTGCATGTTCCTGGATTAGCTAGAAATCTTATTTTAGTTTCGAAGTTGAATGATTTGGGAATGCATGTAACATTTGATAAGCATGGTTGCAGATTAGTGAGAGAAAACTTGGTGGTAGCAAAAGGGAAGAGATTGGAAACCTTGTTTAGGCTAGATGCAACTACAGTTTGTAATTCCTCTTATATTTCTAAGGCTTCTAAAAACACTTGTATGTTGTGGCACCATAGATTGGACCACACAAGTAATAATGTTTTGAAAACTATTAAGAATAAAAATTTGTTGGATGGTTTTTCTTATTTTGATGAGCACTTTGATTTCTATGAGCATTGTGTGTTTGTTAAACAAAACATAAAATCATTTCCTTTAGGAAACAATAAGCAAAAGTGAAGTTAGAGATTATTCATATAGATGTGTTTGGACCTATAGATAATGACTCTATCGAAAAATTTCGTTATTTTGTCACCTTTATTGATGATGTATCCAGATTCATGTGGATTTATTTTATGAAACATAAATCTGAAGTTTTCACTAAGTTTAAGGATTTTAGTCTTAGTTGAAAACCAATCGGGATTAAGGATAAAAATATTAAGATCTAACA
The DNA here is from genome assembly GCA_027924645.1 of Cunninghamia lanceolata. NCBI lineage: Eukaryota > Viridiplantae > Streptophyta > Pinopsida > Cupressales > Cupressaceae > Cunninghamia > Cunninghamia lanceolata. The sequence goes on along the minus strand of BSBN01001265.1, from coordinate 1,193,818 downwards.
ATAGAAGAGAATATTGCTCTAAAGAATTTGATGAGTTTTGCAAGTATGTAGGTATAATAAGACAAAAGATAACTCTGTATACACCACAGTAGAATGGTGTTGCAGAAAGGATGAACCGAACAATTATGGAAAGAGCTAGAAGTATGTTGAGTGATTCACAGTTGGATAAATGTTTTTGGGCAGAGGCTGTGTGTACTGCTTGCTACTTGATTAACAGATCTCCTTGTAAAGCTCTTGATTTGACATCTTATGAAGTGTGGACAGGTAAGAAACCTTATGTTTCACATTTAAAGGTTTTTTGACTGTGAGGCTTTTGTTCATGTGCCTGAGAAAAAGCAATCTAAGTTGGATCCAAAAGCTGACAAGTGTGCTTTCATTAAATATGGTGATAATGTAAAAGGTTATAAGCTTTGGAATCCACTAACCTGAAAGATTATATATTCTAGAGATGTTATTTTTAGGGAACTTAGAGCTATTTTTGAACCTGAGCAACCAAAAGAAAAAGAAAAGGTGAAAAGAGTGCACTTTGACTTAGAGCAGGAAGATGCACCTCAAGAAGAACACAATGATGAATTGGGGGTGAAGAAGAAGAAGAAGAAGAAGAAGATTCGAGTAATTTTGATGAAAAAAATATGTTGTTACAGAAGAAGTTGGTACAAATGAGCATCCAAAAGAACAAGTAGAGTTTCTTACTCCACCTTGAGGAGATCCACAAGACAACGAAACCCAATTGACAGGTATAGCCCACCCGATTTATGTTGTGTATTTTCTTTATTGAGTACTGACAATGAGCCTAGATCCTATAGGAAATCTATTTATGTAGATGATAGTGAGTCTTAGTAGTTAGCCATGCCGGAGGAGATGATGGCTTTAGACTCTTATAACACCTGGGATCTTGTTAGTTTGCCCAAAGGAAGAAAGGCCATAGGTTGCAAATGGGTCTTCAAGAAGAAGTTTGGAGTAGACAGTTCATTAGAGAAGTACAAGGCTAGACTAGTAGCCAAGGGCTACTCCCAGAGAGAGGGAGTTGATTTCGGTGAAATTTTCTCTCATGTTGCTAAATTGACTTCTATTACATTTCTTTTATCCATTATTGCAGCTTATGATTGGGAAATAGAGAAAATGGATGTTAAGATTGTGTTCTTGTATGGAGATCTTGAGGAAGAAATTTATATGCAATAGCCTACAGGTTTTGAGGTAAAAGCAAATGAACATTGGGTTTGCAAGTTAAAGAGGTCTCTCTATGGTTTGAAATAGTCCCCTAGAATGTGATATCAAAAGTTTGACTCATTTGTGTTGAAATTGGGTTTTGTTAGAAGCAAGGAGGATCATTGTGTATACATTCATTGTATTGATGATTCTATACTAATCATTGCATTGTATGTTGATGACATGTTATTTTTCAGCAAAACTAAGGGTATGATCAGTAAGCCGACAGCCCAACTTTTAAGTGTATTTGATATGAAGGATCTTGGAGCAGTCAGGTATATTATGGGTATGAATATTAGGAGGGACTGAGGTAATAGAAAGATTTGGTTATCTCAGAGTAAGTATGTGAATACCATTTTGCAGAGATTTAGTATGCAGGGCTGTAACCCAGTTAGAGTTCATTTACCCATTGGTATTAAGTTTTGATTAGATAGGTGTCCAAAGAATGAGGATATGTCTAATGTGCCATATGCTAGTGTTGTAGGGAGTTTGATGTATGCAATGGTTTGCACTAGGCCAAATATTGCCCAAGCAGTGGGAGTTTTGAGCAGATTTATGTCTAACCCTCATAGACAGTATTGGAATTATGCAAAAGGGTGCTTAAATATCTTGCAGTTACTCCTGATTGTTGCTTGGTTTATTCTGGTACTGATAATGCTAATAAAACTTTGGACATACAAGGATTTGTTGATGCAGATTAGGCAGGTGACTTGGATAGTTGAAAGTTCACTAGTGGCTATGTGTTTACTCTATTTAGAGGAGCAGTGAGTTGGATGAGTAAGAGGCAACCCACAGTTGCTTTGTCCACCATTGAAGCAGAGTATATGGTTGCTACTCATGTCTCTAAGGAGGCAGTTTGGTTGAAGAGACTGTGTACACATATTGGTTTTGATTGTAGGGTCATTCAGATTGGTTGGGATAGCCAGAGTGCTATCTATTTGGCCAAGAATCCTATGTATCATGCTCGGACTAAGCATGTTGATGTTCAGTATCACTTTGTTCGAGAATTGGTTGCAAGTGGACAAATTGAGCTGAAAAAGATAGACACTTAGGAGTATGTTGTAGATTCATTCACCAAACCTATGAGCACAGAGAAGTTTGTGTGGCGTAGAGAGGCCATGGGCCTTGTTTCTAGTGCCTGATTATTTTCATTTGATTTCCTATGGGTTGATTTATAATGTATAATGTCAAGTGGGAGAATGTTGGGATAAGGTGCCATTAACCTTGTAAATCCCAATATTGTATTTATTCTATTTTATTATTATAATTTGTAATTACCCATAAGGGAATGAGGTAGTTTCATTGGCAATGGTAATTGCAGATTCACCGGAGGTAATTATGGAGTGACATTTACAGTTGGCAATTGTAAAAATCATGAGTAAATGAGACTAGGTGCCACCTTGGGAGAACCTACTATTTTTAGCATGTATGACACATGTCATAATGTTTGGTGAGTGCATGTAAGAGAATCTATGGTAGCTGTAAGTTGTCATAAGATTCTATGACACTATGATGACATATGACACATATTTATTGTGTAAGTTGCTATGTTTAGCCCTAGGCGCCCGTCTTTGGAAGATATTCTTTGGTGGAATCTATGATAGTTATGACGTGTCATAAGATGCTGTAAGAGACCTTATTTAGCCTTGGGCGTCCAACTTTGCATGGCTGACTTTGGACAAGTGGCAGGAGCTTGTAAGGAGGCATTTAATATTTGCATGTTGGAGATTCTTAGAAGAGAGAAAGTGGACGCCTAGTTTGGTGTGAGAACACTTCTATATATCCATTGTCATGTAAATGTTGTAGCATAACATATTTACATGTACTCAGGTACTAGAGGAATGTTGTTGGATTGAAGACTGGTGGAGAGAGTTGTGTAGTTGATGTACTGTGCAATCTTTTGCAGATTAATACAAACTTGTGTCTCCTTCCTGGTGGAGTTTTTTACCTGAAAGGGTTTTCTCCACGTAAACACTGTGTCATTGTGTTCAGTTCTTCATGCTTGATATTTTCCCTGTGGTGGGTTTTTTGTTTTGATGTAGTATCCATTCTCTAATACACCGTTAAGTATCATTTGAACTTATTTGAATCAGATTTCCGTTGAGTAGTTGTGTCTTCCTTTCTAACATCAGTAAGCTATTAGTTTCACAATTGATTAAACAACCCTAGGGTGGATCTATGAGACAACCCAATCAAAATCTAAATGTTGTGTAAAGTCAACAACATTTAACACCAATTCCAAAACATGGAACCTAGTACTGAAGGTGGATATGCATAAGTTCAATGGAAAGCATCCACTTAGATAAATCAAATGGAGAATTTTTTTATGTACATCAAATCCCCAATGGGTAAAAGGTCGCAATGGCTTCCTTATATTTTGAATCTTAGCAATTTATTTGGTATCAATGGCTATGTGCTCAAAAGAAAAGAAAACAAACTCTTAGTGTCACCTAGCCATTTTTAATAGAGGAGCTACATATGCATTCTAACAATAGAGTGATGGATAATTACTTCAGCGAATTAGTGAAGCTACAACAAATGGGTTCAATCAAGAATTATAATCATCAATTCTAAAATCTATCCTTGCAAGTAAAGATTACAAATGAGAACTTGAACAACCTATTTCTTGGCATGCTCAAGGACCACATTCAACGTGAGATATGCATGTTTAATCCAATTTAAGTATCTAATTCTATTATTATGGCACATAGGGTAGAGGAAAGATTCTTGTCCAACAAGAGGTAGGAATTCACTGGCAACAAAGATTGTAGCACCCTTGCACCATCAATTCTTCCACCTACTAGGTTGACAGCTCAACAAATTGAAGAAAAAATGGGAAAAGGGTTATGCTTTAACTGTAAGAACAAATATAGTCAAGGACATAGATGTGTTGAAACCAAGTTCTAAATTGAGGGCACCAATGAAGAAGAGGCATTAGTGGTTGTTGAGGAGTAAAAGAAAATCCAACCATCTCTTGCTAGGCACTTTTAGGTATTAGCACCCCACAAACCCTCAAGGTAGTGGGTTTCCTAAAAAACATAAAGTGACAACATTGATTAACTCAGGAAGTACTCAAACTTCACCAACAATAAGTCGGTGAAATGGTTGAACTATTTCATTTGCCCATCTCTAGAATTTTAGGTCATAATTATAGATGAGAGTATAATTAGTTGTTCAAAGAAATGCCATAGTATTAAAATCACCATGGGAGACTACCTGCTAGATTGCCCTATGTTTGATATTATCATGGATGTAGAATACATTATTTTAGAAGTCTAATGGCTCACTACCTTGGGAATGATTGAGATGAACTTCTAAAAGCTATTCATGCATTTTCATTTAGAAGGTGGGATATTTGAATCAAGAGGGAACTTGTGTGTAAAGACTCCATAGATGGTAAGCTCTCATCAAATACACAAGATGCTTAAAAAGGTGCAAATGGTCTTGGCACAATTGTTTTCATTTGAAACACAATAGTCAAAAGTTCCTACACCACTAGATCTGCAAGCAATTGTAGATGGGAAGTCAATAGTTTTTTGGGATATGCCACAAGGATTGCCTCCTGAAAGAGATCATGATCATGCCATTCAATTAATGCTTGGGAACCAACCACCTAACATCAAACCATATTGTTACCCCTGAATGCAAAAGAGTGAGATTGATAAACTAGTATAGGGGATGTTGGAGGCAAATATTATTCACCCCATTCCAAGTGTATGCGTCCAGGATAGACAATGTTGCCTAAACTCAATGACGAGGAAAGAATCATTTTGAATCCTAAATTAATTCTCTAGACATGCACAAAGAAGCTAAGGACTAGGACAATCTTGGAGTGTCTCATCAAGTGAGAGAATTGGCCTATTGAAGATGCTACGTGGGAAGATGAAGATTTCATGCAAAAGCATCCACAATTGATCCATGTTGAGGACAATGCTTGTGTAAAGGAAGTTGGGCATGCTATGCAATTAACCAACTGATTCTATTGGGATATATGATAACCAACTATGGCTCATGTAATCCTTTATCAAGTCATTTATGAGTCCCCAAGTACAATTATTGTATGCTAAGTCGGCCTTAATGGGATTAAGGTACTAATATTACCTAATGATGCCTACATATAGGAGGTAGTAGGTAGTTTTTAAACATCATATTACAATCTTTGTTCTTATTGAAGACTCTTGGAGGTTGCCCCCTCAAGGTGGCTTATTATTTTCAAATATTTCTAGCTTATTTCCTATTATGTTCTTCTCTTGTGCAAGTAATTTCATTACACAAAGAGCCACCTGATCGTGAGAGCATTGCACTGATTAAAACTTAAAATGTACAAGAAAAAGAAAGAAAAGGTCCTTTTAGATCTGGTGCTGAATGTGCCCATTTTGGGCATGAGCTCTGGCCTGTTTCACTTCTGTACCTTGTTTTCCTCAAAGCATGCAAGGAAAATCCTTTTAATGTCCACACACATCCATATTAGACCACCCTGTGGACCTACTCTTCATGGGCAGGGAAGCACCTACCTAGGCTAACATCATGTGGGTTGTAATACCGTAAGACATTTCCTCCGGATTTCAACTTGGAACCCCTTATAAATCATAAACTCATCACTGTGAGGACTGCCCACTAAGATTTTACAGGAAAGACAATTTTATTATATTTGTAAAAAGGAATCAGAGCTGTACATAATGTCCTCCATATAAACTGCAATCCACGAATGAGTCTCTCGAGCCTATTCATAAACTGATAAAAAAATCCCTGTAGATTTCACAGAAACCTGCAGGTCCCACAGATTTTAATCACTCAAACCTGCAAGTACTGCATATTTTGAGGAATCAACAAGGGTTCCGTAGATTGTCAGGAATCCACAAAGGTTTTGCTCAGTGGTCAAATTTATAGCCTACAATGCCCTTCATAGGGCTCTCTGGCCAGCAAAAGAAGTATAAATTCTAACTTCTCTTTCAAATGGAAGGTAACTTAAAATTGCAAACAGAATTTTTGTGGTAATGGTTCAATGGTCGTTCAAGTGTTATTTAAGGCCACCCTGCAAATTTCACCACTGGTCCTGCAGATTTTTCAAGATGATAACTGAAAACATGGGTAACAGAATTTGACCCAATCCACTAACATACAACTGTGTATAACATCCTTAGAAAGGATAATTTCATTATGAATTATGACTTTTCAATGTTAGACCAAAGCATGTCATATAACTTTATAAGTTTAAACATCATCTTCATAAAGTTGAGCAATGAGAATCCTCAATCATATACTTTGCAGTCTTCATATTTTACCTCTTTTAAACTTCTTCTCTTCTAGCCCATCCAGATCAAGTTTGTGTCTGGATCAGAGCCCTCTATCCTTATCTGTCCAACAATCTCTTCAACATTGCATATATTTCTTCTGTATGCGAGTGGGATTGGTCTTCTGCATAGAATACATGCACTGATTCCTTGATCTCAATCCAGCTTTGTCCTGGTTCCTTTACAACACTAGTGTCTTTCATCATTTTTCGCACTTTTATTACATCATCCCACCTGCCAGCTTCAGCATATATGTTTGAAAGCAACACACATATCCCAGCATTCTGTGGCTCCAATCGTAGTAGACATTCTGCAGCAATTATTCCAAGTTCTATATTTCTGTGGATTCTGCAAGCTCCAATCAAAGTTCCCCACATGCGACTATCAGGTTCAAAGGGCATTGAGACTATCAGATTGTATGCTTCATCCAAGTGCCTTGCTCTGCCAAGAAGATCGACCATGCAAGCATAGTGCTCTAATCTTGGTGCAATGCCATATTCTTGAGTCATGGAATTAAAGTAACAACGACCTTCATCCACTAGGCCTGAATGATTACATGCAGAAATCACAGAGATAAAAGTAACATGGTTTGGCTTCACGCCGGCTTCTTGCATTTGCTCAAAAAGTTGGATTGCTTTCTTCCCGTGCCCATGTTGTGCACACCCTGAAATGGCTGCATTCCATGAAACCACATCATGCTCTTGCATCAAGTTAAATACTTGGCATGCATCTTCTACTCCCCCACATTTTGCATACATGTCAACAAGGGCATTCCCAGCATACAGATCTGATTCAAAGCCACTTTTAATGACAAGGGAATGAATTTGCTTGCCATACCCCAAAGCTGCTAAGCTCGCACAAGCCCCCAGAACAGCAGAAAATCTAATTTGATCTTGTTTCACTGCTGCCCACTGCATCCTTTGAAACATTTTCATGGCTTCCTCCCCTTGATTGTTCTGGGAATAGGCAGAAATTATTGCATTCCACGAAATGGCATCTTGTTCAGGCATTATTTCGAACACTTGCCGTGCATCTTCTAGCCTAGTACATTTTGCATACATGTCAATAAGGGAATTCCCAACAAAAATATCCAACTCAAGTCCAGATTTTATAACATCACTATGTACCTGTTTTCCCTGTTCCAAAGCTTTTAGGTTGGCACAAGCACTAAGAACACAAGAGCTTGTAAACTGGTTTGGCTTTGTACCAGCCTGCTGCATTTGCCAAAATAGGATCAGCACCTCCATCTCATTTCTATCTTGTACATATCCTGCAATTATCCCAGTCCATGAAACAACATTTCGTTGAGGCATTCTATCAAACAGTTTTCTTGCATTCTCCATGATGCCACATTTCGCATACATGTCAACAAGTGCACTACCCACAAAAACATTCAAGTTATATCCAGTTTTGATTGCTTGAGCATGAATTTCATCACCCTCTTCACCAATTGCAAGACTGGCACATGCCCTGCTAACACTTGCGTAAGCAAACTCATTGGGATTTATACCCTCTCGCTGCATTTCACGAAACACTTTCACAGCTTCCTCACCATATCCATTCTGGGCATATCCTGTAACCATTGCAGACCACGACACCAGATTTCTCACAGGCATTCTGTCAAACACTCTGCGTGCAATCCCTATTCTTCCGCATTTAGCATATACGTTGACAATATGATTTTGCCAAATAATGTCCAACTCATTACCTGTTTTAATAATGGCGGCGTGTAGACTTCTCCCTTCTCCAAGGGCTTTCCTGCTTGTACCAACTTCAACTTCAATTCTCCCTTGCGTACTCTCATTCAATACATCATTCAACTTTCCTGATTCAACTTGAAGGGATTGTGCTGCAGCTGAGGAATACTGAATATATTTATTTTGTTGTATCGATTTGAAAGAGAAGAAGCAGTTGATATGCTTCTGCTTCATCTTACTAAACCCATTATTTTCTTCTATCCTACTCGGCTGTACAAGTCGTTTCGTAAGAAAACCTTCCCTTACGGCATTCAAGGTACATCTTCAATCACCCTTACTTCTTCCTGTTATGTTTCTTCAGTTAGAGGTAGTCTCATATGTTATAAGTGTGAAATTTCTGAGATCGACAGAGATGAAAATCAAACACATAAAAACCAATTTGTATTAACTGAGTTCATTGTTCATAAAATCTATCAAATGCAAATCTATACATATAGCCTCCATAGGAGAGGATCCCAGGAGGAATTGCGGTGAAAGAGGCGGGTAAAAACAAAGAGAACTGCTGTTAGCTCTTTGCATGAAAGGAAATCACCGAAACTAACTGCGTTGGCTAAGTTTGCAATTAGTCAGCTTATTGCTAAGAGGAGAATTAACGCTAACACCCCTCCTTAAGTCTAACTAAGGAGACAAAAGCCTAAGGAAAGGAAAGAGGAAAGAGGAAAAACCCTATGGAAACAAACCTCCCCCCTCCTTCCCCCCTTAAATTTGACTAAGGAGACAAAAGCCAATATAGCCAACAAAGATGGGTCCTGGCATCAAGGCCATTTTAGGTACCCATGTACATATAAAATTCCCCCACAAATATAGAGAGAATATAAGAAAAGAAGATATGAATCCCCCCATAATGAAAGAGCTTCCGTGCCAATGATGAATGCCTGAAGATAGAATATGATCCACTGCCTACAAACTACATTTCTCCCCTTAGGAAGAAAAGGATCCACTAGTGATTGGAGAAGCCAATCCAAAAAGATGGGTGATACTGGAATCCAAATCCAGATGATGTGTGCCTCTAAAAACTGCTCACATGTCCACATGTTGGAAAACGATGATGGTGATCCAAGATCTTGTGAAGACAGATATAGAGCAAGATGCAAAGGCGATGAAGATGGTGGGCCAACAGCGTTGATGTGGCTGTCAAAAAATAGGAGAGATAATCCCTTAAATGTGACCTCCAAATCTGAAATGTGAGTCTCCATAAACAAGTTTGAAACTCCTGTCAAGAGATGATCCCAGGAAGTTAAATCAGGAGACTATGGATGCCTTGTTGCAAGAAGCCATTGGAAGCTTTCGAGGAAGCAACAGATGCAAGGACAAAAGAGTGGTCCTCAAAGAGAAGACATATGTCCTCAATAGTGTCATCTAGATCTAAAATGAGGGATTCTACAAACAAAAAAAAAATGTTTGGTAGAAATTGGTCCCAATAGACTGAATCCAAAAGACAAATGCTTCTGTTGCAAAGAATCACTAGAGGCTCTCGAAGAAGCATCTCTAGAATCTAAATCTACAACAGGTGTTGTTGATGGGGAATCAGTGAACTAATCATCCATACAAGATGTGTCCACATTAGATGAGGCAACATAAGTCTTAATATCATCAATAGCTTGGTTTTCCAAGAAAACATCACTTTCAGATGGAGATTCAATGTCTCCATACAACTGTTGGATGATGATCCAAGCAGTAGAAGGGCACTCAGTGTGATCTATGTGATGTACAGTATCCTCAGAAATAGTAAGACATATTAGTCCATAGACTATGTTATTATTATTAAACCATGCATTCTTTTCATCGTAGTCACTTGGCTTAGGAATGAGTCCGAGGAGATAGGGTAGTAGATCCTACTCAAGGCAGTGATTCTTTATCCCTTGTTTCCAAGACAAAAAATTCTCTGAATCTAGCCTAACAACAAAATGATGAAAATGATCTTTAAATTACATGATTTTAAATGTTATATGCCTATTTTGTTTATATCCCTATTTTGTTTAGAACTTAGATCATGTAGACAAATAAAAAATTATCAATGCTAAGTAAAACAAAATTTTACATTGACCACTTAGGTCATGCCCTCTTGATTTAGGGCAAATTAGGATAGAAGTAATAACAAAAATAAGCATAGGGGCAGGGGAGACCAATGACGGCCAGAATGTAGTGTGCAGAGCAGTGCCAAATCCCTCTGTGAGGGTAAGCAAGCTTTCGTGGCCAGGAAAGCCCTCGGATGTGCCTTTGACCTCGTCCTCCTTGGGCAAGTTGCAGCCAGAAAGGGGAAAACATATATTTCCTCTGGTTGTTGCTCTTGTTGGGCATGAAGAAAGCAACCAAAAATGAAATATCCAAAGATTCAATAGACCGTTGAACCTCTTCTATGCAAGGACAGCATCATTTGATCAACCCTCTCTTGAGCAAAAAAGGAAGGAGCAGATGCAAACATACAATGCCAAGAAAAAGTAATTTGTGGTCTTCTCCACCGAATAGAATGATACCCCAAGATGATACAAGGGATGATGGTCGGATCTCAGCTGCTGTTGTAGAGTCTTCAAATGATCACAAAATGATATAGCAATTCCTATAATGCTAATCGTTGGCCTTCCAAATTGTGTGATGCCACATAGGAATGAATCAGCCTATCCAAGAGTCCTTCCACCCTCAACGCAGCCTTCAAAGAGGGTGATTAACATCAAACACCTGGCAGACTAACTTGGGATGAAGTCGCTGCCTCTAACAGTCCACGCCATTCAGGCATGCACTTCTCTCAAACAGAGGTGGCCTTTCAAATTTCCCTTTGTCTTCACTGATTCGCCTCCATTTGCTGCAAACTACACCTTCCGGAGCCACGAAACAAATGGAGTGTACGAAGAAAAAAGACACAAATAGAGCAAATAGAAACACACATGATTTCAATGCAAACTTACAGACTTGATTTCATCTCCTCCTGCTCTGATTCCATGTGAAATTTCTGAGATCAAGAGAGGTGAAAATCAAGCACATAAAAACTAATTTGCATTAACTGAGTTCATTGTTCATAAAATCTATCAAATGCAAATCTATACATATAGCCTCCGTAGGAGAGGAATCCAGGAGGAATTGCGGTGAAAGAAGTGGTAAAAACAGAGAGAATTGCCATTAGCTCTTTGCATGAAAGGAAATCACCGAAACTAACTGTGTTGGCTAAGTTTGCAATTAGTTAGCTTATTGTTAAGAGGAGAATTAACGCTAACAATAAGTTCCTTGTAGACAGGTCACTTGACATCATAGACTATAAAAGGATCCATATCCATATCCATGAGCCTTACAAATCCTATACAAATTGTATAGGATGCTACTTTTTAAACAAAAAATTGTATAGGACTCTACTTTTTATTTTTATTTTTAACAAATAAAAACCCTAAAACCAAAATGATTTGTGTTATTATAATAGCACCTACTTCTTTGAACCCTAGGATTTATAAATCTTATGTCTTGATTTATATTTGTAATGGTGAAATTTGCATATCCATGCCATTTCCTATTTAGTTTTGCACCTAGTTTGAGGGAGTGCCTTAATACATTTATATATTGATAAATAGTGTAATTTTGTATAAAGTGAGACCCCTTCTTCCATGATATTTACTCATTCTCACTTGTTCCTATACATTTATCTTGTACCTTACCCATATATACCCATACTCTAATATATTCACCTAGATTACACATTAATTATGCCTATATATGCACTTATCCCAATACATCCATTATCCACTTGTATTTCACCATTTCCATGTTTCAAACCATTTTTGTAGAAGTGAATTGACCCTATAGTCATAGCTTCACCCTTAAAATCTCAAAATTCAAATTCAATTTGTGTCCAACCGCTACCCATTCTTTTCGCACCTAAGGTTGTCTTAACACACATTTATGTGATTTGATGCTATGTTCTTGTATTTAAAGGCATTCATTTCACATCCTCACATTTGATCCTCAAGATCTTCTCACATTCAAACATTCTCTCTCATCCTAAGGAGCAAAACATTTGAATGTGTTGCATTAAAAGGAATCTAGATCTACATATTCATTCTAGGAGAATTTATATGGTTGAAGATTGTTGTTTTTCTATCATTTGCCTAAGTTTTTTGAGGGTTGACATAGGAGAACATGTCCCCTAGTGACACAACAATAGCCCTTCAAAGGTATTTATAAATATTGCCAATATGCAAATCAAAGAAAACCAAGACAAATCAAGTGAGCCACATAGTAGAGATGTGCACAAAGTAGGATCATATCTGTGTGTAGAGAATGAATGCATGGATGTAAAAAAGAGCTAGACTCGTGGACTCAACCTAGGAAAGAACACAAATTTTGCATGAGATCCAAGGCAATTCATAGATAAAGAGACAACATTTTCATATTAGCAACAATCAATATTAGAATCTTCATTAAAGGACATTCATTCTCTAGTCATAGAGCTAAGTATCCTATTCATTGCATTTGCTTTCCATACTTTAACATTAAATTTGGAATACATATGCCCATAGAATATCCAATCATTAATGTAGGTTAATTGTGTTTATGTGTATGGTTTAAAAACAACAAGAGGGGTGTAGTTAGGGGATCACTAAAGTGCAAGAGTGTTGAGGTAGTGAATGATAGCTTCTTCTCCCATCCCTCTCGTAAACCATAAACCTCTTGTTATTGTGGTTGTTGCTCCCATATATGGTATGTAAGGAGTGAGTGTGAATGGTGGTCAAAAAGTTGAGGTTTATGGGGGTATGGATTTTTATATGTTGGGTCATTTAGGGCTATTGTCATCTAGGGATGGAGCTAGGATCCCTAAACAACTTCTATTCACACAAATGGCTAGGAAGACCATGCAGACATTGAATGACAGTGGTATGTTGGATTCTACTTGCCCTAAATCTTCTAGGGATGTTGGTAGACCTATGAAGTGACCTTGCTTGATTCCCTACTGTACAAATCCTCCATTATTGGTCTTAGGTGAGGATGTGTTGCAAAAAGAGGAAAATTATGCCAAAAAGTTTAATATGCAAGTTTAATAATCTCTAGCCCAGTTTTCCAAAATTGCATGCATGAATTTCCCTATCATGGAAGCCCTTTCTAACTTGGGCCTGTTAGAAAATTTCCCCTATGCATAGGGCTTTTATGTTCTCTTTTATGCATTGGTTGAGGATAGGGCTAGTATTCTAGCAAAAGGTTTGTGGTTCTTAGGGATGGCTATTTTACTTCTTAAACCTTGGTATCCTACATTCAACGCTCTCACAAAATCCTTCTCAGTGCTTCCTACGTGGGCTAGGCTACCTTATCTTTTCTTGTAGTTTTGGGTTGGTCTATGCTTACAAGGTATTGGAAATATACTTTGGGAACCTTCTTGGCCCTTTCTATAGATATGGATTCTCTTTCCCATCCCACATTTTCTTGAATTAAGGTAGAGATTGATATCTCAAAAGGGTTACCTACAAAATTCTAGTTGCAAGTAGAGGATTACATTTAGAAACAACACATCAATTATGAAAAATTATATTTTCATTGCTAGAATTGTTTTGGGGTGGGTCATATGGATGTGGATTGTTTGAAGGGTAAACCTAGGGTCCTAAAGCATGCTTCATGGTGGAAATATGCTTGGCTCTCTCAGTCAACAATATGGGCATTTTGCAAGATGCTCTTAGGAACCCCTCTTTCTTTAATGTTTGTGTTCATGTTTCTACTCCATCTCTCCCTTGTGTTATCTTCAAGGTTCCTTCTATGATTATTCAATCTCTTTTAGTGCATTCCCAGTCACCCCCACTCTTATCTCATTTGGTTTGGTCTTCTCTTATTGGGTTGCCACCTCTTTCTTCTAAATTGGTATGATTTATGACTTTAGTTGTAGAGTTGTTGGTGTGAACGGAGTATATTACCTAACTGGTTTCACATTAGGTCCTATTTGCACTTGTCTAGTTAAGTTTACTTAGGGCATACTTAAGTTACACTTATGATACTTATCACTTTATGGCCCATGTCATATGATTAAGACACTTTTCATAATCTTATGTTTTCCTATGTTTCACCTTGGTCTATATAACCAAGGGCTTCTCATTGTAATTTCATATCATGTACATTTTGTATCTGCATCCTTTGATAGAATATAATCATTCTTTCATAAATTGGATCTCTCTTGTGCTTTCATTGAAGCTCCTAGATCTTGGGTGGCTACCTTCATAGACAACTCTAACATGGTATCAGAGCTATTAGGATTTCTTTATGTTAGTCTTTTTTCGAGAGATCTAAGATGTAAATCTTGGTAGATCTTGAAAAGTTGAGTATTCTCTTCTCTTGCATCATATGATGACCTAGAGAATAAATAAAAAATTGATAGAAATACCATATTTGGGAGGGTTTCATCTTTGTGGCCTTGTATTGCAGGTTTATTTTGGAGCATGTTGGTGCAAATCTAAACTCACCATTAAGTTTAGGGTGTCCAAAAATGTTAGCTTATCCTTTTGATTTGTCCAAATTAGACATTAGAAGAAAGATCTACAAGGGTTTGAAGTTGGGAGGTGGTTACCAGATCCCTGAGGTAACTACATTTTTGGAGCATTTTGGGTCAAATCTAACCCTAACATCGCATTCAAAAGGCCCAAAAACCTAAAGATCAACTGTTAATTCATCAAAATCAGACATTTTTTGCCCTGGGCCATCAAAACAAATTTTGCCCTCCTCGACCATATAAATCGTACTGTCAAAATGTTTTCACTGAATATTCTACGGAATCTCTATGTAGTGCTGGTGCATATAGGCATCATTAGATCTTGGGCATATTTTATTGTTCATTAGGTAATATTTTTTACTATTGGTTTATTTTAAAATATGTGAGATCTATAAAACTTGTTATGTGAATTTATTTCTTAGGGTACTATCCTACCCTGTGTGTGTAGGTACCGTAAGGTACACGTGGTACTCTAGCTAGTGCAAGGGCACCACATGGTGTGGGATCCCCTTATGGCCCTGCCACCCATTCTTGGCTGCTTACAAAAAACTATCAACTAACATTAAAATCAAATGACAATAATTCTTCATCGTAAAATAGCTCATTTACCACACCAAATAGCTAAGTTACTCACCACAAAACCACTCTTATCTCTAATAAGTGGTTTTTCATTAGTCAACTGATAGTTTTATAGGAATAACAGGTGGTTTTAGGTCTCAAAAGGTGGTTTTGAGGAATCCATTGGCGGTTTTGGGTTCAATAAGGAATATACCGTCAATTTTGATAATATTTTGTTACCATAATGCATGACATCATCACCCTCCTACCTCCAATCTAGCCCCCCTCTCTAGCTACTTTTTGGTTTTGGCAGTCTAACTTCAGAGACCTATATCTTAATCATTTTGGCTCCTTTTTTCGAGCAATTTTTTTATTTGGGCTAGAATTTCACAAGTTGTGTACTGGTGCAATCAAAAATTTATTTTGGTGTCTAGTTATTCCAGAAATTGTATATTTTCATAATTGTTGCTGCACAATTCTTGTTTTGGGAACTTCCAAGGCTCTGTTTGGGCTCATATATAGCAATTTAGCTCACTGCACAATTCCAGATGCTACACTCAGTTAATGAGTACACCCATGCTTCATTGAATTCAGCCCATTGTCATGTCAGAAGATCTGCACGATTAGAAACCTGCCCATTCCCTGACAATTCTGAAAAATGACATTAGAAGATTTCCCACATGCCATGGGTACTTGGAGCAATAATGAGGGAAGGCTTGAGTCCACCCCATGACACCTGCAACATCTACTTTTTCCTCCATGAGTACCTGTGCATTGAATAATAACACTATGCTACCCACATGAATGGCCCTGTTCTACAGGATGAATAATTTTGGGTATAAATCTACCTCTTCAAACATCAGTGTTTGTCCCTGCAATCAACTATGAACTCTCCGTTTGAATCTATGTCATAGATCAATACCTGGGAGGAAATCAACGGTCATCACATGTTGAAAGACAGTGCAAACCTTCAATATAGACTTTTACTACGAAATGTGAAATGTGCGAACTGTCTGATCAACTTTGGGGGAAATCAATAGTTAGCGCATAGCGCAAACCATTATTTCAAACCTTTTCTGCAAAGTGCGCAACACGCGGGCCTTCCGATCAAAAGAATAAAACATCATTGTAGATCGACATTGGGGGAGGACATGTGTCCTCACCACGCACCTACACATTCATGTTTCATACATCGCTTGAAAGCCTTATGCCAAGCGCAAGCTGTTGGATCGACATTAGCAAAAAAGATTAGGTCGCTGTCATTGATCGTAACTTAGCCGGTGAGAACAAGTGGCACCACCATGTACCCGTGCGGTCTCAAACTTCTTCAGGTTAAAACTCCATGTGTGATGCACTCTTCAAATTTTAGGACCAACAAGAACTCAGCACGTGGCATCCTCCAGAATATGGAAGGCCAAGAAGTCAACCTTCGACAAATCAGACTTCGGAAGTCGAGGCTTCGCCCTTCACTGCATGTACCTTGAAGAAGAAGAAGAAGAACGAACTGCTCGACCTTGAAATACTTAGACAGATGAAGAGTGTTAGAGGTCGAGCCTCAGGCCTTCTTCCTTTTGCCTTCCAAAAGGAAGAAGGAAGAAAAGGAGACCTTCGCATTCCCAAAAACCAAGAAGCCTTGAAAAATGCCGAGGGTCAGCCCCTGGGCCTTCACCATTCCACTTGTTGAAAGTGTGTGCTATCAGTGTTGTCATTGAAGTCAACAAGCTTGTGTTGTCATTGATGTCAACTATGTCTACTGGATGAGAAGAGATGAGATTGTTGTAAATGCATGAAGTGTTTAGTTGAGCTGCTTTGTTGAAGATGATTTGGTTTCCTTGAAGAGATGCTAAAGATGTTAGGAGTATGCTTCTGATGGTTGGTTTCCAAGTGCTTTTGAGAAAAATTGATTAATAAAGGAAACAATGTGTTGAAAATGTGTTCTAGTTTAACAGAGTAGTGTTCTAGTTTTGCTCCGTATTTCTTCCTTATTGAAAATCTGATTTTACGGTTTGAATATGTTGTTCAGAGGTGTTATATTCCAAATTTGGTGCTCTGTTTTGTTTTACAGAGAAAGTTGTGTTCACTTGTGTGTGGACTGTGTTTCTAGGTTGTGCAGAGGTGTTTGGGAGAAACTATTTTGCTCCACATTTCTCCGCAGATATGTTTTTGGCTTTGTGGTTTTGGATTTATGCTTATAAGGTCTATATCTTTCTTTAGTTCAAGTTGTTCGTGGTTTGGTGCTCCGCAAGTTCATTTCTTGAGTTGCAGTTGATGACAGAGTAATCTAAGTGCTTCGGTGTGAACTTTCTACAGGTGAAAGATGTTGCAAAGGATTTTGTTGGTTTTTAGGTGCTTGTGGATGTTTCTAGATCATGTTCAAGCTTGGAGCATGGTCCACATGTCATCTTTTGGTCTTGAGGAAGCGTGCACTTAAAAGTTCATAGTGTTAACACAAGTTTGGCTGACTCGGTTGTTTACACTAATTGTGATTGTGCTTCATTGATTATGGAAGCGTGGAATAACGTGTAAGAGTGGATTTAGGTCCATGCTAAGGTGTGATGTGGTCCGTATCCATTCCTTTCCTCTGCAGGAATGTTTTGGTCTAGATGTAATTTGAATTTTTTGGGTTAAGATTGTTGTATCTAGGGCATACAACTGAGAGGGGGGGTGAATCAGTTGTATAAAAACCTGCTCTACTTTAAACACTTGATTCTTTTTTGTTAGTTAACAGTATATCAATTAATCATCCATGAAAGCATAATGCACAAACACAAGAGCAGATAAACATCAACACATTGAACACCAAGATTTTGACGTGGAAAACTCGGTTAAGGGAAAAACCACAGGGTGATTAACCCAAGGATTATTCTCTGTTAGAAGAATAAGAAAAAGAATGGCACTTTCCAATTAGGGCTCACTGCCCGAGCACACTACTCACAAAGAGGCCCACTGCCTACAAGGAGACACACTGTCTACAAGGTGATAAGAATCACAATCTTGAACTGGAGAATGACATCTCTACCATGTTTGGATCAGTTCCATTTAAGCCCAAAAGTCTCTGCTCTGTCTTTCGCACTTCTCTTTGCTATACTCCACTCCTCCACATAATCCACACTCTGAAATGAACTCACAAACCTTTATTTATACAAGACATCGACTTAGGAACAATCATCTAAGTCGGTAATCAACCATAAGAGTATCCGCAAGATGAATCACACATCCGGTCGGCCACCATAAGAACATTCATAGGATGAACAACTCATCCGGTCGGCTAGTCGGAACAAGAACTTCATCCGGAAGAATATCTTCAATTCCGGGCTCTACCAACAATGCAGACCAACAGCACAACCTCAACATGATCCAAGAACCTTCACAAGCCTGCCTGAATGACTAGGTACATCCGCACTTTCTCTACATACTGGAATCTCTTCTCTTCCTCATCTGGAACTTCAAGAACACAGTCTGTCGTCACTGTCATAATGCAAAAGGTACTTCCGGACCTCAAACTCATACAAAACTTGAGATGACACATCACAAGGACATCCCAAACACACCTTCCAATCCGCAGATTAGGATTATACAATTCCAGACCTCACCGGACCTTTCTGTGATCCTCTGTCACCTCTGAATACTTGCCGGAACCGGTTCCACACAGATAGCCATAACTTCTTCAGATCTTCATGCGGACCTCTGAAATCTTAACTGAAACATCTCAGGACACATATCTACAAACCCTTTGATCCGCATCCTCCGGTTCGCAACCTATACAATACATTTGCCTTCTTCTCATCACTGTTCTTCACTGTTTCTGACTGAGGCTAATTTTCTCAATATCCTCAGCACACTGCTCATCCAATCCTTCTTGTCAATGCAATATGAGTATGTTGACATCAATGACAACACTGGTTCACCTTCATACTTGCAACAATCTCCCCCTTTGTCATTGATGGCAATATATGATGTGAAAAACCATCAAGACAAGAACTTCTCCTTTCTGTCACAGCTCCCCCTATCAGCAACATGTCTTCTCCTCATTTACTACTCCCCCTTTGATCAACAGCCACTTGTTTTTCACATGTCTTCTCTCCCCCTTTGACATCAATGGCAAAGGGCTCATACTTGCAATTCTACACATCAGAATCATACCAGCTGCTCCCTCTTAATAGCAGCTCCCCATCAGCAATCCGGATCACAAGATATGACTGTGATATCCAACGGACTGATGCACATCAGTGCATCCTAGTTCATTACCGGAGGGGCCATGACCCCTAACTTATCCCGGAGATATTCAAAAGAGTCCTTGAGAAGAGGTTTAGTAAAGATATCCGCAATCTGATCCTTGGAGGGAACATACTCCAATCTAACTTCTTCCTTGTTCACTTGTTCTCTCTGTTGACTTTTTCCCAGACTGGATGCTTATTCCCAGATTTCCCTACAAGGTAGCCATCAGTGATCAACAGGATCTCTGGGCCAGGGGGCCAACAGTGTAGGAGATAGACTCTATATTTTATCTCCTCTTCTTCTTCAGGCTCTGCAAGACCTAGGGGGGTATTCCCTACTCAACATCCATGAGGATATGCATACAAGGCTGGGATGCTGACAGAAAGCAGATAGTCCTCTTGTAAGTAGACCAAAACTGAGAGATAAGAACAAAGGGGCTAGCTTTGGGCCTATTTGCAGTTGTAGACAGAGGACTGAGGTTCCTAAAACTAACACTAATGTCCTAATGGTTGTTTTAGATTTTGATTTGAAGTTTAAGTGTGGATGCAAAGCTGGACATGGTTATAACACAAGAACAAAGCATGATTGGTGCCTATCCAGGGCCTGGAGTCAGTAGACATACACCTGTGAATGATCAGCATGAACAGCTGAAACTGGATTTCAAGGGGATATATGTGATACCTGCCTTACAGGTATTTCCCAATACAAAGTGTTAGGTTATCTCTACTTATGGTATCCCTACTGCAGTATATCCTTCCCAATATTCAACCTGAAAACAGTTTAATCTACCCCTTGAGTAGAAGTTAAAAGATCATACAGTCAACATAGGAATTCTATGCTCTAGAATCTAAACATTACCAAACATCCAGATTCAGAAGAAGAATACGTGCAATACTGGAGACAGAATTAACACAACACATGCTAAACAGCATTTCTCATATAAGTTTAATCATGAAATCAGTGGGTTCATGCCAAAAAACAAACAACAAGAGATACATAAACTCACAGGTAAGCTGTACAGAGCAACCAGATCAGCTTGTTATGCATTACAGAGCCAAAATCATCAACTTTCAACAACCTTTCAAATGAGCAAGACCACCTGCTTATAACAGCCAGGTAGGTGCTCAGCAATTAATTACATGGTTGACCAAAATTTCGCCAGATACACAGTATCAGGAAAATGGCGCTCAAACACAACCAGATTGGCGCCCAAACTTGAATGCAGCAGGAAGGGGAGGAGACAGGAAGATTTCTCGAGCCCTGCGCCCCTGTCCGCTGATGTACACCCTCAGTCGGGTACAGGATCCACCCACGCCATCGCCCATACCTCTGCAACAATCGCCATTAATGGCGCACCAACCCGCGGCCTTGGGAAGATCATCAAATCTGCAATCGCAACCATTTCCCGCCGAGATTCATCATCATGATATTTGAAAATGCAGGATATCAATATCCCACATGCACCCCGCGATGACCTCAATAACACTTTATATACTAGGTCATGAGCATATATCATGTCGGTGCTTTTGCTCCTGACGACACTAGTATAGACCTCATCATCATCATCCTCCAGCAGCATGATATCCTGTTGTTCGAAATATCATCCTGACGTCATCATGATATTTGAAATATAACCTTCATGATAATCGGCACAACCTGATCCATCGGAGGAACATCCTCCTGCTGAGCTTATAACAAAAGTCTGGCCGATGAACATCCTGATGACGTCATCATCATATCCGCCTACTGCACACCTCCTCATATCCGGATGACGTCATCATCATGTTTGCAAATATCAGGAGGTCTCTTCAAGATGATCAGTGTTAGAAATATGACCCCCCCGGACCTTGATGACGTCATCATCATATTAACATCATCATGATATTCGGAAGACAACCGGATATTTGGAAATATCCTCCTGATGCACAAATATCAGGTTGCACTGTAGCTCCACTATAAGATCGGGACGATAACTGAATATGATGATGCTGCTTGAAAAGATCACCCCCAGTAGATAATGCGCGAAGCCGGCAGGCGGATATCTCCTTGATATCAGCATCATCATGATGCTCGAACAAACATATATCCGGGTGATATGAAAATATCACCCCCTCCTTCGGAAATATAATGATGCAGATAGGCAGAGAACCGAATATCACCCTGATATATAAGGATGACGTCAGCATCATCAGGATGACAAAACAACGAACAAGAAGTGATACAACATCATCAGGATGATATTGACTAAGATCATCCTGACGTTCAAAATATGATGACCCTAGTGAATATCGGGTCGCACTTAGAACTCTTCAACAACATCATCAGGATGATCATAACCAAGATCACCCGATGATAGAAATATCACCCTGGCGAAATATCATGAAGGCAGAAAATATGATGACCTCCACAAGCAGCAGGATGATAACTGGAAATATGATGATGATGACGACGACCCTTAAGAAAAAACAAGTCAGGTCGAATCACATAGAGAATAACCCCTTCAGGATAACGGGGCAACATCATCATCATGTTTGGGCAAGGTGATAAATGGAAGATCACCGGATACTTTGAAAAATCACCCCCGCAAGCAACTGAGGGCGCACTGTAGCTCACCAGTATCATCAGGATGATATCCAAACATCACCCGATAGTTGAAATATGATGATGACGATGAGAAACCGGTCGACGAAGAACATGATGATGCAGACCATCATCGAAGACAGGATGATGATGATGACCTCCTCCTCAGGAAAATACGATGCTGCAGTTGAAAAATGCTGAGGAGGTCCAACACTTGGAAAAAATGGGCAAGAAGATAAAGGCTTCAAATGAAGAAACCTCCTGATCATGACAAACCAACCCCAAGTCAAAATGAGTGCTAACAGTGGCTCCGAATGGGGACGTGCAGGTGAAAACCTGCAGCGAGAACCAGATCTCCGGGCAGACCTGACAAAAAGCCAAAAAACACGAGCTGTACAAGGCATTTACACTACATACATATTTTTACAAATGTGCACAGCAACCAGCTATTCATGCAAAATAGAACTTAAGGAATTGGCCATGCACAGGCAATTCCAGAATTTCACCATCTAGGGCCTGGAGGAAATAAGAATCCTCCCCATGAGTATTGCAAACCTGATATGGGCCCATCCATAAGGGTTGAAACTTACCATGTTTACCCTTTTCCTGATCTTTAGCATTCCAAATAAGCACCAGATCATTGACTTGAAACTTCCTTTTTGTAGTTCTCCTGTCAAACTGATATTTCATATCTTGTTGTCTTTTGAGATTGATCTGGTGGGCTCTCCTTCTGTCTTCATCCAATGCAACCAGCTGATTCACTCTTTCTGTCATGGGATCTTCAATGTCCTCATCATTTTCCTGAATGAATCTGTAAACTGGTAGGAGATTGTTTATGGGCAGTCTAGCTGATGCACCATATACTAGCTCAAAAGGTGACTTCCCAATAGCCCTTTTCACAGTCACTCTGTCAGCCCATACTGCTAAGTTCAACTTTGAGTCCCAAGCTCTCTTGTTCTTGTCCAGTATCCTTTTGACAATTTTCATGATGCTTTTATTGCTTGATTCTGCTTGACCATTTCCTTGTGGGTGATATGGTGATGTATATGACAGATTTATCCCATATCTGTTGCAAAAATCAACAAATTCACCTGATCTGAAGCACATAGCATTATCAGTGATTATCTTAAATGGTACTCCAAACCTGATGATGATGTTCTCTAGTATGAAATCTGTCACCACCTTACTTGTAGCTCTCTTAGTTGGAATGGCCTCAATCCATTTGGTAAAATAATCAGTTGCCACCAAAATCCAACTGTGTCCCCCACTTGATTTGTCTGCAATTTCCCCTATGAAGTCAATTCCCCATTGCTGGAATGGAGCATCCACAGGTACAGTTCTGAGGGGTAAAGCACCATTATATTTCAGCTTTCCTGAGAATCTCTGGCAAGGGTCACACTTCCTTACTAACTTTTGTGCATCTGAAAAGAGAGTGGGCCACCAATATCCTGCCCTGAGAATTTTATGAGCTGTTGTTTGGGCAGTATAATGTCCACCACACAATCCTTTATGCATGTCAATCAAAACATTGTTAGCCATGTTCTCATCCATACATCTCAGCAGCACACCATCAGGGTTTTTCCAGTACAGCTCACCTTGAACAATGACATACCTGATTGCATGTAACTTTAGAGTCCTCTTTTGATTGTCACTGAAATGGGAAGGACAATTCAGATTTTGCAAATAATAGACAATATCCTTGTACCATTCAGATCCTGATACATTTACACTCTCATCTTGGACTGCATTAACTTGGCATGCTTCCAAGTTTGACTGTGCCATCATCTTGGCTAATCCTTGTCCTCTTATCAACTTAGTAACTTGTATGTCTATGTTGAACTCCTGCAGTTTGTTTATCCATCTGCACCTTCTTCCAGTCACCTCCTGCTGAGTGAATATGTCTTTGACTGCTGCATGAGGTACATATGCAACTATATATGACCCTACCAAGTATGGTCTGAAGCTTTTGATGGCTCTAACTAGTGCATATGCCTGCTTTTCCATAATGTCATACTTCAGCTCAGAGGCCTGCAGGGACATACTGAAGAAAGCGATGGGCTATTCAAAACCATCTTCATTTTTCTGTAACAAACATGCAGCAACAGTATGAAAGGAAGCAAATGAGAACACTTGGAATGGCCTAGAAAAATCAGGAGATTTAAGAATAGGGGCCATCTTTATTGCCTCTTTGATATTCTGAAATGATTCTGTTGCTTCCCTTTCCCAGTTGACAGTTGCATCCTTCTTCATCATCTTGGAAATGTTCCTTGTAGTTTCTGCAAAGTTAGGAACAAATCTTCTAACAAAATTTATTTGTCCAAAGAAGGACTGAACTCCTTTCATAGTTTTTGGCATTTGAATCCTGTCAATAGCTGCCACTCTCTCTGGATCTATCCTGACTCCATCCTTGGAAACAATATGTCCCAGAAGCTTTCCTTCAACTACTCCAAAGGCACACTTCTTTGGGTTTAAAGAAATACCATATTCTAGTGCTCTTATGAAAATCTGCTCCAGATGCATACAATGCTGCTCCTCTTTCTTTGAGTAGGCAGTCAGGTCATCCTGATACACAGCCAGGATTGAATCAATCAGTCCTGCAAAAGCAACATCCATTGCTCTTTGAAATGTAGCACCTGCATTTGTTAGTCCAAATGGCATTCTAACATACACATACGTTCCCCATGGAGTGGTAAAGGTAGTCTTATACTGTTCTGATTCTTTTACCTTCACCTGGTTATATCCTGAAAATCCATCCATCATGGATAGGAGTTCACAACCAGTCACTCTCTGCAACATAGCTTCCATATTAGGCAGTGGATAGTTATCCTTCAAAGAGGATACATTCAAGTTCCTGAAATCAACACACAGCCTAATATCACCATTCTTTTTTCTGACTGGGACAAGGTTAGACACCCAAGTTGAATGTCTGATTGGCACAATTATTCCAGCTTCCCTGAGCCTTTTGAGTTCTTCTTGCATCTTGGGAGCTAAGGTAGGATTAATAGGTCTCTGCCTTTGTCTAAATGGCTTAGCTTCAGGCTTCAATGGGATCTCATGCTGGAATAAGTCTTCCCTATAAGCTTTTAGGTCCTCATATGACCAAGCAAAAACATGTTTATACTTTCTCAATAATGCAATCAGCATACTTCTAATGTGTGGTTTTAGCTGTTTACCAATATATACCTTCTTAGGGGCCTGAGATGTCCCCAAATTTATTTCTTCTAAATCCTCCTTATTTGTGGGGGATGTCTTTGTGACCATTTTGTCTCTACTGTCAAAGGCTCTTTCCAAAGCTACCAACCCTCTAGGGATTTTATTAGTCCTCAACTGAATGATCTCTTTCCCCACAAGAGTCTCTTTTCCATCTACAGTCTCTACAAAAGCTTGGAAATCAATCTGTTGGTTCTCATACTCATCTATGCAGTGCAAAAATTTCAGCAAATCCCTATCATCATTAAAAACTTGCCAACTGCATATATTTTCTGGTATGGCAGGCCTAATTTTAATTTCTACATCTGTGACACCTGACAGAGTGATGTCATCTGGCCTTATTGCAACATTGGCTAAGAAATCAGCCATAACATTTTTTGACCTTTCTACCCAGCCAATTGAAAATGCATCAAATAATTCAATAGTATCCCAAACAGCATGCTTGTATTGTTTCAGTCTTTTATTTTTTGCAGCATACTTATTTCTGATTTGGGATACAATCAGCTCAGAATCTCCAAATACTCTTAACATCTTAATCCCATGTTTGAGAGCAATATTCAGGCCTAAGAGTAAAGCCTCATATTCTGCAATATTGTTTGTGCAATCAAACCTCAGCAAGAAAGAGAACTTGAGGAGCTTACCAGTTGGAGACAGGAAAACAACTCCAGCTCCAGAACCTTCTTTTGCACAAGCTCCATCAAAAAACATGGTCCATAAGCCTTGCTGATCCAGCTCATCAATACAGGCATTTTTCTTTTTGTCTTCTGCATCATCTGAGACAACCTTGAAGTTATCACAGTCAGTGTCTACAAAGCATATCTGTTCATTTGCTTCTTGGTCTTCCACTGTCTCTGATGATCTTTGGTCTCTGCTTAGCTTGACATCCCTGCCATTCATTGGAATCATGGCATATGACAGGTCCAGCTGCATACTTCCACCAATTAGTGCTGCCCATCTTCTTGACAACAGCATACCATACTGTGGCTTGATGTCAACCACTGTTATATTCATTTTATATTTCTTTTCAGGAAATGCTGCCAGCTTGAAATCTACATCCTTCATGATTCCAATAACTGGTACCTCTCTGGCATCCATAGCATAACACTTTCCACATGCCTTGTCAATTTTTAATCCAGTTTGTTGCATGATGGCCAAAGGCATGACATTTGTAGATGCTCCAGAGTCAAGCATACAATTTCTAATTATTTTTCCATTTATAACCAGGGAAACATAAAATGGTTCCACCTGTGAAGGACATTTTGTCATGGTCATTCCTAAATAGACTTCAGGAGTCTCATCTTCTTCATTACACATGACATGTTTCTCACCCTGGGTCTGATCATTTTGCTTAGCTTGAAAAGGTACCCCTGAGATTAGGGATATTGTTCTATTCTTGATCTCTTCCACTTTCATGAGTTCCATAAGTGGAACAGAGACCTTTACCTGAGAGAGGATCTGGGCTATATCAAATGGAGCATAGTTTTGTACAACAGTTATAGCTTGCTCCATAATCTTGCTTTTATCCTGAGCTGATTTAGTTTTCATTTTCATAGTTCCCTGATCATCATTCTTGTCTGGGGAACCTCTACTTTGATCTTCAGCCTGAGGGGTTTTGTTTTCTGGTCCTTGAAATTCATGACCTGTTCTGTATCTAAAGTTCTGTTTGTTATTTACCCACTGCCTTTTTTGTGGTTCAGTTCCTTTATGACCATGCACCAGCTGACCTGCAGAAATGTCTTATGGCTGATGTGGGCTGCCTACTTGATTTCTACCTCTGAGATTGTAGTTGCTTTTGACCTGAGCAACTGCTGCAGCTGTGAAGGCTCTAATTTCCTCATCAGAAGGTCGTTGTAGGTTACTCAGAAAATTGTGTGAGTTCTGAGCATACACATAGTTTTCTTCATCATCTTCATCATATGGGGACTGTTGGTAGGCCTGACTTTGATGATCTGTATTGTCATCAGCATCATACAGAGTGTATCCATTACCTATGGACATCATGTTAACATCATCATCCTGCACATGATGTGGCTCATTGCACTCATTACAAGATGTAGCATTATCATACAAGGATTGAGCAATCATGCACTGTGACTGTGAATGTGGCATCTGACAAATTATACACCACGGAGCATCATCAGCAATATTTATAGTTTTCTTTAGGGGATCAGGAGTTTCCTTGACATGTTGAGCCCTCTGATTTGTGTTGTTACGTGGAAATACAGGCTTACCATCATGCCAATTGGTGTTATAAGGCATATCATGTAGTGATGGCCTCTTTTCCTGCCTTTGATAGACTTGCCTATCAGGACCCATCCCTTTTTCACTTCTAGCTAATCTATAGCTCAGGTCCTTAACAACATTTGCCAGTTTGTCTATCTTATCTTCAGGAGCAGATGTGCTACCTTGAGTGTTCTGAGGCTTATTTGGATTCTGCAGAATTTTTACATCATCCCTTCTATTTGTCTTGCCTGATGCTTTCCTATTGTTTTCAATATTTACTGCAATTCTGAAAGCATCCCTGAGAGTGGCAGGACCTTTATCTCTTAGTCCATATGCAGTCTTTGCATCAAAGGCATTGATGTACAAAATTATGCACATTGGTTCATTTGGCCTCATATGATGTGGCAATTTGTTCAACACTTTAGTAAATCTTGCATTAAAGTCTGCAACCTGCTCATTCGACCCTTTGGTGATGCTGGTGAACTCATTTACAAAGAAGCTAGGGTCAGTTTTATCACCATATTGCTCCTTGAATATCCTTTTAAAATCATCCCATGATGAAATACTCCGGTCAGGCAGATTCCTGTACCATTCTCTTGCCTCATCTATTAAGGATTGCATGAATGACTTCATGAAAACATCCTCATGCTCAACCTCAAAATTATCCATGACATTTTGGAAGGCCTTTAGATGATCTTCTCCTGACACTGTATTGTTTCCTGAAAACTTAGGCACTTGCAGCCTCAGATGCTTGTCAATGGGGTTAGGATACCCAAGAATACCATCAAACACCAGCTGCCTGAATTTATCTAGCTGCATGGGCTGTCTGTTTGGCTGATTAACATTAACATTTCTGTTTGCATTTTGGTTTCCTGCATGGTTCAGTGGTATCCTAGCATCATTCACATTTTGTCTCTCATCATGATGCTGATGTTGTGCTTCATATCTTTGCTGATGTCTTTGCATATTTGCATTCTCTAGGGTAGGAACTGAATCATTTTAGGCAGTTCTTAAGGCCTGCACTTTCTGCCTTATATCATCTCTGATTTTCATGGCTTGTAGGTATTCTAGTTCTGCTCTTAGACTTTTGATTTCTTCAGCCAACTGTTCATCCTTAGGTCTGGAGGTAGATGGTCTCATACCATTTGGGTCATCATCTTCATCATCCCTTAGAGACTCTGCCTCTTTAAACCTTTCACTTGGGTCTAGAAAAGGGCGTTCTTGGAACACCTCTGACCTCATTCTCATGCTACCACCCTGTTGCCTCTCATATGCACCTTGAATATCAGCTTCTGCACTTGAAAAATAAGGCGCATGCTGTCCTGATGGCCTAGGGTTATCTTGTATATCATCACTTTTTCTGGGGGAGCTCTCATGACTAACTGAGACAGTTCCCTTTCTTCTATACATCATTCTTTTTGTTAATGGTAACTCTTCAAATAGAGGATTTTGTTGGGATCTTCTCCCCTGCATATAAATTTTACTTTGACCGGTTGGGAGATTACTTCGGAGTCGCCACCTATTACTAGGAACTGTTTTCTTCTGAAAACCAGGGTTCTTTCACAAGGTTCCCCAGTAGAGTCGCCAATTTCTGTTGACTTTTTCCCAGACTGGATGCTTATTCCCAGATTTCCCTACAAGGTAGCCATCAGTGATCAACAGGATCTCTGGGCCAGGGGGCCAACAGTGTAGGAGATAGACTCTATATTTTATCTCCTCTTCTTCTTCAGGCTCTGCAAGACCTAGGGGGGTATTCCCTACTCAACATCCATGAGGATATGCATACAAGGCTGGGATGCTGACAGAAAGCAGATAGTCCTCTTGTAAGTAGACCAAAACTGAGAGATAAGAACAAAGGGGCTAGCTTTGGGCCTATTTGCAGTTGTAGACAGAGGACTGAGGTTCCTAAAACTAACACTAATGTCCTAATGGTTGTTTTAGATTTTGATTTGAAGTTTAAGTGTGGATGCAAAGCTGGACATGGTTATAACACAAGAACAAAGCATGATTGGTGCCTATCCAGGGCCTGGAGTCAGTAGACATACACCTGTGAATGATCAGCATGAACAGCTGAAACTGGATTTCAAGGGGATATATGTGATACCTGCCTTACAGGTATTTCCCAATACAAAGTGTTAGGTTATCTCTACTTATGGTATCCCTACTGCAGTATATCCTTCCCAATGTTCAACCTGAAAACAGTTTAATCTACCCCTTGAGTAGAAGTTAAAAGATCATACAGTCAACATAGGAATTCTATGCTCTAGAATCTAAACATTACCAAACATCCAGATTCAGAAGAAGAATACATGCAATACTGGAGACAGAATTAACACAACACATGCTAAACAACATTTCTCATATAAGTTTAATCATGAAATCAGTGGGTTCATGCCAAAAAACAAACAACAAGAGATACATAAACTCACAGGTAAGCTGTACAGAGCAACCAGATCAGCTTGTTATGCATTACAGAGCCAAAATCATCAACTTTCAACAACCTTTCAAATGAGCAAGACCACCTGCTTATAACAGCCAGGTAGGTGCTCAGCAATTAATTACATGGTTGACCAAAATTTTGCCAGATACACAGTATCAGGAAAATGGCGCTCAAACACAACCAGATTGGCGCCCAAACTTGAATGCAGCAGGTAGGGGAGGAGACAGGAAGATTTCTCGAGCCCTGCGCCCCTGTCCGCTGATGTACACCCTCAGTCAGGTACAGGATCCACCCACGCCATCGCCCATACCTCTGCAACAATCGCCATTAATGGCGCACCAACCCGCGGCCTTGGGAAGATCATCAAATCTGCAATCGCAACCATTTCCAGCCGAGATTCATCATCATGATATTTGAAAATGCAGGATATCAATATCCCACATGCACCCCGCGATGACCTCAATAACACTTTATATACTAGGTCATGAGCATATATCATGTCGGTGCTTTTGCTCCTGACGACACTAGTATAGACCTCATCATCATCATCCTCCAGCAGCATGATATCCTGTTGTTCGAAATATCATCCTGACGTCATCATGATATTTGAAATATAACCTTCATGATAATCGGCACAACCTGATCCATCGGAGGAACATCCTCCTGCTGAGCTTATAACAAAAGTCTGGCCGATGAACATCCTGATGACGTCATCATCATATCCGCCTACTGCGCACCTCCTCATATCCGGATGACGTCATCATCATGTTTGCAAATATCAGGAGGTCTCTTCAAGATGATCAGTGTTAGAAATATGACCCCCCCGGACCTTGATGACGTCATCATCATATTAATATCATCATGATATTCGGAAGACAACCGGATATTTGGAAATATCCTCCTGATGCACAAATATTAGGTTGCACTGTAGCTCCACTATAAGATCGGGGCGATAACTGAATATGATGATGCTGCTTGAAAAGATCACCCCCAGTAGATAATGCGCGAAGCCGGCAGGCGGATATCTCCTTGATATCAGCATCATCATGATGCTCGAACAAACATATATCCGGGTGATATGAAAATATCACCCCCTCCTTCGGAAATATAATGATGCAGATAGGCAGAGAACCGGATATCACCCTGATATATAAGGATGACGTCAGCATCATCAGGATGACAAAACAACGAACAAGAAGTGATACAACATCATCAGGATGATATTGACTAAGATCATCCTGACGTTCAAAATATGATGACCCTAGTGAATATCGGGTCGCACTTAGAACTCTTCAACAACATCATCAGGATGATCATAACCAAGATCACCCGATGATAGAAATATCACCCTGGCGAAATATCATGAAGGCAGAAAATATGATGACCTCCACAAGCAGTAGGATGATAACTGGAAATATGATGATGATGACGACGACCCTTAAGAAAAAACAAGTCAGGTCGAATCACATAGAGAATAACCCCTTCAGGATAACGGGGCAACATCATCATCATGTTTGGGCAAGGTGATAAATGGAAGATCACCGGATACTTTGAAAAATCACCCCCGCAAGCAACTGAGGGCGCACTGTAGCTCACCAGTATCATCAGGATGATATCCAAACATCACCCGATAGTTGAAATATGATGATGACGATGAGAAACCGGTCGACGAAGAACATGATGATGCAGACCATCATCGAAGACAAGATGATGATGATGACCTCCTCCTCAGGAAAATACGATGCTGCAGTTGAAAAATGCTGAGGAGGTCCAACACTTAGAAAAAATGGGCAAGAAGATAAAGGCTTCAAATGAAGAAACCTCCTGATCATGACAAACCAACCCCAGGTCAAAATGAGTGCTAACACTCTCAAAAAGTGAAACTTGATAGATATGTGCTTAGTCTTAGAATGCAATACCGGATTCTTAGAAATATTAATTGCACTTGAATTATCACGGAAAATTGTGAAAGGCTCCTCATATTCAACTTTAATGTCTCTTAGCATCTGCTTCATCCATAAGATTTGAGTGCAACTACCTGCTACTACAATGTATTCTGCTTCAGTTGTAGACAGAGATATTGCATCTTGTTTCTTGCTTAGCCAAGAAACCAATCTCTTTCCCAAAAAGAATGCTCCACCACTAGTGCTCTTCCGGTCATCCACATCTCCTGCCCAATCTGCATCTGTGTAAGCATGAAGAGAGAAATCTGGATCTCTAGGGTACCATAGACCATACTCAACTGTTCCTTTCAAGTACTTAAAAATTCTTTTGATTGCCATAACATGAGATTCTCTAGGATCAGTCTGGAATCTTGCCACAAGACCAACAGCCTGCATTATATCTGGTCTAGTCTGAGTGAGATACAACAATCCACCAATCATTGATCTATACTTTGTCTGATCTACCTTTGGAGAGTCATCATCTTTGTTCAACTTACATCCGATTGCCATAGGAGTGTTCATTGGCTTTGAATCTTCCATACCAAATTTCCTCAATAATTCTTTTACATATTTGGTCTGAGAAATGAAGATCCCTTTCTTTGTTTGAGTAATTTGTAGACCCAAGAAGAAATTCATTTCGCCAAGCATAGACATTTCAAACTCACTTTTCATCTGATTTGCAAAAGTTTTGCACATACTATCTCTTCCTCCAAAAATGATATCATCCACAAATACTTCAACAATCAAAATGTTTTCATGATCAATTTTGAAATATAAGTTATTGTCAGCAGTACCTTTGTTGAATCCAATCTACACAAGATGCTTATCCAACCTATCATACCATGCTCTTGGGGCTTGCTTCAATCCATACAAAGCTTCCTTCAACTTGCAGACCATATCATCATTATCAGACAATTGAAATCTATCTGGTTGTTCAATGTAAACTTCTTTTTCCAGATCACCATTTAGGAAGGCAGACTTGACATCCATCTGATATACCTTGAAGTCTTTGAAGGCAGCAAATGCAAGGAGTAATCTGACTGCTTCAATTCTTGCCACCGGAGCAAAGGTTTCTTCAAAATCAATTCCTTCTATTTGAGAGTAGCCTTTGCAGACCAATCTAGCTTTGTTTCTAATTACTTCACTAGCTTCATTCAGTTTGTTCCGGAAGACCCATTTGGTTCCAATCACATTCCTGTCTCTTGGTCTGGGAATAAGAACCCAAGTATGATTTTTCTTAATTTGCATCAATTCATCTTCCATTGCTTTGGTCCAGTTTTCATCATTGCAAGCTTCTTTTATTGTTTTAGGTTCAATCTTTGAAATTAGGCAACATTCATCCTGATTTTGAACAACAATCCTTCTAGTTTGCACACCTTTGTTTCTGTCACCTATGATCTGATCTTCAGAGTGGTTCTGTCTTACATACCTTGAAATTTTGGGAGTATCCTGTATTGCTACTTCTTGATCAGGCTCACTCAGACCTATCTCTTCTTCCTGATTTACCGGATCAGGCTGACTCTGACTTACCGGAGAGGATTGAGTTCCTTGAACCTGAACACCATCTTGATCATCTTCATCAAACTCATAAAATTAAGGGCTTCTCAATTCCTTCATCAACTTTTACATTAGTGCTTTCTATCATCTTCCTCAATCTCTTATTGTAACACCGGTATGCTTTGCTTTGAGTGGAGTAACCCAAGAAAATACCTTCATCACTTCTAGCATCAAACTTTCCTAGATCTTCATCTCTTTTAATATAACACTTGCTACCAAATACTCTGAAATACTTCACAGTAGGAGTGATGCCAAACCAGAGTTCATAGGG
Organism: Cunninghamia lanceolata; assembly: GCA_027924645.1. Classification (NCBI taxonomy): domain Eukaryota; kingdom Viridiplantae; phylum Streptophyta; class Pinopsida; order Cupressales; family Cupressaceae; genus Cunninghamia; species Cunninghamia lanceolata. The sequence continues at coordinate 1,160,104 of BSBN01001265.1, read as the reverse complement.
GGTCTTACCGGTGTTGTTTCTGATTTGAACTCGATTGAGAGTGTAGACTGCAGTGCTGATAGCTTCTTTCCAAAACATTTGAGGGACATTTGCTTCCAACATCATTGTCCTGGCAGCTTCCTGGATGGTCCGGTTCTTTCTCTCAACTACTCCATTCTGCTATGGAGTCCTAGGAGCAGACAATTGTCTCCTTATACCCTACTTCTCACAAAAGTCAATGAACTCACCAGATGTAAATTCACCACCTCTATCAGACCTTAGACACTTTAGTTTCAATCCGGTTTGATTCTCTACCATAGCTTTGAAGATTTTGAACTTCTCAAGGGCTTCTGATTTCTCCTTTAGGAAGGTAACCCACATCATCTGGGAATGATCATCAATTAGTAACATGAAATATCTATCACCTTGCAGACTCTTGATTCTTGTCGGACCACAGAGATCAGTATGTACTAATTCCAACAATCTGGTAGAGGACTGATCTTTGTTTTTGAAGGAGACTATGCTCTGTTTACCTAGCTGGCATTCTTTGCACAAACTATTTGTAGGTTTCATCAATTTTGGAAGATCTCTTACAGCCTGAATATTGCTTATCTTGATGATGTTATCAAAATTTACATGACACATTCTTCTATGCCATAACCAACTCTGGTCAACTTGAACAAACAGACAACTTTTATTTGAACCAACCAGATGAAAGATATTACCTTTTGTTTGAGTACCGGATGCAATTTCAGTTCCGGAGCTTGTAAAGATTCTGCATTTTCCATTCTTGAACCGGAGATCATAGCCTTTGTCCACTAACTGACCAACACTGAGAAGATTGTGCTTCAATCCTTCAACATATAGTACATTACCTGTTTTGCTCTTTCCATCAAAGGAAATAGTTCCCCTATCTCTGATTCTGCCTGCAGAATTGTCACCAAACTTTACCATTCCTCCTTCATACCTTTCCAAATCTAAGAATTTATTCTTGTCACCAGTCATATGGTGAGAACATCCACTGTCAATGACCCAATCATCCTTTTCTTCCACTTGAGCAGCCAAAGCTCTTTCCACAACCTTGTGATTGACAGATTCAGAGGATATTGAATCTTCTTCTTTGATGGCAATAAACACCCATTCATTTCCGGATTTGCTTCCTAGTTCTGATTCATCATCTATTACTCCTTCATTGTCATCTTCTTCATGAACATAATAGCAGTTCTTTTGAAACCTTTGTCTGTTAGTATTAGACCTTGCAGATCTTTCCGGACATCTTGAAGCAAAATGACCAATCTTATTATAGTTGAAGCACTTAAAGGGTAGTTTTCCTTCATACTTACTGGATCCTCTTGGCAGTCTCTTTGCAATGAGGGCTTCAAGTTGAGCTGTTTCTGCTTCTTCTTCCATGTCTCTTCTTGCTTGATCATACCATGACATCTTCCTTGAAGAGTTTTCACCCGGATCAAATCTCTGTTTGCCTTTTACATAGGCACTGGCTTTGAAAGCAAATTCAGTTTTGGGAGGATCATCTCCAAACTCGGTCATTTCAAATGCAGCTAGTTTGCCAGCCAATTGTTCTCTTGTGACAGTTGTGTGGGCTCTGAATTCATCAATGGCAGCAACCTTGATTTTGTAGGCAGTAGGAAGGGATCTGAGGATTTTGCAAACAATCTCATTTTCATCCAGAGTTCCACCAGCATTTCTAATTCCACATACCAGCTCATTCACTCTTGGCATAAAGGTAGTGATGTTTTCATCATCTCTCATCTTCAATCTTTCAAATTTCCCTTTCAGACTTTGCAACCTTGCACTCTTGACAAACTCATCTCCTTCATACAGAAGTTTCAATTTAGTCAGGATCTCATATGCAGTTGGTAGGTCAATAACATTTGAGAGATTTGAGTCATTCAATGCGCTTAGCAGAGCTTCCTTGGTCTGCAGATTGTTTTCAGCATCTGTGATTTCATTCAGAGTTGTCAGACCACCTTGTGGAGATATATATGGTTTTGAGACCATGGCCAAGTATGCTTTTCCCATACATTCCAAGTGACATTTCATGCGACCTTTCCAGAGAGTGAAGTTGGTTCCATCGAACTTCAGACTATCCTTCTTGTATGAAGACATCCTGGATCTCCTCAAGCGGTTAAGCTCCTTTCAGAGGAACTTGGTTCTGATACCAATTGTTGTATCTAGGGCATACAACTGAGAGGGGGGGTGAATCAGTTGTATAAAAACCTGCTCTACTTTAAACACTTGATTCTTCTTTGTTAGTTAACAGTATATCAATTAATCATCCATGAAAGCATAATGCACAAACACAAGAGCAGATAAATATCAACACATTGAACACCAAGATTTTGACGTGGAAAACCTAGTTAAGGAAAAAACCACAGGGTGATTAACCCAAGGATTATTCTCTGTTAGAAGAATAAGAAAAAGAATGGCACTTGCCAATTAGGGCTCACTGCCCGAGCACACTGCTCACAAAGAGGCCCACTGCCTACAAGGAGACACACTGTCTACAAGGTGATAAGAATCACAATCTTGAACTGGAGAATGACATCTCTACCATGTCTGGATCAGTTCCATTTAAGCCCAAAAGTCTCTGCTCTGCCTTTCGCACTTCTCTTTGCTATACTCCACTCCTCCACATAATCCACACTCCGAAATGAACTCACAAACCTTTATTTATACAAGACATCGACTTAGGAACAATCATCTAAGTCGGTAGTCAACCATAAGAGTATCCGCAAGATGAATCACACATCCGGTCGGCCACCATAAGAACATTCGCAGGATGAACAACTCATCTGGTCGGCTAGTTGGAACAAGAACTTCATCTGGAAGAATATCTTCAATTCCGGGCTCTACCAACAATGCGGACCAACAACACAACCTCAACATGATCCAAGAACCTTCACAAGCCTGCCTGAATGACCAGGTACATCCGCACTTTCTCTACATACTGGAATCTCTTCTCTTCCTCATCTAGAACTTCAAGAACATAGTCTGTCGTCACTGTCATAATGCAAAAGGTACTTCCAGACCTCAAACTCATACAAAACTCGAGATGACACATCACAAGGACATCCCAAACACACCTTCCAATCTGCAGATTAGGATTATACAATTCCGGACCTCACCGGACCTTTCTGTGATCTTCTGTCACCTCTGAATACTTGCCGGAACCGGTTCCACATAGACAGCCATAACTTCTTCAGATCTTCATGCGGACCTCTGAAATCTTCACTGAAACATCTCAAGGCACATATCTACAAACCCTTTGATCCGCATCCTTTGGTTCGCAACCTATACAATACATTTGCCTTCTTCTCATCACTGTTCTTCACTGTTTCTGACTGAGGCTAATTTTCTCAATATCCTCAGCACACTGCTCATCCAATCCTTCTTGTCAATGCAATATGAGTATGTTGACATCAATGACAACACTGGTTCACCTTCATACTTTCAACAAAGATGTGTTGTCGACCTTGGAAGGTTGATGATGGTATAAATAAGTGTCAAGGATTCACGACTGAATGTATGCGTAATGAATATGATGTGTGTGATGCAAATTTGATCAATCCAGTGAGAGATTTCATGTGTTAGGCTACTGAATGTAGTGAGCAAAAGGTGTTTACTATTTTTTAGTGTTGCTACGAAGGTGATATTTGTGTTGTGGTGAATATTGAGCTTCATTGGAACTATACTCCATGCATAGGTTAGATGCAATTATATCAGTTCATCCCTGGCAGTGAGCCTCCTCTTCTATCTCTTTCTTCTGGATAGTGAGTCCTTTGGCAATGAGCCTTTCTTTCTTTCTTCTGGACAGTGAGCCCTCTGGCAGTGATCCTTTTGTAATTCAGTATTGCTACTACTTTATATTGTGAGATAATCCTCACTGTGGTTTTTCCCTTCTTGGGTTTTCCATGTAAAATATGGTGTTGTCTTGTGTTTGGTGTTGTTATGATTTAGCTTCTGTTATTTTCTTTTCATGCTTAATCATTATAACAAGTTTAAGGTTAATTAGGTTAATGTGGATCTAAATGTTTGTGAGGGTTTGAAGTTTATGATACAACTGATTCACCCCCCCTCTTAGTTGTCTTATGCATTCAACAATTGGTATCAAAGCAAGGTTCCTTAAAAGAAAGCTTAATAGCTTGAGGTAGATATAGGATGGTGCACAAGAAGGATGTTCCCCTATTTGATAGATCTGACTTTGCACTCTGGAAGGTAAAGATGGAATCCTTTTTTATTTCTCTTGGTTATGAGTTCTAGAGATCTATTGAGTCTAATTACACTAGAATTCATAATGATATAAGAACTATTGATGAGATCAAAGCTCATGAAATCAATGGTAAGGCAAAACATGCTCTTTTAAGTGGTCTTACTAATTCTGAATTGGTGAAAGTTGTGAATTTGAAAACTGCTAATGAGATTTGGAAAAAGTTGAAAAGTGTTTATGAAGGAGATGATAAGGTCAAAAAAGCTAAACTGCATAATTTGAAACTCATGTTTGAGACCATGCGAATGTCTGAAGATGAAAACATTACAAGCTACTTATAGAAGGTGGATGAAGTTGTCAATGGCATCAAAGGACTTGGCAGAAATATAGATGATAAAGAAGTTATATTGAAGGTACTTAGAACTCTTCCTAAGACATACAGTCATAAGGTTTCTGCTATTGAAAAACTACAAAATTTGAATCAGTTTACCAAAGATCAATTGCTTGGCACCTTAACTACTTTTGAAATAAGAGAGGTTGGTACAACTAGTGGAACGACAAAGGTTGAGACTATTTTTAAGGTTGGCAAATCAAAGAAGACTATGGAATCAAATCTAGAAGACCTTGATGAAGTAGAAGCTAACTTTGTGAGAAGGATGAAAAAGGGTACTGGAAAGTCTAGTGGTAAGTTGCCTTTTAAATGTTTCAGTTGTGGAAAGATAGGTCATTATGCTTCAAGATATCCAGATAGAGCTTTGAGAAATAAGAATAGGGAAAACAGAGTTAAGATGGTTAAGAAAAGTTACTATGTTAGAGAAGATGCAAGTATATCTAATGATGAATCTAATTATGAGGATGATAATGATAATGAATGCTTATTCAAAGCCCTAAGAGATGAAATTGTTTTTGCTAATTTTGGAAGTTGTGTGAAGGAAAAGGATTCGAAAGCAAGTACTAACCATGAAGGCACCATAATATCTACTTTTCATTCTAGAAGAGAAAAAGATGACCGGGTTTTTGACAAGGGATGCTCAAATCATATGATAGGTGACAAGAGTAAGTTTGTTAAACTTGAAAAATATGAAGGTGGAGTAGTCAAGTTTGGTGATGATGCAGCTGCTAAGATCTGTGGAAAAGGTTCGATCAGTTTTGATGGAAAGCATAAAACTAATGATGTTCTTTATGTTAAAGGTTTAAAGCATAATCTCTTGAGTGTTGGACGGATGTGTAACAAGGGTTACAATCTTATGTTTCAAGATGATGGCTATGAGATTAGAAAAAGCTCTGGAACAGTGATTTCTATTGGAAAGAGGACAAATAGAAATGTTTATCAACTCAAAGGTGTTGATGGTTGTTGCTTCATGAATCAAATCAATGAAATCTAGCTATGGCATAGAAGATTGTGTCGCATCAATTTTGATAGCTTGGTAAAGATAAGTTTAGTTCAAGCTATGAGAGATCTGCCAAAGATTACAAAGCCTATCAATGCCATTTGCAAGGAATGTCAAGTTGGAAAGCAAGTGAGAGGAAGTTTCAGAATCAAAGAACAATCTTCTACTAGACTATTGGAATTGGTACATACAGATCTTTGTGGTCCTACCAAGCTAAGGATTTTTCAAGGTGACAGGTATTCCATGTTGCTAATTGATGATTATTCCATAATGACATGGGTTACCTTTCTTAAAGAAAAATTAGAAGCTCTAGATAAGTTTAAGGCATTTAAAGCTATGGTTGAGAATGAAATGGATATGAAAATCAAATGCTTGAGATTTGACAGAGGTGGAGAATTTACTTCAAATGAGTTTAATACCTTTTCAAGGATCATGGGATAAAAAGGGATTTATCTACCCCTAGGACTCCTCAACAGAATGGAGTGGTTGAAAGGAAGAACATGATTGTTCAAGAAGCTGCAAGGACAATGATAAAAGAAGCAAACCTACTAGAAGTCTATTAGAGAGAAGCAATTCATACTATTCTCTACATATAGAACAGAGTACAAGAGCAAATGACACAAAGACTCCCTATGAGCTATGGTATGGAAGGATTCCTACTGTTAAATATTTCAAAGTTTTTGGAAGCAAATGTTATATCAGAAAAGATGAAGAACTAGGAAAGTTTGATGCAAGGTCTGATGAAGGCATTTTCCTTAGGTATTCTACTAAAAGTAAAGCTTACCGGTGCTACAACAAAAGGTTAAGAAAAATTATTTAAAGTGCTAATGTTAAGGTTGATGAAGATATACAGAAGATTTTAGAGGTTAATGAATATGAATCAGATGAGTCTTCTTGCGGAGAAGAAGAAGAAACTAAAGAAGAAGAAGTACAAGTTGAAGAACAAGAAGCTCTGGAAAGAATCCCTAAAACTCCCAAGTATGTGCAGAGACATCACACTGAAGACCATATCATTGGTGATAAAAGCAAGGGTGTATTGACAAGAAGGGGAGCTACTGAAGAACAGGTAAATCTATGTTCACTTTCTAAAGTTGAACCTAAAATAGTGGTTGAAGCATGCAACGATGAGTATTGGATCAAGGCTATGGAAGAAGAACTAATGCAGATTGAGAAGAATCAGACCTGGGAACTTGTCCCAAGACCAAAGAACAAAAATGTAATTGGAACTAAGTGGGTATTCCAAAACAAATTGAATGAGAATGGAGAAGTGGTAAGGATCAAGGCAAGACTTGTGTGTAAAGGATACTCACAAGTGGAAGGAATAGACTATGAGGGAACTTATGCTCCAGTGGTAAGAATGGAGGCCATTAGGATGTTTTTGGCTTTTGCAGCACATAAGGATTTCAAAGTATATCAAATGGATGTGAAGTCTGCTTTCTTGAATGGTGAGTTGGAAGAGGAAGTGTACATAGAACAACCGGAAGGATTTCAGTTGTTAGATAAACCAGATATGGTTTGAAGAAGGCACTATATGGATTGAAGCAAGCCCCCAAAGCTTGGTATGCAAGGTTAGACATGTATTTATTACAACAAGCGTTCAATAAATGTACTACAGATAGCAATTTGTGCATCAAAATAAGTGAAGATCAAATTATGCTTGTGGAAGTGTATGTAGATGATATAATTTTTGGTGGAAATGAAGGTATGTGTAAGAGTTTTGTAGATGAAATGCAGAAAGAATTTGAAATTTCAATGTGTGGGGAAATGAACTTCTTCCTTGGGTTACAAATCAATCAAACAGATAAGGGTATTTTCATTTCTCAGTCAAAGTATGTAAAAGAGTTGCTAAAGAAGTTTGGAATGGAAGATTCTAAACCAATTTGCACTCCTATGGTTATTGGTTATAAGTTGAGAAAGAATGATGAATCTCCTAAGGTTCATCATAGAAAGTACAAATCAATGATTGGAGGATTACTATATCTGACTGCTACTAGACCAGATATTATGCATGCAGCCTATCTTGTGGCTAGATTTCAAGAAGATCACAGAGAGTCAGATGTTATGGTAGTGAAAATGATTCTAAGATATTTAAAGGGCACTCAAGATCATGGCTTGTGGTATCCAAAAGATACTGACTTTACTTTGTGCTTATATAGATGCAGATTGGGCTAGTTGTGTAGATGACAGGAAAAGTACAAGTGGTGGTGCATTCTTTCTTAGATGCAAATTGTGTCTTGTCTAAGAAAGAAACAAGATTCAGTGTCTTTATCTACTGCAGAGGTAGAATATATTGCTGCAACATCATGTTGCACACAGGTGTTATGGATGAGACAAAACTTGAAGGTTATCAAAGTTGTGTATGATGAGCCAATTTCTATTTTCTGTGATAATACAAGTGCTATTAACATTTCAAATAATCTGATGATGCATTCAAGGACAAAGCATATTTCAATTAGGTATCACTTTCTGAGAGAGAAGGTTGAAGGGAATGAATTGAAGCTTGAGTATGTGCCTACAAAGGATCAGGTTGATGATATATTCACTAAGGTTCTTCCTAAGGATACATTTGCGTATCTCTGGGAAAAGTTAGGGGTTATTGCCACTCCTTTGAACTAGATGCATAAGGAGATGCATCAGTCCATTGGACTTCAAGATTCATTCTTTTCTGGACTAATGTTGGAGGCTACCTCTTAGGGAGAGTAGGTAGTGATCATGATGATTGTTGCAGACAGGGGAAGTAAGAGTTAATACAGTTTGGTATGCACTCCTAAGGGGGAGCATTCAGAGTGGTGAAAAGAAAAGATCATGTGATTGTTGTTGGGATATGGTGTTGTACACCATTGCATATTTTGATATATTTTTATAATGTTGTAATTAAATAATTATTTAGTTGTGATACACCTAGGTGGTGTGGTTAATCACACTAGGTAATTATTTGGGTCCACTTTATGTTGCATTGTAACATTGGGATATATTATTTGTATTATTTGATTAATTGGGAAAATGTAGTACTAATAGTCAAATGTGGGGTCGGTGGTTTTGTGTAACCCATGGTTTTGGGGCAAATATTTTTCTCAATGTAATATGTGAGCTTATATTATAAAAGCAAGCAGAAGGTTATTATTTGAGGTTGGTTGGATATTTCATTGTAGGTGAACGGAGGTTTTGTGAGAGGTTGTCATTGTATTGAGCTTTCTCCTGTAAGTCCAGATTGTGAAGCATGGCAAGTGATGTGTGGATTCATGCTTGTACACATGGAGGATGTATTGGAGGTGCTTGATGTTTCAGAGGTATTCATGGAGGCTCATGGATTGTATTGTAATACTCTTATTGTTGAATAATACATTTGAGTGTGGATGCTTTTGGAGGCTGGGTTCTTCCCTCTTAAGGGTTTTCCCAAGGTATATCTTATGTTTCCTTGTTGCTTGTTCATTGATATTTTGCATTATGGTTGTTTCTGCATCTTGTTTCTCCTATTGGGTTATGTGGAATTGGTTTAATTAGACCTGCAAATTCCTAACAGTTGGTATCAAATCCATGTTTATGGTTGAGGGAGGTGTGATCTCCCTAGATGTGTATAACCCTTGTGTGTGTAGATTAGGTGCAAAATGGTAGCCATAGCAATGCATGGAAGGATTGAAAGCATTACAAGGTTTTGTACAGGTTGTATTGCAATTTGGGAGTTATGGGTATGGAGGTTTGTTGTGCATGTTGCAGATCTGATGATTGAAAAATCATGGCTGAAGAGGGTTTTGAGGAGGAAATTTCACAAATGACCTCCTGGGACAAAACAGACCTCGCCATTGAGTCCAGGAGGCCAGAGAGATGAAAATTCATATAAAATTCAACCTATTTTGGTCACATGAAGAAAAACCAAAAAAATCCCCCTCCCAAGTACGCCGTACGAATTTTTTGTTGCAGAGGCAAATTTTTTTTAGAAAAATCAAGATTCCTACACATTATAGTTTTTTGGAAAACTTTTGGTTGGTAAAAAAATTAAAAACTATAGGTGAAAAAATCTTTTTTTGAAAAGGTTGAAAAGATATGAAATTTTTTTTTATGGTGGCAGGGGGGTACGTAGAGCCCCTGTACCACTAGCCCCTATGCTGCTGTGTAGAGAGGTACTGACGGGTACCACCGGCGTACACTGGTCAGCCCCCCTAGTCCCTTTCCCATTTCCCCGTCGGCCTTTGGGCCGAGGCGTCCAAGGTAGCCCTATGTGGGCTCTTAAAAAACTTAAAAAATATATATATTAAACTTTTTTGTTTGGTGGTGGCTCTTTTAATGATAGCGAATGTATATTTTAAGATTCAGACCTTAAAAAAATCAAACCTCCTTTTTATATATGCCTGGGTTCGATGATAATGAAGACAAATATGAAAATTTTTCAAATCCACTCGTCGAAGACTTAATGATGCCAGCTCAACACTTACAGTCAGTGCCTAGTCAGCATGATGGCATTAGCGATGACGTCATGCCATGTCAGCATTGTACCAGGGCCCACCAGGGGTCTAGTTTTAGCCCTAGGAGTGCCTTTTCTTCTGGGAGCCATAATTTTCACATACGGTATCAGTTTTTCAACTTCTTATAGGTGTCAGAAAGCTCTCTCTGAGAACTATGTAGTGGTATAGGTCTGGTCATTAGATTTTGCTGATTGTGTTAGAATTTGGTGCCTAAATCCTGCTTTGCTCCGGTACATATTTATTCTCATAACTTTTGCATACGGAGTCAAATTTTTTATTTCGGATAGGCCTTGGAGAGCTCTTGTAGTGTACTATAGTTTGGATCATGTAGATTTTCAGTTTGGTGTGAAGAGAGAGTTTGGTACTTGTTTGATCACTTGTATGTACCTGAGATTCAGAGTGCATTTATGTGTGCATTTGGATGGATTTGTTGGCACAAACTTGTGGGAGTACATGTTGTTATGAGACCATCAGCATGGTATAGCATGTTTTCAGATTTGGTGCTTTCTGATACTAGTTTACAGGTGTTTTCAAAGTTTGGACTTCGATGGATACAGGTACAGGTTGTCTTCTAGTTTGAGGACATGGTTGATACTCGTGTGAGACTTGGAGTCTCATTTTAGTGGGAGTTGAGTATAGGTACAATGATGATGATGATTATGGTGTCATGGATATGCAGGCGCACTTTTGTATTGGCATGACATGATCATGTATGCGATTGATAGGTATGGGCTATGATGTTTGATTCATGATTATAGGTGGTGTTGTGGTGTTGTTTTAGGGGATTGTTCTTATCTCTTGGATGCTTGATTAGTTCCTTGACTATGGTTACTCATTTGTGTACTTGTTGGAAAATCAAATCTAGAGTTGATTTGGTGTTTGAGTCTTGGAGTCTACAAGTTGTCTTCTTTGATATCTCAATTTGTAGTTTACTAGTGTGATGATGAGTTTACATGTGACATTTATTTGGATCTACGAGTTATGTAGTTTTGTAGGATGATCACCTATTTAGCTACAGTGGGATGACTCACATGTGGACTGTCTATATCCACGAGATTGATTCAGTGTTTATGTAGACTTTGTCAGTTGGCCTTGTCTATGGTCATTTGTGCATTGGTATGATTGCTTTGGGATAAGAGGATGGATGATTATAGTTCCTAGATAATTGGTTTTTGGGACTTGCAGTATGTTTATCATGATGTCATGGAGAGCTTGGATACATGGTTCTATATTAGCTTTTGACAGTGATGGTTTTATCTTCTTGTTTGGAGTTTTCTAGTTCACTAGACCTTTTGGGAGCTATTGATGTTATAGTGGGATTCCTTGATTGGTTTGGGGCCATGGATAATCTTCATTTATGAGATGGTTATTTTGTTGTCGTGGATAGATCGGTATCACAGTTCAGTGGGAGATTTGGCAGCATGTTAGATTCATCATACGTGATGGATGATCTTCTGTAATGGATGTTGGTATTATGGAAGAGCTCTTGGTTGTGAGAGTTCTTTGACATTTTTAGTTCGGTTGTTAGGAGATAGCTATCTTCATATAATTGGAGATGTTGACATCTTGGTTTACCATGGAGGACTCCTTTGAGTCTTTGGTTGAGGTGTCAGTTTATGATTTGTCAGTTTGACATATTTTTCTTTGATTTAGAGATGTTGATATTGTGTCTTGATTCTTGATACTGGTTTAGAGTTTTGGCATGATACGGGTTCTCTTGAGGCAAGATGTATGCATCATTGTATGCTTTGTTGCATGTGATCTCTTTGGAGAAGATGGTTAGATCATGATGTCATGATAGGCTTCTTGATTATGTAGATTTGCAGTAGGAGCATTGACAGTGGTCTTGTTGGTTCTCTTGGTATTAAGTACTTTGATCATTTACTTGATTACTTCATGATGGTGCTATGTTGCATTTGGAGTTTGGCATGTATTGGTCAGTTACAGGTACTCTTGGATACTTGGAGATGTAGGTGAGGCTAGAGTTCTCTTGTGATTAGAGACACTTGTTGAGACAGTTACTCTTTGGAGGTTTCAGTAGATAGACCGAGGAGCCTTACACCTGGATATGGACGTGAGTTCATTATGGACCTAGAGGAGATTATTTTTGGAGAGAGTCATTGTGGCTTGGTGTATCCTGAAGGAGCATTCTCATTCACCACTCTTGGTCTACTCGGCAGTTTATCATCTATGAGGTATTGCCCATCCTTTTAAATGTATTTGCTTTATGTTTCATCTTCTCATAGATATGGATCTTGAGCTACAGTTATTGGTTCTGGAGGGTTCGTTTGAGGGATGTTAGCATGGTTATCTTCTTATTCATATGGTTTGATTTATGATGTTCATTATGAGGGGTTTAGGAGATGTGATTAGGCGTATTCCTTGTTATGGAATGGTTATGAGTTTGCTCTACCTTGATTAGAGAGGCTTACATCCATGTTGGTTACATGTTACATATGTTCATTTGATCTTATGAGATTGAATGGTTGGGTTGTTGAGGCTTTTCATTTGGGGTTGTAGAGGAGATCATACTCGTCACAGCTTAGCACTTTGAGGTGTTTTTAGAAGGACATTATGATTTATAGGTTTTCTCTCTTTGTCTTGTGGCTACTTCCTAGAGGATCATGTTAATATGGTTGGACTTGGTAGAGTTATGGTGACATGTTGTGAGAGAGTATGCAGTGATTTATCATGCATGTGTCGATCATTGTGATTGTTCTTGATACCACATTGGCTTGTTGATTAGCCACACCTTGGTTTGAGTGTTGATTGTTAGACTTGGTATGCCTTGGAACTATTTTTAGATTTGACATTACCCATGCAATGGGAGTTCCTGGATGTATGTGTTCTTCATTGACAAGTTTTATACATGGAGCTTCTTATTGCAGTATATGGGTTAGACATGTTGTTGGCATGAGTTTATTGATGTTGTTGATACCTATTAGGAATGGATGGTTGGTTGTATTAGCGTATGTTGTGGATGCTATTTCTAGTCATGTGAGTTTTTTACCTTTGACAGCAGCTTGGAGCCTTATGTTATCACTTGGATTTGATGCTTGTGTTCTTTGGATTGGTGCATCTTCACCTCGGCATGTTCCTTTTCTTCCATAGGTGGCACATTGGAGGATGACAGGAGTTCTTTCTTAAGATGGCGGCCACTTTGATTTTATTGTAGGTATCTTGATGGAGCACAAGAGCATTCTGGAGATTCATGTGATTTCATGTATTGACCCTTATGCAATGTATACAACAAGTGGGAGAATGTTGGGATATGGTGTTGTATGGTGTTGTACACCATTGCATATTTTGATATATTTTTATAATGTTGTAATTAAATAATTATTTAGTTGTGATGCACCTAGGCGATGTGGTTAATCACACTAGGTAATTATTTGGGTCCACTTTATGTTGTATTGTAACATTGGGATATATTATTTGTATTATTTGATTAATTGGGAAAATGTAGTACCAATAATCAAATGTGGGGTCAATGGTTTTGTGTAACCCATGGTTTTGGGGCACATGTTTTTCTCAATATAAGGTGTGAGCTTATATTATAAAAGAAAGCACAAGGTTATTATTTGAGGTTGGCTAGATATTTCATTGTAGGTGAACAAAGGTTTTGTGAGAGGCTGTCATTGTATTGAGCTCTCTCCTATAAGTGCAGATTGTGAAGCAAGGCGGGTGATGTGTGGATTCATGCTTGTACACATGGAGGATGTATTGGAAGTGCTTGATGTTTTAGAGGTATTCATGGAGGCTCATGGATTGTATTGTAATACTCTTATTATTGAATAATACATTTGAGTGTGGATTCTTTTGGAGGCTAGGTTTTTCCCACTTGAGGGTCTTCCCAGGGTATATCTTGTGTTTCCTTGTTTCTTGTTTATTAATTTTTTGCATTATGGTTGTTTCTGCAACTTGTTTCTCCTATTGGGTTATGTGGAATTGGTTTAATTAGACCTGCAAATTCCTAACAATTGTAAGCACAAAAATCCCGCATGGCCTCCACAAGGACCCCTATGATGATATATAATCCTTCTCACGTACATGTAAGCATGAAATATTGTCCTCTTAGCAGAAATCCTCTTGGTGATGTGACATTTCTTCCATCTTGTGTTGTTTCCTCTTAGTCATTTTTCCTCTCTCTTTGTCGTCAATGCTTTTCGACACTTGTCGATTTGCCTTTTTCTAATCTTTTGAACCTATTCCTAAGCCTTGTATGCATCTTGTAGGTGAGTTTTCACCTTTCCCCTATGTTTTTTATCTTCTCCACCCCCTAGAAGCCTTCTAGAGGTCCCCCGGAACCATCTCCCACTTTCAATTTTTAGTTTCACTCAACCAATCCAAATCTCCCCCTATTATTTCCAGATCTCCCGCTGGGAGATCCTACTTTGCAAGTGGAGATTTGGATTCATGCACATGACTGACCTATTTTGGGAGGCAGATCCCCTCCTTTTCATCTCCTCTACCATCTTCCATCATGCATTTTCACCCAGACCCCTTTCTTTCCAGATCTCCCGTTGGGCGACCCTACTAAATCAGGATCTCCCCTCGGGTGATCCAGGGTCGCCCCTGGGGTGACCCATAGGTGAACCTACTAGTGAAAGGGACAACCCATGGGCGACCTTTTCACATTTCCAACTGCGGAAAAACTCAAGTTTGTAACTCGAAATAGCTCTGTTTTCACCTGTTTTTCTTTCAGTTCACATGATTTTTGATGCCTAATATGGAGTTGACTATTTCATGCACCCACACATGCATAATTAGCTCCATTTGATCTAAAATTAACAACTCATTCTCTCCCATGTGCATTCTTCTAACTTCCTTTCTTCTTTAGTGATAAGCTATCATTGCTCCATCACTCCCTAATTAATTGAGTTCACTGGGTAATTAATCTAGTTCACTCCCCAATCAATCATTGTTAATTGTTCAATCAATTCAACCTCTCATCCCTTCTTCTAACCTATAAATACCCCCTCCCTCAAGCACACAGAGAGGCAAATTCATTGTGCACATAGCTCTTGTTAAGTTTTTGCTCTCCAATTAGCATTCTCATGTTCACACTGGACGAAGGTGCCTTTTGTTTCTTCATTGTTCATCAAGCTTTTAAATAAAGCTCTTCAAGCATTCTTACGCTACTTCAATCAATCCATTGTTCTCATCAACAACTCTCATTGAGCTCTCTTTGTAAATCTTCTAAAGCTTCTTTCGCTTTTTTGTGTTGTCTTGTCACCAAAAGGTCTTCTCGCTACTTTAAGAGGATATGAGGTTGCCATCAAGGATTTCTAAGGGTAGCGAAGGCTCACAAGTCTTCTTTATTTCAAGTTCCTCTATGCTTTTTGTCAATTGGTAGTAATTAGAAAATTGAAATTGCTCTTGGGATTAGTAATTTATTACTTTTTCCTTGATAGAATAGTTAGATCTACCATTCTAGAAGTAATTTGCATACATAGTGTAATTCATTTACTTGCAATTTTCTTTCCTAGATTAAATCATTTCAAAACATTTGAAAACCCCAAAAACATAGAATAATTGCATTAGGTAAAATTCATTCTAGTTGCATTCATATTTCCTTTTTTAGATTAAAAAGCATCTTTTATTTCCAAAAATACCAAAAAAAGCACAAAAACAAAGTTTTGCATTTCATATAGTTGCATTCATAAAATATCAAGAAAAGAACAAAAATATTAGACATTTAGATAAATTACAAACCCTTGATATCATCACAAGGTCAACTACGGTCAATTATTTGGTCAAACCCTTGATACCATCACAAGGTCAACAAAAGTCAACACATAACGAGAACCTTAGGTCAACCCAAAACCCTAAGTCAAACCCTAAGTCTAGTCAAGGTTAGCCAACATACGCCTATCTCTTGTCTCGGCTCACAAATGTGCCTAGGATTAAGAGGTAAGTGGGTGAGGGCAATCCTCGATGAAATAGAGGAAATCCATCTAAAACCACAATAAGATCCATTTGTCTTACAACAACTAGAGGCATTTAGACAACTTAAAATATAACAAGCAGTCATTCAACAATTTGAAAGAGAATGTCAACGAGAACAAGCCATCAATGAGAATAACAGCTTACCCACACAGAGGTGGAATATCAAAGACCCTAACAGAAGAAGAGTAACTAGTGACACTTCGGGTCATATGGTTATCTCTACAACAACAATCATTGAATGAAACATCTACATTAGCACGCAACAACAAAGGCCCCAGGACATGCCAACCCCTCTCCGCGAAGTCTAACTCTCCAACGAGCCAGACCACCCCCATGTCTCGCCTCCTCTCGACTAGCTACTTCCACAAGAGCGAGAGTGACATGGCGGTTCGCCCCATGGCAAGTAGGGAAGGGTCCGTGTGCATGCCGAAATCTGACTTAACAGCCCCAGGCAACTAAGGTTGTGATTTTGAGCGTACATATTTTGGTGAACCCAACATGAATTACAAAGCCTTCTAGTTATGTGGTTTGTGTTCCCATCATTTGGATCTCAAGACTTAAACATTCAAAACAAAAATTGTCAAGCATTTTCACTTTATTCTTCATAGCTGCTTCTGTCGCTTCAACCTCTATCACCTTCACCATCATTCGTTCCCTTTATTCTGTGGTGTCTATGACACCCCCGAATATGACGGAACCTAATTTAAACCAAGGGAATATTCCCTCAAGAGAACCAAAAACTCCTTTCAATAGATATGTGCTGCCACATTTGGATGCACCAATCACCAATTGCTACGATTACGAAGACTTTGATTATGAACAAGACCAAAGAGAACCCATGCATTCCCTATCATTTAACAACCTAGCTTGGGAGCACAATCTAGCCATACCCAATGTGCCACATAAAACTAGGAGGGTAAGGTTAGAAATACACAGACCTGATCAACCTTCCACTAGCACATCAAGTACTCATCTCGATGAGGAAGTGAAATGATTAGAAAGACACCTGTAAGAGGCAAGAGATGCTCAAGCGGCATTAAGAGTTGCCTTGCAAGAAGAACAAAGAGAAAATGTTGCATGAGAAGAAGCATATCACCATGACAATACTCAGAGAGAAAATCCTAGAAATGAGGAAACCCCTAGAGCTGCCACTCCTGTAGACTTAATTGCAACTCTAGTGCAAAGGATTAGAACCTTGGAAGAAGAACAAGCTGCTCTTGAAAGAAGGCAGAAATCCCATGACAACTTTCGAAATGAACAAGACCAGGGGGCATCTTAGAATCCCCCCTATCTCAACTATTATTCAAAAAATGCAAGTAATGACATGTGTCTGAATGGGAACCCTCATGTTTAGAACAATCCTGCAGTGTTGGTAAATCAAACAAATCAGACAATGGGTTATCAAAACCCTCCTACAAGGTTGTTTCTATCAACCCCTCAATTGTAAAGTGCCTTTCTCAAAACATATCTCAAGTACTTGAAAGAACCTCTTGATCTAAACATAAGGAATGTGCAGTTACCTGGACCATTGCTTGATCTCCTAAAATTCAAAGGAGAAGAAGATCCAAACTGACATATCAAAGCTTATACCATAGCAATAAGAGAACTCCTCCCTTGGGATGGAATTGTTGCCAAGATCTTCCTGAAAACTCTCAAAGGAATAGCTCTAGATTGGTGCTATCGTTTGCCAGAGGCTTCAATTCACTCATTCAAACAACTAATTGGAGAGTTTGTCATGGCATTTGACATGAACAAACTCATCAAAATAGGAATTAGAGAGTTCCTAACCATGAAACAAGAATTGAATGAATCCATAGCTCATTTTGTCACTAGATAGAGGCAAGTCCTTTATTCCTCAAACAGTTCCCCGAACATGGACCACCGTAAACTATGCAACCTTTTCTTACATGCCTTAAACAAAGACATGAGAGAAGACATTCAAAAATTACCATACAGATCCTATGAAGAAGCATTGGAAAGTGCGTTGAGGATAGATCAAGCCGCCATTGATAGTGGAAGAAAAGTCTACAAGTTAAATGGAAAGTTAACAAGGGAAGCCACAGGGAACAACGCTCATGTCATCAAGATTCTTAAGAACAACAGAAATGCAACCACAAATGGGGTGATAGATCAACCCCCAGTCAAGAAGGTAAAAGATGATTATAATGGTAGAGACTATTATCCTCCTAATGTCAATGCAATTGATTGGCCTAGAAATAATGGATACTATCCTAGAGACAACTATCAGAGTTGGAATTGTAATAGAAATGGAAATGATGGAAGGTATGGAAGACCTCCATATGAGTACAATTAGTTTTTTGCTTTTCATAGAACAAGAGGGCATAGCATAGAATCTTGTAGAGAGTATAACAGATTCATAATGAGATTACTGGAGGAGCAACAACAGTTGTTCATAGAAATGTTCTTGAACCCACAGGAAGTCACACCAGATAACAAGGGCACAAGACAAACCCTTGCAAAACACAAACATGAGAATCTATCAAGCTTCATTTCCCACGCATAAGGATACAAAGACATCAAACCAAAACAAAGTAGCCCAAGGTGGCAACACTGGTATCGCACCACAATCACGGTAGAAAGGAGAAGCTAGGATGATAGGATTGGTTGAAATACTCCACAATGAAGAAGAAGAGGAGGACCTTGAGAAGGAACCAAAGGAAGTATATGAGGGTGCCATTTTGGTAGTGGAACCAATACAAACTCTAGTCGGACCTTATGAACTTATCAAAGACTTAAAAAAGACATATGCTCACATATCATTCATTGACTTACTTAGGAACTCCCCTTCACATCGCTCAACACTACTAAAAGCAATAGGGCTAAAGTATCTCAATCAAATTACTCCACCTAGTGAGCAAATCAACCATATGGACTATGACATAAGCCCACCAAATTCAGAACTCAAGGATCCAGGGTTCTTCTTCAACTTAAAACAAATGCCTTCAGAGGTTGAGCTAACCAAGAAAGGAGACATTGCATTGTACTTACAAGTTTGGATCTATGACACTTGCATCAAATGAACCTTAATTGATGATGGAGCCGTGATGAACATAGTTCCATTCTCTCTTTTAGAGAGGATGGGTTATGGACACACTAATATCACCACTTCACAAGACACCCTGAGTTGATATGATAATCTAAAGGCCACTACAATAGGGAAAATCACGCTTCTCATGATTCTAGGCCCTAAGACTATCCCAACCACATTTTACGTCATCAGCAAGGATACATGATATAACTTGCTCCTTGGAAGACCATGGATCGATAGGATGAAAGTCGTGCCATCAAAGTTATTTCAAGAAGCTTGATTCCTACATCTGGGGAAGGTATACATTGCAAAAAGACATCTAGAGCCTTTCAACATGTTGAAATCAAACACATCAAACAAGTGTATAGGCATCCCCATAGATTATGAACTTCCCACCAACAAATTGACTGTCCCTAGTCCAACGACTCAATCAATATGCATCAAGAAAATGGAAACTCCAGAAAAGACCATAAACACTACGAAGATGAAGACTTTAGAAAATGAGGTACCGTCAAAACAAAAAGAAATTGTCCCCAAGGAAAAGACAATTAAGATCATGGAATGGATAGAGCAGGATGGACCTTTCCAATTCCCTCTAGAAATACTCATGATCAACATTCAACTTGCCTATAAGATCTGTTACCTCCTGAATTGGCAGAGGGTTTGCCAGTTCTAATGCATGTGCATATTCGATCAACAGATACAGGAGGTTGCGTGAGCGGCCTCCCCTTCACTTCTGGTTCTACCGCACCAAGGGGGTGTCCCTATTTGCTAAATATGTAACACTGACTTGCCCTATGATAGAAAGATTTAGCTTTGTGATAACAGGCAGAATACTCACATGTGTGGACCAAGATTTGTGTGACAAATCACAAGGTTAGCAACATTCTTGGACATATGTGTTTGGTTATGGATGAAAGTATGCAGGGGCTCCTAATCCTACTCCTACAACTAATGGGTGGAAGTTATGGAAGATGGATTGAAATTGATGGTTTGGATGCAAGACATGGGTTTTGGATCATAACTACTTCACAAGAACATAGTGGTGCCTATCTCAGGGCAAGGAGTCAACTAGATGTATACATAAGAATGGCTTGCAACTATCATTCAAGTTTCAAGGGGTTAGATTGATGCTTGCCTTACAAACATCACCCAAGAATGGGTATTTAACCATCTCTACTTATGGATACCCCAGCTGACATACATTCTCCTCCACACTCAACCTAAAACAATTTAATCCATTCCTTGAATGGAAGTCTAAAGATCAAGCATGCAATACATAAATCTGTATTCTAGAATTTGAGAAACCCTTAGCAACCAAATTCAGAAAAAGAAATGCATACAACAAGTGGAGACAGACAACAAAACACATGCAAGAAGCATTTTTCATATAACATTAACACTGAAACTGAACATATGTGCAAGATACAACTCAGATGCAACACATAAACTCCATAGAGATACAACAGATAGGAAATGCTCTATATTTCATTATTTACAAAAAAAATGCCCAAGTCTTCAACAACCAATGAGTAACACAGTTTGGCTTTTATACCAAGACTGTGTACTCAACAAAATTAATTACATGGCAAGTTGAAAAGTTTGCCAGATACAATGTATCTTTCAGATTAGCGCTCAAAATGTTCAATGTAGCAAAGGGACAAGGAGGAGGGAGCAGGTATGTTCAGAAAAAGTGCCGCCGCATGGAGATCCTCTTCCTAAATCGGGTGGTTGAAATTGTCAACTCGACCCATACTTCTCTGCACAACCGCCATCAATACTTCAGCTACCTGCGGGATGTAATAGCAGATGCATCTGGAGATTTTCCAACTCAAAAATGGCCGCACATGCTCAGGAAAAACAATCGCTGCAGGTTCAAAACAAGGCTATCGATCCACTCTAATCGCTGAGATCCATAGTTCAAAATTGCACTAACTAGTCATCGGCCAGTGAAAACGTGCCACGTAGGCACCTCACGTTTCTATCGCTGGCTTTTCACTTCTTCATTTGTCCTTTTTTGCCCTTGTATATGCAAAAACATATGCATATACAATCGCCACTATTCACCCTTCAAAATCCCTTGTATATGCAAAATGCATATACATCTGTTTGATATACAAGGCGGACCCCAAACCTGTTTAGAACAAATTGAAATTCAATTCGAGTCCAGCTTGTATCCTTTTTTCCTACATATTTCCTTGTATATGTGCATGTACATACAATTTAGATACAAGCCACGGATTTCAAAAATTATAAAACACATTGCATCCGCCTTGAAATCTGGCTTGTACCTCACCCTTTATATATCAACATGTACAAATGCCATATACATGTACGCCACGGACCCCAAATGTTTATGAAGCAACTTGAAATCTTCATCGGGTCTGGATTGTATATCTTCCTTTGTGCCTCCATCTTGTATGTTGCATATACAAAAGCAAATATACAAGTCATGGATTCCAACTCATTTATTAGCTAGATTGGAGAACCTTTTGAATCTGACTTGTATCTCATCAAATGTATATTTCCTTTGTATGCCGAATATACAAACTCATTTGTATATACCCACAGGCCCTACCACATGTATCTTCCCCGCTGCATTGTTCATCCTGCATGTGCACCCTTGTATATTTTTCAATGCATACCTATATGCAACCCGATATACAAAGCAGGAATATTCCCAGGAATCTGTGAAAGATCCCCCCTTTGTATATGCACATTCTAAGCCCGATATGCATTCAAAAATGCATCTAACTGATTTTTTCAAAGGGTGATAGAGTTTTCTGACCCGCCAATGCATATTTTGACCTATATGTATATACAAAGACACTTGCACCTTAACTGATTTTTTCACTATTCTTTACAACTGCAGAGGCCCAAAGAGTTAGAATTTTAGATTTTTTGGGAAGGTGCCTGCATATTTAAATGCTTGAAACCTGAATGTTCATGCAGGCACCACCAAGATCTTCCCTTGCATAGGGGAGAAACCTCATAGAACTAAAGGTCCAATGTTTGAAACCACTACATTAGATTTGAGAAATGTAGACCTGCACGCTTTCTCAGATCCTGAGGAAGACATGACAGAGTTATACTCCTTTGTCACCCTTAAGTGAATCATGTGTCCCCAAGACACCAGAAGCAATGGAGTCATACGAGCCTCTCACACCAATAGATGATTCATATAGACCATTGACACCCATGGAGGAGGTGCATTCTATTGACAATGAATCAATCAACACAATAGGAATGCTACCTAGGATGTTCATGGTGTCTCAACCACAAGAGAAGCCAACCACCTCTACCTCAGTGCAATCAAATGAACTTGGCGAGTGGGAAGCACCTTTAGTACAAATTGAAATGGTTGAAAGACTTCCAGATGAAGATGAAGAAAGTGAGGGAATGTTTCACAAGGAGTGGAAAATGAGAGTGTCAGTTGGTACTGATGATTCTGTCATTTTTGAGTTGCCAAGAAATTACATCAGGTACTCCATGGATTTAAGGCCAAAACCAAATGGCAGGACAAATATAAGCTTTATCCCTCCTAATGAGAAAAGGGAGCCACAAACTCCCCTCGAATTGTTTCAATTCTTGCAAAGTATTCAAGATATACAACACGTGAAGATCTACATGCAGGAGCAGTTCGACCTATTAGCAGAGTTATTAAGATGCGATGGAGTCTTGTATTGGACCCCTTCCCATCAAAAGCCTTTCAAGACTTACTTCATCTCACATTACCAAGGGAAACCATTGAGTTGGAAATAATAGAATCAAACGACAAACCCTACAGAATAGGAGAACTTGTCCTAAGAAGAGGTAGCACAAAAAACAAAAAGAGAAGAAGGAAAAAAATATTCACAGAGGACTAGAAAGGTCCTTACATGGTTAAAGAAGATGTCAGAAATGGTGCCTATCTCTTGTACACAATGGAGGGAGAGGAATTTAGCGAAATAGTTAATGCCTTTCACCTCAAGAAATACTATGTCTAAAAACCAAAAAAATCATAAAACAAAAAAATACAAAAAAATTATAAAAATCAAAATGTCAAACAGAATTTGTTTCTTGCATTTCAGTATCATTCTGTTCATCTTGCATTATAGTCAATGACTTGCTCTTATATCATTTTCACTTCAGTAAGGAGTCTAAGGTTGCGTAGGTATACATGATCCTTTCAGGACCTAGAGATTCCCTATTTTCACAATCACCATACCCCTTTTCATTTCCAGTGATTTTAATCAAAGCCTAGCTCTTAGCTTTACACTGATCCTAGTCTTAATGAGTCAAGATGTTAGGTCTAAACAAATTCAATATTTAAACCTACGATGTTCAAAGGAAGCTTGCAAAAAGACCTTCCCAATTATTCCCTAGTAGAAGAGAAGTTTGACTAGATTACAAAAACTTTAGGTGGCACTCAGCCCTTTATCTTTCCTGGCTAAAAACGTCAGGGAGATCAAAACTCTGAAGGAAGTAATCTAAAATTTGAGTGAATAAAAAAATGAGTGATCAAAATAAGAGTGTTGAGAAAAGTGAGAATCGAGAGATCAAGCTTGCATATCAAAAAGTTCCAAAAGCATTCATTTTCATAAAAAGTAAAAAAAAAAGAGAAAATCAAGTGAGGAAATACAAAAAAAGTGAAAAAGAAAAAAAAAGAGAGATGCAAAAATAGAGTGAAAGAGAGAAGATTGTTGAATGTTCGTACTCTTGGGTGGAGATTAGTCTAAGCTCAAAGCCTCAAGGGTGACATTCTAATAGAGGAAATAAAAGAGAAAGGTACAAAGCAGACACACACACACAAGCTAAGCAAAGCCAAGAGTCTAGTAATCTTTAGGACCATCTTCTATCTAGGGACCCTAGTTCTTTCCCATTTTTCCTTTGCCCCAGGTCTATCTTGTTTTCCATCCATGATCTAAGTCTAGCAATATCAACAAAACTTATTACTTGTCTAAGTTGAAAGCTCATCAGATTGTCTTATCTAGATAAGGATTAGTGTTCAGCCTTTGTTAGAAATGAAAGCAACACTACTTCAATGGAAATCTGATTCAAGATAAATTTTAGTAATCTTAAGTGTGCATTAACATTGGAGATTGTAACAAAACATAAAACCCACTACAGAAAAGATGTCAAACATGAAGAACTCAACACAATGACATAGTGTTTACGTGGAGAAAACCCTTGTGGGTAAAAAAACTCCACCAGGAAAGAGGCACAAGTTTGTATTAATCTCAACAAGATTGTACAATACATCAACTACACAACTCTCTCCACAAGTCTTCAATCCGACAGCACCTAAGTACCTAAAATCTGTATTGCAACAACACATACATGGCAAATACATATAGAAATTATTTTCCACTCTATTCTAGGTGTCCACCTTCTCTCTCCTAAGATTCTCTAACCTGTAAACATTAATTACCATCTTACAAGCATCTTACACTTGTCCAAAAATAATCATGCAAAGGTTGTGTCCAAGACTAAATCTGGCCTCTTACAGCATCTTATGACGCATCATAACCGTCATAGATTCCACAAAAGAATATCTTTCCAAGATATGAACCTTGGGCTAAATATAACAAATATACAACTAACATATCTATCATATGCATCATAAAATCTCAGAATCTTATGACAACTTGCAGCTGTCATAGATTCACTTACCAAACATTATGATAGTTGTCATACATGCCAAAAATAGTAGATTCCTCAAGGGAGAACACCTACCCTCATTTACTTTGAGTTTTTACATTTGCCAATAGTAAAAGTCACTCTGTAATTACCTCCGTTACTCTGAAATTACCCTTGCCAGTGAAACTACTACATCTCCTCATGGATAATTACAAATTACATATAATAAATGGAATAAATACAATATTGGGATTTACAAGGTTAATGGAACCTTATCCCAACATTTTCCCACTTGACATTATACATTGTAAATCAACCCATAATAAATCAAATAAAAATAATCAGGCACTAGAAACAAGGCCCATGGCCTCTCTGCACCATACAAACTTCTTTGTGCTCACAGGCTTGGTCAATGAATCTGCAACATTCTCCTGATTGTCTATCTTCTTCAGCTCAATCTCTCCATTTGCAACCAACTCTTGAACAAAGTGATATTGAACATCAACATGCTTAGTCCGAGCATGATACATGGGATTCTTGGCCAAACAGATAGCACTCTGACTATCACAACCAATATGAATGATCATGCAATCAAAACCAATACCTGTACACAGTCTCCTCAACCAAACTACCTCCTTAGAGACATGAGTAGCAGCCATATACTCTGCTTCTGTGGTAGACAAAGAAACTATGGGCTGCCTCTTACTCATCCAACTCACTGCTCCTCCAAATAGAGTAAACACATAGCCACTAGTGGACCTTTGACTATCCAAGTCACTTGCCCAATTTGTATCAACAAAACCCTATATGTCCAAAGATTTATTAGCACTATCAATACTAGAATAAGCCAAACAATGATTAGGAGTACCTGCAAGATATTTAAACACCCTCTTCGCATAATTCTAATGTTGTATACCAGGGTTAGACATAAATCTGCTCAAAACTCCCACTGCTTGGGCAATATCTGGTCTAGTGCAAACCATTGCATACATCAAACTCCCTACAACACTAGCATATGGCACATTAGACATATCCTTAAAATCATCCTTAGTCTTTGGACACATATCTAATGAAAGCTTAGTACTAATTTGGGTAAACGAACTCTAACTGGGTTACAGTCTTGCAAACTAAACATCTGCAAAATAGTATTCACATACTTACTTTGTGTCAACCAAAGCTTTTTGTTAACTCTGTCCCTCCTAATCTCCATTCCCAAAATATACCTTGTAGCACCAAGATCCTTCATCTCAAATGCACCTGAAAGTTAGGTTTTAAGCTCACTGATCATACCCTTAGTATTGCTGAAAAACATGTCATAAACATACAAAGCAATAACCAGTATAGAATCATCAACACAATAAATGTAAACACAATGATCCTCCTCGCTTCTAACAAAACCCAATTTTAAAACAAATGAGTCAAACTTTTGATACCACATTTCGGGGGATTGTTTTAGACCATAAAGAGACCTCTTTAACCTACAAACCTAATGTTCTTTTCCTTTTACCTCAAAACCTATAGGCTGTTGCATATAAATTTCTTCTTCAAGATCTCCATGTAAGAACACAGTCTTAACATCCATTTGCTCAATCTCCTAATCATAAGCTACAACAATGGATAAGATAAATCTAATAGAAGTCAATTTAGCAACAGGAGAGAATATCTCACCAAAATCAACTCCCTCTCTCTAGGAGTAGCCCTTGGCTACCAGTCTAGCCTTGTACTTCTCCAATGACCTGTATGCTCCAAACTTCTTCATGAAGACCCACTTACATCCTATGGCCTTTCTTCCTTTGGGCAAATGAACAAGATCCTAGGTGTTACAAGAGTCTAAAGCCATCATCTCTTCTGCATGGATAGCTACCAAGACTCACTATCATCTGCAGAAATAGTTTCCTTGTAGGATCAAGGTTCATCATTAGTACTTAATAAAGCATATACACAACATAAATCTGGTGGGCTATACCTGTCAACTAGATTCTGTTGTCTTGTGGATCTCCTCAAGGGTGGAGTAAGAGATTCTACTTGTTCTTGTGCATGATCATCTGCACTAACTTCTTCTGTAACAACATATTCATCTTCATTAGAACTACTTGAATCTTCTTCTTCTTCTTCATCCCCCAATCCATCATTCTGTTCTTCCTGAGGTGCATCTTGCTGCTCTAAATCAAAGTGCACCTTCTTTACCTTTTCTTCATTCTCTTTTGGCTTCTCAGTTTCAGAAATAGATCTAAGCTCCCTGAAAATAACATCTCTAGAAAAGATAATCTTACGGGTTAGCAAATTCCAAAGCTTATAACCTTTGACATTATCACCATATCCAATGAATGTACACTTTTCAGCCTTTGGATCCAACTTAGATCACTTTTCCTTAGGCACATGAACAAAAGCCTCACAGCTAAAAACCCTTAAATGTGAAACAAAAGGTTTCTTACCTATCCACACTTCATAAGGTGTCAAATCAAGAGCCTTATAGGGAGATTTATTTATCAAGTAGCAATCAGTACACACAACCTCTTCCCAAAAGCATTTACCCAACTGTGCATCACTAAGCATACTTCTGGCTCTTTCCATAATTGTTTGGTTCATCCTTTTTGCAACACCATTCTGTTGTGGTGTATATGAAGTTGTCTTTTGTCTGATTATACCTGCATGCTTGCAAAACTCATCAAATTCCTTAGAGCAATATTTCCCTCCATTGTCAGATCTTAATATTTTTATCTTTAAACCTGATTGGTTCTCTACTAAGACTTTGAATTCCTTAAACTTAGTGAAAACTTTATATTTATGCTTCATAAAATAAATCCATGTAAATCTGGATACATCATCAATGAAGGTTACAAAATAATGAGATTTTCTGATAGATTCATTATCCACATGTCCAAACACATCTGTATGAATAATTTCTAACTTCTCTTTTGCTCTATTGCTTCCTAAAGGAAATACTTTTCTGTTTTGTTTACCAAACACACAATACTCACAGAAATCAAAGTGCTCATCAAAATAGGAGAAACCATCCAACAAATTTTTATTCTTAATATTTTTTAACACATTATTACTTATGTGGCCCAATCTACGGTGCCACAACATACATGTATTTTCAGTAGTGGCCTCAGATACATAGGAGGCATTACAAACTGTAGTGGCTTCAAGCTTAAACAAGTTCTCGAATCTCTTCCCTTGTGCTACCACCAAGTTCCCTCTCACCAATCTGCAACCATGCTTGTCAAATGTCACATGCATTCCCAAATCATTCAACTTTGAAATTGAAATCAAATTTCTAGCTAATCTAACAACATGCAAAACACTAGGGAGGGTTTTAATCCTCCCATCACTGAAACACAACAATACCTTTCCTTTCCTGACAATCAGATATGAAGAGTTGTCACCAAGGTAGATATTACCTCCATCATATTCTTCATATGTTGAGAACCATTGCTTATGCGGGGTCAAATGAAATGAGCATCCTGAGTCAATCAACCAATGATCATTAGAAACAACATTACATGCAGAAAGTGAAACTTCTTCACCTGCATTCGAGGACTTATCCAAAGCACTCTCCCACTATTTCTTGGGGTTTCTACACTCCTTCACATGCCCCCTTTTACCATAGTTCCAACACTTAACACTATTCTTTTTACCAGGAGTCTTAGACCGGCCCTTGGACTTGTCCTTAGCCCCTTTCTAATCTCCTTTTGGTCCCCTTTCCTTAAACCTTCCCCTGACACTGAGAGCATCCCCTGAACTATCTGAACTCTTTTTCCTAAATTTTTGTGACAATAGCACTGAAACAAGAGCATCCAACTTTGGATCCACGAGGTTAGCAGTGATAGCAAGGATAACATTCTCTCAAGACTTGAGTAAAGAACAAAGAAGTAAGATACATTTATCTTCCTCACTAACTTCAACATCTACTGAAGCAAGCTGACTCAACAAAAAATTAAAAGAATTTAAATGCTCTACAACTGACTCACCCTCTTTCATTTTCAAAGAAAACAACTTCCTTTTTAAATAAAGTTTATTTACCATACTCTTGGCTTGGTAGATCTCACCCAACCGATTCCACAATTTGTATGCGGTCTCCTCCTTTGCGACATTTAACAGGACAAAGTCTGAAAGACACAATCGGATGGTTCCTCGTGCCTTCTTATCCAATCTATCCCACTCATCTTGAGAGACATCATCAAGTTTCTTCTCTTTTTGAACAACCAACCATTGGTTTCTTTCTTCCAACAAGTCTTCCATTTTTAGCTTCCATAACTCATACCCCATTCTGTTGAACTTCTCAATGTCCATTCGAGAGGTTGATGCAATGGTGGATGCAGCCATAATAACAACACAAGATCTGCAAAACAAACACAACCAAATCTCCCACTACAGCTACAGCTTCCACACTACCACCCGAGAGTCAAAGATGGCCAGGATCTGATACCAAATATTAGAAATGAAAGCAACAAGTTACTTCAATAGAAATCTGATTCAAGATAAATTTCAACAATCTTAAGTGTGCATTAACAATGGAGATTGTAACAAAACATAAAACCCACTACAGAAAAGATGGAAAACATGAAGAACTCAACACAATGACACAATGTTTACATGGAGAAAACCCTTAAGGGTTAAAAAATCCACTAGGAAAGAGGCACAAGTTTGTATTAATCTCAACAAGATTGTACAATACATCAACTACACAACTCTCTCCACAAGTCTTCAATCCGACAGCATTCTGGCAGCACTTGAGTACCTAAAATTTGTATTGTAGCAACAAATACATGGAAAATACTTATAGAAATTATTTTCCACTCCATTTTAGGTGTTCACCTTCTCTCTCCTATGATTTTTCAATCTGTAAACATTAATTACCATCTTACAAGCATCTTACAGTTGTCCAAAAACAAGCATGCAAAAGGTGGGTGCCCAAGACTAAATCTGGCCTCTTACAACATCTTATGATGCGTCATAACCATCATAGATTCCACAAAAGAGTATCTTTCCAAGATAGAAACCTTGGGCTAAATATAGAAAATATACAACTAACATATCTGTCATATGCGTCATAGAATCTTAGAGTCTTATGACAACTTGCAACTGTCATAGATTCACTTACCAAACATTATGACAGTTTTCATACATGCCAAAAATAGTAGATTCCTCAAGGGAGCATGCCTACCCTCATTTACTTTGAGTTTTTACATTTTCCAACAATAAAAGTCACTCTGTAATTACCTTTGATTACTCTGAAATTACCCCTGCTAGTGAAACTAGTACATCTCCTCATGGATAATTACATATAATAAATGGAATAAATACAATATTGGGATTTACAAGGTTAATGGCACCTTATCCCAATAGCCTGTAGCAAAGCCCAAATTTAGAAGCACTCCATCTCATTCTCACTCCCCCACTTGAGTTCTAAAATCCTATCTCATAGCCTCGAATAGGTCTCTTATATCAGGACAACTTGCAATCCCCTGGATTGAAAATCACATAAAAGAGCAGTCATATTGTTTGTTCCACATTGCATTCATATCAAAATCAAAAAAAGAGTCTCAAAAAAATAAAGTCAATGTCATAACTCGTGACATTCAGTAGAAGTAAAAGTTTCATTTCAGCATCCCTTATGTTCTTGTACCTGCATATCGTAAATTGCATCTCATATATATATGCCAAAAAATTACAAAAATATGTCATCATCTTCATACTTTCATGGTTAGAGTTGAAGGTCACAAACATAATCAAAAAGTTCTAAAACTTACATAATGCACAAGAGATGAGTACCCATTCGATAGCCAAAACCATAAAAAGACAAACTTTCATTGATATATCTGAAGTTCACATGTATAAGAGTACAAAGAGCTAAGACAAAATTCTCTCAAAGGGAAGTAAAGGCTCCCCATGCAAGGGGCACGATCTCAAAGGAAAATCAAAGTAAAATTAGGGATGGTTCCCCTTGATGGAACACTTAGGACTCCTACTCCTCTGCCTATGTGTTCCACTGGTCGCTTCCTGAAATCTATGGGAGCAAGGCATCTTGCTATGAGCGTGTGATTGTGAAGGCCTTGCAACACTAGCACCTCACCATTCAAATCCAAGATGAGCCATCTCATGAAGTAGCTGATTCTCACCCTTAAGGATGAGATTCTCAGTCTTCAAATCCATCCTCACCTGACATCCATGATAGGCAAGAGCAAAAATGTCAGTATGTCGCCCAACGGTAGGGGGTACAATAGGATCAGCCAAAAGTGTCTCTCGAGTCATCCTAGTGAAGGGGGCAACCAAGCTAACATTGACCTCACAAACAAAAGCCCTCCATTCCTCAACATTCCATGTGAAATAAACCAAAAAGTGAAAAAGTATGTTAGTTCTCCACAAAAAGAAAGAGGAAGGACAAAATGTGAAAACAATAAAGCAAACGTAGACTCACGTGGGTTGCCAAGCTCCCAAGCAGGATCAAACTGCTGCATCACCTCATCAGAGTGAGGAGGTCTAGAAGCCATAGGTGGACCCTATGGAACATCATGAACATCATCCGTTTCATTAACATCATCAGAATCATCACCTTGTGCATCCTCTGGCGAGCCCTTATCTGTTGAATCATCTCCATTAGGAATATAGTCCTCGTCAGTAGAATCTGAGTCCTCAACCACAATGAGTGCTCAGGAAGGAGTCCCTCTCCCTCCCCTCTATCCTCTCGAAGTCCTAGGAACTCTGGTAATGAAGACTCTGGGAGTCAAGGGAGTCCAAGTAACTATCCTCTGATTAACCTTGCCCATCTCTTGGACATATCTATAGTAGGTAGGCACTAGGGGCAAGTCCTCAGGAAAATCCTCACCAAACTGCTATAATATGTACTCAACGCAATGAGCCTCAACTAGACCATTGCAGTTTGAAAGCTCCAATACCCCACCGAAGTACTCTCTGATCTCACCATCATGTGACCATGATCCCTCCAAGTCCACATAAGGATCAAAAATCATGTCCTCATTTGTAAGAGTAGCTACAACCCGTAAAGAAGCATCAAAGTGACCCACCTAAATCCATCTAGCTACTCTTAGTAACCATCTATCAAGAATCAAAACAAGCTTCTAATAGTGCCTAATGTACTAAAAAATCCAAGTCATAACCAAAGAAGAGTGGTTAGAAGCAAGAGCCCCTCATCGTGTAATGTAGTAGAAATATCTGTATACCATAGCCAAAATGTCTGGCTCCCAAGTGTAGACTTTGCCCTACTTAAGACCCTGTATAATTCGTGCCCAACACCATCTCAAGCGAGAAGAAGCCTTGTCTCTAGACAGCCTCGATGCGATCAAGCCAATCAGAAACTTCCTCAAGTGAGGAATACGAAGTTGTGGCACAGAAGTAAGTTGAACTCCTATCTGATCCTTGGGGCGACTAACCCCCATAAACTATGCCCAAGATGCCTTGTCCTCAAAAGACTTGCTAGTAGGCATAACAAGAGGATGTCCTCTCACAGGAACTCCAAGTATATGGTAAACATCGAAAAAAGTGATAGTCCAATCTCTTGAAACCTATGGGAACCTGAAAGTGTTCCTATCTGCATCCTAGTACATCACGATAGCACAACAAATGCGTGCCATAGGATGAATAACTAGAAGATGACAAACTCTGGCTAAGCCCACTCTCCTCAGGATGACACGATCATCATCCCTTAGTGAAGTAAACATCTCTGAGAGCCACAACTACTCTCTACAGGCAATCCATCGAATGTGCATGTCCTGCAAATTAGAAAAGAAGTTTAGATTATATCTCATCAACTCGCAAAAATCCTAAAAATCATAAAACTTGCATAAAATTAAAAAAAAGCGTATAAACCATCAAAATTGCAATAAACAGGAAAATACATTAGTCAAATTAGATCAAAACAAAGTGAAATGAACGTTAGAAAACATCAAATTTTAGACAAAATTCACCCAATAGGGTCGCCCCCCAAGCGACCTAGATGTTAACAGGATCTCCCCCCGAGTGACCCTATTGTCAGTAGGATCTCCCCCAAGCGACCTTGTTGTCAGCCAGATCGCCCCCTGGGCGACCTGCCTAAAAAAAGGGGTGACCCTATGTGGAGATCCCCCAAACGAAAAGTGCTCTAAAATCTCCATTTCTTAGCCAATTTCAATAAATGAAAGACCGATCCTACTCTAAACGACGAAACAAAGGCAAAGCAACAGATAAAATCACCAAAAAATAGACAATTTCAAGAGATTTTTCACAAAATTCAACCTAGGGATTAGAGAAGGGTTTTTCACTATTTGCATATTTGATTCTCAGCGGCAGAAGAAGAGGTGGCCATCTTCACAACCTTCTCGACAATATCTACCCAACAACAGTTCACACAATCAATTCCATCGCCGATTCACTCAGATTTCACTAATTTGCGTTCCCTTAGCTTAGTTTTTTTAAACATTCTTAGATTAGTTTTTTTCTTTTATGCATCTCTCATGCATTATTTTGCGTGCATGCATTCCTATAGGTCTCACCAATAAAGGCAAACAGCTAGTTGAACTCTCATGATCTATGGTAAGTTCATCATTTCAGTTTTCATTATTTATTTTGATATATTCAGATGTCAGGCTAACACTAGTTATTGCAGGTACAATTACATGAAAATTGACAATAGGTAAGGCCTAGTTCGGGAATGGTACCTACTTTTCATGTAGACTACCGTCCCCGAGGGGGCAAATATGTAAGCACAAAAATCACGCATGACCTTCACAAGGACCCCTATGATGATATATAATACTTGTCATGTACATGTAAGCATGAAATATTGTCCTCTCAACAGCAATCCTCTTGGTGGTGTGTCATTTCTTCCATCTTGTGTTGTTTCCTCTTTATCATTTTCCCTCTCTCTTTGTTCTCGACGCTTTTCCACACTTTTCGACACTTGCCAATTTGCATTTTTCTGAGCTTTCGAGCCTATTCCTAAGCCTTGTATACATCTTGTAGGTGAGTGTTCACATTTCCCCTATGTTTTTCATATTCTCCACCCCCTAGAAGCCTTCTAGAGGTTCCTCGAAGCCATCTCCCACTTTCAATTTTTAGTTTCACTAAACCAATCTAAATCTCCCCCTATTATTTCTAGATCTCCCACTAGGAGATCCTACTTTGCAAGTGGAGATTTAGATTCTTGCACATGAATGACCTATTTTTGGAGGCAGATCCCCTCCTTTTCATCTCCTCTACCATCTCCCATCATGTATTTCCACCTAGACCCCTTTCTTTCCAGATCTCCTGTCAGGCAACCCTACTAAATCAGGATCTCCCCCTGGGAGACCCATGGGCGACCCTACTGGTGAAAGGGGTGACCCTGTCATGTTTGCAGCCGTAGAAAAACTTGAGTTTCTAACTCAAAATAGCTTCGTTTTCGCTCGTTTTTCTTCCAGTTTGCATGATTTTCGATGCCTAATATGAAGTTGACTATCTCATGCACCCACACATGCATAATTAGCTCCATTTGATCTAAAATTAACAACTCATTCTCTCACATGCATTCTTCTAACTCCCTTTCTTCTTTAGTGATAAGCTATCATTGCTTCATCACTCCCTAATTAATTGAATTCACTGGGTAATCAATCCAGTTCACTCCCCAATCAATCCTTGTTAACTCTTCAATCAATTGAGTTAACTTCTCAACCAATTCCACCTCTCATCCCTTCTTCTAACCTATAAATACCCCTCTCCCTCAAACACAAAGGGAGGCAAATTCATTGTGTACATGGCTCTTGCTAAGTTTTTGCTCTCCAATCAACATTCTCATGCTCACATAGGACAAAGGTGCCTTTTGTTTGTTCATTGTTCATCAAGCTTTCACATAAAGCTCTTCAAGTGTTCTTATGATGCTTCAATCAAGCCATCGTGCTCATCAACAACTCTCATTGAGCTCTCTTTGCAAAGCTTCTAAAGCTTCTTTCACTTCTTTGTGTTGTCTTGTCACCAAGAGGTCTTCCCGCTGCTTCAAGAGGCTATGAGGTTGTCATCAAGGATTTTTGAGGGTAGTGGAGGCTCACAAGTCTTCTTTATTTTAGATTCCTCTATGCTTTCTGTCAATTGGTAATAATTAGAAAATTAAAATTGCTCTTAGGATTACTAATTTATTATTTTTTCCTTGATAGAATAGTTAGATCTAGCATTCTAGAAGTAATCTTCATTCATAGTGTAATTCATTTACTTGCAATTTCCTTTCCTAGATCAAATCATTTCAAAACATTTGAAAACCCCAAAAACATAGAATAATTGCATTAGGTAAAATTCATTCTAGTTGCATTCATATTTCCTTTCCTAGATTAAAAAGCATCTTTTATTTCTAAAAATACCAAAAAAAGCATAAAAACAAAGTTTTGCATTTCATATAGCTACATTCATAAAAATATCAAGAAAAGAACAAAAAACATTAGACATTTAGATAGATTAGAAACCCTTGATATCATCACAAGGTCAACTATGATCAACTATTTGGTTAAACCCTTGATACCATCACAAGGTCAACAAAAGTCAGCACATAACCAAAACCTTATGTCAACCCGAAACCCTAAGTCAAACCCTAAGTCTAGTCAAGGTTAGCCAACATATGCCTATCTCTTGTCTCGGCTCACGAATGTGACCAGGATTAAGAGGTGAGTGGGTGAGGGCAATCCTCGATGAAATAGAGGAAATCCATCTGAGACCACAACATCCATTTGTCTTACAACAACTAGAGGAATTTAGACAACTTCAAATACAAGAAGCAGTCATTCAACAATTTGAAAGAGACCATCAATGAGAGCAAGCCATTCACAAGAATAATAGCTTACCCACACAGAGGTGGAATATCAGAAACCCTAACAGAATAAGAGTAATTAGTGTCCCTTCGGGTCATATGGTTATCTCTACAACAACAATCATTGAATGAAACATCTACATTAGTACACAACAAAAAAGGCCCTAGGACGTGCCGACCCCTCTCCACAAAGTCTAGCTCTTCAATGAGCTAGACCACCCCCATGTCTTGCCTCCTCTCGACTGGCTACTTCCACGAGAGTGAGAGTGACATGGTGGTTCACCCCATGGCAAAGAGGGAAGGGTCCGTGTGGATGCCGAAATTTGACTCAACAGCCCCAAGCAACTAAGGTTGCGATTTTGAGCATATAGTGACCTGATAAGAGTGAAAGAAGAGGTGTGTCTCTCTTTGCCACTGATTTCAAAGGCGAAGAGAGAGCAATATGAAAAAGAAAAGAATCAGTGATCAAGGAGAAAGAATAAGATGTGTAAAAGAAAGGGGGAGAGTAAGAAAGAAAAGAAGTTGGTGTAGATTTGTGTCTTGATGGTTTTTCACATTATGTGTTTCCATCAATGACAAAGGGGGAGATTGTTGTAAGTATGTGCTATCGGTGTTGTCATTGATGTTAACAAACTTGTGTTGTCATTGATGTCAACTGTGTCTACTGCATGAGCAGAGATGAGATT
This sequence comes from Cunninghamia lanceolata, assembly GCA_027924645.1. Classification (NCBI taxonomy): domain Eukaryota; kingdom Viridiplantae; phylum Streptophyta; class Pinopsida; order Cupressales; family Cupressaceae; genus Cunninghamia; species Cunninghamia lanceolata. The sequence continues at coordinate 1,123,966 of BSBN01001265.1, read as the reverse complement.
GTTGTAAGTGCATGAAGTGTTTGGTTGAGCTGCTTTGTTGAAGGTGATTTGGTTGCCTTAAAGAGATGCTAAAGATGTTAGGAATATGCTTATGATGGTTGGTTTCCAAGTGCTTTTGAAAAAAATTGATTAATAAAGGAAATAATGTGTTGAAGATGTGTTTTAGTTTAAAGAGTAGTGTTCTGGTTTTGCTTTGTATTTCTTCCTTAGTAAAGATCTGATTTTACAGTTTGAATATGTTGTTTAGAGGTGTTCAGAGATGCTATATTCCAAGTTTGGTGCTCCGGTTCATTGTATAGAGAAAGTTGTGTTCACCAGTGTATGGACTGTGTTTTTAGGTTGTATAGAGGTGTCTGGGAGAAACTATTTTGCTGCGCATTTCTCCACAGATTTGTTTCTAGCTTTGTAGTTCTAGATTTATGCTTATTAGGTCTATATCTTTCTTCAGTTCAATTTGTTCATGGTTTGGTGCTCTGCAAGTTCATTTCTTGAGTTGCAGTTGATGACAGAGTAATTTAAGTGCTCCGGTGTGAACTTTCTTCAGGTGAAAGATGTTGCAAAGGATTTTGTTGGTTTTTAGGTGCTTGTGGATGTTTCTAGATCATGTTCAATCTTGGAGAATGGTCCGCATGTCATCTTTTGGTCTTGAGGAAGTGTGTACTTAAAGTTCATAGTGTTAACACAAGTTTGGTCGACCTGGTTGTTTACACTAATTGCAGTTGCGCTTCGTTGATTATGTAAGTGTGGAATAACATGTAAGAGTGGATTTAGGTCTGTGCTAAGGTGTGATGTGGTCTGCATTCATTCCTTTCCTCCATGGGAATGTTTTGGTCCATACCTAATTTGAATTTTTTGGGTTAAGATGTGTTGCTAACTTTAGAAGGTTGATGATGGTATAAATAAGTGTCAAGGATTCATGATTGGATGTATGCATGATGAATATAATGTCTATGATGTAAATTTGATAAGTGCAGTGAGGGCTTTCATGTGTTAGGCTACTGGATGCAGTGAGCAGAAGGTGTCTACTATTTTTCAGTGTTGCTGCGAAGGTGATGTTTGTGTTGCGGTGAATATTGAGCTTCATTGGAACTATACTCCATGCATAGGTTAGATGCAATTATATCAGTTCATCCCTGATAGTGAGCCTCCTCTTCTATCTCTTTCTTCTGGGTAGTGAGTCCTTTGGCAGTGAGCCTTTCTTTCTTTATTCTAGGCAGTGAGCCCTCTGTAATTCAATATTGCTACTACTTTATATTGTGAGCTAATCCTCACCGTGCTTTTTTCCCTTCTTGGGTTTTCCACGTAAAATCTAGTGTTGTCTTGTGTTTGGTGTTGTTATGATTCATCTTATGTTATTTTCTTTTCATGCTTAATCATCATAACAAGTTTAAGGGTTAATTACGTTAATGTGGATCTGAATGTTTGTGAGGGTTTGAAGTTTATGATACAATTGATTCACCCCCCTCTCAGTTGTCTTGTGCATTCAACATGTGGAGGATAAGACACCTCACTCCAACTATCAACAACTCAACACACAACTAGACTCCTAGAAAATTCACTAAGTCAACTTAACATGTGAATGTGTGAGAATATTATTTAACTAATAAATAGTTAAATAATATGAATTATCCTCACACAAAGGGAGATTAACTAGGAGATATGAAACTAGTTATCAAATGTCCATATTCACACTAACACAATGAAGGCATAAAGTAGGAAATTTTGATGGATTTGGGGCAAAAATAAGTTTTTCTAGCATCAACAAAAAAGGACACAATAACACAAACTAAATGTGATGTTTGAAGATGAAGATCATCCATGATCCCACAATAGTGTGTCCCACTTGTGGGACACCCTAATTTTTTCCTGAAATCACATATTTTTTAGAAAAATTAATGATTTAAGTAGAGGGGTTCCACCTAAGGGGGTTTTCATTTGATTAAAAAGAGTTAGATCAAACCCCCTAGGCTTAATGGAAACTCCTCCACACCTATCAAAATAATAACAAAAAAACAATTTTGCTTCACATTTTGGGGGATCAAATGAAGTTATTTAAAAATGTCATTTTGCAAGTATGTAGCCCTTAGTATTAACTTTATAAAAATTATAATATATATATTTTCTTTCTTATTATATTTCTTTTTAATTTTATAATGAATGTAGGTCCATTACAAAAAAATAATGATCTATATTCAAGACATTAGAAAAAATAACAAATATTGTTAGAAAAATCTCAAAAAATACATTACACTTCACATAGACGTTCTTGTTTCAATGACAAAAGAAAAAAATAATTTTGATTCATATGCTAAGAGAAATGTGCTATGGAATAATATAGGTTTGAATTTTTTGTTAGTATTAATTTAAAAATTAATAATAAATAAAATATTTAATAAAAAATTATCAAAAAATACCCATGCACTAGACATTGGAGTTAATGATCTAATTCTAATAAATTATGGAAATTTTTTATTTGTAGTGAAAGTTATGCATTACAGAATAATGTCACTAACCAGAAAATAATAGAAAAAATAAAAATTGATTGAAAAGTAGAAATATAAAATGATAGAAATAATTCATTTAAAAAATTAAAAAATAATAGCTTGAATCTACATAGAAAATTTAACAACTCACCAATTTACATCATCCTTAAATTCTTGATAGTTTGTTCCCTATAATTGGTACAAATTAAATTTTTTTGATATTGAGTGTCTCACTTAGGCCAAAAAGTGGGACACACTATTGTGAGATCAATATCTCAATCCTTTGCTAACATGTCATGTTAGAACAAAACATAACATGTAGTTGACATGTACACATGCATGTTTACAAAAACTTAAACAATAATATCATTATGTTCAAGATGTGTCAAAAATGGTCCTATAACATGGATGTAAATGCTTGGCGATTGTTTAGTAAGAAAAAGGGGAAATGATAAATGAGTTAAATCCTCCTTTCACTACAAACATTCAAGGATATTTCAACCGAGTTGAATCATACCTTTTCCAAGAGAATTCACCTATAGGTTGGTAGTCGTTTGTAACGCCGTGGAAACTCAGAAATTATCAATTAATGTATTAATTTAATGCTCAATTATGCTTAAACCCCTAATTATGAAAAATCAGAAGCAAACTGATCATAAATTACGACAAATGCTTGCAGACCAATATAGTAGATAGAGGCTAGTTACTTACCATTTTTTGAAGTTCGTGATGCAGAATACTTGGGGACATTGGCACTCACGCCCTAGTCTAATGTAGTCTTTTCTTCAGAGATTTCAGAACTCCTTATGACACTAATGATCATTGTTCTGTCTGTTTCTGTCGCGGAAGATGAGGACACTGGCACTCACACCGAAGTCTAAGGCGGGATGTTCTTCAGGATGTTGGAACTTCTTCGGATGCTAATCATCACTATCAAAGAGATTTCTGTGTTTGCAACTGTGGACATTGGCACTAGCACATGAGTCCAAGCAGTGCCTTTCTTCAGAGATTTGGAATCTACACACTTTGTTACTATTTCCTACAACTCCACTCCGTCAGATACGACACCTGTAACTTGTAATCACAAGGAGTGTGGTTGGGGGTTGTGGTGTTTAGGAGCTTGCCGAGCAGTCAAGCCTCGGAAGGACATTCAAGTCTTAGGAACACCGTTGTCAGATAGAGAGTGTGTATCCCTGTGGGATAGAGGCAAAAATAAATTGATAAATGATTCAAACACAAATAGATATCACCTCGGAGATGTAGGTCGTATGTAGATGAAAATCCTTCAACACATGAGAAGATGAAGGTAAATCTGCAATCACAAACACAAAAACAATATTCTGCTTTGCAACAATGAATATCTTGAATGCTCTAAAATCATAAGTTTGCGAAAAGTTTGTAATCATCTTCTAGTTTACAAATGAAACCTTAAACATGCTTATATATGCATTCCTGCTACAAATTCCGTAATTCAAACTTATCAGCAACGGAACCTTCTAATGGTCACATAATCAACATTCAAATTTGGGACCTGCATGAAATAGGGCAAGACAAGGGCATGAGTGCCCATGTCCTCATGTCCTATTTCAGGGCAGGATCAAGTGCAACAATGTCCCTCAAACCCTATGTGACATGGGTTTCAGGCCATTTTGTCTCGGGAGTTAAAATGAACATGCAAGATGCAAAACAGGTGACCTGAGAGCTAAAGTTAGGAGGTAAAAGTCCTAGGGAGACATTTTACGACATAACAACGATATTGACGAAGATCCAAAGCATGGGTGGTGATTTAATGGCAAATATGACTCCAACAATAAGGTGAATTTTAATGGTAATTTGGCAAATGTGACATACGAATGAAATGTATCATGGCAAATGATTCATAAATAATGGGGAGGTGATTTAACAACAATTGGACCATTTTTTGTTAATTGTGGTGATTTGGCTCTCCTTATGTTCAAATACTATTTGCCAAAAACTAAGGTGTCAATTTTTGAATAATTCACTGATTGATGAAGATTCACTACTAAAATAATTATTGTTTCAAGTCAATGCCAAAATCTTGTTTCTATCTCTCTATAACAATATTATAACAATTTTTCATATTATATAAATTACGAGAATAAACACAATTATTTTTTATATCTATTTCAATATATATATCATTTCAATCTGTTAATCATACTCGACTCTTATAGTTCATTTCAATCTGTTAATCATACCTGACTCCTCCTTAACATACCTAAGGTTTAAATTAAATTTCACACCCTAACTATTGAGTGTTTTGTTCCCTTAAAAAAATGTGGTTGAGCAAATTGCAAGAACTTTCTCCACCTTTCATTAAAGTGAAAAGGCAAACGGGAAGTCCAAGGTAAAAAGTAATTCCGTGGTAGTTGCCGTCCGGGAAGGCGGCGACCCTTTAAACGGTAAGAAGTGGTCTCTAATTTCCCTTGAAGAGACGCCATTGTGTAGGGATAAAAAAATACCTAACAAATTGTTTAGAGTCAATTTATGAATAAAATTAATTAAATATAATAAAATTTTAGAGAAAGAGATTATTAGATTATATAACAAAGATTAGAAATCTTAAAATTAAGAGAGATAAGAGATAAGATTTAGTTTATTATGAATGTGTTAGATGTAGAACAATAAAATATGAATTGGCTTTTTCTTTATAATTTTATGTTGAGATGTAATTATATTGCTATTTAGTTTAGATATTATGGGGATTGAATTTTTTTAGTTGAGAAGTTCTAGAATAATATCATTTTTTTAATTTGTTGGTATTATAAGTATGAGTTGAAGTGCACTAATAATCTCATTCGGTTTAGAGCCAAGGACCTTGTCACTCTACTTAAATATTATCCATTTCAATGGTCAAACATCCAATACCGATTTTACACCTCATTCACAACAAAAAGTGGTAAATATTTGTCTTAGTTTTATTTGTCAAAATTAACCTTTGACTGTTGAAGTGGATGATATTTAAGAATAGCTGGACCTTGTATCCACTTTAGATATTATGTAGATTTCTTTTTAGTTGAGAGGTTTTAGAACAATAAGTTGAGAAGTTTTAGAACAATATCGTTTTTGCAATTTGTTGGTATCAAGAGCATGAGCTTAAGTTACATGAATAATCAACTTTTTTCAGTTTAGAGTGAGGACTAAGAGGTATCCACTCCAACAAATTCGTCCAAGCCATGATCCTGGCCTTGTCCCTTATTTATTGTGCCTCTAGGAAATTTGAATTTTGGTGGATGACATAATCAAGGAATAGACCATCACCCTAACCAATTGTGCTCAACCACTTGACCTACAATCCTTTAGTGTCCAATGTGAAAATTAACCTTTGTTACTTGCATGAGATGTTTGCTTGATATATATCTTTCTAAAAGAAAATCCAATAATACTAACAAACACTATTGAGACCTGCTTTAACTATAGGGAATTGAGCAATCAAACCTTAAACAAGATTTGACTGAACAATAAAAGAGAGTCTGCTGTTTTTTTGTTCTTTTGGATATTGAACAAAACTGATATACAAAAGAATAAGCAGCCTTACAACTATACAAACATAACAGCAGCAAAATGTTACGACACCAAGACCAAAGGACACCCAAGCCTACAGATCAACTCGTAATGTCTTCAGTCAAAACAACCAACAGACCAAAAAATTTAAAAGTTGATATAGACAAAATAGCCGATCACTGACTTGTAAGACCTGAGACCACTTTAAAAAGTGGTTGATTAATTTTAGAAGGGCCCCATAAGACTACTGTGTTTTGGCCTGTCTTTCGTTGGTTAATGTATGGAATTGGAGAGAAAGGGAATGGATTGGATTTGTAGGAGACAACAAACTGGCAGACCGCAAAAGAACAAATGGTACGTACCACATAATTGCTATCCTCTCAATAATTCTGAATGGAGCTCTGTGTGTGTTTGTTTTCATTCATGGAAAACAGACAGGCTAAAAATTATTGTAGTTTGAGCTGGAAACATTTCAACATTAGTCTGTGATAGTTAATCTATAATTAATTGTTCGTATTCACTTTACTTAAATATCATCTATTTTAATGGTCAGGTACTCAATAGTAATTTTACACCTCATTCACAACAAAAAAAGGCAAATATTTATCTTATTTTTATTGGTCAAAATTAATCTTTGACTGTTAGAAATAGATGATATTTAAGAATCGTTGTTTGTATTGAATCAATAAGCAATTGTTGGTAGTCACTCTACTTAAATATCATCTATTTCAATGGTCGAGCGCTCAATAGGGTAGAGGACCCAATTGTTGAGAATGTTCCAATAGGTGTGATAGTATTTGTTGTATTTAAAGCCTAATATTTTTAAAAGTTTAGCACTAGAAGTTGTGATTTTAAGGTTGTTAGTGTTACCATAAATACTTATAATTGAATGAATCTGCTTATTAGATTTGAAAAGCAACCAATCATGTGATGCCACATCAGCGCACCAACAAAACATGATTTAATGCACACCTATAGGTCCACTCTTTTTTGGTGGGAACTATTTGACACCTTAACAAAAAGCGTGCTGATGTGGCATCATATTTGATGATGTGGCCCCGAAACCTTAGTTATAAGTAGGGGCCTTGCCAAATACGCTGTTGTAAAATTTTTGGAGTGATTTGAAATTGTCACGTATGATTTTGACAGGCGTGAAGTTAAAGTGGTCAACTAGTGGGTCCTCTCCCCTAATAATTTGACACCTCATTCACCACAAAAAATGGTAAATATTTGTCCTATTTTTATTGACCAAAATTTTGACTATTGAAATAGATGATATTTAAGAATTGAGGTTTGTAGGTAATCTTTTATCAGCTTTAATTAAAAAATAAATTAATTAAAAAAAAAAAATTGTAGGCCCAGCTTAATTTCATGTGGCTTTTTAACGTTTTGAAATTCTATCTGGCGTTGAGATTGTGTCTTAATTCATAGTGCTGATAAAAGATGTAGAGAAGCCATCCCGTCTGGTTTCTGCTGGTTAAAGTTAGACATTTTAGCAGAATTTCCGTGCGGGCTTTATGGTTGATGTTGCATGTACGTTTTCTCTTTTACAATTTCTAGAATGGATGTACAATGCTTTTGTTAAAATACTGTTTTTCAGAGACAAGAAGAGCTGAAAATGTTGCTTTGAAATCTGCTCACAGCCGGTCCGCCACCCTGGGTGGAATGAAAAGTTTAAGCTCAGCAATATATTAAATAATTTGATAAAAATTTGTAAAAATTAAAAAAAATTGTAGGGAGATTTTAATGCTTGAAAGGTTAGTAATTAATAAGGAGATTTTTTAGAATTGAGTGTGAGCACTTTATTATGCATAATAAGTATAAATTAGTTTAGATTATGTAATAATAGTTGAGAATATTTATTAGATATAGTTGTAATAATTATTTTAGGAAAGTGTGAATAGAGAAAGGTATTAGTTTTTTGATTGAAGAATGTGTGCTTTTAGTGAAGATTTTCAAATATGTTTTGTCTCTTATCTAAAAGTGTAATCTCTCTATTGATGGAATGTTTTGAGGTTTGCACTAATTTTGTGCTTTGTCTAGGGTTGAGTTTGACACTCTGGATTAGGACCACAATCGTGAATTCATCCACTTGGTTTGGACTTGAACTTGCTCAGTGTGCACCTTTGCTTCTCTACTCATCTAGTTGACCTTCAGCCAGGGTCCGCTCTCTGTTGTTATATGAGGAGTGGCAATAGTTAGAAATAACTTGAAAGGGTTGTTGTTGCACTACAAGGAAACACTGTTCCACTTGGAAATGTGTAACAAAGTTCAAAAATAGAAAGCAAGGGCCTTAGAATGATGTATGCATATTTGTTACTCTATTTAGTGCACCAAATCCAAGTGTTTTTCTATTGATTGCTCCTGTAATGCTCTAAGATGAGAAATGATGCTTGAGAGATGAGAGATGATAAATGAATGCTAATGAATGTCTTTAAATATTAGCACATTACATTAAATTTCACAAAACTTGTACTTCACCTTAGGGCAAGAAGATAAGGGCGTCAAACGACCAAATATGAATTTTGAATTTTAGAAAGGAAAGGGTCAAGTCTATGACTACAAAAATTGTTCTAGGTGGATATATGGTCAAGTTTGGGTGAATAATGATTAGATGGAGGCATGTGTATGAATAAATATAATAAATGTAATGATTAGGTGAATGTATTGGAGTATGTGTGTATAGTGATAAGGGAGGGGCTAAATACATGGGGATGTATTTGTATAGGGTGAAGGCTAGGGGAATGAGCCTAACTTCACAGAAGATTGTGCTATTTGTTGATATATATATATATGTATTTATTGAGACATTTCCTCAAAATAGGCACAAAACTATATGGGAAATGACATGGGTATACAAATTTCATCATTGCATTTTGCCTCCACTTTGAGACCTGCATGTAAACAAGTTAAGATCGTATCAATCAATCTCAAAGTGTGTAGTACTCATAAACATGCATGTAAAGTAAATATTTAGACATCATAAGATATGCAAGGGGGTCCATATAAAGTAATGGACCCTGCAAGATGTAATTGCGTAGGTTCATCCTTCAATATGTACTCTCTAAGGGAACTTGTAAAATAGAGGAAAAATATGCAATGAGTAGTTTATGTCTCACAAATGAAAATTAGGTACAAAATAGGAGCTTGCTTAACTATTTAGGAAATAGGAATAATAGGAAATAAGTAGAATTAGAAAATTCTACCTATTCAAAAAGTGATAATGGTGTGTTTGGCTTAAGGGCCATGGAATGACAAGGCACATGGGGTGCAAGGCTTGTCATGTGATAATACTTCATCTAGTCATGATGATGAGTCTTTGCAGTACCTAGATCACTATCTAAAAGCTCAACAATAAGAAGGTTGGTGGCAATATATGACCCACTTTCAATTGGTTGTACACATAGGATGCAAGAAATTGAAGAAGCGGGAAAATTGTACGTGAAAGTAAAAATAATTGATAGATAAACACGCGAGCATGTAATCATGTAAAGTATATACTAATAATGAACACATTGTGTGAGAAGCATGTAAACATAAAGAATGATATAGAAACCACAATAAGCATATATATGGGCTGGAGATAGCATTAAGAAAGGTATGGTTGGCCATAGCACGGGCAAACAAAAGTGGTGAGATGGCCCTCAATGGCCAAAAACACTCATGTAAGTATGTAAGGCATTATGATAGGCATATGTTCCCAATGTGACATCCAAGAGCATGAGAAACAATAGTGCAAGTAAGGCAATAGGTCCCTAGTGAATGTAATGTACGTAAAGAATAAGGAATACATGATGCCCTCGATAATGTAAGTATATAAATGTTAAAGGAAGGGAAGATATTATATCCCCAATATGAAAGTATGGCAAAAGTATAAAAAAGCAAAGGCGCAACCAATATAAAAAGTAAGTGAATAAAAACACAATGTATGAGATGGAAGGCATGATATTCCCGATGTAAATCTAATGATAATGCTACAGATATGATTAAATGAGTACAGAAGGTGAGGTGAGGTAAAGCATAATGTACCCCTCATATAAAAGATATAACAATGAAAGCATATGATGTAAAAAGATTCACTCCACCATCAAACATGTGGCATTTGAAAATCTAATCACTAGGCATATGACTGGAGGCCTTTAAAATCAAGGACCACCTGGAAACAAATTGAGTTTAATTCTGTAAGGGTCCCATAATGCTACTGTGTTGGCCTTTCTTTCGTTGGATAATGTATGAATTTGGAAGGGAATGGATTGGATTTGTAGAAGCGAACAAATTGGCAGACCACAAAAAACAAATGACACGTACTACATAATTATCCTCTCAATAATGCACTTTTGTTCTCCAAATATGTTTTGGCTGGTTCATATATCTCTGGATCGAGCTCTTTCTTTTTGTTTTCATTCATAGGAGCTCTTTCTTTTTGTTTTCATTCATTGAAAACAAACAGGCTATAAAAAATATTGTAGCTTACTGTTCATCTGGCTTTTAGTTGTTGAAAAGCTATCTTGCGTTGAGATTGTGTTTTCATAGCACTGTTAAAAGATGTAATGAAGCTATCCCATCTAGTTTCTGTTGGTTAAAACTGACATTTTACTAGTGTTTCCGTGCAGGCTTTATGTCTGATGTTGCCTGTACGATTTCTCTTTTATAAATTTCTAGAATGGATGTACAATGCTTTTGTAAAAATACTTTTTCAAAGACAAGCCAAGCTGAAAATGATGCTTTGGTGCTCAGACCAATCATTGCGGTTGTGGTTATGTAAGAGGTTAATTTCTTGATGGCCAGGACCTCTCCAATAGTTGGGGAAATCCTCCAATCGAACCTGTCACTTCTTTCTATTGACATACCTCTTACAATTTAATAGGTAAAACCTTCATTTTGCTTAAAACTATTAGAGATCAATAGATATATCTTTTTCAATGAAATAGTGTCATTTATATTAATTATATAAACGTTTTAAAAATACATTACATTATCCAAAAAAAATGGAAAAAGTCACACTCCATAGTTTATGCAAGGTGGGGCTTTAAACAACAAAGAGAAAAACATGAAGTTGCTGAGCATCAAGAGCTATTGATCTAGTAATAGGAAGTGGGTCATAGTCTTTTGGTCTCCACATGTCAAAATTATCTTGACCATCCAAGAGAGGCTCCCAACTAGTAAGAGCATCATCATTAGCTTGCACTTAATCTAGAGGTTGATCAACAACTTGGGAGGAGAAATTGCCAAGGCAAGACAAGGAGATTTGTCATTGTTAGACCAACTAAAGGCACCTTTGTCATGGGGTTGAGAAGAAGATGAAGGCTGACAAGAAGCTTGGGACCATCCATGAGCATTGTGACCACAAGCTTTGTGTTGAGAAGCATGATAATCATGAGAATCGTGCCCATGGGCATTATGACTTCTACCACGTCGATGTCATTTAAAGGAGGGGATTGGCCCCTGTTACAAGGAAATGTCAGCGCAATTCTAGCAACTATATAAGGTGGATTATCTTAGTGGTCAAGCACTTGTAGGTGTCTCACTTCAAATGTAACTTTATTAGCTTACACTTGTATTTGTGTTAACACATTAGAACAAAGCATAGATTTAGAATACATGGAGAAATTACTATCAATAGTACATCCAAAAAAGAGAGTTGAATTTCTATCTTTCCAAATATTGAATATGGTTGAACCACTCTGAAAGCATGGCATATATGGGTAAACTTAGTAAGAATTTTGGGTCAGTCTCCTAGCAGGAACATATGCCAAGAAAAAAGGCTCAAGTCTAAAAGGCTTGGAAAAAACATGATTCTAATTCCTCACCACCTAGTGATGCATAAGCATTCAAGCCCACATATGATCTTGCACACCCAAAAATATTATTCAAATAATTTTTCTTTTCTTTTTTGATTCTTATGTGTTTCTGGTTCAATTTCTGCTCAAACTTGATCTAGATGCTTGTCCCTAATACCACCTTGATGGATAAATTGCAAAATCTCAATCACCAACATGGGATTCAAGTGCTACCTCATGTGGTTGTTACAACAATTTTCTACCTACACCTAGGAAAACTATAAAATCCCCATTGCTAAACATGGATTGATCCTATGCTAGTGGCAATACACTAAAATTCTACATGGCCTCATTCAAATCTAGGGAGCCATTTTTAATGCCTTGCTAGGTAGTTTCATTCCTTCATTATTTTTGGATTGCATCGAACATGCTAATGACAGCTAATTTCCAATGATGGTGACATGTTAGAATTAATTCCCTACAATCACCTTTCATCCTCTAATGTAGGGATCCCATTTAGGAGGAAGCGGCTACAATTCCACAACCGCATTCCTAGAGGCTTCACATTAATCTCCCCTAACTGGTAGTTACACCAAGTTCAAAGTGGTCTCATAATTCAAAGGTAATCCTTAATGTGGAGCAATTGTATAAACAAAACCATAGAACTATACAATACATGTGGGAGGAGTAGACTGATAGGGAAATTAAGATAAGAAGTAGGGATTTACTTTTCCTTGCTAGCCAAATGTATGTGCCTAGACTAGCATGCATACCTATAGGTGGGCATAATCTTGAGATTCTCTTTATTGTAACCTCTCTATAGGTAAGAACTATGAATTAGTAGCTATAAGAAACTTAGAAATCTTACAAGTTTTAGATTACAAATGACTATAATAGTTTTCTATTAGACATAAGATATCATAATATTTTGTGTGCCCTATTTACATTCCATAAGTTGTTTCATCATGGGTTGGCCATGAGACCTCGGTTGTCTTTCATTATACGCCTAGGTCTTGGCTACACCAAGTGGTATTAGAGGCCAAGTTTACAAGTGTCTTGAAATTTCTAAGGGTTTGTTGTAGGTGTGAGGAGAAGTCCTACAATTATAGGGAGCTATGAGAGACCTCATTTGATCTTTGAGACAATTTGAAAGTGGTGACTTTCTCTATTCCATAGTCGTATGTGTAGAGCATAATGAGGTTTGGATTTCAGAGATTTGTTGCAGAAGTGACATTAATACTAGTAAGATGCCCCTAAGGAGAGTTCCTATAATAAATAAGATGGAGGAAATGTTCAAACAACTTTGTGTTGAGCTCTAGAATGAGATAGTTGCTTTGGCTATTGATCATAGAAGAATTCTAAAAAATGATGGAGAATATAGTAGTGATGAAGAAATTGGAATGGAAGAAAGAGGAAGAGAAGATTAACAATCTTAGAATGAAGGAGAAGACCATTTCTTGAGAGCTCTTACAAGGATTAGTAGAGGGACTAAGATGGAAGTCTCAAATTTCTCTAATGCCCTGAATCTAGAAGAACTAGTAGATTGGATCATCAAATTAGAAGAGCATTTCAAATATGAAGATGTTCATGACCCTCAAAGGGTAAAGATGACATAGACCAAACTTAAGGGACATGCAACTCTCTAGTGGAGAGTTGCAACTAGAGAAACAATGATGAACAGGGAAATGAGAATCATCTGGTGGAATCAAATGGTTGCTAGATTAAATGGAAAATTTCTTCTTGGAGATTATGAGTTGGGTTTATTAAAAAGGATTCAGAACATGAGATCTAGGAGGAAAAGAGCATAAAAGAATATACAGAAGAATTCTATAAAGTGGTACAATCAAGTCAAGACATGATGAAATCAATAGAGAAAAAGTAGCAATATATGTAAATGGGTTGAGATTCAATATTCAAGATGAAATGAGTATGCTCAGAATTAATGCTATGGAGGGAGCATATCGGTTTGCCTTAAAAGTACAAAAGAGAAGTTGTCAAGGAGGTAGGAAAATAATTCAAGGGGGAGAGGTCGATGGTCCTTTGTTGGAAGAGAACAAGTAGATAGTAGCAAGGGAAAATAAACATCTGAACAAGAAATGGGTGCTTCATGAAATAATGATTCAACTCAAGGAACAAGAGGAAGAGAGTATCTAGCAAGAGGATGGAGCAACAATAGTAGAGAAAGAGGTGGAGAACTAATGGATAGTGTGTGCATTTCTAGCCTACGTGTGTCTAGGACTAAGAACAACAATGGTAAAATAAATAAATCTATAAGCAATAATCCCTAGTCTATGGGGAGAAACACCCTAGTATGTGTGAAAGGAAAAAGGAAGTGATAGCTCCACAATACAAAAAAAATAATGAAAATATAGAAAAATAAAGGAAAAGAAGATAAAACACAACAAATATATCATCATGATGACATAAGAGGATTCTCATGAGGCCAAGGAGATGCAGTAGGATGCTAGAATGTTGCAACATGTTGTATAGTTCTAGAGAGTGTTGTAGGTTGTCTTAGAGAGCTCAAGCATGCATGAGAGAATGAGGATCCAATCTTGGAAGAATGAGAGTGGAGCCCAATATTCATTCAAAATATAGAGGTGATTGCTGTACCTCCAAACACTAGGAAAAGGATGGTTACAAAATAATATTTAGAAGTTGAAAGGTCACTGGTAGGTTAGAAATAGACATTGTATGACTGTATAGTCAGATGATGGTAGTGTGTTGTGTGGATGTCCACATGCCATGCTAGTGTCCAAGCACAATGTTCTTGTAGACTTCACATGTGATATGAGAAAAACATAACACAAACATAAAGGAACACATGGAAACACATGAAACAAGACTAAACACACAAAAACACAACACAACGTTAGCACTAGGAGTAACTAAAGGTCAAGGCTAGCTAAAATGGTCCTAGAACATGCTATAAGAGATGGACACTAAAGCACACCCAAAACATAATGTGATAGTTGTAGGGTATGCACTTTTTGACGTTACATAATGAAATAGTGTATGAGGTCATGTGTGGGTAAGTGCACAAAGATGAGGGACCAAAATGGGGTCTTAAGATGCCACTTTTTTTCTGAAATCAGGAAACATTGATGTTGGATGAGAAATTGAAGATAGCTACACTCAAAATTTGAAGATGGAACAAAAACAAGAGTCGTAGTGCTCCGAATATATTTTCTAAACTACTATTTTTTTCCAAAAATGGTTGAGATTAAGGGGTTCAAAAAGGGGGAGCACACAAATTGGTCCTATTTTTCTCAAAAAACATAACATAGCATTTGGTGTGCTCCCCTTAAAATGTTAACTTTTTTTAGTATTTCAATAATCGCTCCTGTGAGAAATTAGATAACACCATGTAGTTTATCCCTGATCTTTTTGATATTTTTTTCGTCAATAATTGATTTTTTAGTAATTTTTAAAGTGGACACATCTTGAAAAATAGAAATTTGAGTGTCGTTCCCCCTAAAATGTTTGAAAACTAATCAAAAATCAATTTTTTTTTGAATACGTGTAAAACCATGGAGTCTAGTTTCTAAAAATGTAACTTATTTCAAATTTCAATGAATGGTTAAAAAATAAAGTAAAAAATACTAGACAATGGTTTTTGACAAAAAATGGACACACTAACAAAAGAAATTCAAGATAAAACCCTTAACGTACTCAAAATGTGAAAAAAATTATATGGTTAGATAGCTAACAGAGAGATTAAGATTATGGTGGTATTTTTTTTGAGTTTTCATCGAAATAAGTGCAAACCTGATGGGGACCATGCTCCAAATTATGTGGTTTTTACTACAATCTAGAAAAACACATCTTTGGATGTCCTAAACACAGTCCAAGACTTTGGGTTGGAAGCCCAAGACAAATCCAAGCCTTAGGCTTGGAAATAACCGAGGCAACGCATAACACGAGCGTGTTATAATGCAATCGCATTTTGCAAAAGCAAAACTCTCTCTCTCTGTGTGAGAGGCAGAGAGAGATAGGGAGATAAGGAGATTCAGTGATATACAGGGACTCTCTCTCTCTCTGAGAGGCAGAGAGAGATAGGGAGATAGGGAGAAAGTGATATATAGGGACTCTCTCTCTCTCTCTAAGAGGCAGAGAGATATAGGGAGATAGGGAGAAAGTGATATACAGGAACCCTCTCCCTCTCCCTCTCCCTCTCTCTCTCTCTCTGAGAGGTAGAGAGAGATAGGGAGAAAGTGATATACAGGGGGAGAGAGAGAGAGACAGAAAGAGAGTCATAGTTTTCTTTTTTCCATTTCCTTCATCAATAAGGAAGAGGGAGAGATAGGGAAATAGAGGAATGATAGGGGAGGAGGTAAGAGATATGGAGATAGTGAGAGATAGATAGGGAGAGAGAGAGGAGACAAATAGGGAGAGGTAGAGGAGAAAGAGGGGAGAGATAGGGTGATAGAGAGTGAGTGAGATGTCTAGAGAGATAGGGAGATAAGGGAGATATAGGGAGATAGAGGTTTGGGGTTGCTCAGGTTTAGGGTTTAGGGGTTTAGAGAGAGAGCGACTTCTTTTGACATGCAACCCTAAACCCTTAACCCAAGCAACCCTAAACTCCTAAAACCTAAATAATGCCCCTAAACCCTAAACCCGAGAAACCCTAAGCCTCTAAACCCTAAATAATTCCCCTAAACCCAAGAAACCCTAAATCTCTATCTCTCTATCATTATCATCCCTCTACGTCTCAATCTCTCTCCCTAAACTTGAGCAAACCTAAACTTATAAACCCTAAATAATGCCCCAAAACCCTAAACACCTTTCTCTCTCTCTCCAGATAGAGAGTGAGGGACATGTCTAGAGACATAGGGAGAAAGACTAAGAGGTAGAGGGATGATAGAGATAGGGAGATAGGGGAGAGATAGGGAGATAGAGGTTTAGGGTTTCTTGGGTTTAGGGTTGCTCAAGTTTAGGGCTTAGTGTTTAGAGCTTAGGGGAATTATTTAGGTGTTAAGGTTTGGAGGTTTAGGGTTTAGGGAGAGAGGACTGATAGGGAGATTTAGAGGACACCAAGAGGAGAGATAGGGAGATAGAGACTGATGGACATGGCCAGAGATATAGGTAGATAGATTGAGAGGTAGCGGGACAATAGAGATAAGGAGATCAGGCAGAGATAAGGAGATAAAGGTTTAGGGTTGCTTGAGTTTAGGGGTTGAGAGAGAGAGAGAGACCTATTTTTAGGGTTTCTCAGGTTTAGGGTTTAGGGGAATTATTGAGAGATTGAGAGGTAGAGGGATGATAAAGATAGAGGGATAGAGATTTAGGGTTTCTTGGGTTTAGGGTTTAAAGGTTAGGGTTTTTTAGAGGCTTAGGGTTGCTTGGGTTTAGGGTTTAGGGGCATTATTTAGGATTTAGGGGTTTAGGGTTGCATGTCAAAAGAAGTCTCTCTCTCTAAACCTCTAAACCCTAAATAATTCCCCTAAATCATAACCCCTAACCCCTAAACCTTAAACCTGAGAAACCCCAAACCTCTCTCCCTCTCTCCTAGTTTTCTTGTTTCCATTTTCTTTGTCGATAAGGGAGATGGAGAGGGAGGAAGAGGGAGAGAGGGGGGAGATGGAGGGGAGAGAGTCCTAGTTTTCTTGTTTCCATTTTCTTCGTTGATAAGGGAGAGGGAGAGATAGGGAGATAGAGGAATGATAAGGGAGAGAGAGGCAAGAGATAGGGAGATATGGAGAGATAGATAGGTAGAGAGAGAGGAGATAGATAGGGAGAGATAGAGGAGATAGAGGGGAGAAATAGGGAGATAGAAAGTGAGTGAGATGTCCAGAGAGATAGGGAGAGAGATTGAGAGGTAGAGGGATGATAGAGATATGGAGATAAGGGAGAGATAGGGAGATAGAGGTTTAGCATTCCTCAAGTTTAGGGTTTAGGGGTTAGGGGTTAGGGGTTATTGTTTAGGGGCATTATTTAGGGTTTAGGTAGAGAGAGAGAGCTTTTGACATGCAATCCTAAACCTCTAAACCCTAAATAATGCCCCTAAACCCTAAACCCAAGCAACCCTAAACCTCTATCTCTCTCTCTCTATCATCCCTCTAACTCTTAATCTCTCTTCCTTTGTCTTTGGCCATGTCCCTCACTCTCTATATCCCTATCTCTCCCCTTGGTCTCCTCTATATCTCCCAAACGGTCCTCTCTCTCCAAACCTTAAATCTTATACCTCTAAACCTTAACCCATAAAACCATAAACCCTAGGCCCTAAATAATGCCCCTAAACCTTAACCCCTAACCACTATACCATAAACTCGATAAACCCTAAATCCAAGCAACCCTAAACTTCTATCTCCCTATCTCTCCCCTATCTCCCTATCTCTATCATCCCTCTACCTCTCAATCTCTCTCCCTATGTCTAGCCATGTCCCTCACTCTCTATCTCCCTATCTCTCCCCTCGGTCTCCTCTATATATTTGTATCAGTCCTCTCTCTCTAAACCCTAAACCCTAAACCTCTAAACCTTAACCCCTAACCTCTAAACCCTAAACCCTAAACCCTAACCCCTAATCCCTAAACCCTAAACCTAAGCAACCCTAGGAGAAAGAGATAGGGGAGATGAGTTAATGAGGAGAGGGAGAGAGATAAAGATACAGAGATTATTTTTGACATGCAACCCTAAACCCTAAATAATTGGACCCTAAACCCCAACCCCTAACCCATAAACCCTAAACCCTAAACTTGAGCAACCCTAAACTCATAAACCCTAAATAATTCCCCTAAACCATGACCCATAACCCCTAAACCCCTTTCTCTCTCTACCCCTAAACCCTAAATAATACCTCTAAACCCTAACCCCTAAACCTTAAACCTCTATCTCCCTATCTCTCCATATTCTCCCTATCTCTATTGTCCCTCTACCTCTCAATCTCTCTCCCTATGTCTCTAGCCATGTCCCTCACTCTCTATCTCTATATCTCTCCCCTTGGTCTCCTTTATATCTCTCTATCGATCCTCTCTCTCTCCATCCCCTAAACCCTAAACCTCTAAACCTTGACACCTAACCCCTAAACCATAAACCCTAAATAATGCCACTAAACCCTAACCCCTAACCCTAAACCCTAAACCCCTAAACCCCCAAACCCCTAAACCCTAAACCCTAAACCCAATAAACCATAAACCTCTATCTCCATTTCTCTCCCCTATCTTCCTATCTCTATCATCCCTCTACCTCTCAATCTCTCTCCCTATGTCTCTAGACATGTCCCTCACTCTCTATCTCCCTATCTCTCCCCTCTATCTCCCCTATCTCTCACAATATCTATTGGTCTCCTCTCTCTATCTCTTTCTAAACCCTAAACCCCTAAACCCTAAACTCATAAACCCTAAATAATGCCCCTGAACCCTAAACCCTAAACTCTCTCTCTCTCTCTCTCAAATGACATGGGCGATTCAAACTCCAATGCGACAGAGAGAGAGAGTTTTGCTTTTGCAAAATGCACTCGCGTTATGACTTGTATGGGACCAAAACATCATGTGGGGACTTTTTGGTCCCTCATCTTTGTGCATATACCCGTGTGGAAGTGTTTAATAACAAGTCATGCTCAAAGCATCATAGGCGCTCGCACAAGAGTGCCAAGGGCTACTAATATTTGCATAGTAGTGTGCAAAACAACATAGGTGCTTGCATTAGGCATGAAGAGATATTAAATCTTGCACAATAATGAAAAGAGTTGTAAGTACTAAACAGTTGATCTCGATTCTATACTAGCATACAAGGGGTTCAACTTAGCATTGTGCAAGTGTGCAAGTATTTACATATAGCTGCAAGATAATCTTGAGGTCCTCCATGTCATTTTCCAACTTGGGGTATGTCAATTGAGTGAAGCAACATGCTAGGGATGGTCAACTGTGAGGGCACCTAGTCAAGGTGAGTTATTCAAATGGTGTATGTCATCTTGAGATGACATGGTGGTCTTCATGTTGCATGGATAACACTAATGTGTTGCACTTATCTACTCTTTTGGGGAATGCCTATTGAGATGCATAAAACAATTTGATTGTGACTAATAACTATTTATTTCCACAATTAGGTGGAAGTTCTTGAGGACCCCTTGTTCTTAGATCAAAGATTCTCTTCAAACACATTTTCTCCTCGTAGAACTAGATCAAAATTTTGTGTGGATGGTCATTTCTTAAGTTAATATTTAGCCTTTCAACAATCTAGTTCAATTTAATGTGAGAGGTGTTCATGACATTTAGAAACAAAACTATGAGTTGTATAAATAAAATGATGATATAGAAATATATCTTGAAAAAGGGGTAGCTAAGGCAACTCATGAAAATAGGGGAATGTTTTTAATAAAAGGTTTACTAGGATGTGGGTTTAAAGTAGAACATTAAGATATAGAAATGAAATTGTTTGTGTGATAATTTATTACCTTGTGAATGAAGGCAATATGAAATAGGTTTATTAAGTGAATAGCCCCCTTATGTAATATATCTCTCAAACTTTAAATTAAATAAATACTATCAACTATAACAATCTAATCATCAAAATGAATGATTACACAATCATAGTCCTAATCATTTTTCATGTGTTGAATCCAAATAAATGGAGTAACTTATCCAACTTGTCATACCAAGCTCATGGATCCAATTTCATGACATAGAGTTATTTTTAGTTATTGCTCATTGTCTTGAGGTCAATGTGCTTAAATCCCTATGGTGGACCAATGTAGATTTTCTCTTGGAAACACTCTTTGAGAGATGCATTCCCTATATCCATATGAAGAACTTCATAACCACACATAGATTCAAGAAGACTGTAGAGGGTAAAATTATGGATAGTTGATTTTTGATAGTTTTGTGTGTGTATCCTCCTTTCACCCTTTCATTCAAGGACCTAGGGTCGAGTGGCAATGCACTATCATACCCTAGGTCACTGTGAGATGTAGGGAAGATTGGATTTGTATGATTTGATTGTCAATTATGCTCACTTATGCTCAATTATACATCAAACCCCTATTTATGCAATTATGGAAGTAAACGGATAAATTACTCAAAATGTTGCTACAAAAAGATGTAAAATGACAGATGAATGCACACCTATTTTTGAAGTTCAAAAAGCGGAACAGTCGGGGACTAAGCAGCGGGTACCCAAGTCCAATGCCTAGGTTTTTGTCAGGATCTAGAAACTTGATCTGCAACATGTTCCTGTTGCATCAAAGATTTTCCCCTCACAGAATCTGGAGGACTTGGTAGCAGGTGCCCAAGTCCAGGGTGCTATTTTTAACTCTGATATGCAAATCTGACACTCTGCAATATCCTCCTGCAACTCCACTTTTCCTGTATCTTTAATATGTAACCTGTAATCACAGAAACTTTGGGAGGGGGTTGTGGTGTTTAGAGGCTTGCCTTAGTCAAGCCCTGGAGAGACATTCAAGTCTTCCAAACACCATTGTCAGATAGAGAGTGCATGCCCTTGGGAGGCAGAGGCAAAAACCAAATGATAAATGCTCAAAAACACAAATGATGTCACCTTGTAGTGAAAATCTCATGGGATGAAGAAGCTCTTCATGCTATGAGGAGATGATTACTTAAATCTGTAAATACAAACATATAGACAACACAAATCTGCTCTTGCTACACAATGAATGCCTTGAATCACCTTCACATAAACTTGAGAATCCAAATTGCTAGCTAGTAATCATCTAGTTTACAAATGAATGCCTAAACATGCTTATATATGCAACTACAAACACTCCTGCCAAGAATTTCGTAATTCAAACTTACCGTGTCGGCATAGGACCCAAATAACGGTCACAAGTTGACACTAAAAAATTGGGGGTTAGGTTCAAGGGATCCCCCTAGGTCCCATTTGTCATGAAACTTAGGGCTTATTTCATCGGGATGTCAAAATATGATGCAAGATGTCCTAAATGCGGCGAAAAGACTCGGGAGCTAAACCTTATGAGGCAAAAGCCCCCAAGGGGACATTTTTCGATGTTACATTTAGCCCCCACTTTAATGTATGTATAAATGCGAGGCAAATACATGCATTAAAGTATGGTCGACAAGCACAACAAACACGCCAAGCACGGAGAAGACATGCCAAACACATTGAAGACAATGACAGGGACGCAAAACACAGAGAAGACAATTACAGTCATGCAAAACATGGAGAAGACAACAGATGCATAGAAGACAGTTAATGCATGGAAGACAAGAATGATTTCTTTTCTTTTTCTTTTTCTCATATACATGAAATGCAGATGCAAGTACAAGGAAGGTAAACACACCTCCCCTAATGCAGGAAGCACTCATCACGCTAGTCTTTAAACTACATATATGGGGCAACACACACGCCAGACACACCAAACCTCCCAAAATGTAGAAAGCACTCATCGCGCTGATCTTTAGACTGCATATGGGGCAACAAACACACCAAACAAAGAAAGCACGCCAAACACACACACTTTGAAGACACGAAGAAAACACAGCAGACAAGCGATGGAGTATTCCTATTTCTAGGCTCATCACCATCTCAGGCACATTATAGGCACACACCGACGATTGGGCTTCACCACAACAATCCCCGAAGACATGCTTAAGGGTTGAGTTAGTCACAGAACCACTCCTTGTCTCCGCAGAGGACTTTTGACAATGACAGGATGGGCACTCTCCACAAGAGATATGCCACCCCTAACTCCACAGAGGGCTTAAGATGATTGATTGATTGCAAACAAACTCAGAGTGCAGGAGAGACTCATCGCCACCAGTCTTTAAACTGCACCTGAGGGCAAGCACATTGATAACATCTACAATAGATAGCTTACCTTATATATGCCCCCACCTTAAGGTGGTTGATATCACGCATTGATATCAAGCACATTAAGGTAGGAAGAAAACACACAAGGGAACACGGACTTTCACAAAGCCCATGCCCCCAGAGGTGACATGTACTTTACGATCGCCAAATGTTCCCACAAACAAATCCCTGCAAGAAACATGTTAGTGTCCACATAATCATGATAAACAATAACATCAATGCATATGATTAATCACACAAAGAGCTAAGGTTATACTACGAATCAGAGATCGAGGATAACTGTGGGGCTATATCACAAAAATCTCTGAACCGAGTGTCACCAAGGTGAGATTCAAAGATAAACAAAGTGCATGGAGCAGCAGTATTGTTAAGGTTTGTAAGCGAGATAAAAACATCATCAAAATCACTACGTAGAAAGCACAAGTGCTTCTACTAGCCAAGCATCGGATAAGATATACAAATCCATCGCCATATTAGGAACTAAGTCCAAATTTTGATTTCTCACTAAAGGGATGCTAGGTCTACATCAGTATAAATGTTTTGTCATCTGCCCTCTAGATAGAAACACTGGATTAAGGGAAACAATAAATAAGAGAGGAGAAACAAGTGTCTTAGGGACAGTCACATAGGAAGGTGCCCCCAAGTCACCAACTGTAACGCTATGTCCATAAGACACAACACACAATGATGAAATTAGAGAGAGGCAATATAGAAGAATGATGATACAAATAGAAGAAAGTCATAATAGAGGTGGTCTCCTGGTATCCTGGACCTTACAAGAGAATTAGGGGTCATCCCAGGAGGCCTAAACAACACATAACACATCACGGGGGAAGCACATCACGAGAGAGATAAAGGGTTAGAAATACTTACTTGTAGGATCTTCGTGCTAAGTCTCGTCATCAAGTAAATCGTCATCATCCTCCCACTCCTAAATTTTAGAGTAAAGTGGGACATAAGGTACCATAGCTCAATCTTATCCCTGTCTTTAGATTGTTCATTGTTAGGATCATCTTTGTTTGGTTCAATGTTTGGATCAATGTTTTCTTGTTGAGATGCAAGGTTGATGGCATAAGCTTGTCTTCTTCTCCTTCTTTCTCTTGCTTTTCTATTTCTTTTTCTCTTACCACTTATCTCTTGTAAGATAGGGCTTTGTTCTTTCATGGGTTTTTTCATTTTAGAAGAGAAAGCACCAGGATCAAATCTCATTTGTCTAGGTGGAATGTTTTGTTGTTGACAAGTACTTCCCGATCCTTGTAAGGATGGTGGGGGAGGAACCTCAGCATAGGGACCTTGTCCTTTCGGTCTAGGGTTCTCTTCAAATGCGGGTTGCTTATCTTTTGTTATTTCTTGCATAGAGGGACCGACCATTGGATGTTATAGTTTTGATTTGTAATTTCTATAGCTCAAGAAGTTAAAGTCTGTTCATGGCTCTGATTTCTTTTCAGATTTGTCCCAAAAGTAATCCAGTGTGCAATGTTTTCTTGCAACCAAAGGTTTACACTTATTGCGAGGGATAGTAATCACATATCCATCAAAAGGAAATTTTAGACAATTATGAATTGTTGAAGGGACAACTTCCATGGCCTTTAACCAAGGGTGTCCCAATTTAATGCGAAAGAGGTTAGAAATGGGGATAACATCAAACCATTGTCCTACACATGTTTCTCAAATACTGTGACCAACAATGATATTTTCCCAGAAGTGTTTATAAAGGTTCCCTTATGTGTTTTAATCATCATGTCCGAAGGGTCATAAGATCCTTGCATTAATTGATGTGCAAAGAGGAACTCTTCCGTGGTGACATTAGTCATGCAATTAGGATCAATAAGTGTTCCATCCATAGGGTTTCCCATTATTTTCACAGTGATGTAAAGAGGTCCTTCAGTATCTTCGATTGTTCTATCATGAGGTGTAAACACAATTTCAGGTTCAAGGACCTTTCTCTTCATGTAAGGCCTAAGAGGGAACCTATTGTTGTTGTTACGATTCTAGGCCATGTGTATGTGCTTAAATTAATGAAAAATTAGATTTTAAAAGCTTTCAAAAAGTATGCCAAAGACAAGTGCAACACTATATGCAAAAATGACCTAAAATACTTGATTTTTTGTACCTTTTTAATGCAAATATATGAAAGAAAAGGTGTTGTAAGGATTTTGATCATGGGAAGCCAATAATATGTCTGATATCAGTCCAATACAAAAATAAGATCCTTTACAACACACTTTTGATGCAAATCTAAGATGATGATAAGTCAAACCCTAGTGAAAATGCCCTCAAATATGCAATTTTCACCATTTTTTAATCCCAAGACCTACTAAAAGAGGTGTTGTAAGGAACTTTATGAGGTGAAGAAAATAATATCAGTGATATCAGTCACGTACAAGCATAAAATATTTTACAACACACTTGGAGTGTAATCTAGGTCAAACCCTAGGGCAAATATAGCAAAAATGTGTAATTTTTCACCAAATTTTCAATACAAGAGGCCAATAACAAGGTGTTGTGAATATTTTTAGGAGGGAAAGTAGATAATTACCCTGATAACAGCCAATTATTGCAAAAATATTCTTCACAACACACCTATGGTGCAAATTTTGAAAGTCGATAAGGCCAAATCTAGTGAAAATCAAGGTTTTTCAAGCCCTAGGTGTGAGATCTTAATGTAAAATGCTATATGAATGTTTTGAAAGTTGATGTATGATGAAAATTAAATGCACTCAGATCTGAAAATGATTTCCAAGTCCTAAGATGCAAAATGCAAGTGTAAATCTAATAAAAAATCAATGAAAATTGCTAGTTTTGTTGAAATTTTCTATGTAAAAATGTAAATTTTTAAAATCTAAATGCAAATTTACACTAAAGTGCAACACTACAGCCAAACACGAATTTGAATGAGTATCTAAGATTAGTAGAAAAATCTTAAACAAGATTTTACCTACAAACCCTAGTTTTTGAAATTACTAGGTTATATGAAAAAATTCAAAATTTCTAACAAAGCCCTAGCAATTTTATGATGAAAATGCAATGCAAGCTATTGAATTTTTGTAATTTTCTGCAATTTAACTCAGATCCAATGCAAAAATTAGAAATTTGATGAAATTCAAATTAATTGTTGCAAAATAGAAACCATATGAAGATGCAATCTAGGGTTTCCAATTTCAATTTTTTTGTAAGTTTTCCAATGCAATAAGATGAATTATACTATGAATGAATGAAATCAAATAAAATATGAAGCAAAACACTTAGCAAGGTGCAAACAAGTCCAATAACATGGGTTCACCAAAATATAAAGGATACAATTATGGATAGTTGATTTTTGATAGTTTTGTGTGTGTATCCTCCTTTCACCCTTTCATTCAAGGACCTAGGGTCAAGTGGCAATGCACTATCATACCCTAGGTCACTGTGAGATGTAGGGAAAATTGGATTTGTATGATTTGATTGTCAATTATGCTCACTTATGCTCAATTATACATCAAAACCCTAATTACGCAATTATGAAAGTAAATGGATAAATTACTCAAAATGCTGTTGTAGAAAGATGTAAAATGACAGATGAATGCACACCTATTTTTGAAGTTCAGAAAGCATAACAGTCAGGGACTAAGTAGCGAGTGCCCAAGTCCAATGCCTAGGTTTTTGTCAGGATCTAGAAACTTGATCTGCAACCTGTTCCTTCTGTATTAGAGATTTTCTTGTCATAGAATCCAGAGGACTTGGTAGCGGGCACCCAAGTCCAGGGTGCTATTTTTAACTCTAATCTGCAAATCTGACACTCTACAATATCCTCCTACAACTCCACTTTTCCTGTATCTTCAATTTGTAACCTACAATCACATAAACTTTGGGAGGGGATTATGGTGTTTAGAGGCTTGCCTCAATCAAGCCTCAGAGAGTCATTCAAGTCTTCTGAACACCGTTTTCAGATAGAGAGTGCATGCCCTTGAGAGGCAAAGGCAAAAACCAAATGATAAATGCTCAAAAACATAAATGATGTCACCTTGTAGTGAAGATCTCATGGGAGGAAGAAGCTCTTCATGCCATGAGGAGATGATTGCTCAAATCTGCAAATACAAACACATAGACAACACAAATCTTCTCTTGCTACACAATGAATGCCTTGAATCACCTTCACATAAACTTGAGAATCCTAATTGCTAGCTAGTAATCATCTAGTTTACAAATGAATGCCTAAACATGCTTATATATGCAACTACAAACACTCCCGCCAAGAATTTTGTAATTCAAACTTACCATGTTGGCATAGGACCCAAATAATGGTCACAAGTTGACACTAAAAATTTGGGACTGACCCAAAATAGGGCAGGACTAGGGCGTGGGCTGAAAGGAAGCTAGGTGTGTGGAAAATACTTCCTACACTAATCTAATGAGGAGAGGGCTATGCAAATTCAAAGTATTCCTTACAACTACAACAACATAGAACATCTAAACGAGATATTGCAGCAACACACATGAACCAAAAAGAAGATAGAAGAAGAGAGACAAAGATATACGGTGGGGCAAACCCTTATCGGATGAAAAACCCCACACTCAGAAACCTGCATAATGTATTAAAAAATCTGAAAGAATGTTTACAATACACTCGCAATGCAAGCTTCAATGGTCTTCGACACTTGTATCTGGAGTCAATCCGATAGCATAACAGTACTTGTAAACCTATAATACAAACTCCATCTCCAAGTACCTGTTTATATAGAAAATAAAAGGCAAAATAGGTCCTATCTTGGGATGGGCGTCCAACTTGGCCTCGTGGCCCAAAACCCATGCCTAGGGACACTTGGTCAACATTTTAGAATGTGCCTGACACTTGTCCATAGCTCCCATCCCAAAGAGGTCACCTATTTCCAAAATGAGCTATGACAGATGCTTTTACGACACTTACGACTGCCATAGAATCTGTCATAGTAGTTACAACTTACAGCTGTAAGAGAATTTGTCATACACATGCTATAAATAGCATATTCTCTTACAACATGTCATTGTCCACCTTGGGGAACCCAAATATGCCTTTTTCAAATATGCTTCTGTCTTACAAACTTCTATTTCTGACTCTTACATGTCATAGATTCTTTCATAGGAATCCGTCATAACCGTTTCGATCAATATTCCCTTACACAATATGGAAGATGCCGACACATGGCAAAATGCTCCTACCACAAAGTGGGATGCCTATCTCCTCATGTGAGGATAAAATTACAAGTTGTCATATTCCATGTA
Organism: Cunninghamia lanceolata; assembly: GCA_027924645.1. Taxonomy (NCBI): domain Eukaryota; kingdom Viridiplantae; phylum Streptophyta; class Pinopsida; order Cupressales; family Cupressaceae; genus Cunninghamia; species Cunninghamia lanceolata. The sequence goes on along the minus strand of BSBN01001265.1, from coordinate 1,096,151 downwards.
GGATTGACACATCACTGTGCCACATCCCACAATATGACAATATGGAATTTACAAATATTTACAATATAGGCAATTAAATAATAAATACAAACATTAATAATGTAAGGAATTACCAAGGTTGAGACACCTTCATTCCCAACATTCTCCCACTTGTCAAACACCTTATAAGAGCCAATAGAAAAACATGATTTAACTGCTATAGGCCGAGAGGCCCATAGACTCCGAACACCATCTAAACTTCTCTGTGCCCACTGGCTTCGTTAATGTATCTACATATTCTTCAAAGTATCTACCTTCTCCAAATTTACCTTTCCATCCTCAACCATGTCTTGCACGAAGTGAAACTGAACATCAATGTGTTTTGTTCTAGCATGGAAAGTTGGATTCTTCGCAAGGTAAATTGCACTTTGACTATCACAACTGATCGTGATTTGACCTGCATCAATAGGTTAATATCGGAACACAATTTCTTGAGCCAAATGGCTTCCTTACAAGCATGAGTTGCTGCCATATACTCGTCTTCTGTCATGGACAAAGCAACAACAGGTTGTCGCTTACTCATCCAACTAATAGCACCACTAAACAGTGTAAACACATAAGCACTGGTGGATCTCCTGCTGTCAATGTCACCTGCCCAATCTGAATACACAAATCCATGAATATCAATAGAATGCAGAGGTTCTGAAATATTACCATGATAGCAAATGGAATACTTGAAAGTACCCCTCAAATATCTGAACACTCGCTTAACTACATCCCAATGAACTTGTCCAGGATTAGCCATAAATTGACTAAGGACTCCCACTACTTGGGCAATGTCTAGTCTTGTGCAAACCATAGCATACATCAAATTGCCAATAGCACTAGCATAAGGTACCCTGCTCATGTCCTCCACCTCACTACAAGACTTTGGACAATCTTCAATAGACAACTTTGTCCCCAAAGAAATGGGAACACACAATGGTCTACAATCTGCCATGCTGAACCTGTCCAACACGGTCTTCACATACTTACTCTGGCTTAACCAAAGTTTTATGTTGGTTCTGTCTCTTCTAATTTCCATTCCTAGAATGTACCTGGTTGCCCCTAAATCTTTCATTTCAAACTGTGCTGACAACTGAGATTTAAAATTAGAAATCATATTCTTACCCTTTCCAATGAGCAACATATCATCAACATACAGTGCAACAATGAGAATATGATCACCATCAAACTTATAATACACACAGTGATCTGATTTCGATCTCACAAATCTAATTGACAACACAAAGGCATCAAACTTCAAGTACCATCTCTGAGGGGATTTCTTCAAACCATACAAAGACTTCTTAAGTTTGCAAACCAAATTTTCTTTACCTTCACCATGTAATGCTCTGGCTGTGACATGTAGATTTCTTCCTCCAAATCACCATGAAGGAAAGCTGTCTTCACATCCATCTATTCTACCTCCAAGTCATAAGCTGTTGTGAGAGACAATAGGAATCGAATGGATGTCAGCTTTGCAACAGGAGAGAAGATCTCACCATAATCTATACCCTCCACTTGTGAATACCCCTTCGCAACCAATCTAGCCTTATACTTCTCAACACTACCATATGCACCAAATTTCTTCTTGAACACCCATTTGCATCCAACGGATTTCTATCCAGGAGGAAAAGGCACCAAGTCCCAAGTTTGATTCTTTTCCAAAGAAGCCATTTCATCCTCCATGGCCTTCTTCCAGGAACCTGCATCTTTCATGTCCATAGCCTCTGATATAGTTCTAGGTTCATCACTGTTAGTAAGCAAAGCAAAAGCACAACTAGAATCAAGCAATGTAAAACCAAACCTTTCAGGTTGCTTTCTTATCCGTGTAGAGCTCCTCAAGAGCTACGGTTGAGGTTTAGCTTCTTCATCTGAGCTTTTAGAGCTGCTAGAGCTCTCCTCATCATCAGGTCCAATATTGTCTTTCTGTTCAGTCTTCTCAGGGGTGAGAGGAAACTGAACAACATCCTCTTTATTTTCTTTTTCTTTTGGTTGTAAAACAATGAAAGAAGGTGTAAGCTCTCTGAAGATGACACTTCTGCTATACAACACTTTTTCAGCCACAGGGTCCCAAAGCTTGTATCCTTTCACACCAACACCATAGCCAATGAAGATACACTTAACAGCCTTGTTCTCTAATTTTGACCGCTTCTCCCTAGGCACATGTGCATATGCCTCACAACCAAAAACATGAAGATGCCTTATCGAAGGCTTTCTACCAGACCACACCTCCATGGGTGTCTTTCCAACTAGAGCTGATGTAGGAGATCTATTAACAAGATAGAAAGCAGTGGCAATAGCTTCATCCCAAAACTTTTGTTCTAGGCCAGCTCCACTAAGCATACTCCTAGCCTTCTCCATCAGTGTCATGTTCATTCTTTCTGCAACTCCATTTTGCTGCGGGGTGTATGGAGTTGTCTTATGTCTTTCAATCCCAAGTTCCTTGCAATATTTATCAAATTCTGTAGAACAGAACTCACCACCATTATCATTTCTCAAATACTTAATCTTTTTACCAGTCTAATTTTCAGCAAAGGCCTTAAACTCCTTAAACTTACTATAGACTTCAAATTTGCTTCTGAGAAAATAAATCCATGTCCTTCTACTATAGTCATCTATGAAAGATACAAAATATACATATTTTGATAACAAAGGAACATTAACAAGACCCAATACATCAGAATGAACAAGGTCCAACACACCAAGAGACTTGTGAGAACTCAAATAAAACTGAACACAATTTTGCTTTCCATAAATGCAATGTTCGCAAAAGTCAAACTCAAGATTACAATCATCTAACCCTTCAATGAGGTTTTTATATTTCAGGGTATGCAGACCCTTCTCATCAATGTGGCCAAATCTCTTATGCCATAACATTGTCTTTTTAGCAGGAAGTTTAACTTCCAAGGCATGATTACAAACATCAGAACTAGAAAGAACAGATCTCTTAACTGCTCATTCAGATGGTGGGGATGAAGTGATTGCTGCCCTCTTCTTTGAAACAAAAGAACTATTACATTGTGAAATGCATGCCTCTAGCTGAAACAGAGTACCTCTCCTAGTACCCTTAGCAAGCACCATAGCTCCTCTAGTCATCTTGCATCCTTCTTTTGAAAAGACAACCTGCACACCTGCATCATTCAAACTACTTATAGAAAGCAGGTTCCGTGCTAATTCTGGGATATGCATAACCCCAGAGATCCCCTTCACTCGACCATCAGGGAATCAGATAGAGACTCTTCCATGGCCAACAATCTTCAGATGAGAGTTGTCACCCAAGTACACCTTTCCACCATCGAACTCCTCATACTTAGTGAACTAGTCTCGATGCGAGGTCATGTGGAATGATGCACTAGAGTCAATCAGCCACACATCATCAGATGCATGGGTTGCTAGGGCTGCGATGAAAGCATCAAGTCATCATCTTGTGATTTGTCAGAATCTGAATCAGGAGCTTTCTTCTTCTTCTTCTTCTCCTCTTTGCATTCCTTTCAGAAATTCCTAGATTAACCACAATTCCAATAGATAGCCTTAGACTTTCCAGGAGATTTGGATCTCCCACGGAATTTGGATCTACCCTTTTTAGCTTTCTTGTCCTTCTTTTTCCCTTTCTCCTTGGGTCTTCCACGAACTGCAAGAGCCTCTTTGGCTACATCAGAAGACTTCCTCCGTATCTCTTCAGATAACAACACAGATGCCACATCTTCCATCTTGAATGTGGATGTGGTGCTTCCAATAGCCATGACAAGGTGATCCCACGAGTCCGGCAAAGAACAAAGCAGGGTCATACACTGATCCTCCTCCTCCATCTTTACACCAATAGATGTCAACTATGCAACCATCATGTTAAAAGCATTCATATGTTCGGCAACAGATCCTCCGTCCTCCATTAGAAGAGAATACAACTTCTTTCTCAGAAAAAGTTTATTAACCAGGGATTTGGCTTGATACACATCTCCCAACTTCTTCTAAAGCAAGGTTGCAATCTTCTCCTCATGGACATTTAACAACACAGGGTCATCAAGACTATGTCTTATGAGACCCTTAGCCTTATGATCCTTGAGATCCCAATTAGCTTGTTGCATTACAGCTGGTTTAGTTCTGATAACAGTTTCCCAAAGGTCTCGATCAACAAGCATGTCTTCCATCTTGAGCTTCCACAGCTTGAAATTAGTGCCATTGAACTTCTCCACTTCCATTCTTTCGGATGTGCTTTCCATCTCCTTGTTGTAATAGAAAATAGAATACTCTGCACAGACTCCCACTCAACTTAAGATCAGCTCAAAAAACCCCTACCCAACAACTAGGACCAAAGGTGATCAAGCTCTGATACCAATTGAAAGGAAGCTATCATGTGCGGAAAATGCTTCGCACACGAATCTAATGAGGAGAGGGCTATGCAAATTCAAATTATTCCTTACAACTACAACAGCATAGAACATCTAAATGAGATATTGCAGCAACACACATGAACCAAAAAGAAGATAGAAGAAGAGAGACAAAGATATACGGTGGGGAAAACCCTTATCGGGTGAAAAACCCCACTCAGAAACCTGCACAATGTATTAACAAATCTGAAAGAATGTTTAGAATACACTTGCAATGCAAGCTTCAATGGTCTTTGACACTCTTATCTGGAGTCAATCCGACAGCATAATAGTACCTGTAAACTTGTAATACAAACTCCATCTCCAAGCACCTATTTATATAGAAAATACAAGGCAAAATAGGTCCTATCTTGGGATGGGCATCCAACTTGGCCTCATGGCCCAAAACCCATGCTTAGGGACACTTGGTCAACATTGTAGAATGTGTTTGACACTTGTCCACAGCTCCCATCCCAAAGAGGTCACCTATTTCCAAAATGGGCTATGACAGATGCTCTTATGACACTTACGACCGTCATAGAATTTGTCATAGCAGTTACAACTTATAGCTGTAAGAAAATCTGTCATACACATGCTATAAATAACATATTCTCTTACAACATGTCATAGTCCACCTTGGGGCGCCCAAATATGCCTTTTTCAAAGATGCTTCATGACACATGTCCTCACCTGTCTTACAAACTTCTATTTCTGACTCTTACATGTCATAGATTCTGTCATAGGAATCCGTCATAACTGTTTCAGTCAATATTCCCTTACACAACATGGAAGATGCTGACACATGGCAAAATGCTCCTACCACAAAGTGGGACACCTATCTCCTCATGTGAGGAAAAAATTACAAGTTGTCATATTCCATGTAGGATTGACACATCACTGTGCCACATCCCACAATATGACAATATGGAATTTATAAATATTTACAACATAGGCAATTAAATAATAAATACAAACATTAATAATGTAAGGAATTACCAAGGTTGAGACACCTTAATTCCCAACACGGGCGCCCAAGTCCTCCCCCTTATTTTGGTCAGGGTTAGGTTCAAGGGATCCCCCTAGGTCCCATTTGTCATGAAACTTAGGGCTCATTTCATTGGGATGTCAAAATATGATGCAAGATGTCCTAAATGCAGCTAAAAGACCTGGGAACTAAACCTTATGAGGGAAAAGCCCCCAAGGGGACATTTTCTGATGTTACAAAGACTAAAACGTAGAAATCTATTTTTGGGAGTTGGATAATATATATCCTAATAATTGATTCCCTCCTAAGAATATCACTTACAACCAATTTCTCTTTATATATCTCAATGACCCCATTTTAATGGAACTTAAAGTTCTATAGATCACTTTCTTGTTTACCACATTTCTTCCTTTTTTATTTAGCACCAACTCCAAAGTTTGGTTTCTATTAATAAGTATTACTCTCTTTCTATAGTAATATTTGAATCATCATTTCCCTTAGTTTACATAGGATTGATGATCACAAGTGTCCATGAACTTGGTCATAATAGTAAAATGAGCATGTTGAGATCTCAACAAGGTAATCTCATCCCTCTTGGAAATAGGGATATCTCATGTGTTAAATCATAAATATATCCCACACAAATTAATCCAAAAGATAAGTTAAAATGTCAAAATTGTAAAATAAGATGCCATAAATCTATTTGGTGAAGGATAAATGAAAATGTCATATACCAAAGGATTATATAATTTATCACTAGTGTAATCCTTCTTTTGATATTTTTGTAAATCATTAATATAATTCTCTAAATTTTCTAATTTGATCATGATGGTACTCAGTTGGTGTGAAATGTTGTTTGGTATAGGTGAAATAATGGGCCTAAGAGTATGATCATCAACATCTCCTATATCCTTATGTGTATGTATATCATGTGTAGTAGTAGTAGAAAATGTAAGCTTTATTGATCATTAAGTGTTTGCAAATTATCGTCACACAAGCCTAGTAAAAATTGGAAGAGATCCTCTTGATGGTCCTTCTTTATTTGTGTTGAAACCATGTGTTTATTTATGTTGACATGGATGCAAGACATTATGATAAGGAGTCACTTCACCATTGTTCAAAGATACATCATAGGGAAACATAAAACAATCCAAAGGAGAGTAATCATGGGCATCCAAAAGTGGTATATCATCATGATGTGTAGATAAATCCATGGGATATCCTAAGCAAGGGCCACTTGACAATAAAAGATGAGAATTTTAAGACAATCATGCTATATGTCTAAGATTAAATTAATCAATAAAATAATATGATAAAGCATGGATTAATGTCTACTAATCATGGCATGAATCAAACCATTATTTTTGTATACCAATTAATATATCTCCAAATGTATTCATTAATTTGTACTATCGTCATGCATATGCTCATAATATGAAGATAATAATGATCTAACATACAACATTGCATCTTTATTTCCACTAAATTCCTCTATCACTGATGCTCTAAAAGTATGTGCACTAGAAATATCATGGACCAAATCATCATGAAATAAGGAGTCATCAACCACATCACATGAAGGAAAGGATAAATGATGTTCATCACTTAAGAAACTATCAATACAACCCTCACTATATATCATCAATAGTCCATGGGCCAAAAGATATAGAAAGACTATTGTGAGCTACATTGGGGATAAAAATCACATTTGAAGTTGAACATAAACAAGCTATATCATGTAGAGGCACATCAAGATCATATGGAAGTGAAGGTGAAACATGTGTATTGATCAAGCATACATCACTAGGCTCATCAAGGAATGATGAATCAAGGGATGTACATGTAGGATAATTTGCAGATGTAAGAGGAGAACTATTATGAGATGTAGAAATAACATCCTCATTATGTATAACAATATCACATGAAGCAAGATTCCTAAATGTATCAATAGAGGTTAGGGTAGAAATTATTATCATCATTTGTCACACAAGGTGTATAATTGTTATAAGTTATGGAGACAAAATCCTCTAAAATAGATGGGAAGGAGTTCATAAGATCCATAAAGGATGAAATATTAGACAATAATTCAACAAACTCATTCATGGAACTGATAGCATCATCTATGTGGTGAAAGGAGGCAATATCACCAAGGATAAAAAGATAAGAATAAATAAAGTGTGAAAACACCTCACAATTCGTAATATATGTGTGAAGGAAATTCTAAAATAGAGGCTCATGAGGATCAATATATATCAATCAACAAACAATGGATGAAAGAAATGATACATAAAGACCAAACCCTAGATGGAAGAGAAATCAACGAAATAAAGGTACACAAAAAAAAACAAATCTAAAGATAAGATAAATGCAATGAAAACATCATAGATCTAGATATTAACAAGGGTAAGAGTATAAACCCTAATGAAAAACCCTAGAGGATGTGGGAAGCGGAAGGTGATAAGAAAATAGGGGCCAAACCCTAGGTAAAGAACTAAATGCACATGGAGCAATTAAACATAAAAATAATAGATAAAGCAAAGTACTGAGATCTAAAATGCAATAAAATAAAAACACTAAAGGGTAGGTGCATGGAATTTATGGGTTCACCAAGATAAAATGAAATAAACATCCTTTCAAAATATCTACAAAGATTGATAATTTAATGTAATTTAAAAACCTCTAGATATTTAATGAGTCAAGATTGATAGTTGGATTGATTAATGTTAATTTAGATAGTAAATAAACTTGTGCTAGATTTTAAAATGAGAAGTGATTAGAGTTTGCATCCCTTAGATGTGAACATGATTGGATACTATGACAATAGACTAAAAAAAAAATTTGAGACTAGATCTAGGATGAATAGTTTGTGATGAATGCACTATGTAAAATCTGAAATTGTGTAAAAACTTGTATCAAGGATGCAAGGACAAACTTGAAACTCTTGAGGGTAGCCTTGACCCTGAAATGACAATCTTGACCTTTCTAGGTGGTTATGATCTCTAACAAATTAGATGTCCATTGTTTTGGTTGTAACTTTTTAATAATAGCACACAATCGCTTAAAATTGGATATGGTGGAAGTAGAATGATGAAATATGAATTGGATCGTTCTTAGAATTTATGTGAGATTGAAGCCATACCTATTGTTTTGATACTCTTGTACAACCTTGAACCACTTGTTTGGTTTTGACTTGAAACCAATGTCTTTGACATCTAGATCCTCAAAACTTTAGTATATGCAATAAATTTTCACTTGTCAATGTTTAAAGTAAAGAAAAGGTGTGATGTTAAGAAGCACCGTGGAGCTTATTAAGCTAGGGTGTGGAAGTGTACTAACTCCCCCTAGTACCTTGATCAAGGCCTATGAATGAGTTAAAAGCGAAAGGATAGATTGACCATGAACATGGATATCAAATGTCGATGTAGCAAGAGTAGGGCTTAAATTTGACAGTCGACCTTGCATGTCAAGCAATTTTTTTATGACAGCTATCTATTCAATGATGCCTTTCAAATACTATGACATGCCTTAGTATAAGTAAATCATATAAAAATCAAATATAAAAATCATCATAATCCTATAGAAATTTTGACAGCTTGTCTAAAATCCCTCCTTTCATATGATACAGTGTTTTAAAAATTTCGATTGTATTTTACAACAAAAATGCCTAAATACAACTATACAACTGTCAAATTTAGGCCCCGAGCAAGAGGAGTTTGTTGTGAACATACAAAATGTTAGAGATAAATGTGCAAATATCTTGTCCTATTCATATAATGTGACACATGTCGTATGACAAAAATCCTAAAAGTGACTCTTTTAAATACACATCCTAAATAAGTAACTCAAAGTCTTCTACAACCTCTTAAACATGAAGATACACATTAATTAGTTCTAGAAAAAAACCCCAACACTTTAATGGAACCTTTTTGTTAGTTAGGAAACCACATCCTCTCGAAGTCTCGAGTGTCTCAAAAGTCGCTTCTCGAATACGATATTTAAAATGATAGTTGCTAGGGGACGATTTCAGTTAAATTCCTTTGAGACCAGCGGTCTATTTTTCAACTGTATTTTAAGAAGGAGTGGAGAAGGTATACAATGGCAGCTCCCAGGGTTCGATTCCGTGTTCACATTAGATTATGGAATAAGTTGCCGTTTGCCTCTGGTTTAAAAAAAAAAAAAAATCGAACCGACTGTAAAATTTTTGACAGCGAAGCTTAAGGTCATGTCACCCGATTAGAAGTCATTTTCAGTCGACAAAGCCGTTGACATAAATTACCAGAGGTAAAAGGCAAACGGGCTGTACACGGTAAATATGAATTTGGTGGTAGTAAACCCTAACTTCTGTTGACTTGAGGAAATTGATTGGAGAAAAAGTGTACACAGTATTAGCCTGTGTTTTGTCAGTTGATTTATACAGAACTGGATTTGATTTAAAGAAGCGAGAGAATTGGAAATGGAAGGAAGAAAAATGGTAGATGCTGATAACTTTTTTGTTTTATGGCTAGGTTTACATAGCTGGATCGAGCTGTCTGCGTTTGTTTGCATTCATTGAAAACAAAATCGCTTTTTTAGGTTTGGATTTGCTTTACATGAAAAGTTGTTTTTTTTTGTCGCTTAAAATGTTGTGGTCTGTTTAAAGCGATGTATTTGCTGTAATGGCGTCGAGGCTGTTTATATAAAGGAAGTCTGTAACAATTGTTTTGTGTAAATGCCTTGAACAGTACGGGGAGGGTAAAGGATGTGATTTAATATGAGAATTTTCCTGTAAACTTGTGTTGATTCTGCGTTTTTAGTTGTTTTGAACGTTAGGTGAAATGTTCTTTGATGAGCTTTTTCACTGGTTTTTGTCAGGAGATTTGAATTATTGGATCTTTTCAATTCGTGGCTTTTTATTTTCATTGCAGATGTATGGACTGTAAATTTGGAAGCGAAGGTCGGAAATTCGTGAGCAATGGCGTGGCCGGAGTTCGGAAATGGCTGGCAGAGTCCGCGGATTTCATTTTCCGTCGATCTTTCGCAGACAGACAGGACGTCGCCGGAGAAGCGGAAAAGATCAGGCGCGGCTAATATGAATTACAGCACAGAATTTGAGTTTTGCAACGTAAGTAGTGTTAACCATGGCTGCGACGCAGACAAGACCGAAACTTTGATGTCTGCCGATGAATTGTTCGTCGACGGCAAAATTCTGCCTCGAATTCACCTTCCGGAAGCTCAACTATTAAGTAATGGCGGTCATGAGAGTCCAGAAAGCTCGTTGCTGGCTCGATCCGCGTCGTATACTCTTTCAAAGACAAGCGGATTCGAAAACGATGCATGCAAATCTGCTCGCTGGCCGTCCGGCAGGTGGAAGAAAATATTCAAGCTGAGCAACAACGATGATTTCTGCCCCGCCGTGAAGGAATCAGATCAGGGTTTAAAAAACGATGTGAAAAATCATCCGTCTGGAAGATCGCGGTGGCCATTTTCATGGAGCGGCGGGGAAAAGCAGGGGAGCGGTTTATTTTGCGCTTTGCCGTTTTCGAGAAACAAATCTGCAGTAGAACGCAAGTCGAAGCCCTGCTGTGATGCTTCGTCTTACAGAAGCATATCCATCGGGGCTGTGTCCGAAAGGGAAATTTTGCTCTCAGATTCGAAATCTTTCGGTAAAACTGGTTTAAAGTGTGAAGATTTTAAGAAGAAGCCGCCATATTTGCCCAAACGCAAAGGCAGCCCAGGAAGGTTAGTGACAAACTCTCCTTCAAGAAATTACAGCCCTGGGAGGAGGAACGAGAGGTTCACGGTTCGAAACTCGAAAAGCCTTTCGTCAGGTGGGAGCATAAGCATGAGAGTGAGTCCCGTGGTAAATATGCCTTCTTTAGGCATGAGATCTTTTGGAGGGCGGAAAAAGGGACCTGCTCTGTTTGGTTTCCGTGATTTGTTTGTCTCAAAAAATTACAGGAAGCCATCGCACTGTTCTAGTTGTAGAAGGAAGAACACTTGATTCATCTACAGGAACAGTTTCTGGTATCCTGTATATTTTAATGGATTGCTTTTACACTTTTTAACTAAGATGATGTATCCAATTTACCTTTAAGGCTTTTCCTTTCGCTCATGTCACCTGTTTAATATAATACTCCATAAAGTATTCATTAAGTACATAAAGAATCTTCCAAATTAATTTTAAATTAGTTTTTTTTTTATTGACCAAGTATTAGAATTCCATATTGTAATGGGGAAAATTGTATCCCTGTGCTGTTTGAAATTTGTGTGCCTGAGCTGTTTTCCATTTAGTTTTGTATTTATTTTGAAGAAATGTAGGGTGTGAAGTAGAGCCTCATTCCTTTAGTCTTTATATATCTATATACACATATTTTTATGCACTTAGCTCGCTCTTATCTACATTTGCCCACATTCCTATGTACTATTTATTTAGTAGATCTACATTTTATTCGTACTTTGTTTCTGCGACCTTTTCGCCATAATGACCAAAAGATAGTTGTGTACCATTTTAATTATTATGACTTTTGAACTATAACTCAAAATTGTAAACTTCTTGTATGCATTGAAAGCAAAATGACAAGATCTAAATTGGGTTGCCCTAAGAATTTGAGGGGTTAAGTCCATGCTTGTGGAATTGACCCTATACTAATAGATTTGATCTTCGACACTTTAAAAGTCCAAATTCAAATTTTGCCCGAGTCTTAAAATTTCTTTCCCACCTAGAGCCAACTAAACACATATTTGTGCAATTTATTGCTATGTATTTGTATTTAAAAGTATCTAATTATGTGATTTCCTTCTCACCTAAAGCCAATTAAACACATATTTGTGTGATTTATTACTATGTAGTGTTTAAAGATATTTAATTGTATAATATTTTATCAAGATTCAACTACATAGTTTTTGAGCCAATCTCATTGACCCATATTTCATTAGTAGGAATGGTCCATTTAGCACTCATTGCATCTAGGTGATGCTCATAGGGGTGAAGCATTAGGATTTCCTAGCAGGTTACCCATTCCAATATTACTTTGACTTAAGTGTGCTTAACCATAGAGTTTCCCCCAAGATCAAGTCCACTTAGCTCGTTGCTCCATTTGCAAAACCTTCAACAAGTCTTGTGTCTTATGAACCATTCATTATGGAGCTCCTTATCTTATTCATTTATGTGCATTCATTTTACAAATTTAGGAAGAGTTGTGTGATCCATTGATCTTTATGAAAAGGGGGATCACTATTCTTCTGATTGAGAAGACATCCATCAAATTTTCATTGTCAAGCGGTTTGCCATGACATTTTATTAACTAATTAGATAAATTAGTAGTTTCAACTTTTATTTTTACTAAAAAAACCATGTAAACTACACTAAAGCATGTAGCTTATACTTTTATACTTTTCTAATTAGTAGAAGTTTTCAACTTCATTTTAAATATGAAAACCTGCAAGCTACACTAAAGCATGTAACCTATACTTTTATACTTTGCATGCTCCCTCTCTAATAGTATGGTCTTATGTAGTTGTTTATTGCTTAATTTTTTGAAGTGCAAGTAATGTTATGTAATTTTTAATTAACACAATATAGTTTGAAATTTTTGTTTTTAAAAATTGTGGAGAAATTATAGTTTAATATTTGAAACTTTGGTTTTAAATGGAGAGGGGGATTTGACTTATACAACCACTCAACCTCAAATTTACTACATAATTGCACATTTTATCTTCACTCTTTTTCTATATTTCTTTTTAGTTTTTACCTCCAAAATCTCGTAATTAAAAAATAAAACCCATAGTTTGTTATTACTTAAAAAAGTAAGGAAGAAAGAAATCATGGGACCAATAGCTACAAAAAAAATCTCTTGAAAAATTTAAACATTGCCTCAAAAAATTAGCTAAACACCTACATGGAACCTTACTATTAATTGGAAAAATAAAATTACAAGTCTTTTTCTTTGGGCCATTTGAAATCTTGGACATAACACTAGTGAGAAAAATTCTTAGGACGACAACACGTCCTCTCCAAGTCTCCACTCTCCATGTCTTAAGAGTCAAGCAAGTCTCTCAAACACCATATTTAAGATGGTTGTTGAGTGTTTGTTAGTGGATGACTTTAGTTGGATTTTTTTGGGACCAATGCTCTATTTTACAACCATATTTTCAAAGAAGAGTGGAGAAGATTTATAAGGGCAGCTCTCACGATTTGCTCTTATTTTCACAATAGATTATGGAATTCCTTATGACAAGAGAACACTAAAAAAATTAAATAGACTAAAGAAAATTGTTGACAATCTAGTGGTCTTTAGTCTATTGGTAAAATTGAATGGCTCACAAAGAGTCCACCAAAGACCAAGACTTGTGGAATGCAAATAATCATGCCCCAAACAACTTTAATAGAATGAATACCCCTCGATCTTTAATTCCTAATCCAAAAAATCATTATTCAAACATCCCTCAACCCTTAAAACTTTACCAAAAGAATAATTATTCATATACCTATAATTCATGCTCATGTCATCAATTTTTTTTAAACCTTTGTCACAATTAAATGTAACTTTCAATTAACAAAAGCCAATAATATAGATTACCAAGATAAAACTCAAATGTATTATCTATCCAGCATTCTAAATACACATTTGACCAAATTTTAAAATATAACATGCTTTTAAATTCCAATTACTAAATACGGTCAAATGTGCATCCTGTTGCCGGAATGGATTTGATTTGAAGAAGCGACAGAATTGCAAAGGGAAGAAAAACAAATGGTATATACTGATAAACACTTTGTTCTCCAAATTTTTAATGGCGAGGCTTACATATCTGGATCAAGCTGTCTGCTTTTGTTTCCATTCACTGAAAACAAAATGACTTTTTAGGTTTGGATTTCTTTACATGAAAAGTTCTGTTTTTTTTTTTGTTGCTGAAAACGTTGTAGGCTTGTAGCCTTGTAGCCCATTTAAGGCGTCATATTTCTATAATGGCGTCGAGACTGTTTTCTTTGCGCTCATAAAAGATATAAAGCGAGACTGTAACAATTGTTGTAAGTAATGCCTTGAACTTTCCTTTAAACGTAACAATTGTTGTATGAAATGCCTTGAACATAAGATTTTTCCTGTATATGTAACAATGTTGTATGAAATGCCTTGAACATAAAATTTTTCCTTTGAATGTAACAATTGTTGTATGAAATGCCTTGAACATAAGAGTTTTCCTTTAAACTTGTGTTGTTTTCTGCCGTTTAGGTTGGTTTGAACGTTCGACGAAATGAACTTTGATGAGCTTTTTTGCTCGTTTTATAAGGAGATATGAAAAATTGGATCTTTACAATTCGTGGCTTTTTATTTCATTGCAGATGTATGGACTGTAAATTTGGAAGCGAAGCTCGGATATTCGTGAGCAATGGCGTGGTCGGAGTTCGGAAATGGCTGGCAGAGTCCGCGGATTTCATTTCCGTCGATCTTTCGCAGACAGACAAGACTTCGCCGGAGAAGCGAAAAGATCAGGCCAGGATAATATGAACTACAGTACAGAATTTGAGTTTTGCAACGTAAGTAGTGTTAACCACGGTTGCGACGCAAACCTGAGCGAAACTCTGATGTCTGCTGATAAATTGTTCGTCAACGGCAAAATTCTGCCTCAAATTCGCGCTCCGGAATCTCAAATTTTGAGTAATGGCAGTCATGCGAGTCTGGAAAGCTCGTCGCCGGTTCGATCCGCGTCGTATACTCTTTCAAAGAAAAGCGGATTCGAAAACGATGCTTGCAAATCTGGTGGCTGGCTGTCCGACTGGTGGAAGAAAACATTCAAGCTGAGTAACAGCGATCGTTTCTGCCCGCGCGTGAAGGAAGCAGATCAGGATGTAAGTGAAAGGAAAAACGAAGTGAAAAATCGTCCGTCTGGAAAATCGCGGTTGTCATCTTCATGGAACGGCGGGGAAATGCTGGAGAGTGGTTTATTTTGCGGTTTGCCGTTTTCGAGAAGAAATCTGCAGTAGAACGCAAGTCGAAACCGTGCTGTAATGCTGGCTCTTACAGAAGCAATTCTTCGGGTTGAGTCCGAAAGGGAGAATTTGATCTCAGATTTGAAACCTGGCAATACAACTGGTTTAAACTGTGAAGATTTAAGGAGGAGCCGCCAGATTTGCCCAACCGTAAACACAGCCGGGAAGGGTTTTGACAAACTTTCCTCCGATAAATTACGGGTGAGACAGCCCTGGGAAGACGAACGACAGGTTCAGGGTTCGAAACTCAAAAAGCCTTTCTTCAGGTGGGAATATGATAAGCATGAGCTTGAGAACGAGTCCAGTTGTAAATCTGCCTGCTTTAGCCATGAGGTGTTTTGAAGGACGAAAGAGTAAGAGTGTTTGACCTCCAAAATTCCAAACTCTCTTTTGGTTGCTTTTAACACCTTCTAGTGAATTCCTTTCCTACACTCTTTTTAAGATGATGTATCCAATTATTTCCTACACTCTTTTTTTAAGATGATGTATCCAATTTATTTCCTACACTCTTTTTAAGATGATGTATCCAATTTACTTTTAAGACTTCAATTTGCTGATATCCAATGTTTAATAATTGTTCATAAAGTATTCATTAAGTACATAAAGAATCTTACACTAATATCTTCCAAATTAATTTTAAATAGTTTTTTTTGATTGACCAAGTATTAGACTTCCATATGTTTTTGAAGTTTCATTAGAAAAATAATTAACATAAAGAATCTTACACTAATATCTTCCAAAATAATTTTAAATTAGTTTTTTGATTGACCAAGTATTAGACTTCTATAGGTTATTGGAAGTTTCATTAGAAAAATAATCAATATCTTTTTCTTTTTCATTTCACTTTTATTTTAGTTTTGTTTTAATATATATTGTCTTAGTAATTAATTGGTATTTATGTTTATAAGTTGACATTTAAAAAAAATTTATTTTTCTATTAGTCTATTTTAAGTGTGCAAATATCATATCACTTACTACATCATGTATTAGATCATGAGTGGCTTATGTTCTAAAAAATTGTGCATGAGGTCATGTCCACCAAATTCAAAAATATTTCTACCTAGTTCTGAGTTGACTCTATCCCAAAATTAGACCATTGCCATCGACTTGTGTGCCAAAGTGTTCCAATTGAGCGCCTAGGTTATCATATTTAAAGACAAGTCCCGAGTCATTAGTATCACGAAATTATAATAGACTAATCAATCACATTAATAAGAGAAAAATGCATTTTGATCATTGGTTTACATCAACATTTACATGGATAAATATTGCATTAATCATTCATCATAGGCATCTTGCATTACTACATCTTCATGTGTGAAAACAACTAGGGTCTAAGGCATTTTAGGAAGTCTAAAACTTCAATCTCAGCACAACAAAATCCAAAGGCATTCATCAACACTTTAAGTGTGCAACATCAGATACCATACATAGGTGAATAGGCTTTTTAGGTCTACAAGTACATGAGATGGATCACTATTGTGGATGTGTGTAATGTCCCCAATTTCTAGTATGAGGGTGTTTGATCACTTTCAAGACTTGGATAAGGTTTTGGGCTTCCTCATGTTGTCATTCCTTTCCTTCATCCCTCGCTTTCTCATTTTCTTGATCCTTTGTCTTCTACAACTTTTTGGGTCTTCCCTTGGCCTTGGTACTTTTTCCTTAGGTTCCCTATTCCCCGAACCCCCCACCTTGTCTTATCCACTAGGATTTTGAGCTTTCTAATACTATCATGCCTTTCCTTCATCCCATGCTTCCCCATTTCCCAATCCTTTGCCTTTTACAACTTTTTAGGGTTTCCCTTTCCTTGGTACCTTTTTGTCAAGTTCCCCATTCCCCAAACCCCTTGCCTTGTACTTATTCGTTAGGATTTCAAGTTTCTATTGTCAGCATCCCTTTTATTCATTTCCCTCGATCCCCACTTCTCTTTTTGATGGTATCAGTATCTCCAAGTCCTCGATCCATGCTCAACCTCCCAAACTATTTTTGAGCTTCTAGACTTTTTCTTCCCTTGCATTGTTGCACAAGGTATCCTAGTTTCCTAACTCCTAACCCCCATCATGCTTTCTCTTCATACTTTCAAGGTTCCTCCCTACTATCACCCCTCTTGAGAAAGCTATTAGCAAGGATCCTAATATCCTGTTCCCCACTATCCTATTACTTTGCCTTCCCAAGTCCATGGACTTTTGTCTTCCCATTCACCTAGCATCTCAATTACCTAGCTCTCACTTCTCTACTCACACTTCCCTCTTTGGGCCTTCAAAGTTTTTTAATGCTAGCTCACCTTATGAAAAATTATCTGCCCTCCTGCCATTTCTCCAACCTGCTTTGTGTCTCATGCACCCTTCAATATGCAAATTCCCAACCCCTAACTTCAGACCTTTGGAGTATTCTTTTTACTCTAATCATCCTTCAGGCATGCATTTCCTTGGACCCCTTTCATTCAAATTTAGGATTTCACCTACCTCCTTGCATGAATTGGGATGCATAATGGCCTCAAATTAATGTGAAAAGACTAAGGAAGACTTTCAAATGCCTTTCAGCACATGGGCCCCTTTGAGACATGGTTTGCATATAAATGCAGATGGTTGCTGATGTCAAGGGCATGGTTTCTGTACATGACCATGTGAGGATGTTACTAGTAGGCATGGGTAGCTTGTGCACTTGCAAATGACCCTTGTCTCCCTCCAAGATTACTTGAGTATGTGATAATTCTATACATGCCAACTTTGAGTTTTTTTAGGGGATTTTTTAATGAAAATTAGTATTCAAATTATAAGTCTTTGTCATGCAATTTATGTGAAGGTTATTTCACTATATTTTGTGCTATATTTTCTAAGAAAATTTTATATATGAGAATTTCCACATAAATGATTGGGTTGAGGACATTACAATGTGATTTCCATAAGGAGATTGAATCATAGACACAATTCTATCCTAGATCATATAAAATGTTAGAACTTGTCAATTTGTTCTAGTAGTTTTACACATTGTTATAGTTCTAGGTTTGATATCTAGTTTTCTTTAGTCATAGTACACTACTTAATTTCAAAGACAAAAAAATCACATGTGAAATAACTAAGTGGTATATTATACCCTTCTCTTTGAATTATTCATTTATTATACATGTTTTCAACTTAGCTCATTTATTTAGTCTTTAATTATGTTTAATTAATTTTCATTTAATTATGAACAAGATATATTTTTAGGAATTTTGGATTTACCTGTTTTCCCTACATTTTTTATGTAGGAACATCCCAAGTTGTAAGAACAATCTTGCATCAACCAAAAATATTTTCTTTCACTTTTTTGCTTGTTTGTAAGTTTTTAGTCATTAATCAGTCATTGATGGTCCTACTGCATTTCACTGTAGATTGCGCATGTCACCTCGCTGGTTGGAAAGATATGTTATATAATGTTCCTTCAATGTCATATTCACTTTTTAGTAGTTGGTGATCACCACAAAGGCATAACTTGGTTTTCAACCTTATTAGGCTTGACAAGCTTACACTTAGGATTTTCTATTCCATGACTTGTGGCAACAAAGTCCAACACATTCCACAATACATTAGGACCTAGAAGTCCTTATGATGTGCACCACATAAAGTTTTATAAATCAACTATCATCACCACATTCAATCTATAGATTCTACCTTCAAATTTGGACAACTACATGTTTCATGAGGCATTAGGCTTTGCACACCTTGCAGTTGATTGTGATTAATCCTAAAGTTTGAATCTACTATATAAATATTGTTCATAACCATATGGAAGTAGTTTAAGTTAGAAGTTAGATTATGACGAAGAGGATATAGAGAATATAATTCTATTTGAAGCTCAGAATATGGGATTGTATTGTAATATCATTCAAAAAATTTAGTTTATAGATTTGTAAACAAATATTGAGGCCAACATTTGTGGTAGATTGTAACTCATGATTGAGAATAAATAAAGTTTATATTGTTGTTTGTTTTTTTCATAGAGTTTTAGCTATTAATTATGTGTTGTTTCATATCACTATATGGTTGGATAATCCTTTAGTGGATCCTTCATCCATAATTGCATCAAGTGGTAAAGAACATAAGTTTGAAATCCTAGAGAGAGAGAGAGAGAGAGAGAGAGAGAGAGAGAGAGAGAGAGAGAGAGAGAGAGAGAGAGAGAGAGAGAGAGAGAGAGAGAGAGAGAGAGGAGGAGAGAGAGAGAGAGAGAGAGAGAGAGAGAGAGAGAGAGAGAGAGAGAGAGAGAGAGAGAGAGAGAGAGAGGAGAGAGGAGAGAGAGAGAGAGAGAGAGAGAGAGAGAGAGAGAGAGAGGAGAGAGAGAGAGAGAGAGAGAGAGAGAGAGAGAGAGAAGGAGAGAGAGAGAGAGAGAGAGAGAGAGAGAGAGAGAGAGAGAGGAGAGAGAGAGAGAGAGAGAGAGAGAGAGAGAGGAGAGAGAGAGAGAGAGAGAGAGAGAGAGAGAGAGAGAGAGAGAGAGAGGAGAGAGAGAGAGAGAGAGAGAGAGAGAGAGAGAGAGAGAGAGAGAGAGAGAGAGAGAGAGAGAGAGAGGGAGAGAGAGAGAGAGAGAGAGAGAGAGAGAGAGAGAGAGAGAGAGAGAGAGAGAGAGAGAGAGAGAGAGAGAGATTTTGTATCTTGAAACTTTAACTTGTGAATAGATTATTGAATTGAGGCATCCTACAAGAATCTTAACAATAGATCATTGATTAAGATATAGTTTTCAAGGAATGATTATAGACCGATCACCAACTTGAGGTAGTTTGCACTAGATCCTAGGGAGAGATGCCACCATGAAGATTTCAAGGTTTTGCTAACATTATTAGAAGAATAGAATAAATAATTGAAATGATGAGGGTTGATGTGTGTGTTGATGAAAGTTTAATTACATGTTCTAGGATAGGATAGGAAAATAGGTCCAAACCCTAGAAATGATGATGATAGTGGTGAAGATGAGAATGAAGAGGAGATGTGCAAGCTACTGAGAAAGACCTAAAAAATCTAGAAGAAGAGAAATAGATTAGGTAAAAATGTTAAGGCCATTTCCAAAATTGGTAACAGACCAAGAATCAAGGTTCCTAATTATTTTTGTGATTTGAATCCTAAAGAATTGATTGATTGGATAGATAATTTAGATGAATATTTTGAGTATGAGGAAATCATAGATCTTGAGAGGGTTAGATTTGAAAAAAAAAATTGAAGGGACATGTTGCTATTTGGTGGAAATAAGTACAGTTAGAAAGGGAATAGGAGAGGAAAGGAAAAGATAAAAAAAGTGGGATACCTGATGGTTGTAAACTTGAAGAAATAATTTATACTTGCTAATTATGAATTGAATTGCTGAAGAGACTACATAATTTGAGGCAAAGGGATATGATTGTAAAGGAATATACTGAAGAATTATATAATATGATCATTAGGACTGGATATATTGAAGAAAGAAAAGAAAATGTTGTGAGATATATCAATGGATTGAGAGGGAGTATTTAGAAAGAACTAAGTTTGGTAAGGTTGATAACCATAAAGGAAACATATCAATTTGTAATCAAAGGAGAAGAGAATTTGAATA
The DNA here is from genome assembly GCA_027924645.1 of Cunninghamia lanceolata. Taxonomy (NCBI): domain Eukaryota; kingdom Viridiplantae; phylum Streptophyta; class Pinopsida; order Cupressales; family Cupressaceae; genus Cunninghamia; species Cunninghamia lanceolata. Next base: position 1,075,246 of record BSBN01001265.1, on the reverse strand, counting down.
CAAGATTTGAGAGAAAACATAACTAATAGAGAGGAAAAGAAGGAAGATTCTAGAGAGAAAGATGAAAATATAATGATAGAAAAACATATGTGGAAACAAGAAAGACTTATAATAGGTACCACAATGATGGTAGCACATACCATAATGAAGGAGGAAACAATAATACCTACCATAGAAATAGAGATGATGGAAATTGTTACTGCAACAATAGAGAAAGTAGTAATTCATACCACAATGATAGAGAAGATGGATATCAAAGGGGTGGATGGAAGATGTGATAGAAATGATGGAAGATATTTTAGAGGAACATGTTTCAAGTGTGGAAGAGGACACTGAGTATTTGAATGTTATCCAAGTCAAGGAAACACAAATAAAAGAGTTGAAGGTAGTGCAAGAAATGCATATGTAGATGAAGAACCTAAGAGATCACCTAGCTTAGAGGATGAACTAGAAAATAGATAATCTCTAGTATGAGAGAGATTTGTTAAAGTTTGGTGGTGAAGGGGAACTTTGGTACTATTGGTAAACAAATTTCTCACTGCAATTCTTTTCTTGACTCTCCCAATAAGCAATGACAAAGTCTACCATAGTTGGAGAGATTTTTATTAAATGAGTAATCTTCCTCTACACTTATAAGGGGCAGATCCCTCATATCATTAAATTTTGGGGTTTTTGAGATATGATTTTAACCATAAAGTAGGAAAGGTATACAAGATAAACTAAAAGATGAGGAAAATTATAAGGTATGAGCACAAAGTCTCATCTCAAACATAATTTAATCAAGAAATAATAAAAATGATGAAGATCTAAAAGATATTCACTAGATATTTCTTAAACATAAGAATAAGAATACCTAGGTGAAAGATTAAGTTCAAGATCTATGAATGACTATTCATATTCCACATAGAATTTATGAAAGAAAACTTGCAAAGTACTATTGCAAACTTAACATAAGAAAAATTTACAACAATTTAGAATCAGCGACTCAAAGGCCATTTGTATTTCTGGAATTCAAAATTTGAGAGCTCAAAGTCTCTTCTCAGATCTCTTTATAAAAATGTCTATGCAAAATATTTCCTAGCAATGGAAAAGATAGAGAGGGATAAACCTAGGAGAAAAATATGAAACTAAAAGTATAAGTGTCTACAAAAAAGATCATTTTTCTCTTCCCTAATCTATCTTATATAGCTTTGCAAATGAAACAATTTCTTGATTTGTAAGTATTTCTTGAAAAAGGAAAATAAATAAATAAAACTTTATTCTTATATTTCCATTCATTATGAGAATAAAGTCTATTTTATAATTATTATAATATGACTTATAAAAAGTCACTTTTACAAATAAAGATAAAAGAAAAGAGAAGAAATATATTAACTTTGAACTTCCATCTCTTTATCTTTATCAAAACTATGATCATTGGTTTCATGATTTGCAGGAGAATTTGACTAAGAGGAAGATGTATTTGTCTTATAATTTCTAAAATTGGTGACTATTGGGGCTATAACCTTTCCATTTGGGATAGTCATGGTATTGAGGCGTATCTTTCATGTAGACAATATTTTACCAATTTCTTCAATTCTCTTATGAAAGTCAAAAATTTCCTTTTGGAAGGAGATTAGAGAAGTGGAAATTTTACTCAATTTATCCATAGTAATTTCCATCCATGATGTCCTTGAAAAATTCCTATAAAATTAAATCTTTGAAGCTCTTGATCATAACCTCAACCTTAGATATATTGACTTCGCCATCTTTCAAAATGTTAGCATCTATTGAAAGGCAATTTATTCGAACATCCAATAAAATTGCGTCACATGTCTTGATAACCTTCTTGTACTTAGTTAAGGACTATTTAATTACCAAAATTTTCTATTCAATTCACTTCAGCCATTTGAGATTTCTAAAATTTTCTTCAAGCTTTCTAAAGACTTTCTTAGTGACCAAAATACTTACATCAACTTTGACCATCTCCTACAGATCTCTGGCATTAACCTATAACACAGATTCTTCCTTCTTGGCTATTTGAATATCAACATTTATTCCCTTTTTCATTGCTAAAGCATGTTCATATAGCTTCATGACTTCCACAATATAAAGAAGACCATTAATGGTTATATTTTCTATCCATGTTTCAATTGCTCTCTCATAAGCTTGATAAGTTTACTAATTTTATCTATAACTTCAGAATTTATCCCCTTGGATGGGACTTTGGTTGGAGTTGTTGCTAATGCATCCAAGGGCTGAGTAGAAGTATCAATGATGTATTTGATAGAAGTGGTCATAGTTTCCACTTGCTCTTCGACTTGTTCCCTTATCTTTTTTTTTTCTTTTTCAACTCTCTCAATTAATGTCTCAATGAACATTTTAGTGTTGTGAATATCACCTTCATGTGTATAGTCCAAGGTCTAGTTTGGTTATGTTGTAGTCCACCTTAGTTGTCTCATCTTTATTATTATCTTTTGTAGGCTCTACAATTTCTACATGTTGATTAGAAGTGGAAGAGTTTGTCTTTATTCTAGAAATTGTATGAATTTTCTCTGGTTGATGAGTTTCTTGTAACAATTTTTCCACTACATCAAAACTAGGATCTACTAATTGAGAGAATTTTCTCTTCTTTTCCACTACCTCCTTCAACCATGGAGAAGATGATAAAATTGTTTGAGGCCTAAGTACCAAAGGAGGAAGGATAACTTCTGGAGTGGATTCAACAGTACTATCTATTGTTTATAGTGAAGGAGGAGAAGGGGGGGGTGTTGACACATGAGGAGGAGGAAGAGGAGATAGAACTGGGTTTACCTATTATTTCCCTCCCCTAAGATTTTGCACATCATCATTATATTTTTATGCTAGAGGGGGTCTCCTTATCTCCAATTTATTTCTTGGTGCTTGATCTTTAGCTGCACATTAATTTTTCATATTAACACCTTTATCTAGATCCTCCTCCTCCTCATCCCTTTTTGGACTAGATTTGCACCTTTTAGAGTATGTGGTGATACAAGTTGGGAGTGAAGAGAATGTTGTATCTTTCTTTTGCCTTCTGGGAATATTATCCTTTGATGGTGGCCTAGTAGTTACAAATTCAACAATTTTAGCCTATATCCATTTTTGGCTTTTCCTTAGTACAAATAAGGATCCTTCCCTTATGTCGATAATTTCTTTGTCAGCCAAATTAATTTGGGAAAATGGATATAATTGGATGGAAGGATAAGCTTCATCAACTAACTCAATGCCATCATCCACCATGTTAGGGATATCCCTGTTGCATATGGGTTGTTATTAATGTCAATAGTGGTTCCCCAGTGCTGCAATGTGGAAGAGTGTAAGTGATGTCAAAAGGAGATTGTAGTAGTATGGTGATCAATGAAGACATTATAGAATAAGTGAATAGAAGTATTGTGAAGCAAAGAGAAAAGGGATGAATATACGCTCTATAGTCAAAGGAGAAGATCAAGAAAGAAGGAAAAAGGAGATGGATCAATATCATCTGTAAAGAAGGAGATGGATCAATATCATCTATACATGATCATATCATATCTTCTAAAGTTCTTATGTAAGTTCACAACCTTGATTTATTTATGTTTGAAGTCTATGATGAGTAGAGTTGGGGTCTTGCTAAATGATGATATGAACTCATGATACTTACCGCATGATAAAGAAATTTGTAAATAATTGAAGGAAATTTGTCTAAGTATAGTACAAGTCAGAGGAGTCACAGACTCACAAGAAGGTACCACATTCTATCATAGTTGAAAGTAAGGGCTTGCAGATTGGACTAATGGCTAGGTATTGCACTCAGGTACCTATGTTTCAGGTTTGAGGTCATGAATCTTACTGCAAGGTGTTTTTGAGATAGAAGTGTGAAGATAGTGTTGAAACAGGGTAAGTGCAGTCACAAGGAGATAGGAGAATGCTCCACACTTCTCCACAAATGAAGATATGATGTTGCATCTTGGAGGACAAGTAGATATGAATCAAAGGTATGTGTGCTTCAAGTTTTAGGTGATAATATCTACCGCAACTGCTTCTCTGGAGTCAGCTGTGTGAAGACATGCCTTGGTGCTAATTGAAGTAGAGGAAGATAGTTGAGGCCACCGCAATTCACTGCACAATGGTAATTGGCCTTGTTGATTGAGTGATAAGCTCATAAGGCTAGTTGGTATGCACTGTTCAAGTTTCAAATGATTGTGTTCACCACAAGTATGGTTTTTGATGAGGCTATGTTTTGTCTTATTTGTCTTGCTTTAAGTACATGCTTCCTAAGACATTCCCAGACTTTTATATATATTGATTATGTCTATAACCATCCTTAAGACATTGAAAACATGAAGATTGGTATATAATATGTTGTTAATTAATTGTGTGTGAATTGATGATTGCTCATGAAATATGATGGTACTTTATGTTAATTTTAGTAATTGTGATGCATATATATCATGTGATGGACTAACCTCCCATGCAACAAGTACGTGGCTACATTTCATGAAGACCACTTGGCAACCAACAACAAAGGAGGTGTTGATTTCCACAGTGGATAGTATAGTCACCTGCAGCCAAAGGAAGAAGACTCTAAATTGATTGGAATGAGTTACCCATAATTCTCCACTCTTTGACGGTTATCCTTCGATAGTTGATGCAGTCATGAATAATGAAGGAATCTCAGATCGTGCTCCATGTTCTATTTCTAGTCTTGATTATTTTTCATAAAGACTAAAGAGAGTTACAATAGGACTGTGTCATCTACATTACGTTTATGACAATTTAGTTTCCTAAATTCCTAATTTTCTTTGTAATAAAGTCCTCTTCCTACATTGTTGGAGAATGGATAGTTATGGTATTTATTGTTCAGTAGTTTTGTTCAAATAGGAGAAGTCCAATCTTGTCTATATGGATTGTTAGATTATGTATATGGAACAAAAGGGTTAGACATAGATTGTGTTATCAGAATTGTTATTGTATTTTCTTTTCAGCATTCAATAAAGGAACACATGTTTTGAGTTCAGTCAATGGTTTCAGAGATACAATAGATATCTAGTTAGATTTTGTGGGATCACAGTCACTCAAGCAAGGACCACTTGAGGTAACTGTGTCTCTCCTATATTTTCATGTGTTTAGTTTATGTTATATGTTTGTGTATGTGATTAATGCATGTTGTAATGATTTTATGTCATATGAATTAGTTAGATCTTGATAATCTATGTTGTTGAGTCAAGGTGATCACTGATTAACTATTAATTGTTCTCTTATTTGGAATTGCATAAGACCATTTGATTACAGCCAACTGAATAGCATTGGTTATTTCTTATCAGCATTGCTTACTTATAGTACTTGTCAATCCTTGCAAACAGAGTTTGTTTACTTTTCAATTAGTTTATTCTTATGCACAACCCCTAGATTACAATTCAGGAATTCTCAACTGTACACATAGTATGGGCATCATTCAAGAAGAATACGATTCCCTGGTTTGATAATTTACATGTAACACAATATATCCAGTAGGTTGCCTGATATAGGATCCGTTGGTCCTTTGAGTTGTGTGCATGCCCTTTTTGCATCAATGTATTGGTTAATAATGGAGTTTGATATTTTTGGCACTGTTGCCAGGGATGGTGCTAAGGTTTAGAGTTTCTGATTTCTTTTTGATTCATGTTTGTACTTGCTTTCATAACTTTTTTCAGCATTTAGAATTGCTTAGACATTCAATCTATCTCCAAACTATTCACTAACACAGTGCAAGAACATATATAGTAGCTTATACATCATTGTATGTAGCGGCCAAGAGACCAGACAGGGAGGTTTCTTCCAACCAGTTGAACAAAAAAAGAATAACACTTTGAATTATCCCTTGGACCAAAGGACACTAAAGATTTTAAGGATATTGTTAGTTGACATCAAGACACAATGGCAGAAGAAGCAGTAGAAAACCCAACTGAGACAGTTACCTTTGCCTTTCCTATTATAGACTAGGAAAGAGATGATATCTTGAAGAACATTCCTCCTTCAACCCTACCAAGCTTTCATGGGATAATCATTGAAGACCCAAATACCTTTCTCATTGAGTTTGATGTACTCTATAGGAGCTATGACTACACCATAGATGCATACGTAATCAAGCTATTTCCAGCCACCCTTAAGGATGCTGCATTGCGATGGTTTATGGGATTGGGTGAGAATTCAGTAACAAACTAGGCTACCATGAAGGAGAAGTTCTTGTAAAAGTATCAAAACTATTGTCATGGTAGAGATATGAAAGGAGATGACATCTTTAGGATGTCACAAAAGGAAGATGAACCTTTGGAAGATTATGTTGAGAGATTTCAGTTTTGCCTCAAGAAGTCAAGATAGAACAGGCTCTCCCCAGAGTCACTCAAGTTGGTCTTCCTAAGAGGTGTGAATGAGGAATGCATGGATGCACTTAACTTGATTGGAATAGGGGACATCTCTCAGCTCAGGTTTGATTACATTTGTCAAATCTACAAAAACTATTCATGGTCAACCTTGAAGAAAAATAGAGGCATGAGAACCCTGTCTTCCACTAAATCATCTACTAGAGTCTCTAGGGTAGAGCTCAACAATCTACTATCAAACATGAAAGAAGACATCATCAGCCATTTGGAAACATAACTTGACACCTTACATATCAAGAAGAAGCAAGAAGTAACAGAGGAAATTTTGGTTGAGTATTGTCCACATTGCTGACAAAAGAAGGCTAACTACAGATGCACGGGAATTGCCAGTATTTCTGAAGGAAGGAGTGAGAAAGTAGATTTTTGAGCTATAGAAGATGAAGAAGGTCAAGTGTTTTACATTGCACAATGTAGGCCTTGGTAGTAAAGACAAGGTATGCCTCAGAACCCCTTGACCAATAATATGTCATTTCCATCATTTGCTTCAAACTAGAACAATGCACCTTGGTATAACCTGCCATAGAAACAATGGGCAGCTATGCCATCTAGCTAGAACCAATAGCAAGGAGTATGGCCACAACAACCATTCTAACCCTCAAATTATAATCCATAATGGCAGGCCAATCAAAACCCCTAGCCACAACAGTGGCGTGGAAACCAACCTTGGCAAAATCCAAATGTGAACTACCCGCAACCACAACAAGCCCTACCTCAACAACCTACCGTTATGCCAAATTTAGCTTCACCTACTCCTATTCCACCTAGAGCCACTCAATTTCTAGCCCAGACTACACCTAACCCTAACAACAAACCTGTTCAATAGGCTTATACTAATGAAGCCATCCAATACCCAACCTATGCGGTTGAGGTTAGTGATGTGCACCTGTGCTCAGGAAAAATGCTTGCTAGACCTTCATCTCCACTTATCATAGAACTTCCTAATGAGGAGCCAACCTCTGTCACTGACAACCATCTAAATAACCAGCATAACCCTTCTAAAAAAACCTCTCCGCAGGAAGAAACCATTACCAGGAGCCCTCCATTTCCAAAGAGATTAAACATGCAAGCACCACCTCCATCTGAACTTGACTTTGATTTTATGGGGCAATTGAAAAATGTCCGTGTTAAAATTCCCCTCATCTAAGATATCAAAGATCTACCCATATATACCAAGGCTATAAGGGAATTATGCCTTAAGAAACTAGGAAGGAAAAGAAAAGATCCTCAAATAGTAAATGTTATAAGTCAACTTACTGATATCATGTTAGGTAACTTGGCTATCCCAAAATATGTAGATCCTGGAAGCCCTGTGGTTGATGTAAACATCAATGGTACCCTTATCAAAAACACCTTGATCAACCTAGGTGCAACCATCAATGTAATGACAAAGGAAATAATGAATAACCTTCATTTGGATATCCTAAGACCTACTCCAACACTATTATAGTTGGCAGATAGGTCCACTGTCAAACTGCAGGGGGTCATTAAAGATCCTATAATTACATTAGATTCATGGGAATATCCTACAGACTTTATGGTCTTACATCCCAAGACCAGCCTAGGAGGATATCAACTCATCCTAGGGAGACCCTAGTTGGCAACAACAGATGCCTTCATAGGATGTAGGTCTGGGAATATGACAAAGAAATTGGTCCTTTATCCACCTGCATAGCATTTTGCTGATTTGGAGCAAACTATTTGGCCAGACCTAGAAGATACTGACCAATATTCTCTTCAGACATTAATGACTGTAGTTAGGGAAAAACTCTGCTACAGCCCTAAAATCTACAAATTAAAACCCTAACTATGCAATAGAGACCTTAGACAACCTAGAATCTAAGCATGCAAGCATAAGAATAAGAAACCCTAGGATATCTAATGCATTTCCTCCATTGCTACTATTCTACCCTAGCTATGATGCTGCACTCAGACTTGTAGGTCTGCAAATGGGATGGGAGCTCAAGTATTTGAATATGGCAGAAGTCAAATTCACAAGTGGTGAGGTTAAAATGAGAGGGTCAAAGTGGTTCTATAGAAGGTGAAATGTGAATGGAGGGCTGAGATGAAAAGTTGACTTAGGGCAAAGATCAAGGGCTGAGAATGCTTTAGGGTTTCCAGCCACAAAAGGACAAATTTGAATTTTAAATTAGAGGAAATGGTGAGGTGGGCAAGGTTTTAAAATTAAATAAATTATGGGAATTTATTTAATTTCTTGTGAGGAATGGGTGATTGTATGGGAATTTTAATTAAACGAGTGGGGGGACTTATTTAATTAGGGTAATGTCTATAATTTAAATAAATGGATATTTATTTAAATTAGACGAGGAAAGCAGGTGTATGATAGATGAATAATTAAATAATAATTAAATTATTTAATTATAGAGGAATTTAGAAGAAAATGACTTAAGTAATTAAATAAATAAAATTTATTTAATCACAAGCGTGAGAGGAATGAATTAATTAAATAATTAAAAATTATTTAATTAATAGTAGAATACAAAATTAGGGTAAATCATGTGTCAAAATGTCATTCGCAGGCCTAGGACAATTTTAAGTGTCTACATTTTGCCCCTCTTTGATATAATGTCGAATTTGACGTTATAACAAAGAAAATTTTGAGAAGTGTGCTCTAAATGTGCCCCAGTGTGCTTTAGGTGAAGCGTGATGGTCTTATGCCCCCTCGGGAAATTTTTCAAATTTTCCAAAGAATTTCAAAAAAATTTGGAAAATTTTTCGAAAGGTTATGCGGGATGCCCAAAGTGGTCTGGAAGTAATAAAATAGCCGTAAAAGGTGCTTGGCGTAGGAAAGAAGGCCACCTGTTGGTCAAATTAAAAAGGTGGGCCCCCTTAGGCCACAAGGTCCTATAAATAGCTCTTAAAGGGTCTATAATCCTCATTTGTGCACTTGGAGCTTTTGAATTTTGAGAGTGTAGAGTGAGCTCTTGGAGATTTTGCGCAGAGCTGCTGCCAGGATGTCACCTATACCACTTCACTAGCACCAAGGATTGATAGTTCAAACGCATGGATGGCTTCCTGGGACAGGTGCCCTGGTATGTATCTAACCCTAGCCTTTCAATTTGTGCATTTTTTGGTAGATTTTAAGGCCGGCCCAAAAAGAGGGCACGCATGCGGTGCACTTTTGTGCATCACTTGCGTCGTTCCGTGCACTGCTTGAGCATGGCGGCACGCCACCTGTGCCAATCTATGCCGCATGCAGTTTCTAGGGCCGCATGCACCAGTGGGTGCAATGCCTCCACTCAGGCGGCGCGCATCCACTGGTGGCGACGCTCAAGTGTGACAATGTGCCGCCTATGTCAAAATGTGATGCATGGGTGATTGAGTGTGACACATGGGCTTGGGTGAGTTGTATGCACTGAATAGTGCGATGCATGGGTTTAGCCAGCTTGCATAAGAATATCAATGTGACACATGGGCTATTTTAGCTAGAAACAGTGGATTTTGTCCCAATTCTTTCCCATGTTTGACTGAATATACTGTATTTAGGGTTTTTTGTGATTGACATGGTGTATTGTTTGCATGATATAGTTGAGGTTGCCACCCAAATTTTACGCAGGAGTGTCATCCAACCGGCTACCGGTTGCGCGATTCCTTATTGATGGCAAAACAGGACATTCTAGATGCCCTGGGATATGGGCTAACTAGGGGTTGCTGACTGCAGTGGTCGAGAGGTACCACTCTGAGATGAGTTCTTTCCATTTTTCAACAGGAGAGGCCATAGTGACTCTATTTGATGTGTGGTAGATTCTTCGGTTGTTCATTCATGGGGAGTGGGTGGTCTACAGTCTAGAGACTGGATTGGCTGCACTGCATCAGTATTCGAGACTTAGGATGATGCTGCATTGGGAGTCGAGGAGCACGAGATTCCTTGGGATACATTGACAGATCGTTATGATCAGCTGATTGTGGTTATCTGCACTTGCATCGATGGTAATGTATGCCTGGATTGGCACGGCCATGGATTTCCAGTTAGCTGGGGGGAGATACTAGAGGGGATGATGGTAGATGTGACATCATAGGCATGGGGACCCTATCTCCTAGCATAGTTATATCATCAGTTGCATAGTGTGGTTTACCAAGGAGAGCAGTCCATCAGTTGTGGTGTGACTTTGCTTATGATATGGGCGTGGGAGCATATTTCTGTTTGTAGGCCACCAGTGGATCGTCAAATATTTGAGGAGTTACCTTATGTTTTTGGGTATATTGGGGCACTTCCACAAGTTTGGATGGGTGATGTTGGTTACTGGTGGCATGTTATTGATCACATGGATACATTCACTTGGATGCTGTATAGGGATTGCCCTAGATGGACTAAGGATGATGAGAAACTACCTTATTGTAGGCACACATGATATCTCATTGGCCGGACTGTATAGGCGCAACATGTTATAGAGCGACATCTACCATCATGGGTACTTCGACAATTCAGAGAGCGACAGGATACGCTGGTTGGTATTTCAGAGTTTGCCCAGGTGACATGGGAGGTTACGGTGTGGGGGCATATGATTACGGTTCATACGACACTTGATGAGATTACGGGATTGAAGCTGCTGCAGTGGGGGGATGGTGGTGTTGTAGACCCAGGCACAACTCCTGCATATGAAGCGTGGTGGGCCACCCATAGGCCAATTCCTTACCTGGATTCTGATGCGTCAGTAGTAGTGGAGCGGTTGGTCTGAGGGCCGAGAGGTTGATTCAGAGGATAAGGCAGGGGCAGAGGGGCCAAAGGTGATGACAGAGGAGATGATGGTAGAGCAATTGGTGGAGGCAGAGGCCAAGGAGGTCGAGGTAGAGATGGAAGGGGAAGGGGTGTTGTACTTGCCCCTATTCGGGAGGAGGGAGAGGAGGTAGTGGGACAGGTGGCTGCCAGTGTAGGTGAGATGTAGGTGGAGGATGCTGAGGAGGATGTGGTGATGGAGGATGTCAACGGCAGGGGAGAGGGGATGGAGGAGAGTGAGGAGGAGGAGTGTATTAGGGAGTAGGTCCTGCAAGATGTACCTATTGTGGAGGTTGAGGATGATGAGGTGGAGGAGGAGAGGGATGATCAAGGAGTGGATACAGCAGCACAACTAGCAGCCATGCAGACTCAGATAGATACTATGCAGGCTTAGATGCAGAGTATGCAGCAGTGGATTGTAGAGGTAGAGGGTCAGCTTGCACAGAGTAGGACCAAGAGGGACATGGCTATGATCAGAGCACAAAGGTCAGAACAGTAGCGTATTGAGCTTGTAGTGACTATGAGTGGGCCCCCGGAAGAGTTTGCATAGGCATTGGTCAGATATGGATAGGAGGCTTAGTATTATAGGGGCCTATATGAGGGTTCAGTGCTGGCAGAGCAAAGGGCACCCAGTTTTAGGAGCGTCTGTCGGTCTCACTATCACAGATCACCTAGCAGTGTTGGGCATTCACAGAGGTGGCCATCACCATATGATAGGCCTTCTGGATCAAGGGCTAGGTCAGAGCACAGGGGTCCTCCCACAAGGCAAGTAGGATCAAGAGGCCATGATGGCACTAGTTAGGCTATTTTGATAGTTTTGATGTATTTTGATTGAGCCTGCGTGCTCTTGCTTATGATTGAGCATGCGAGCTCCATTTTTGACACATGTTTATGTACTCAGATTTGTACTGTGACACATTTTGGATGATATATATATATATGTATGTATATATATATATGTATATATATACATATGTATGTATATATCTATATATATGTAGATATGTATATATCTATATATATGTATGTATATATATGTATGTATGTATGTATGTATATATATGTATATAAATATATATATGTGTATATATACATATGTATGTATATATATACATATATATATATATATATACATACATATAAATACATATATATATATATACATACATATATATACATATATACATATCTACACATATATATAGATATATACATATCTACATATATATATAGATATACACATATGTATATATACATATACATATGTATATATACATATATATAGATATATACATACATATGTATATACATACATACATACATACATACATACACACACACACACACACACACACACACATATATATATGAGATGGACCTATTCTGTCTATATGCATATGATGGATAGACTTTATGATTATGATGCTATGTTTCTTTTGATTCATGATGATGCAGTACTAGATGCTATGATGTTTATGATGCTTATGATGTTGTGATGTTATGCAGTGGTACTCTATTTCTCATGTGATGCTTATGTATGGATGCAAATGCTTATATGGTAAATGCCTATATGTTTGGTTTTTTTATGCAAATAATGATGATGTGATGTGGTTTTGTATGGTAAATGTCTATGCTTATGATTATGATAACGATAACCTAGGGTGATGATTATGAGAATGAGGACTTATTATGATGATAATGATGATTTATTATGCTGATTATGATGATGTATGATGGACTAACATTTGTGTGGATGCAGTTACATGACCTAATGTTATTTTTGGTGTGTCACAGTAGGATGGAATAAGAGTGGAAGAAAGGTGAGGGGAAGATAGAGAAGCAAGCAAGAAACGAAGAATTTGTTTGAGAAGAGTGGATTTAAACTTTGCCATGATAGATTTTGATCTTTTTTAATGCAGTTACTATGTATCATCATAGTGCTTATTGTATCAAAGGACTACAGTCGCCATGGTATAGCACAACCAAGGCACAAAGTGCGGTTCTTTGGGAAACAAACACAAAAAATAGACAAGGATTGCCAGACTCAGACCAAGTCACTAAGGCACCTTGTCAGATCATGTGATGAGAAAGATCTAGGTGGATAAGTCCTAATACATGGAAGTATCTAGCTATTCCAATGCATAGGATATGTTGATTCACACCCAATAGCATCCCCATCACACACAAGGAGCTTAGTTGCCCCAGTCCTTCTACCAAGACAAGCCGCAAACAACAATCAAAGAAAAGAAATCTCGCTCCTTCCTTGCTTCTCTTCATCACATAAGGACTGCCTTGAGAAGCTTAGGAATGAGGTCACAAAAAACAATCCAAAATATGGAACGAGACAGAGCCAACAGTCATTTGGTCATTTGCTGATTGTACATGTGCTTTTCTGAATGATTATGATCCGTTGAATGATGCCTGGTTTCAGGATATGAAGCATGTCGTATAAGATGTCAAGTCTGGTTTCGACAATACAACCTCCTATATAAGGTAGATGATAGGGGGAGGACATCTCGTATAAGACATGTGGTTTGGTTTCGAGAGTATCACAAATTGGGAAGATGATTGGCTTGTGAGAAAGGATGGTGTCCAGAAGATGAGACATGCCACCTAAGGCGTAAAGCCTAGTTTCAACTATATCCCATGCTTGTTGTCAGACACGTGATTGGGATGTGTTGATTGGTCGTAGTGATGTTTGATCATCACCATGGGAATGATGAGAGGTGATGCGTTGGCTGTGTTGTTGACTATTGTGTTTGATTGTTTGGATGTTATCTGTCTTGTGAGAGATTTGATTATTTTGCCTATTCAAAGTGTCCATCTCGCGAAAGGATAACTTATTATGGGGGGAAATGTGACGGGCCCTAAGGGGCTGACCTAGTGCCTCAGGAGCGCATCAAAGATGGCCTTGCCTATGTGAAAGCTTAGAGGTGTCATAGTTTGACAAGGGTGGACTTGGTTTGACCTAGGACCTAGGGGGAATGCCTCGGGGGCGCATCAAAGATGGCCTTACCTACGTGAAAGCTCAGAGGCGACGTAGTTCAACCATGCGGGCTGTGTGACCTAAAACCTATGGGAATGCCTCGGGGGTACATCAGAGATGGCCTTGCCTACGTGAAAGCTCAGAGGCATCGTAGTTCAGTTTATTGGCTGACACTATTTATTGCTTGGGAGTTTTTTTGGTTGACTATGCAATTTTTCTTGTGATTTTGGAGGATATTTGGATATTTTTGGATTTTTGAGAATATTTGAATGCTTTTGTATTTTTGAGAATATTTGAATGCTTTTGTATTTTTGAGAATATTTGAATGTTTTTGTATTTTTTAGAATATTTGAATATTTTTGTATTTTTGAGAATATTAGATTTTTTTTGTATTTTTGAGAATAGGTGTCCTCCAACATCAATTTCAGGATTAGGAACTACCCCCAGTCGGCTGCACGATAATGTTAGGATGAAGATGAGCCAAGGGGGATGTGAAGACACGAAATGTTAATTTATTTCTAGGCCATAGGAGGAACATTGTGATTCAAGGTAGACATGGGATGTGGAGTATGATATGGAGTGAGTGTGGTTCGTAAGATAGAATATGGAATCAAGTGATGGTAGACAATGGAGCCTAGAACAACTACACATAGCGCCTATTTGCCAGGTTTTCACCATGGTACTTATCCAAAGTGCCACCGGAGTGGTTTTCACTTTTGGATGAATTATTTATCTTTACTATTTTATTTTTATTTTTATTTTTCACTTTTTTGGTGATTTTTTTGGCTTTTTTTTAAAATTTTAAGCATAATACCACCGAAGGTGCATGCTATTAATGGGCTCTGGTAATGACTCTCCTTCAGGAGTGGCTAGTTGATAGGTGCCAAACCCATAGGCTACAGTAATGACATAAGGCCCTAGCTAATTCGGCTCAAACTTTCCTGGCTTTTCTCATTCTATCTGATTTTTTAGATTTTCTTTTAAAACTAGGTCTCCAATGTTGAAATGTTGGACTCGAGCCCTTTTGTTGTAGCTACAACGGAGATGATTCTGATATGCCTGTAAATGAGTTAAGGCATTTTGTCTCCTTTCATCTAGCAACTCCAATTCTTGTACCTGGGATGCCCTATATTCTTCATCATCGACCAATTGCAACAATAACACTCTCAAGGAGGGCAACTCGACCTCTATGGGTAGGATAGCTTTGGAACCATAGACCAGGGAATAAGGAGTGGCTTCGGTGGGTGTGTGGATGCTAGTGCGGTAGGCCTAGAGGGCAGGGTTGAGATAAATATGCCAGTCACGGCTAGTGTCATTGACAGTCTCTTTTAGGATCTTTATGATGGTTTAGTTAGATGCCTCGGCTTGGTCATTCCCTTGTGGGTAGTATGGGGTGGCGAAGTGGTGTTGGATATGGAATCTTTCACAAAGTTCACGGACGTCCTAGTTTTTGAATGGGCAACCATTGTCCATTATGATGGATTGTGGGACACCATACCGGCATATGATATAGTTGAGGATAAACTTGGCGATTTGTTTGTTGGTAATGTATGTCATAGGGATGGCTTCAATCCATTTTGTAAAATATTCAGTGGTTGTGAGAATAAACTTATGGCCATTTGCGGAGGTAGGGTGGATTTTGCCCACGAGGTCAAGTTCCCATTGAGAGAAAGGCCACAGAGATGTTAGTGGTTACAGGTCCTGAGTTGGTGCATGCATAAGATCCTCATGTATCTGACACTGTCTGCACTTCTATACGAAATGGTAGACATCCTTTTTTATTGTAGGCCGGTAATATCCTGCTCTGATGATCTTCTTTGCAAGGGTAGGACCACTCAAGTGAGCTCCACATATACCCTCATGTACTTCTTGTAGGGTTGTTAGTGCTTCTTCAGTGTCGAGACATCTCAAGAGGGTATTATCAAATCTGCGGCGGTAAAGGGTGTCATCGATGATGGTGTATTTTGCAGCTTGGTAGATGAAGGATTTACATTGGTTGGATGAGAGGTCAGTGGGCAAGGTGTGGTCATGTAGGTAGGTGTAAATGTCATGGTAGAAAGGTGACATGGGACCAACAATTTCGCAAACTAACTCAAATTCTGGGATATCAAAGGTGGGAACCAATAGTTGATCCACCAAGAACTTGAACTGAGTTACATTACTTGGGATATCTAGGAGAGATCCAATGGTTTCCATTGCGTCGGCTGCTCAATTTTGGACTTTGGGAGTTTGATCAAAGAGCACCGTGTCAAAATAGAGCTTGAAGCTATCCACCATTCTTTATAAGGTATGAGCTTTTCATCTTTGGTGTCGTACTCATTGTTGACGAATTATGAGTCGTTGAACACTTGCAATATTTTGATTTTCTAGTTGACAACTATTCAAAGTCTTGTGAGTAATGTCTCATACTCTACTATGTTATTCGTGTAAGGGAAAGCAATTCAGAATGCCTTGGGGATGGCATCACCTTGAGGAGTAATAAACAAAATACTGGCACCTGAACCATGATTTGTACATGAGCCATCAAAGAATAGTGTCCAAATTTTGGGTCCATCTACTGTGAATATTGATTCATCAAGGAAATCAATGACCATTGGATGATCTACTAGTGAAGGTGCTTCTACAAGTTGGTCTATGATCACTTGTCCTTTGATTGCTTTTCTGTCAACATATTCTATGTCAAATTCACTCAATACCATAACCCATTTGGCCAGTCATCCTATCAAGGCTACTTTATTGAGTAAGTACTTTAGTGGGTCAATCTTAGCAACTAGCTTTGTCTTATGATTCAACATATAATGTCGCAACTTTTGGGTAGCAAAATCTACGGCAAGGCAGGTGCGTTTGATAAGACTATAGTTTAGCTCATATCCCACTAAGGTTTGGTTGATGTAATAAATTGCCCTTTCCTTCCTCGTCATTCTGTGCCAATAATGCCCCCAGTGCTAAATTGGTAGTTGATATGTACAATAAAAGGGGCTTTCCTGGTATTGGTGGCCTAAGGACTGGTGGTGACAGAAAATAGTCTTTGATCTTTTGAAAGGCTTCTTGGCACTATTTTGTCCACACAAATGGTACCCCTTTGCAGAGTAAGTGTTGGAAAAGTTCACATTTGTTCTCAAGTTGTGCAATAAACCTCCAGATGGATTGCAACTTTCCTTGTAAGCTGCACAACTATTTTAGGGTAGTGGGTGGAGGCATTTCCTTTATTGTCCTCACTTTGGCGGGGCCAACTTCTATACCTTTGTGTGAAACAATGTAACCCAGCAGTTTGCCTGATGTAACTACAAACGCACATTTCTTAGGGTTTAGTTTGATGTTGTATTCTTCTAGTCATTTGAAGATTTTATCCAACACCTCTAGATGAGTGTTCCTAGTGACTGATTTGGCCAACAAGTTGTTGACATAATCTTCCATACATGTATGCATATAGTCGTGGAATATTGTTGTCATTGCTCGCTGGTATGTAGCACCTACATTTTTAAGACTAAGGAGCATGACAATCCAATAGGATGTGCCCCAAGGACATGTGAAAGATGTTTTATGATGATCCTCTTGTGCTATTCGTATCTGGTTATATACTGAGAAGCTGTCCATTAATGAGAGCATTTCAAATCCTGCTATCAAGTCGACTATAATGTCTATGTTTGGTAATGGAAAATCATCTTTCGGACATGCCTTGTTCAAGTCGCAAAAGTCTTCGCATATTCTGATCTGGTTATTGGGTTTCATGACTGGTACAAGATTAGATACCCACTCTAGATAATCTATTGGCCTGATGAAACTGACATCAAGAAACTTTTTCAATTTTGCTTTCACTAGAAATGTGATCTGTGGGTGCATTTTTCATATTTTCTGCTTGACTGGTTTGGCATTTGGTAGCAGCGGCAGGTGATGTAAGACAAACTGTGGGTCAAGCCTAGGCATATCAGCATATGACTAGGTGAAGTTGACTTGTCATTCTAAGAAGAAGTCTCTATATTCAGGGTTTTCCTTTTTTGTGAGCGACTTAGCAAAGTGAATAATCTTAGGCACGGCGTCGGTACTGAGGTTGGTTTCTGTAGTTGTTTCTACTAGTAGTGGTGATTTTTCTTGTGTGATAGGAAATACTTCCAAGCCTCCATCCTTGGGTGCCTCAGGTAGGTTTTCACCCTCAGATACATCCTTTATTTTTACTTTTGAATGATCTAAGGGCGTCTTTCAATTTTTCCTTTTTTATTTTCACTTTTGCAACTAGAGGGCCGAGTGGATTCCCCAAAGCATGAAGAGTTGTCCAAGTCCATGATGTAACCAACTTTGTGATCCCCAAGAGGTATTCCTTCACGAATTCCCATGAACTCAGCTATCATTTCATCATTCTCAAATAAATCTAGGCTAGGTGGATCTTATTGGTCCCAGTTGATTAACTCAGGATGGACTAAGAGTAAGCCATCATCAATGTTTAAGTAACTTAAGGTCATGGGTGTCAGGGTGCAAATGGACGTGTTATCAGGATCCCAAAAGATACTGATCCAAGTGGCACCTTCGGGGAGGTCGGGTGTGGATGATTCAGGTGCATCGAATGTGGATAGTGCGGGCAAATCGAGTGTGGATGGTTCAGGTTCAGGTTTAGGCGGGTCCCTTGATGTCTCAACTTCTCTGGAAGTACTCATTTCCCCTCTCATAAGTAACTTAGTACGTGGAGCCCTATCTCTTTGTGAGGTATATCCCAACCCTTTGTTGTGTGGCCACATTGTTGGCTGAAGAGGCTCGATGCATCCATTTCCATTGAGTCCAAGTCCACTATGCCCATCATATCCTTGTTTTTTAAGAAATTCGTACCCTTCACCATACTGTTCCATGGGCAGTTTGATATGCTCGACCTCTTCTTCTTCTTTATAGAGCCATGTGGATATGTCTTCGCTGACGTCTTCTTTATTTAGTTCACCCCACTTTGTGAATGTGGTGGGACCAGCTGAGAGAGTTTGCTTCGGCGGAATAGGGCTAGGCTTTCCCTGAGACTTGGGTGATGCACGCAATTTTCCAATGCCGTATGACCATTCCATCTTGTACTCACCACATCCTTTGTCTTGGATTTGGACATTTTGATTGGTTGGTGGGGTAAAGGTGGCAGTGGATTTGGATAGTGTAGATGGATCGACATAATTGAATGAAGTGAATGGTGAGATTCCCCTGTTTACAGGTACCTGATGTTGGGGTACCTCTCTCAGGTGGCTACAATATTGGAAGGCATCGGGATCACTAGGGATGGTGATTTCCATGTTGTTATAGGAGAATTTGATACATTGATGGTAGGTGGAAGGGACGGCCTTCATGGCGTGGATCCATGGTCAGCCAAGGATGAGGTTGTAAGGTAGCTCGGCATCCAAGACATGGAATATGGTATCTGTGTACACCTAAAAATGACATGACTCTACTTAAATAAATATTTTAAATATTTATTTCATCTTCACACTCCTTTATCAATAAATAAATAAATAAATTTATTTATTTGATTCACTTCCTCTCATTTAATTAAATAAATTACATTTATTTAATTCACCTACATCAACTTCATTCTTCTAAATAATTAATTTTTTTTAATTATTTAATTAAAATCTTTATTCTTCCAAATTTAAATAAAATGCAATTTTATTTAAATTAAAAACTTAAATATCCACAAAATAAAATATATTTAATATTTTATTTTATTCCTCCAAATTATCTACAAATAATTAAATAAATTTATTTATTTAATTATGCTTTCTTATCTTCTAAAAATATTCATATCTTCTAAAAATAAATTCCTCTTGTCATACAAAAGCAAAAGCTGAGTTAAAGCAACTTTAAAGCAAATTTGCTCTCAAAATTAGAAAAATAAATTCTAATTTAAGAAAATCAAAACTCATCCTCATCAAGAAAGCATTTAACTCAACAAAGCTTCTTTTTGAATGACACGTGTCCTTCTTCTATTGATTTCACGTTCCTCAACTATCCTCCTCCGTTGATCTTCTCATTTCTTCTCAACCATTGATCTTCCCTAACCCAACTCTATAAATACAACCCTCTTCTTCTTCATTTCATATCCATCGCTTGAGTAAACTTATGCTGTAGAAACACTAGCGCACCTTTGGCACAACTACTACCATTACTTCACATATCACTTATTATCCATCAATAGTGTGTTGAAGCTCATCTTCAATCACACAAAGTATCCTAGCCAACTTCTCCTTGTCATCTTGACGACTTCGAAGCAAGGAAGCAAGCTTCATGAGGGCCAACATTCATCTCCATCTAGATCAAGACAGAAAAGGCAAGCAATGGAAGTCGAAAGGTAAAGGTTGTGAGTATATTCTCTTTGTTATTTTCAATCTCCTTTTCCTTCATATTTCATTGATGTTTGGGTTTATATTCTTAAATTGATTTTCCCATTTCTACCCTCACATTTTGGCACCCACCGTGGGGCCCTTGCCCCTTTATCTAATCAAAATCTAAGTTTTCTTGTAGATAGGTTCCATATAGGTGTCACACAGGCTTCTTAACAGGTTAATCTGGCACATCTGATCAATCCGTGGTGCTTCTACTCTCTGTTTCGACGCATGCAGAAGTTTGGCGCAAACACTCTCTAAACTGGTGCTTCTGTCTTTTGTTCTGGTGCCTGCGATATCTCGGTGCATCCATACTCCTAGATGGTGCATCTAAGTCCTGTTCTGGCGCTTGTGTAACTCTGATGCATATACCTTGATTTACGGTGCTTTCATACTGTATAATGACGCATTCATTAAAATGACGCATTTGTCTCTTCTTATAGCACTTTTGACACCTATCTTAGTGCATATGTACAATTACGCATGCTAGCTCTATTTCTACGCATTCAGACTGCATAGCAGTGCTTCTATCCTGCACTGTGGTTTTAGGGTTTTTATTTGATTTTTATGTTTGAGCTAACATTTGTCTTGCAGGATTAGAGGCTGGATTAGATCATTTAGCTGCATTGACTAGTTCATTTAGATTAATTAAGGGGAAAAGTAAAAAAAAATGCATGCATACAAATTTCATGTAGTCCATAACTAGGAAGAGAGTAATTGAACCACTGCTATATCTGTATATTGCTATCTTCTTTAGTTAGATCATTGCTATCTTACAAACGGGAACGAACATTGCTATATCTTAAACACTTCGAAGTTAACAAATGCGTGAGTGCACAAGTAGATAGCCCATTTAGTTGTTTTCCTTTTAACTAGGTTTGGATTAATCAGTGTTCTCTATGTTTATCGAATGATAATAGGCTTATGCTCTCCCCTTTACTAGGTGACCAAAACGCCAAACTTGTTATTCCATTTGTTTAACCTTTAGAGGGGTCTGCCCTTGGATGCACGACTGTCCAAATGGGAATGACCCTGAGTGGAAACAGGCTAAAGCCAAGCCCTACCAATCCACTAAATAAATTGTGCTTGGGGTGAAAACCTCTTGCAACAAGTACTGCTGTGTTACACCGACGGCCAACCTCCCCCAAAACCCTCTAAGGCATAACCCTTTGAGGCTGGGAGACTCCATAACGGAGAGTAGTGCCTCCGCACATGTAACCACTCAAATGGCTGCCTTGACTACGAACCATTGGTGTAGTAGACCAAAAACCCCTATTTGTTGAAACAAAGGGCAGAGCTCTTGAAGCAGCCTTGATTCATGTGATTCTTAGTATAGGTAGTAGGGACAATCCTATGGTTTGGTGGGGGTACGAGCCTAAGGAAACCTAGATCTGGTATGCGTGAGAAGTGAGTGTCGTGGAGGGGAGCTGGTGCTACCAGATCCTGGAGCTACACACTTTGAATATGTACAGCTAGAGGATTTAACAAATACTGTCCTATCCAGCCTAGCGTGTACTTGTTTTTGAGTCAAAATAGTTCAAAAATACAAAAAAATAACAAAAGATAAAATCATGAAAACTTCTATGTGTTTGCTATGTCTTTGCCATAATTGAACATCAAATTTTAGAAACACCAAGTTTTCAAACCAAAAAATAGAAAAACCTTGAAAAATGATCCAAAAACTCTAAAAAACCAAGCTAAAACCAGAGTTGCGCATTTGTCACAACCTGTGGTACATTTGATCTGACTTTTAGCGCATTTAAACTCTATTGTAGTACTTTTGAAAAATCACCAGTATTGTGCATTTGATCAGACTTGTGGCACATTTGAACTCTGTTGTAGCGCATTTACTGTTGTGCATCCAATCCAGAGAGTAAATCCCTACCTTCCAAGAGAAAAATTGTCAATTGTTCAAAACCATTTCAAACCTGTCTCAAATTGTTCCAAAATCTGATTAAGATCTTGCAAAATCAACCATTTCCCTCTTTTTCTGCACCATAGCTACTTTTTCATCCAAACTCTCACAAAATTCTTCCAAAATCCAACAAGGTTAGAACCAAGCTCTTTTTGATCACATCAAACCTCAAACAAACCTAGTGAGTCTCCAATATCAAGGATCACTTATCCTTTTCTCTAGGAACTCCACTAGGGGATTTGTGCAAGACTAGTCCACATCAAGTAAATGGATTTCTATCATCCTTGCTTCGACTATCATTTTGTTAATCCACTTGTTTGACACCAAATTGATCTAAGGAGAACCTTGCTAAAATCTTGTCACCTTCTAGCACCTTGTTCAAAAAGTTTCTCACTCCATCCCATCTAGTTGTCACCTTGCATGGTCTTAACATGGTCTCAAAAACAAAAACAGATTAAAATGGCTGAGAAAATTGTTCCAAACGGTCATGAAAGTGATGAAGAAATTTCTATGGATGAGATCCTTCAAACACAACATGACTCAAAATTTCAATGCCTATTGGAAAAGGTACTTGCCCAAGACCCTACCAAATTCTTTTTACACCTAGCAAATCTAGGAGTCAAGCTCCCTAAAGATTTTGATGTAGAGGCTCTAAAAGAAACTGAGGAAGAAAGAAACCCTAAGGGAAGTACACATGAGGAAGTACCCACAGACAAAAGCAAAGAAACCATTGATTCCATGGATGCCCTAAGTCTAGTGAACCAATAGATCCAAGCTTTACAACAATAATTCACAGACATGAAAACAGGAGCATCGACTAAACATTACACCCTAGAGGATATTTCACCATATCCTTTTGATAGGACCTTGATCATGATACCTTTTCCCTCTAAATTTGAGGTTCCAAAATTTGATAAATATCGAGGAAAGGGTGATCCAAGAGACCACATTAGGGAATTCAATGCTGCATGCCTTGAGGTCGCACACAATGACACTTACCTTATGCGACTATTTCCACGAAGCTTAGGAGGACAAGCCATGGAGTGGTTTTCTAGATTATCACCTGACATTAAAACATTCAACAAACTTCTGGACAAATTTGTCACCCACTTCTCCTATAATATTGAGGACGACACCTCAATATTGGATCTTTGTAACACCAAGCAAAAAGGTGGAGAGTCTTTCGCCGCCTTCCTACAAAGATGGAGACAGTTGGAAAGTAAGTGCCCACACCAAATGCCTGAAAAACAAATGCTAGAAATGTTTGTCCATAACTTACAAACTGACCTAATCTATCAGATACAAATCCAATGTCCTACTTCCTTTAGCAAGGTTATTGAAATGGGTCTCATCATTGAAAAAACTTTAAGTACCAAGGGTCAAATAAAGCTATATAAGGACACTCCTAGTACCAACACCAACACGGATAAACCAAGATTCTGGACAAAGAATAAAAACATTGTGAATGATGGGGTGTTAGATGCCAAGAATGTGGCACCTAAACAACCAATCTTCAACTTATCGACTCCTCAAAACAACCCCCCACAAAACAAACCAAGAAACACAGAATCGTGGTTTATAAATTTTCAACCTAGGAGAAAGTTTACACCTTTGGGAGAGTCATTGGAAACTACCCTACGGAAGTTAGTCATAAACAAGATCATAAAACTTCCCTCGGCATGAGAATATGAACCGAAAGTCAAACCCCATTCGTGGAACGACAATGATTTCTGTGAGTACCACCAAAACAAGGGGCACAAAACCAATGACTACATTGCGTTAAAACACACTATCCAAGATTTGATCAAGAAAAACAAAATATCCATTGACGGACATACCTCTAAAAGTGATCATCAGGTGTTCAAGGATCCTCTTCCCAACTATGAGTAGGGAGGACCTTCCAAAAAAACAATAGTGGCTCTAACAATGCAAATTACACAAACGTCGGCTTTGACTATGTTGTTAACCATATCTCAGAAAGTGATTCACACATCAATGTGATCACTATAAACAAGGATCCAGATTGCAATGTTGTCACCTGCAGTAATAGAGTCACTCGTAGAGGAGCCTCTGCCACTCTGGCTAATCAGTACAGTACCTTCGATCAGCTACATAAGACACCTGCACATATCTCCATCCTGGAACTGTTGTGTCTGTCCCCGTCTCATAGGGCCATACTTGACAAAGCCTTAGTGGAAGCCTCCATTCCCATGAACCTTGCTGAAGACAGTTTCAAACCATGGTAGGTCACATAACCTCACCTCACTCCCTATCATTCACTGAAAAGGATGATATGTCAATAACTCAACCCCATAATGCCTCTCTTCATATCGAAGCCTTCATACACAAACACGAGATAAAGAGAGTCCTAATCGATGGAGGACCTAGTTTGAATATTTGCACCTTAAAGCTAATCCTTACATTAGGGTTTTCAAAAAAGGCTATAGATCCAAAAAAGAAAATCACTATCAAAGCTTACGATGAGGAGGAGAGAACTTCTAAGGGAATTGTTACTTTACCAATCAGAGTAGGACCTGTAGTAAAAGATGTGGCTTGCCAAGTCCTTGATATGGAGCTAGCATATAACATTCTTCTTGGGAGACCATGGATACATGCTCTGAAAGTAGTACCTTTAACATATCATTAGTGTATCAAGTTCCCCTATGAAGGTCAAGAGATCACTATATAAGGCGACCCTAATCTGTTTTAGTACTGCAACTCCATTCAATCTAAACCTGAAGTTGTGATCCCTAACAACCGTGCCTTTGCTTCATCTTCATCTCATGTTGACCCAGCTACACTTGCTTCCTCTTCAACAGCTCCTCAACCTAACCTCAGGCTCAAAGATAAAGGCTTGGGTGAGTACACAATCTCCCAATCCCTCTGCTTAGCACAACTCCCCCTATCTCCTAGATCATAAGGATGACCTACTTTGAGAAAACCTAAAGTAGATAAAGATACCAAAGGACCATTTGTCAAATGGGAAGCCTTGAAGATGAGAGTGAAAAAAAAGATATCCTGCAATGGTTATACAAGGATGAAGGCAGTTCATCAACACAACATGACCATCACACTATACCAACTAAACAATATGGTCAAGGATTCCAAATGCTACAGAAAATGGGATATGAAGGACACGGTCCACTCAGTTCAAGAAAAGATGGTATCACTGAACCTATCCAACCTCATACCTTAATAGCCCGAGACACTACAGGGCTAGGTTACACTGGCACACCAAGAACTGACAGGGAAACTAAGAATAAAGGCAAACAACCATAAACATCTACTAGCAATTTGGTTGAGCAAATTCAGTGAATGCAAATTGGGAGTGAAACTAATTCCAACGAATATGAATTGGATAGCCTCTCTGAGCTATCTTGCGATGAGAAAGATATAGACATTGTCCACGAGTATGACCCAACCCATGATAATGAGAGACAAGGTCCAAGGGCTAGACTGCTAGAGTCCATCCCACATAATACCGATAGTGAAATGATACCCCCTTGACAGATCCACTAATAGAGAGTACCATCGCAGACTTTGTCTGTACTTTTAACAACTCTATCCTAACCATCAATACCATCGCACCTGACCAACCAAATGATCCTTTACCATTGGTGCACCCCAAACTCATAGATTGGGACCTACAAGGCACTACCCCTGAGCTAGATACCTTTGAGAATGATGAAGCCATCAAAGACTATCTTGAGCTTAGAGATCATATATCCACAGGGGACCACAGAGCTGGTTATGCTATAGAACTCAACGAGAAGGCCTATTTTGGTGAGAGTGCCAAGCCTTTCAGTTTCAAAAATATCAAAATGAAAGAACGATCTAATGGTGAAAACTGTTCTGCGGCAGTATTAAATCATGAAAATAGTAAAAATAAAGACGTATCCAATGGTGAAAACCTTTCTGAGGCACCGAAGGATGGAAGGCTTGACCCTCTACCCAATCTTACACACTAGGAGAGATCTTTAATCTTAATAGAACCATCAGAGCCGATCAATGTCAGCACAGGTGATAATCCCAGAATGGTCCACATGGCAAAGGCTTTAACAGAACAAGAAAAGCCATCTTTTACTGACTTCTTCAAAAGAAAACAAATCAACTTTGCTTGGACCTATGCAGACATGCCAGGGTTAGATCTAAATCTTATAATGCATCACTTATCTTTAGCTCTAGGAGCTAAACCAGTAAAGCAAAAACTCAGAAAGATGCACCCGCATGTGGCCCTCATGGTGAAAGAAGAGCTAAAGAAACTGTTAAATCCTGGATTCATCAGACCAATAGACTATCCTGAATGGGTTTCGAACATAGTACCAGTTACCAAACCAGATGTTAGAGTCCAAATATGTAATGACTTCAGGGACCTGAACAAAGCTTGTTTGAAAGATGACTTCCCCCTGCCAAATATTGACATAATTGTAGATCTCACGACAGGGCACACCATGCTGTCACTAATGGATGGTTTTTCTGGATATAACTAGATAAAAATTGCACCTGAAGCCAACCACAAGATTGCATTCACATGTCCTTCGGGCACCTACTATTGGTGTGTCATGCCATTTGGTTTGAAAAATGCCGGCGCAACATATCAGAGAGCTATGACCACAATTTTCCATGACATGATGCACACAATAATGGAAGACTATGTTGACAACATTATGGCTAAATCACTCACAAGAGGACACCTAGCAGTACTAGACAAAATCTTCAACATACTAGAAAAGTTTAATGTGTGCCTTAATCCAAAGAAGTGCGTATTTGGAGTTACCTCGGGTAAGCTACTTGGATACATAGTGTCCGCAAATGGA
This sequence comes from Cunninghamia lanceolata, assembly GCA_027924645.1. Classification (NCBI taxonomy): domain Eukaryota; kingdom Viridiplantae; phylum Streptophyta; class Pinopsida; order Cupressales; family Cupressaceae; genus Cunninghamia; species Cunninghamia lanceolata. The sequence continues at coordinate 1,048,045 of BSBN01001265.1, read as the reverse complement.
ATCGAAGTCGACCCAGCTAAAGTGAAGGCCATCATGGAAATGCCACCTCCTAAGAATCTCACGTAGCTAAGGTCACTACAGGGAAAACTACAATCTATCAGAAGGTTCATTTCTCAATTGGTAGACAAGTGCCACCCATTTTCTCACCTTCTACATAAGAATGTCCCTTTCAAATGGAATGATTCATGTGAACAAGTGTTTCAGCAGTTAAAAGAATATCTCATGAAGCCACCTATATTGATGCCACCTATTCAGGGAAAACCACTGCTACTGTATATCTTAGCCACACCAACAGCCCTGGGAGCTCTCCTTGCAAAGAAAAACTATGATGGGAAAGAACAAGCAATATACTATATCAGCCACACACTTGTTGGGTATGAACTGCAATACACGCCCATTGAAAGAGCATGCCTCGCTATAGTTTTTGCTTCACAAAAATGGAGACATTACATGTTGTCACATTCTGTCAAACTGGTAGCAAAGATTGAACCACTCAAATACTTACTCAACAAAGCAGCCTTAACAGGTAGATTATCAAAATGGGTCATGCTTCTCAGTGAGTTCGATATCAAATATGTAGACAGGAAAGCCATAAAAGGCCAAGTACTTGCAGATCAACTGGCAGATGCACCTCTCACAGATGACAACCCCCTAAGTTTTGAATTTCTAGATGAATCTATCTTTCACATAACCACAACAATATGGAAAATGTACTTCGATGGATCATACATTCAGCATGGATCGGGGGCAGGTATCTTATTGATCACACCTAGTGGTGACACAATTCCTAAATCATACAGATTAATGTTTCCCTGCACTAACAACGTGGTAGAGTATGAAGCCCTAGTCATTGGTATCAAGGTAGCAGTTGAATGGAATATCAAAGAACTTCAGGTATATGGAGACTCACAGCTGGTCATAAATCAAGTAAATGACGATTACCAAACAAAAGATGAGAAATTAATCCCTTACAAACGAATGGTAGATGACTTCAAAGAATACTTCATCAAGATCTCTTTTGAACATATACTAAGGATTGAGAACAAAGCTGTAGACACTATGGCAATGATCACCTCTCTCCTCGATATTCCAGATAATCAATCACGTTACGAGTTCTTGGTAGAACTAGTGTCCTGTCTTGTATATGACACCCCTGAATCCCATATTATTTGCCACATTGTCAGAATTGGTTCCCCTCTCTATGGAAAAATATTTACCTATCTTAAAGAGAATACCCTCCCCCCCGATCTCTCCAGTAACCAAAAATGAACCTTTCTTCATCAGGCATCCCAGTATGCCATTGTTGCCAATACCCTATATCGTAGAGGTCTCGATGGTACTCTCCTTAGATGTCTCGATAGTGAGGAATATCAAACTATCCTGAGTGAAGTGCACGGTGGTATATGCGGGACCCACTCTAGTGGCCCTACCCTAGCCAAGAAACTCATACGCATGGGATACTACTGGCCAACAATGGAACAAGATTCCTATCATTTTGTAAATAAGTACAAAAAGTGCCAAATCCATGGGAACCTAATACATGCACCAACACAAGAGCTACAACCATTAACGACTCCTTGCCCTTTCTATCACTGGGGACTCGACTTAGTGGGCAAGATTCACCCCTCTTCATCTAGTGGCCATAAATTCATAATCACTGCCACTGAGTACTTCACGAAGTGGAATGAAGCCTTGCCCTTAGCCAACATCACAAGAAAGAAGATTTCCTCCTTTATCTTGAACTATATCATTTGTCGTTATGGTGTCCCTTCGTCCATTGCCACGGATAATGGATGACCCTTCAAAAACTAAGATGTCTGGGAACTATGCGACAAATTCCATATCCAGCACTACTTTTCGACCCTCTATTACCCCCAAGGCAATGGCCAAGCAGAGGCATCAAATAAAACCATTATGAAAATCCTAAAGAAGACTATCAACGATGTCGGCCGTGATTGGCATGTCCAATTAAATCCCGCCCTGTGGGCCTACCACACAAGCATCCGCACACCCACAGGTGAAACACCATACTCGGTTTACGGATCTGAACTTATCTTTCCCATTGAAGTCGAGATCCCATCCTTGCGAGTTTTGTTAAAAGGCCTCATATCTGATGAAGAGTACAGAGTGTCCAGACTTCAAGAGTTAGAGCTACTCGAAGAGAGAAGGCAATAAGCCTTTAACAATCTAAAAGCATATCAGCAACGAATGTCTAGAAGCTATAATCATAGGGTAAAGCCCTGAGTCTTCCACGTAGGTGATCTTGTCCTTCAAGAAAATCCCATAAATCAGCAAGACAGAGAAAAGAAAGGAAAATTTGAACCTAATTGGCTTGGTCCCTATGTCATCATTGTAGCCTATGGGATAGGAGCATATCAATTGGCTACATCTGAAGGTGAATTGTTCAATGATCCTATCAACAGCATGCATCTTCGTAAGTTCTACACTTGAAAACCCCATTGTAAGGGAGTCCTAAAAAATCCAAAAAAATTAAAAAATGATAAAAAATAGAACAAAAAAATAAAAAAATAGAAAATAGCAAAAAAATTGTCCTATGGTGAAAACCTGGCAAACAGGGGCCTAGGATAGGTACCATGATGAAAACCTGGCAAACAAGTGTCATGTGTACTTTTAGCTTTCATGCAAATAAAAGCAAGTGGTGAAACCTGGTAAACAAGCGCTATTTGTGACAAAGCACTTCCTCCATCTGTTATGACTTCATGTCTCTTGTGTCCATCATATCATTCATCTTGAACTAGTCCTTTGAACCATTGTCGAACTACGTCGCCTCTGAGCTATCATGTAGGCAAGGCCATTCTCAATGTGCTCCCAAGGCTCCGCTTTGCTCCATTGTCCCATCTGTCCCATGTCTAGTCCTTCTATCTATCTGTGTCCACACCACTTTCTATCACCTAGGTCTTAGGTCTGCTAAGGTTTATCCTGAACTACGTTGCCTCTACGTCGTCACGTAGGCAAGGCCATTTAGCAATGAGCCCTCGAGGCACTAGGTCAGTCCCTTAGGGTCCATCTCTCCATGTCTATTTTGTTGTCTCACCCATAATAAGTTGATCCTTTTCTAAAACTGGGGGCAACTCCTTGACCTAGTTGCGGATTTGGATTCTTGAATGCCACATGTTTTAAAGAGGATACCAATAAGGATTGTGATACCTTTCGCTAGACAAACACACATAGCAAAACAAGCTTCCCAAAACAAAAATCTTGATGCAAAACAGAGCACCATACCGCAACACTTCAAGCAATTCTATATCTGTTATGGCAAAAAGACACATCTAATGCAAGAATGCTTTTGTGAACAGGTTAACTTAAAAAAGTCTTGGATTTTTGTCATTATGTCTTTCTATGCTACTTAAGGATGCCAACAGCTAGAGATGTTATGATGGGGGCATAATCTTTTTCTTTGTCTGCTGCTTGTGGATTAAACTTTAGTAATGTGACGACTTTTTGTCTAACGACATGATCAACAAAAGATCATCGAGGAATCTGAGGTCTGAACATGAAAAGGGGCAATCATTATCTGTTGAAACGCAAGAAGTACTCAGGTCATCTAGATTCAATTTTGACTAGATGCTTGTATCAACTTGCTATATCAAAATCCATGTAAGGAATACTCAGGTCATCTCAGTCTAATTATACCTAGATGCTTGTATTTCCTTACAACATTTCAAAAAGAGAAAATACCAAAAAGAGCCCAATGATGAAAGCAAAAGACTTGTAATATCAAGATGACAACCCACATCCATCCCATATCCAAAAATCCATATCATCCATGCAATAAATAAATCCTGCAGTATATCAAATGAAAGCCTGTATTTCTTCATTCTCTTCTCTTCTGCCTATCTATATCATCTCTGTGTCGATTGAGTACATTTGGACATAAAAAACATAGCATAAATAACATATCATATCACATGAGATAGTCATTCACATAATTACGTCATTTGCATACATCATAAGTGCATTAGGTCATCCACATGGGCATCCACATATCATATCAGAAAAATCAAACACATAGACATATCCATATAGAGCTACATAATCATAACATGTCACATGTGCATTTGCATATCAAATTATTCTAAATCCATCTAGGGTGCATCACATATAAAACATCATAAGATAGAGTGCATCCATAGCATATAAACATAAAAACACATGCATGTAGAACATCAATAAACTACATCATTGTATAATCATCAAAACATGTCCAAATGTACAATATATCAAACATCTGTCCATCTCTCAGAGTCATATCATAAACTGTATACAAATGTTCAAAAAAAATGGTGATACATGACTCAGGGCAAAAATGATACATATACAGGCTATCTCAGCCACAAAATGTGTCCCTCAGATCCAAAAATCTATACAAGTGTCCAAGTCTAGCTAACCCTGCTACCGTGGAGCACTACTCCCTGCGCTAGCCTCTCCTCTGTCTCCCTCTGACTATTGGGGGCCCCTGACTGATCCCACAGATCGAGACCCACCTACCCTCTGCAATGCCCCTGAATGGCTCCTAAAGCTAGGCGCACGCTAGTCTGCTAACACTGCTCCATGATATAAACCCCTATAATACTGGGCCTGAGCCTGTGCTCTGGTAAGCTCACTCTGTACCTAGGCTAATTGTGTCTGTGCCTGCTGCACCTATGAAACCAAAAAGCTAGATGTACCATCTGTGCCCATAGCCGTCATGGCTGCATCTCTCTCTGCTCTCATAGCCCGCATGCTAGCTAAGGCTGCGTCTCTCTCTGGTCAACTTTGATAGCTGTCCTACATCTGCATCTCTGTGAGACTCTACTACTCTCAGATGGGCCCTCAGATGTCTAACCTGACTCTATAGTGCAACCATGGCCTGCTGCTATAGGTCAGGCTGCGGTGCCTGTCCTGCCTCTCCCTGTCTTGGTGCCACCTACTGTGCTGGCACCTGTCCTTGCACCTGCTACTGTGCCACCTGATGTGGTGGTGACATCTGCCTCTGTGGTGCCACCTACTACATTGGCACCTGTACCTGTATCTGTCCTGCAGCCTGTGATTGTGTAGCTGCCTGCTGACCCGAAGGTCCCTCCCCAGACCTCCTCCTCCTCTGTCTCGGTCTACCACCCTCTCCTCCATCTCCTCCTCCTCCTCCATCTCCTCCATCATCCCGCTAATCTCCACTCCCCTTCCTCCATCCTCCCCTCCTCTTGCTAGCTACACCCTCATTGTCTGAATCCTCCTTGTCGATACAAGGAGCCAACTCTCCTAGTCCTGAGTATCTAGGAAAGGGATGAGCAGTGAACCACTCCTCATAGTCTGGCGTCATGCTAGCATCCACTATCTCCCTCCTCATGGGCCAAGATGCATAAGGGATCTATTGAAAGTCTACCAAGGCCTCCTCATATGACGCCACAGGACCCCACCTAAATCTCTCTACATGCGTCCTCATGAAACGTGCCTGTCCCTGTGGTCTACCCGATACTCTTCCAAACTATCTCTGAACCTAGCTAACAATCTACCTCTCTAGTATGTACCTGGTCCTCCCAATCAACCATCGAGTTTGAAAGCAATAGGGTAACTCATCGGCCTCATCCTCCCATACCTCGCAGTCTAAGTATGGGTGCCAGATAACTGCATCCAAGTTATCGAACATGTGTCCCCAGTACTCCAGCTTCCCCAGCTTGTGTTGGGAAATCACACCTGCATAGCCATAACTATAGGGCTCATCCTTGTGCCTATGAAATAGACATATCGACCATGTGATAACTATGTGCTCCCACAACCAAAACTACAAGAGAGACACACCTGCTGACAAACTAGCTCCTCTATGGTACACTACCTGATGCATATCTCCGTATAAGTGTGCAAGCATGCACACACCCCATGCATACCTGGTACCATCCGTAATCATGCTCTCTAACACCCTCCCCCATCCAATCAGGAAGCCGTGTGACCTCCTATCGGGGCATACTACACCACCGATCAATCCTACCACTATGCCTGGGAAGTAGTCATAGCAGTCATGTATGTCCTGCCACGAAATCACCTGCTCCACCAACCCTAGGTCATCAAACACACGTCTGCACTTCGCCAAGACAGCATCCCGCTGTGACTCATACTCGACCAACTCTCCCTAAATTAGGAGGTAGAGAATCTAGTACACATCCTCAAGCGTGATCACCATCTCCCCCATAGGAAGATGGAATGTGCCATCCTTACTGTGGAATTGCTCCACTGCTGCAGTCAACATGGCCCAGTTCGCGCGAACCTCAGGCATGAAACAAACATAATGCAGACCCATAGCACCGAGAGCCTCATGATCTATCTCAGTCAACATGTACTACTACAACAATGGCAACAAGAACTACTCTCGTGACATAAGGGTATCCTAGATATCCTCTTGCAATTAGGCAAAGCATAATGTCAAAGAAATCCATATCTAAGCAAACCTACTCAAAGCAATCAAACTATCCTATCATTGACTTAGCATATCAAATTAATCAAAACAACATATCATCTCTTGACTAGATTCTCAGCAATCTCAGAGATCGCTTATCATTTGACGCATCGATCAAGGTGCCAATTGAGTTAATTTCGTTAAGTCAACTGATTTTCCTAGTGCAAATGCACTGATCCAGGTGGCAAATGCGCCGATCCATATCATATGCACCTCTTCACCGTGAATGCGCCGCCCTTTGACGTATATGCATCATTCTGGCACATGCCCCACTTCTCATGTCACATGCGTAGCTTAGCAATAGATGCACCAATTCAGAGCATACATGCGCCAAACTACCAAATGCACCGTAGAATCTCTCAAATGCATTACTTCGCAACATATGCACTATTTCAGAGAGTATATGTGCCGAAAGGCAGTTCGACGCATCTATCCTAGTTAGTTTTCCTAAGCATTTATTGCCCTAATAAATGACTTTTAGCAAGTTTTGACGAACTACATACCGGTGGTCTTTCCTCCACTGCTCGATCAAACCATTGGACTTGCTCAAACCGGTGCTCCTCGCGCGGAATATCCATCTCTTTGGCTGCCATGCTCTCCTAAGCTCTCAAAAGACCAATCAACTAAGGACAAGTGTGCAAATGAATATAACTTGTGGACCCAGCTCCTATTTATAGCAAGTGAACCATATCTAACTGTATGACAACTATGACTACTTCCCATGTCTGTTTCTCTGAACCATATCCCGTTTCTTCGAACCATATCCTATTTTTCTCCATACTAACCCATTTTTCACCTTCTTCTTCATGAAATTGTCCGTCTCATGCCTTCTGCCTTCTTCCCGTCCAATCTCCCGAGGGGGCATCCTGTCGTCAAACTTGTACCAGGGGCAAACTGGGGCATGTATCATTGTCAAAAATTCTTATTCTTTGAAACAACGTGATAAAACACATTGCATCAAAGAGGGGCAAAATGTATACACCTAAAAATGACATGACTCTACTTAAATTAATATTTTAAATATTTATTTCATCTTCACATTCCTCTATCAATAAATAAATAAATTTATTTATTTATTTGATTCACTTCCTCTCATTTAATTAAATAAATTACATTTATTTAATTCACCTACATCAACTTCATTCTTCTAAATAATTAAAAAAAATTAATTATTTAGTTAAAATCTTTTATTCTTCCAAATTTAAATAAAATGCAATTTTATTTAAATTAAAAACTTAAATCTCCTCAAAAATAAAATATATTTAATATTTTATTTTATTCCTCCAAATTATCTACAAATAATTAAATAAATTTATTGATTTAATTATGCTTTCTTATCTTCTAAAAATCTTCATATCTTCTAAAAATAAATTCCTCTTGTCATACAAAAGCAAAAGCTGAGTTAAAGCAACTTTAAAGCAAATTTGCTCTTAAATTAGAAAAATAATTTCTAATTTAAGAAAATCAAAACTCATCCTCATCAAGAAAGCATTTAACTCAACAAAGCTTCTTTTTGAATGACACGTGTCCTTCTTCTATTGATTGCACATTCCTCAACTATCCTCCTCCGTTGATCTTCTCATTTCTTCTCAACCATTGATCTTCCCTCACCCAACTCTATAAATACAACCCTCTTCTTCTTCATTTCATATCCATCGCTTAAGTAAACTTATGCTGCAGAAACACTAGTGTGCCTTTGGCACAACTACTACAATTACTTCACATATCACTTATTATCCATCAATAGTGTTGAAGCTCATCTTCAATCACACAAACTATCCTAGCCAACTTCTCCTTGTCATCTTGAGGACTTCAAAGCAAGGAAGAAAGCTTCCTGAGGGCCAACATTCATCTCCATCAAGATCAAGATAGAAAAGGCGAGCAATGGAAGTTGAAAGGTAAAGGTTGTGAGTATCTTCTCTTTGTTATTTTCAATCTCCTTTTCCTTCATATTTCATTGATGTTTGGGTTTATATTCTTAAATTGATTTTCCCATTTTTACCCTCACAATATCTTGTGTGGTAGGTTCCACTCTTACAGGAAGGATGATGACTCCCTTGGAAGAGCGCTCAACATCGTCATATGCCTTGATGATGATTCTTTTGGTTAGATCAATGCAAGCCACAGAGTAGCCCAATGTTATTACCAATTTTAAAGGACAAATGTTCAATCCTGCTCCACTCTCTACCAGGACTCATCGGATTTTATGTTTGTTGATAAAGATTTCTAGGTGAAGAGGGACGGTGTGATTTGGGCGGTGTGAAGGTATGTCATGTTCTATGAAGGACACATTATTCATAGTGGTTAAATGTCCTACCATGGCCTGGAATTGATTAACATTTAGATTAGTGGGAACATAAGATTCTAGGAGTGCTTTATCTAGAATGGCCTTATGTTTGGGCAAAAGATGGAGCAATTTGAAGATTGATATTTGAGAAGGGGTCTTCTTTAGATGGTCCAAAAGGTTATATTAGCTTTTGGGTTGTGGAATGGATGTATTGGTAGGGTTGGCGGGAGTGCTTTGCAATGTTATCTTAGCTTTTCGGGTGGTCATGGCACACTCTGGGTGGGCTTTGATGGTTATCATGGAAATGTTGTTATCGTATGCGTAGATGCTATTAATGGTATAGTCGTAAGAAACATTGTTGTAGTTAATGCTCTTATGTGGTTTGGTTTTGGACGTGGAGGATTTTCCTAATTCGTGATTTTACAATGGGTCGGTAAAGATTGTATGATTAGTGTTGGAGGAATTGACTGAATTATCTACACCTACAATACCCCTGTCAGTGAAGTCCTGAATGATGTTTTTCAATTTGTAACGGTTTGACATCTTATGACCTTTGATTCTATGGTAATCATAGAAATCGTCATTCCATGATGGAGGTTTAAAAGCCGGGTCATATTGTCAAATTTTCAGCAATTGGATAAGGTTGTTTTGTAATAACTTCTATAAGACTACTTCAATTGGCTTTGTTAAAGGTGTATAATTACGTCGGGATGTGTTATTCCTAAGAGGTGGTCTCCTTTGATTGTTTTGAATTGCGTTTGTTGTTTGTTGTTATGGTTGAGGTTGTTGTTGTTGTTGTTGTTACACATGTGGTTGGTTGTTTGTCATGGGGGTGGTTGGAGTGTGATGACAGGACCAGCCCTAAATGCCTTGGCATCCACTACCCTATCATTGGTGATGTTCTTATTCTGTGCCCAAGTCTTGTTCTTGTCGTTGGGCATGTTTTGGGTATTTTGGTTTTTATTAAAGATCTTTATTGTGCCTTTGGCGATAAGAGCTTTTTCGATGGTTGTCCCCTTCTCGACCACTTCTCCGAAGGAGGTGCAGCAATGGATTTGCAGTTGATGCATGAGCTCTTTGTTGAGGTTTTCTACTAATATGGGCATAAGATGATTCTCGAGAATGTGACAAGGGCATTTACTTGCTAGGCCCGTCCACCTTTCAAAGAAAGAGATAAAGGTTTCTCCATCCTCTTGTCTTGTTTGGCACAAGGTGGCGATGTTTACGTCTGTCTCTATGTTATAGGAAAAGTGCGATATGAACTTGTCTGCGAGTTTAGTCCATGTTTGTATCCCTGTGGGGAGGTGTGCGAACCACTCAAGAGCTTGGCCTATGAGGCTCCTTGGGAAGAGTCTCATTAAGTAGGTATGATCATAGGCAAGCTCAAGACAAGCAACATGGAACTCACCTACATGTTTAATGGGACTCCCCTTTTCCCTATATTTGTTAAAGTTTGGCAAAGTGAAATTCACGGGGAAAGGAGGCATGTAAATGCTTTTGTCAAATAGATATTGGCATAAGTCCTCCATAGAGTATGGTTTCTTTGTCCCCAAAACTTGTAAGCTTGAGAATTACTATTTTAGCTTATCCAACTCTTGGGTGAGGGCTTCGATGGGTGTGTTGGCAATGTTTGTGACTGTATCTAGGTAAGGATTCATAATGTTATAAGTTCCCATGTTTCCAACAAGTCGGTTAGTGTTGGTGTTAGCATTATGGTGAGTATGTAATGGTATTGTTTTTTGGTTTTGGTTGTAGGTCGCGAAAGATACGTTAGGGTTGATGTATCGATAATGGTATGGGATATTTGTGGTGTTGAGGTTTTGAAATGAGATGTTCGGATTCACTTGTTGTTGGTTGGGATCGATGTATGAGGCATTAGTCACATTGTTGTTGGTTCCAAGTGGATTTATGGGGTTCGAGTTGACATAGGATATACCCAAGCCTTGGCTAGTTGCATTGTATGTTGGTTGAGGGGGTTGGTGTTGAGATTGTTTGTGTTGGTATTGCAGTTGGACCCAAAGTTCGTGTTTGTGTTTGGTGTGGTATTAATTCCTTGAGTTTGGGCTTGCGAGGTCACAATGTGTATCCTTCGTGTTCTCTTAGCTTGTCCTTGCAGATTTGCTGAGAAAATAAAAGGATTTGATGTGTGAGTCATGACATTCATGTTGTTATCCTCGAAAGGGGGAGGTATGTTTATCATGATGGATTCATGTGAGGTTTGTCCTTGAGGTATGTTGACATGCTCTTGGGTCTGATTTGTAGGATTACTAGAGTATGAGGCATAGCCTTGACCTGTCATGATGGCATTAGTAGTTCTTACTACAAGAGTGTTAATGTCAACACCTTCGGGAAGTTTGGTTCCATTTTGTAAGAGGCACATAAGATAAATTTGTGGGTCTATGACAATCATTTCATCTAGGATCCTCAATACTCTAGGGTCTTGTGATGCAGCATCAAGGACTTCGGGTGTGACCTCAGGTTTGTCATCTTGTAGGAAGAGATTGTCAAAGGGGTTCCCCATGTTTTGGTTGGTTTGTTCGTTCGAAGGGGTCCTAAATCTCATTGTGTTGGTGTGAAGATCTTGGGGTTGTTCTAAGGTTTCTTCTCCCTTTCTTTTTCTTTGCAACCATGTTTCAACCATAAAAGACCTTGCTAGTTTATGAATGGCAGAAAAAATGATTTAATCCTAAGGGAGTGTAAATGTCCTTATGATATTTTTGGTATGTTTTAGATAAGGTGAGGATGCACTTAATGATTCCTAATGATGCTAAGGATGAAAATGCAAGGATATTTTTGGTCTTTTCTAAGGTTGAAAATGAGTGTATTCTAATGGATGTGGTCTAAATGGTTTATGCAAAATGGGGATGGAGATATGTTTTTGGTATTTTCTTGGGATATTTCGTGAGGATGCAACTATGGTGATGCAATGATCTAAGGGAATTATGCCCAAGACTATAGTAGAGGTTAATGATTTTAATCTTCCAAAAGTTTAGCTCCAATACGATACTATTGTCTACTAATGACTTTCAAAGTAATAATTGGTTTTATCAAGACCTTGGAATTTTGATGTGGGGAAAAATAGTTTGATTAAAGTGAGCTTGTGAGTGTGAGAATTCACTTTTGGGAGATGGACCCAAACTAGTCAAGTCAGTATTAGGTCCAAATGATCAATTGAATGAGGATAATGCCAAGCTTTTTTAGTCCAATTTTGCACTTGTGAAGTAGTCACACTTCGACGGTTTCGCCTTATGTTTCAACTTAGGAAGATTAATTTTTGGAATGATCTATTGATGTCTAAGGCTGAAATCCTAAGGTTCTAAGGTTGCCTAAATGATATTGCAAATGTTGGGGGGTGAAGTCTAACCCTAAAAGGGTTGGTATATGCAACTAAATCCTAAGGGATGGGACGATTTGCAAATGGAATCTAAGGGGTGAAAACTAACAGGTCTAAAATGTATTTGATATGGTTGCAGTTGAATCTTGATTGGGAGAAAAATACCTCAAAGGTTCCCCTAGGGTTTTCAATTTGTTCTCTGGCAAATGCGTCACACTATTTCACTGATGCATTGCAGAAAGAGATGGATACGTTTGACTATATCCTATGTGTTGCACTGTTCAGCTTATGTGTTTTACTATTTAGCAGAGGCGTTTCACAATTTAGCAAATGCATTTTACTTAGTCTTATGCGTTACAAAAAGTTTCCTATGCATTTTACTGTTCAGTGGATGAGTCTTGCAGTTTCAGTAGGTCTAAAATTAATTTTTTCTAAGTCTATTTGTTGGTTTCGTGAAAAATTAGAAAGCACATCAGACATGAAAACACTCAGCAGTTAGTTTTATGGCTTTGTCTCTTGTCTATTTGACATTTTCTAACAAGTTTTTGAAAGCACTTTAGAAGATAAGCACAACCGTATGGCTAGGTAAGGACTATACTTGTTGAGTTCCCACTTGGATTTCTCCAGTCGCGCCTATTTAAAGTGGTTAGCTCCAGAAACTTGGTGGAACGAGCTCCCCCTTAGAGTACACCCACTTCTCAGGCACACCAAGTTCCAAGTCCTTAAGATGCGTAGATCTTAAGGTACATTGCTATCTTTGCTTTAAACTGTGAGAGTGTGGGATGGCTCAAGGGATCTATCATTTGACCCCCTGCGTCAAACAAGTAGAGGGTTTTTGGCCACTAAACAAAGGTTCGTAGCGAATATCTGGGGAACCGGCACCCCACGAGCATCCAACAAGCCACTAAAGGCTCTAACTAATCCTACTAGGAGTTTTAATATACATAAAGGTACACCTCCTTTTGAGCTAGCATTGTATGGTGAGCGCTCATACCGGTTTGGACTTAGCTTTCACCTTATCCTAATTTGTATAGCGAACTAGACAAAAGTACTGCTTGGGGTCATAGATGAGTTCTCCTTGTAGATGTGTCTTAAGAGAAGGCCCACTCTAAAGGGTGACAAAAGCAACGCAAGTAAATGTTTTTGATCCCTAAGTTCATACTAAGACGCGAGGGGAGAGCATACACATTTACTAGGTCACACTCACATGGGGGTTCTTTTGATTTTATCTTTTCTTAAGTGAGGTGTGATTTTATGTAAGTGATGTGGAGGGCTTTTTGATTCTCCAGATCACCAAATAGTGCGAGGGAAGAGCATATACCTTTCCACAACTCTAACAAAAATCACCAAACATGGCAAACAATGATGCAATCTTTTTTATCTTTTTAATGAGTGAATATGTAAGTTAATTTTAAGCCCAAATGAGTGAGAGAATGCAAGATTTGTGGTTTGTTTTAACCCAATGCGTGAAGATGTAGAGTTGTTCTTTTTATCCAATATGAAATGTGAGCAATGTAGGGTTTTGGTTCTTTTTATCCAATATAAATGAGGTTCATTTTAATCCCAAATGAGTGTAGGTTGCAAGCACAATTGTGTTCTTTTTAACCCAAATTGAGAAAAAGTGTTCCTAAGTTAAACCATACACACATTCATGAACAAGAAAACCCTAAGTAACAAACTATGCTTGCAACTTAAAATTAGGGATAACTTTAAGGAACCCCCCCCTAAAAAAACCTATAAAATCTTGGTGAATCCTAGCCCGATGTTAAAAAAATGCTGGTGAATCTATGCCTATTTCAGAAAAAAAAATTAATTTCATTGGCGATTTTTTTCAAATTTGTCGACATTGTCTTTTTTGCTTGTGAATTGTATATAGATTTAAAAAATAATAATAATTTCCTTGGCGAATTATATTTGTATTCTAAAAAAATTAATAAATTAGGTGGCGAATTATAGTTGTATTCCAAAAAGTAAAATAAATTGGGTGGTGAATTATATAGATATTAAAAAATATAAAATAAATTAGATGGTGAATTATATAGATATTCAAAAATATAAAATAGAATATTTGGTGATTGTGTTGGCAATTTTTTGAAAAGTCATAGTGTGGATGGCAAAACTATCAAATGCTATATTATAATGTCTAGTCTTCTTGGAGAATTTATAGTTTATTCAGTATCAGAATCAACGACATCAAAATCAATGGCATCAGTTGAAGTTCCATTCTGGGCTGCAGTTCTGACACACCCATCTTTCTACATAAAGTCTCCGAAATAGAGACAAGTGTCAAGTAACAACGATTTTGATTAACGAAAATTAATAGATAATTATTTAAAAAAGAAAATTCAAAAGGATACATAAAAAGAATATAGATTCATCCACTATAACACAAACTTTACGACTTCAGAAATCAATTCCTTAAGCTTCCATTCATAATACATATATTGAAAATAACATAAATATATAGTAACACTAAATTATATAAATATTGAAATACATAATAATAAGTCTTTTTCCATAAGAGAATTCAGAGCATGTTTAAAGAAATAACATAAAACTAAGAAATGCCATCACGTGGTAGTTGTTTGGTCTTCCTCCTGAGTCACTTCATTTTCCTTGTCCGGTTCACTAGCAGCAGTCGAGTCCACCTATGCTCTCAGTTTCACCTTGTATCTCCTGAACCTACTAATTATGGGTTTTAAAGTCCTAGAACTTGGTGTATAGGTGTTCTTTTCCTGAACTTTCCACTTATCTATCATTCTCTCCGCATCTGTTACTCTCATATAGACATCATCAATTCCACGCTTGAAAGGTGTGAGATATGATGCTATATGCCCAAGCTTCCCTAGTGATTCACCATTAATTGTGGCAACATGCTCTTCAATAAGCCTCTTCTTAAAATTTTTCTTTGCTTCCTTGACATCAAGCAAGTTCTCTCCACTTTCATTTGAAATCTCTACATCTAAGATGGTACAATTGTTTTTAAGATCAACCATATCAATGAAATGTTGAGCCAAAATTCTTCTTATTTGTCCATTAAAATCCCCTAGCACAGACCTCTTTCGCTCTAGTGCATCTAGCCAAGACGCAAAATCATTCTCATTTGGATCATTAAAAATTTTCTCAACTACAAGAATATTTGTATCAATTTTCATCATTTCTTGTATCTCTGTAAAGTCTATGAGCAAATTTTTGTCTTCCCTCTTTAAATTTCATAACTCTGCAATTAACCATTTCCTTTTATCAGAAAGGAGGGGATATAGTTTCATGACCTCCTCGATGTACAAAAAACCATCAATGGTGACTCGCTCTACTCATTTCTTAGTGGCCTTACCTAGAGTTTGATATTCTTGATTTGTTGCAACATGCTAGGATCCATTCCATCAACAAAAACACTCGGAGTTGCATCAGAGGATTGAGAAGTAATATTCAAAGTAGATTGAATGAAAGATCTCAGAGAATTCACTTGGGCTTGTAGCTTTGCAGTCTCCTGTTGCTGAGCTTTAACTCTCTTTTCTAGCATGCATTGAGAGAATTTTAAATGATATAAATCACCTTCCACCGTAGGAGGACCCATGTCAATCTTGGTCATATTGAAATCTGCTTCTGTGACTTCATTTTCATTTTTATCCCTGATGGGGTCTACAATCTCCAAGATCCTATGCCCTAAGGAAGAATTTGTTACCATCCAAGACATCCTCTTAGCCTTCTTAGGCTTAGGTGTAGTTACATCGTCAATGTTTATGTCTGCTATTGGGGGATATCTACTCTTTTTCTCAAAAACCTCTTTAGCCAGGAAGGGGAAGACAAAACTATACCGCTCTCACTTGCACCCAGGACAACTCTCTCTGGCTGATTAGAAGTATCTTGCATGGGAATTTCATTTGATACGAGGGAGGTTGGATTCTCAAACAAGGAATGAAAATGAAAAGTACCCTCATCAACAATCTGTTGATAAATGAAAGAATCATTACCAGGTGAAGGAGACACAGCAGAAGTCATGTGATCTACCTACAATTGTTGTAAGGCATCCAACTTCTTCTCCGCTCGTGGTTTCATGAATGCAGGTTGACCATCTTGTTCACATACACCTTTTAGTTTTAGCTTCCTATTATCTTCAAACTGCTCTCCATCCCCACAAATACCAGATTGTGAACCAACTCTGTGATGAGGTTTCTCCACACCAGTTGAAGTTTTCTGAATTCTGGAAGCCTGGGAGGTTCCTTGCTCTCTTGTTCCTGATTCTTTATGCACAGAAGAAGAACCAACATGCTCTTGAAATTTCCCCTTAATATTAGGGTAATAGTTCTTTGCACATGCAACAACCAGGTTTGGACATGACACAATAGGTGGGAAACCCCGAGCATGAGCTAACCCGATTGTTAGGATTTTCTGGGCTATAGGTGACTTAGGGTTTTGCTCTAATTGAGCCTAGAAATCCTCCAAGTCGAAATCTATGACTTAGCTTGGTATCCTTCACCTTAGCTAAATCATTCTCAATAAATAAAAGCTTCATCTTTACTTGTTTGAGAAACTAGTAAACAAAAGTTTCTGTAACTGTTAAGGGTGCCAAATAAATCTCCAAAAGATTTTGGGTAAACAAATAGTCTGGACTCATGAAAAATAATTGTTCTTCCCAATTCCAACCTAGTTCACTTAAAGTATTCAAATTTGTCACTATAAGAAATGAGCAAGAAAGAGCATAAATTAGCCAACCTGGTTGTGAAAGCTCGTGTTCAACACCTATAGAAGACGCAGTCCAGAGCTCCTCCAAAGCACACTAGTGAAAAATTGAAAATGCAAAATAACGTGTCTGCAAGGGTTGCAAACGCAATAAATTGTTTCCATAAATTGCATTAATTTCGGCGGCATGTACTGTTGTACGATTCATAATTGAGCTGCATAAATTGCCTTCCCAAAAATGTGCAATTATGCTTTTCACAACATTCCTTATTTATTACGAAAGGACAATGGTCACTTTCGGCATGGATGTCATTAAATGGAAAATATTCTAATAGATTTTGATTGTCAGATGATCATAAATCGACGACATAAGTTTTATTTGGGACAAAAGTACTGACACACCCAATTTCCCAAATTTGTAGTTGTACAGTCAAGGACTTGCACTCTACTGCGCTGCCACCTTGACCTTTACACAATAATCAATATAAATATATTATATATTTTATATATATGTCAACCATTGATCTAATAATATCTAACGACTAGTAGTTGATTCCGGAGGATTTTGTTAGCAATGTGTAGCGTTGGAGATCTACCTTCTGGAATTGAACTACAACAGTTCATCTTTTGTTCTAGGGTTCATCAAATGGTCAGTGGTGGTACGATTGATTTGATTGAATGCACTTAACCAAATAGATTAGCCAATGCTTAATTAAGTTCATTAATGGTAAGTGAGTCATGACAAAATGTATAGATTAGCTAATGCAAATTTCCATGGTATAGCAGAGGCAATTAAACGGAGTTGCTTGTTATTTATTACCCATTTGTCATGGAAGTACATGTAATGTATATATGATAGTCTTTATTATTTCAACCTTAGATTGCATTACTAAGTTTCAGATAGTAGAAGAATCAATAGACTGTAAAAGTTCAAAGTAATGGCTTTCATTACAGCAGTTGTGCGAAGAAAGTAAGTTACCAAATATTTATTTTGTGATCATTCACGATTTTGAATTTAACTATGTGATAGAGTTCTCAGTTCACAGATGTAGAATAGTAATAAGAATGATGGAAAATTTTGTTTATGTCTGGCTATGTAGGATGTTATTGCTTTGCATGTCTCAGAGTGAAGAAATATGAGTGGAATAAATCGTATCAAGAATCAACACTTTTAACATTTTCAAATGATGCATTCTATTTTGGGTGGTGGGTTGAATCTCCCACACATGCATGCATGTATGAGAAACTAGAAATTTAAATTGATGCATGGAATTGGTATTGCAACTCAATTTCTAGTGACCTCAAGAAAATTAATTTAATTCTCCTTTACTGGCCTTATTGTTACCCATGCCTAGTGGTTTCTTGTCCATATAAAGCAAGGTTCTATAGTGAATCATTGACTGTCATTGTGAATGAGGATATAATTGAATTTGTAATAGACCCATTGCCTATTAATAGGATAATTATGGACTACAGTGAAATATTCATTACGTGTCGTCAAAAATAGGAACCAAAAAGATTTTGGAGGATCAAAGCAAGGTTTGAAGGTCGAAGGATAGGAGTTTTGTTTGGAACTTTGACGTTGGTTAGAAGTTCATGTACGATGTAATTCCCCAATCTTTTTAAAGGGTGATGTTAAATTTTACTAAATAATATAGAAGTAATTACAGTTTGAAATTGACATGAGTTCAGTGGCAAATTGCAATGTATACAGATCATAGATGTTTCAAGAATCAAATTTTCAATATTAAATAACACTGTGGCTGTTTTTGTCTAAGGTGTTTAGGGTTTATCCTTCTAATTCATCATTGACCTGTGTAGCCAATTTCCCTAAATTAAGTTGTTCTTTTATCCCCTTGGTTGTCGTCGAGTTACTGGCCCCTTTTCTCTAAGTTACCGGCCCCGAGCCCCTTTATTTTATTCTAAGTCCAATGGTAGGGCTA
Source organism: Cunninghamia lanceolata (assembly GCA_027924645.1). Taxonomy (NCBI): domain Eukaryota; kingdom Viridiplantae; phylum Streptophyta; class Pinopsida; order Cupressales; family Cupressaceae; genus Cunninghamia; species Cunninghamia lanceolata. Next base: position 1,029,347 of record BSBN01001265.1, on the reverse strand, counting down.
GTGGTGGTGGGATTATCAGGGATGACAAAGGGGGGATTGTTGCTGCCTATGCTGGTGGGATAGGTATTCAAAGTAATAACTATGCTGAAGCCTCTGCTTTCTTATAGGGGGTTAAATTGGCTATCTCTCTCGACATTCCTCATCTGCATATTCAGGGGGATTCAAAACTGATCATTGATGTAGTTTCTAATGCTTTGGTCTACGGGTGGAGACTCAAGGATATTATTGTCGAGATTCAAATCCTAGTCCAGAGGATCTCTAGAGTGGAACTTTCTCATATTTACAGAGAGGGGAATGGGGTTGCTGATGCTCTTGTTGATTATGGTCAGCAATTTATGAATTGGCGTTGTTTGCGCTAATTTAAAAATATTCCCGCTAACATAAGGGAACTGATTCAAAAAGAGATGACTTGTCAAGGATGACTCATCATAGTGAGGGTACCAGCCTGGCTAGTCATCTTTTTTGGGTGATGATGATGTGGATTTTGAAGTACGGGATTATTACGAACTATTGTACTTCTTTATATAATGTCATTTCAGCATTATTTATCACTCGCGTTAAGGTGAGTTGGATATGTGGTAATCATAGGAAGTTTATGATTATCATTTTCAAGCATGGGAAGGGTTGGCATCAATCAGAGTTTGTGAAGGTACTCCAGGATAATGATGACTCGTGCATGTTAATTTATTGCTTCATTTACTATTTCATCATTCCTTCCCAAGCTATTAGAATTACCTTCCGAAAACACTCTGTTAATGCTCGGTTATGTGTTCTCTATCTTTGAGAGAAAGGAGATAATGGGGGGAGACAGGATTCACACTGAGTCAATATCTTGTTGTGAATTCAAGGATAATGTTGTGGTTTGGCATTACTGCAAGGAAGGTGGCATTAGTCCTTTTTTGGAATGCCTAAATGATTTTGATGAAAATTTGCATGTGCAGTTTGCCCTTTCCTGGCATAATCGCAAAGTTACCATGGGTAGAATTGGTTTTGAAATCTCTAAACAAGTCATAGCCATGGCGACTGGTCTTTCTACTAAGGGTACTAAGTTGCAAAGGAAGGCGAAGGTAGCTGATCATTTAAACTAGGAGCTTTTTCTGGGGGAAGGAGAGGAATTAGTTCCCTACCAGGGAGGCTTTGAACGGGCCAAGCTGCCAGAGTTGTGGGATGAGATGTGCTTTCTTCTCATGAAATACTTCACATTGGAAGGTCAGTTCACCAGGTTTTATAATTATCACCTCCCTCTGCTTAATCATTTCAGGCGTAATTCTCTAATTAGTTTCCCTTTTTACTTGATGTCATCCCTTGAACACTCTATTTTTAGGGTTAAAGCTAAGATGGATAAGTAATCCTCTAAAAGGCTTGTCCCTCTACATCAAGGTCTCATCCTTTGTTTGTATAATTTCCATCTTTCTTTGGAGCCGCCTAAGCCAATTCAGACTCCTAGTTGTGAGGTTCCTACCAATCCTGACCCCCTTGATGTTGCCGTTTCTAAGGAACCTTGCCCTACCTCTGTTTCCCAAAAAATGAAAGGGGTTTCTTTCTCTATGACCACTGAGGAGACCACCATGGTGAAGGATATTCATACTTTGGCCTCTAAAGGGAGTGTGAAAAGTAAGAAAAGAAAACTCAGGGAGTTGGATGATGATATTGTGGGGGACTCTGTAGGGACCTAGAAGAATTTGAGCAGTGACCTTGTGGGACCTAGAAATAAACATAAAGCTAAATTGTCTGCTAAAGATAAGAATGAGGGCTTCTCATTTGGGGTGAGGACGTCTGGAAGGATTGCTAGTAAGCCTGTTCCGCAAACTAAACTAATTAACTACTCTAAAAGTGCTTCTGAAGCTTCCACTCAAGGGGACGATCAACTGAATTCCAAAGACATTGAAGTTAAAGAGATCTCTGAAGATGATGCGGCTAAGGATGAAGGGAAACATGTTGATGATGGTGATCCTGTGGACAATGCTGGTGAAGGGGAGGAGGATGATTGTGGAGGAGGTTGGAGAGGAGACTAATGAGGAAGGGGATGGCCATAGACATGATCTTGCTGTCCTTAGGGGTCGTGTGGATGATCTAGAGTAGAAGGTTTCTTCTATGGGAGAGCTCTTAAGTAGCGTGCTCTGTCGCATGATGATTCTCAACCTATCTCTACTACAGGAACTTGGGACTCGTGCTAATGGAGAGGAGGAGGAGAAAGTCAAAAAACTTGATGAAATTGTTGAATTTCTAGCTAAAGGCTGGAAGAATGTATCTCCTTAGTTCTATTACTTTTTATGTTGTCTTTCTACTATTACTATCTACTAGTTATAGGCTGTATATGCTATTTTTGCTGTAGTTGGTCTGGTGGCTCTTTTTGTTCTTGATCCTCTGCTATCTCTTTTTGTCTTGATGTAAGGGTTCGGCCCCTAGTTTTTGCCAACTTATATAATCAAAAACATCATATATTATATTATTATTAGATAATGATATAATATATGATATTACATATTATAATATATATAATTATTATATTATATTATATATGATAATAATAATGTAATAATAAATTATAATTATATTATACAAAATATGATATTATTATAAATTTATATATTGATATCGATTTCATTTGGTGGGCTGCAAAATACTTTTCCCAGGCATTAATTTTTAATTTATTAAATAGTTCTGACAAGTTCAGAGAATCATTGTTGGTCGATCCTTACACGAGCCGAAGATTGACGCTAACAAAAATCTAGACAACGAATAAATGCATATGTCAGTTGAGGCACGTGTTCATTAATGATCTTCCTTTAAATCTTGGAGGTCTCCAGCAAAATGGCACTCGGCTAGCTTGCTCAAAATATAGCATGGAGACTCCCATAAGGCTCCACTGCAATAAGCTCCAGGTCGCCTTTCTGGGCCGTATCAGAGATGGCAGACTAATGAACATTTGTAACCAGCAAAATTGATTCTTCCTTGAGGCAGTGAAGATGGTCCTCAGTAAATACTTCTTGGTCTCCGAGGATAGATATAGGGTAAATTCAGACATTTCCTCACGCTTTCTGGCTTCTTTGTTGGACCTAGGAGAGGTAAAGGTGGATGCACTGATGATTCTATAGGAGGTATTCACTCCAGATATTCTTTTGGATGACATAGACATGTTGATTTATGTAGAATTGGGGGTTGGTATCTTGTGGCTGAGAGACCTGGAGAAGCTTTGGGAGGGATAGAAGGGTGTAGCTAGGCAACTATTCCTGCTAAACATGAATGAGCAACAACTGGGAAGGCACATGTTTTGGGTGGCTCATGGGAGACACTTTCTTCAGCGGGCAATTGGAATGGACATAGAGGAGACATTGGTATGGCTTGAATACTTTGCAGCCATTGTGAGTGCGGGGGGATTCTACTTGCAGTGGCCGTAGGAGTGGTCGGGCTCCCAGGGCCACTTTTTTTGGTGATTTTCATGCTGGGGTGGTAGGGTGGTAAGTTTTTGAGGAGTTGCTCAGTCAAGGGGCTAGGGATTTCTATGGTACTATGGTAGCCTCTCTAGTGCTATGTATTTTTGGAGCCTGGGCTAGCCGCTGTAGTGGTTTTTGTATTGATATAATTTCCTGAGTGTAAATCTTTTTGTATTAATATAATTACCCAAGTGTAAATCTTTTTGTATTAATATAATTTCTACTTTATTATTGATGCAATGATGTCAATGTGTTCATTTTATTCTATTAGTTATTATATCATCAAAGTGGGCCCGACTTCATATAAATATTAAAGGAGCTACAGACTCTAGCGAAATGTTTTGATTCTAGATGGACGGGTGTAGTTGAATTTCAAAATGAAAGTCTGGAGCGCTAGACTTGCAATCTCAAACCTCTGGAATCAATCAAGAGCCGTTAGATTTACAAAGATCAATGGTTGAGATTAACAATAGTTTTCAAATTTTCAATTCCACCGTTCGATGTACGTGCTATATTAAATAATTAATTTAGGCTACGGACTTGCATGTCATCCTTAAATTTCATTTGAAATTTAAAGTGGGAGTACTTAGTACAAGTGTACAACTAAAACTACATACTTGTACTAAACTTTAATAAAAGAATTTACCACATTTCACTCGCTTTACTTCACAATTGGCACTTAGCATTTAGCAATTTTAATTGATACTACTTGGGAGCGAGAGGGTCAAGGACTCAAGTGACAAGGAGATTGTAGTGCACCAGAAAATTTAATATCAATTGTGTGATGCCACAGATTCACTCAGTGCCAGTCTTTGTATTCATCTTATCCGGGTATGTGAAATACAGAAATACGTTATTCCTATTACTATTGATGTTACTATTGTCCTTGAGACTTTAGTTTTTTCAATCTTGGGGTTTAGGGTTGAGTGTTTACAAGTATGTCTACCAGCACTACCAGACCAAAAATTGGGAAAACCAAAAAAAAAGAAAAAATAGACTATGCCAGACTGCTTAAAGCCCCAGGTTTTACAGATGAATACCATGATATTTATGACCCTATAATTTTTGGAAGGTTTACCTCAGTACTTAGGTTTTCATTGGAGAATAAGGTACATCAAGCGCAAGCTAAGCAACTTGACCCAAAAAAACTAATACCAATTAACGAGATGACTACACCATGGGTGGTTGGATTGGGATGCTTGATGTTACTTAAGGTTTTCCCTTGCCTTGAATTTATCATGGTCTGTGCCTAGAATCATGATGAAAAAAGAAAAGCAATAGTTAAAAAAGATAGCTAGAAAATAATTCTTCCCATTAATGGAAAACATTTTGGCAAATTGCTGGGTTTTATCGCTGAAGAATGTGGAGCAGTCCTCATAAACCTAGAAAAAATTGCTAATACTTATGAAGTAGTTAGTGAAAATAACAAAATAAGATTTATCAAATCTCTAATAGCGGATGGTCTCTAACTCAATCAGAATCATAAGCCTCCTTATAAAATTGATATTTTTAGATCATGGGTCTAGGATATTGTTTCCATGCTAGTGTTTTTCCTTGGATTGGATAATAATAGTGAAGTGGATGCAAGCCTCCTTGAAATGGTATACAATATCCATCAATTGATGCCTCTTGCTAAATACAGATTTCTTGAGCACATTGCAGAACCCATGCATTATCAGTTTCTAATGATTAAACGAAGCCAAAGTGAACCTCCCACTCCTAGTACCAACAAAAAGACATTTAGGTTCACAACCTACTTGTGCTATTTTTTTCTAGTGCAGTTTACTGGGATGTTTCAGGACAACAAGCTTCAAATTTAGCGTCAACAAGATAAAATTGGACTACTAGATTGGACCCATAAGATAAAGATGTATCATAATCAAAAGAACTACAATCATTTTGTGGACTATTTTTGGCTCCATTGTATGAAACCATTACAAATACTCCAATGCCTAGATTGCTTGAGTCTTGTAGAAATTGCATTCAACTGGGAAAAGAAATACAATTGGCTGACTGGTACTTAATGGAGGAATATATTGTCCTGAGATTTTATGGATCAGAAGCACATCCCCACAAATTTCCAATACATGTGACAGAGAGGGTTTTTGCATTGGAATACATACGACAAATGGAGAGTACTGATCAGTTGTACTTTGTTAGTCAGCAAAAGAAGAGCATATTTCCTTCCTTACCTTTTTCATGTGGAGGGTTCACATTCTAGAGAAAAGCATTCACTGTGGCACATGAAATTCTACAACTTTTTAAATTTGATGTTGACTGTCACTAGCAGTATGACCCATGTGACGTGATTAAAAGAAGGCTTGTGGCCAATAAGAACGCTCCAACTAAAATTCAACATGAAAGTAAACCCCTGCTAGAAATGTTGAAAAACAAGAATTCTTGGGAGGAGGTGAGAAAAGTCATGGAAGAAACTACTGCTCAAAGAGGTATTTCTTTTGAAAATTTGTCATCAGAAATAATGGGATTGCATCCAATTCCACAAACACAGAGAGATGCACTGGAAAACAAGAGATTCAACAATTTCTATACAAAAGCTGCTGAAAATCTAAGTGTACAAAAATTTAGAGACTCTAAAACAAGCTTATACAGAGGAACATTGGTCACCGTCAAAAATTTATGCCTTTTGGTCTATGAGGAAGGATCTCGGTGATCCAAAAGCTACTGCAGATCTTGAGGACGTCTCAGAAGATGGAGAGTTCAGTAAATTGTGGGATAAAGAGCATCCCTCTGAAGCTCAAGCAACTAATGTTGAAAGTGATGATGATGATTAAAACAAACCCAAAGATCTTAGTGCCTATGTATTCAAACCTCATATGAGTGAGAATGCAAGACAAACATATACTAAAGGGGCATCAATAGCCCAAAAATTGGGTTATGAAGGTGGTGGTTTGGGGCCCACAAGAGAAGGCATTTAGATGGTACCAGAGGTATACCCTAGAAAACCTAATTATCTTCTACTCGGCATTAAAGGTGATGAACAAGCCAAAGGGCATACACATACAGATCAGGAGATTAGATTTGTTCTAGCTTTAAATCCTTAGAGTGAGATTCAATCACTAATAGTACCACAAGGGTCTTCTGATCTACATGTTTCTCATTCTTTTCTTGCAAGAGATGGTGGACATTCTAGTGCTACTAGTGGAAAATCTAGCGATGGTATAGGTATTAGTAGTAGTAGTGGTCAATAAGAGATGCAACAACAAACTCAGAAGAGGCAATTAAAAACATTAAATAAAAATATAGACAAACTTAAAGAGGAAGGCCTTGTGAAGACTAAGAAGCAGAAGGTTATGGCAAGCTTTGATTCCACATCCACATCAAAGTAGTTGTTTGCAGAAGACACCCTCCTCCTATCGTTAGTGTGATTGGGACAAGAATGACTAATATTCAGCCACAATTAATTAGAGATGCCACCAAAACTACAACTACTCCTTCGCCATTCAAAGTTATGCTAAGTGTCACAGATTGTGATTACAAAGATAAGTTTGAAAATAAAGCAAAATTATCTAAAAGTCACAAGAAACAAGTGCTAGAGATAGAGACTACTACAACTTCAAGCCTGCAACAACTAGGGTATTGGTTACATTTGACCTAGAAAATGAAAAAATGGATTGCATGATTATTGTGCCCAAAGTTCAAGATAAACCAGAGGACCAGATGCAATGATCTGACTATGAGGTGAGCGCCATCCAAGTGGATTTTTCTAGAATGAAGAATTCTAACAAAATTAATGTATCAAAAAAGAACAACGAAGTGGTGTACACATCACTGCTAAAGCAAGAGAGAGAAAAAAAGGTATGATTATTTTTAATTTCCTAGTAACCTTCTTGAATATATTGTCTACAAATCAGAGTTGTAAGATAGACAGGTCACATCTTCTAGTAATTGAGTTACAATAGAAGGAAAATATATTCAGTGATGTTAATTCCATTCATATTGCTCTTTTTCATTTAACTTTGTGATTTACGTAACAGGTTGGAGATTCTTATAGGAAAGTTACAGGCAGACATAGCAAGTAAAAAAGCCAAGAGGAAAGGAGCAGAGAACAAGACCAAAGAATTAGAGAAACGGATAAAAAACTCTAACTCTACATCTACAAGTGAAGTGAATAAATAAACAGAGGAGGAAGTGAATAAACTGAAGAAAATGTTAAGTGAAAGTAAAAAAAATATGATATTCAAACAACCAATTCAGAAAAATTAGAACAATCCTTGATTGAAGCCAATACCAAACTAGAGCAATTAGAAAAAGTAGGATATATGTGGCAAGAAAATGTGGAGAGAGAGAAAATTCTCTAAAAATTTGCAGAAAAAACTGAAGAATGCAGAGAATGACATAAAATCCTACCAAAACAAAGTATCTGAATTATATAGAAACCCAATGGTTTATATAAAAAGTAACATTTGGGAGAAAATAATGAAGAGGATTGATGATTTGTCTAAAATGTTTGGATTCATTGATGATCTAGTATTATGTAGTAATATACTCAAACAATACATTGCTGAAAATGGAGATATAGCAACTTCAAGACAGTCAGATGCAAACAAAATTTTCTAATCAATCTACATAGCTAGTGGTGAAGATTTGGAATCCAAAGGAATTTAGAACCGTATTGATGCCACAATAAAGACCTCAACTATCATTGAAAAATGTACGAAGCTAGAAGAAGCACATGAACTTTTTGTACAAGCTGTATTATTGACAAAGCAACTACAAAAAAATGTAGAACACTTCAAAAGCTTGGTTTGCCAGTGGCTTTTGACCCATCATACCGATACATTGGAAAGGATGCTTTCTAAAAGAAGATGGAGGATAAAATGAACTTCAACAAGGACCAATTTCCTCAAAATCTTGATGAGGCAATTTTTATGGATTCCATCCTACCACTGATAACCTTGAATGCAACTTTGAGTGATACATTCAAGTCAAGTAACAATATTAGTTATAAAATATTATCATAGTTACAACTCAGTAACCATGGGTTAAGAAAAATTACACTTTCATCAGATGAAGAGTGGAGCACTCTACAAAAGATGATACAATGATTTAGTAACATGTGTTTCCAATGACATCAATACCAGAATGACTAGGCTATTAGACTGATGTCTCTGGTTTTTTGGCATCCGTTCTTTCTATTGTCTATCTAGACTGCCCTAGGGGTTGCTTTGTACTGGGTTCAGTACCCTTGGATTGCCGCTTATCTAATAAAAAACATGTGTTTCCAAGTTCCAACAAAGCATTGTGTAGAGTTGGTTTTGAACAAGTTATTGTACATTGTAAATGTAATACTTCAGTCTTCAATGTATTCTAATTTCCTTCAGACCTTCAATGTTCATTTAAAAACCAATATAACACTAAAATCCTTTTATGTGTTGAAATTGTCTGTATTATTTAATTGCCCATTTCATATTAAATATTTGCTAATGGTGTATATTAATAATATAATATGCTACAACATTATTCATAAATTTCAATCTACAACTGATAAAATGCTCATGAAAAATCATTGAACATGCAAGAAACTTAAACTTATAACTCCAGAAATATGGGCAACCTATCAGAATTGTATTATATTTCATTGTTCAAAACTTCCCGAATCTTCCAACAACATTACAAAGTAGTACTTGTATCTTATTTACTTCTCAAAATTTCCAAAATCTTCCAACCACACAAGAATGAGTAACACAGTTCTTTTATAGACCAAGAACGTGTACTCAAAATTGATTACATTGTCATTTCAAATAGGTTCTGGATACAATGCACAACCAACATGGCATTGAGAACATTAATTTCATTTCAGAGAAGAAAAGAGGAGTAGATGGACTTTGGGAGATGTGTAGCCACCTGAAGATCTACCCCGTTAATGCTGGGGAAAAGGTGGTTGGCTTGTTCAATCATGCGACCCATACTTGTCCTTCCATTCACTATATGTCTTTTCAAGTGGCCAGGGGAATTAGATAACCTCTGTGATCTTGCCATTATGACTGACATAGTTGGCATCCAAAATAGACTTTACATTCTTGCAAAATGTATCAAAAGTTAATTGATGACCATTACCTATTATTTCTCTCTTCCACTTGTCTAGGTCCTTAGCCTTCCCATCAACCTCCAAAATATGTGGCAACCATTAAGTGTCCATCGTTTCTATTGCCTACATCTTTTCCCTTAAAACTGTATCCAATTTTAATTGAAAATTGGCCACATCCTTGAAATGTTTCAGTATATCTGACACCAATTTCAACTCAGGAGGTGCATTTTATCAAATCTAGAACACCTAAGAAAATATCTGACCTCTAAAGTTCTTGGTAGCCACTTAGCTTTCACACTTGATAGTCTCTGCTTATCAGATTCATGCTTCTCATAGGCTATCCTTAATTTTGAGTAAGTCCTCTAGGCCTCCTCCACTCTGGCCAAGATTTTGGTCACTTTGTTTTTTTATCAAATTGGTGACCATGTCCTTTACTTTGTTCTCCTTTTCTTCTTTCATTTTTTTTTATCCTCCTTCAATTCTGTGATTTATGAAAGGAGAGGTTATGTGTCATCTGGAAGTGACTCTGTAGTCTGAATGACAGGGGGACTTTGAGATGGACCAGGCTCTAATTGTGGTTGCCCTTCATATTTGCTCAACCTGTCCATGGCCACTGCATATTTCTCCAACAATTCATTATAGTCTTTTTGCAGTTTAATTGTCATTGCCTCAGCAAATTGTGTAGTTTGCACATTTAGACTAGCATCTTGAGGGATAGGGGTGTCTGACACCCTTCTAATTATGACATTGCCAGTTAGTTCCTCCAAACCAACTTTTGGTTTCTTATCACTAGGGGCCAATGCCCAAATTGCCAAGCTTTCAAACCTTGGGTCAAATGCACCACCCTGCAAAGCTTTGCTGATTTGTTCCTCTATCATATCAGAGTCATCCCTTGTTATGGTATCAAATTCAATTAAATCTGATAGAGTCCAATGTGGTAGTAGTAGGATGTTGCTTTTGGCTACAAGAGCCCTGCCCTCCTCTGAGGTTATTGCACTGATATCCTTATTAACCTCACTCAAAAGCCTTTGAGTAATAGTATCATACTCAGAGGGGTCAGCACCACTCCTTACTTCCTCAATTCTCCTTTGAAATTCTTCATTTTTTGTCTATAGCATGAATGACCTGAATTCAGGTGTGCTAACAAATGCATCATCTGCAATAAATTGGTTACATGCTAGTACTGTCATATCTTCTGTATCAACTTCATTGTTAATTATTGACCTTGTCAACCTATTATCTGGTGGAGAGTATGGCCTTATCCTTAATGGGGAACTCACCTGATGAGGAGGCTCCTAAATTTGTTCTTCTGCTGCTTCTTCCATATGTTCCACAACTTCTGTCTCCACCTCTGCCTCAAGGTCAATGATTTTCTCTCTCTTTGGAGTAGGGGAATCAAGGGATTTTTCTTCTCTTACATACCCCTATAACTGCTTGGTTGGTAAGATGGCCTCTCCTCACCTGCAGATGCACTAGCTATCAATTCTTCTACCTTGGAAAAGATCATCTTAATTCTCCTTATGGGATCTTGCACTTTAGCAAAAGCCCCAGGGTATGCAAGATTGGCATTTCTCTTCATCCTCTCTCCCTCAATCACTGCATTCTATTTATTTCTCAAAAGATATATCTCCTGCATTGACTGACAGTTTCTTACTATATCATCATCGAAGATGACTTCGTGGGGGTAACCAGGCCTACTAACCTTCAACCTTATTTTGTGAATACAACCCTCAGGGTCAAATGCTCTCACTTGCTCTATATCCATCCTGTAACACTGAAGCATGGAGCCAATCTGATCCAATCCATTCTTATCAATTGTTATAAAATCATTGAGCTTCAATGAAGTAGGGATGAGTGACCCCTTCTTGTGCTTTCTAAAATGCTCCTTGTCAGCTTCATTTAATTGCCTTATGATTTCCATGAAGGCAATCCTCTTGGGCACAAACTTAGGCGGAGTTTAAGGTGGAGCCTCACACCCATAAATCCTAATGCAAGTAGTATTTGCATGCAGCAACCATTCTCCCCATTTGTGTTCTATGTTCAAGTGTGGGCTCTTTCCAAAGGTCTCAAGAAATCCTTAACTTCTTTAGGTATTCTGTCCCCCTCAGGTTTTAAGAAACCTAAGACATTCCTTACAAAATGCTCCTCAAAAACAACATAACTAGAATCCTTAAATGCATGTCAAGCATGCAAGTCCACATTTGCACTGGCATCATGTTGCCTTGTTCATCTGTCATCCTCACTTGTAAATCTTTATGCCACTGCTAGTGGCCTAACAGAGAGAATAGGATCATGTGGCACATCAAAGAATACCATGTGAATTCCACAAGGGGACCTACAATATACAGGTTGTTTTTTATTGTCACCATCTGCTTGTGCATTTTCTCAGCCAACTAACTCACATAGTCATATGGATGTCTAGTTCCAAGATCTTGAATACAAACTGCCATTATCATCAAGGATATTGGCATTCTGTTAGCTGCATCCCTCCCAAGCACATGGCATAAACTATGGTAAGTTCTGACAAAATATTCCATGAACAATTTACAATGGAAGGGCTCCTCTTCTCTGTCAGAAATTTTTACCAGGCCTCCATCAACTCCCCTTGGTCTATGCTTGGCCAGATTGAATGATCTATAGGCATATCTGACAATCTTATACTTTTATTTGAAGGCATTCAGGTCAATGGGCATACTGGCAGTAGGGTCTAAATTGAACATAGTTGAAATATAGGATTTTGTGAATCTAATTATGATAGAACCATTCCCAGACAGAATAGACCTAGTTTTGGGGTCATATCTACTTGCAATTTCTCTAACCAGGTCTAGATTGACAAAGACATTGGAGCATATCAACTTGGCCAAATCAAGCTTCCAGGCTTGGCAAATAGGGGCTCTATAGTCTTCTCTATTATGCCAATGCTCAAATAGGCTCCACACTGATACGGGTATCCTAGCATCTCTACAATTCACACACAAGTCACAGATTTTATCATTTTTTCTTACTTGTCCTAGCCCTGTTACAACTTTCCTCAATGACCTGGGACATTAGATCATGAGGTCTTTGTCTAGACTATGTTTTGAGGTGGAAGGTTGACTAGACTGACTCATCCTTCTAAACTATGTTTATGCAATTAACTTAGGGCTTCTGCAACTATAAATTACTTCTTAACACTTTGAAATGAATGGATAGCTGAATTGATGAGACACAGGGGAACAGAAGCCACTTACTAGTTTTTGATGCTAATAGAAGCTTGGAATCACATCAACTTGCTCATTTTGAAGCTCCTTTAGCTGGGAATGCAATTGTGCTCTCAAAAATGACAGATAATGCCCTAAATTATACCCTGTAATGCTAGATTTCTTGCCATTTGTAGTATTAATGTTGGCGACGATGACCATTACTCAGTACATGCCACGGATAGTTGAAAAATCCTCATTCGTAGGTAATTTGAAATGGGGCCATTGATCCTTTCCTTATGTTCTACAATCGATGAGTGAGATCACATGAACAGATTTGAAAATCTTTGTCACCACCTTTGAAAAAACCTTGACCAATTAGAACAAGCTAAATCAGTTGTACCCTCTCCACGGATCACATCACCTTTTTGTTTGGACCAGACATGTGGTGACTCGCACTTCGCAGCCAGAAATGGCTTACCACTTACCTACAATGCGATGGTGTGATTAAGCCCCCATGCATCCACCTTCCACTTGCTTTTCAATTCTTTAATAGAGGAGCGCCGCATGTCACCATCTTGCGATAGCACAACAAATATTCCCCTTAGAAAGATACCTTTGCGATGGAGCACAGCCGTAGGATCAAAAGTTCTTCCATGGACCACTGTCATATCGGTTGACGGATGGCAGTCATTTTGCATCATCGTGGGGAGGGGTGTGTGACGTCATGAAAAAGGCATTGCAAAGCTATGAAATGCGCTTTATTAAGCTTTAACCTAATACTTAAGGCTTTAATTTTTACAGGCGACATTAAGTAAGGCTAGGATTAGGGGCCAGTCAACTCACGGGTGTGAAGACATTAAGTTGTGACTTAAGCGACCGGTAACCTTCGACAAACAGTCAACAAAGGGGAAGAAGAAAAAGAACAAGAAGCAAAAAGCATAAACACTTAGAATTTCAGGGATTCAAAATTCAAATAGATGAAACCAAGCAAACTAGAAGCCCTAAATCCTAAGGAAGCACCACCAGGATGTTCTACTAGACATCGTGGAACAATCAGCTGGGGTCTACTATTTTAAAATTGATAAAACGTCATGATTGAGGAACCTAAATTTAGTGTTTGAATATTTATCTTATTCATTTTACTCAGAGTAAATTTAATGCTTTAAGAAGATATTGAGTGTTCTGAGTGATTACAAGGATTCTTAAGTAGAGTTGGTTTAGGAACTGATCAAAGTATGGTAATGCAACATGTTATTCTATAGTTTACAAGAGCTGGAGCCTGGGAATTTTAAAAAACCATCACAATGCAATAAAGGAAAACAAATGAAACACTACTGTGGTTATAGAGAAGAAAAATTACTTCACATTTAGTTGAATGCTTGTAAAAATTATCAGAATCACACAATAATAAATGAAAATATTAATTTTTTTGATCGAAAATAAAAAATGTACATCACAAATAGACAAATTGAAATAAAATGCCATCAACAACATTTTGGAGTTTGGAACATGTAATACAATATAAATACCTAGTAGCTTCTAAATCCCTTCAAATTGCCAAATTATCTCATCATTCAGATTCTCTTGATCGTCCCTATGACCATGATATCTAGAATCCTCTTGATCATGTTCTTCAGTTTCTTCTATCTCCATATCTCCACTTAAGAGCGTCTCATCATCACCACTACCACTACATGTGGCACTGGTATTCATTGTGTCATTGTATTGTATGCTATTATTGTTTGAAGTGTTGCACAACCCTCTTCTTTCACATGAGGACCTCCAGATTGCGAGTGCCCTATCAAAAGGAAAACTCTGGATATCATGTGTAGTTGTATACATCCTCAAGCAATTTTCCAAATTCTTGTCAAGTTTATTTCTTATCTTTGATTTCAAGAACCCCAATGCATTGAAAAATCTCTCATCCTCTATCAACCCCAATATCATGGTTTGACATAAATCAACAAGTTTGAAAAATTCTGATAATGCATCACGCAATATTTTGCTTTGACTTAAGGTTGCCCAAAGCTTTGTTATTGATCCATGTTGGTGGCGAGCCTCCATGAATTTAAACTGTTCCCTCATTGAAATTGCAAATCAACCTGATTGATCACTGATCTTAGTTTGATTTAAAATTCCTTCTATTACTTATCCATTGAATTCTATACTTTTGCAAAAATGATTTGTTAAGGTCTTTATCTTGTTGTGAAAATTAATTGGCTCATAGTTGACCCAATATTGAGGATACACGATAGACATGGCTTCAAGAAGTTCATCATGAGGGAATCGATCTCTAATCTCCTAGGAAAGAGATCTCGCAATACTCTTTAAAGTAGTATTTACATAATTAACAATCTTGTCAAAATCTTCCCTTGAAACAGGTTCTTCTCTGATAGTGCGCTTGACCTTGTTTAAATAGTACATTGGTATCTCAAATCCCTTTACAGAGACACATAACTCCCCACTACCATTAAACAGTAAAAAATTAGCATTATTGGTCACATTTGTTATCAAATGCCAGCTGCTAAATTTTGGACTTATGAAGGACTGGCTTGATAGATATAGATTATCGAGGGTCATGCATATCATTCTACATAGTCTAGTATATTCAGAAATATACATAGTCCTTTCTTGGGCTTTTTTTAGAAGCATGTTCATTTCCTCCAGCATGGGAAGAATACCAACTAAAATGAGGAGTGTCTCTATGTCACTTAACCTATGTAAGACTTCAGGAGCCTTGTCAACTGTGAAGTGATTTTCGTACATTAAACCAATCAAGGATTGATATTCTACAAAAACTCTTTTAGCTGGTTCAAGCAAGGAGCTCCATCTGGTATCAACATCCTTAAGAAGCTTGTTTCTTGCAGTTATTCCCTTAGCAAAATGTTGAAATTCCAAAAACCTTTTGGGACTTTGGCAGAAGTATGAGGAGAGCTCGCAGACTAGATCTTCAACTTTTGATACTGCAGGAAACTTGCTCACAATTTTAAATGCTAAATTCATTCTGTGGGCCATGCAGTGAATGCCAATCATGTATGGTGAAATAGGAGTTTGTAGCTTCGCACACAGACCATTCCTATGACCTTGCATTACTGAAGCTCCATCTGCCCCTACACACACCAACTTTCTCGCAATTGTGCAGTCATCCATACCTCCAATTTCATTCAAAGATTTCTTAACTATCTCAAATAGATTTTGTGATGTTACATTCTCCTTCATTTTATAAACAGAGAGTAGATGAGGTTGGTGGACATGATTTGCCACAGTATACACATGCATACATACCCAGGAAGTATTATCTATTGCTGTAACTTCATCTAGAGATAATGCAATAAAAGTTGACTCTTTTTTTTTTTCATGTAAATCACATTTTTCTGCCTCAGCAAGAGAACTTGCCCATTCCCATCCACTGTTTATTGACCAGTGTGTGTTGGGAAAATTAGGAATGCCCATAAAAGATAATAAACTATTATATTCAGGGTAGTCTGTCATAGGACGCCCTCTGCTCAAAATATGAAAAACAACACCCAACTGAATAGTTTTTGCCATTTGTAATTCTCCCATCATCTTTCCAAATTAAGCTTCAATTGAACCTCCACCTACATGAATCTTTGCCTTTCTTTACAAATGTGCTTCATATTCAAGGGCATTCTTTACATGAAGACATTCTTCCTTCATTTTCCATCTTATCACTGATTTTTCCTATCCATCTATGATTTGTTTTTCATAAAATTTTCCAATATGTTTCTCTATGGTGTCAAGTTTTAAATGCAACCTCTTTTCCCTATGATATTTCCAACTGCAAATCTTACACTTGCATTCTGTGGGAGGTTCATCTTTGTTTTTATTCTCCACCGATTCAATGAATGGGAATTTTGACACCCAATCAATCTGAAAACTTCTTGACATTTCCTAGTCACGCCCCTTTTTTGATTTGGCTTTTCTTTTCCCCTTGCGTACACTTATAGGATCTTCATCTTCATTGATTTCTATAACTTCATTAGCTTCATTATCATTTGTTCTTGGAACATCATCTATGGAATTATCATCATTCTGACTACCTTGGGTATTCCCTCTAACATCATCTGTGGCATTCTCATCATTCCCAGTACATTGGGTATTCCCTAGATTTGGAACATCATCTGTGGCATTTTCATCATTCCCGATACATTTGGTATTCCTTGTAACATCATCTGTGGCATTCTCATCAATCCTGATACATTGTGTATTCCCTGGAATATCATCGGTGTCATTGTCATCATTCCTGCTACATTGGGTATTCCCTCGAATATCATCCGTGCCATTGTGATGCAAGTCAATAGATGGTACAGGTTCTGATGTTGTAGCTACATCCGATGGACCGCCAACATTGCCAAAGTACAACTTTATGTTATTGTTTCTCCATTTTGATGGCCTTGACCTCCTGTGAGTCCCTTCACCACCCTTAGACAACTTCTTCTTGCTCGACATCTCTCATGCATTAAAAGCTACAGAAATAATGTCATTTTGTTCAAGATGCAATCATAGATGATAGTATATAGATCCCTGGGTCCTAGATTCCTAGATTAAGATATGTCCCTAGTCCTAATTCCTACTCAATCAATATCATCTGTAACAAAGACATAAATAATCAACACGAATCTTATATTATTACACAATAAACTTGTAAAGAAATGATCACTTACCTTATAGTGACTCGCCAATGCCTGTAACTGTAACTTCTCTATGATCTGAAATGAATCAAGGATTCGAGAGCTGAGCTGAACAAAATGTGTAAACTTAAAGGACTAATTAGAGTTTCAAATGCATTTATATCAACACATATTTGGTGAATAATATGGTGATTCCCAGGTACTATTAATAGGACACTTATAAATGTTAGGCGAAATGGACCTCCATGAAACACATATATAGTAATTTTCTAGGTGAATATGGCCCTACAATTAGCATGGAGTTATAATGGTATTGGCAAAGTTGGTCCTTATACATGTGAACCATTTAATTATACTAGTGAAATTGGTCCTCATGCATGTCAACCATTTAATGATATTGGCGAATTGGGTCCTCATGCATGTCAACTGTTTAATGATATTAGCAAATAAGTTGGTGAATTAAAACATGCCTCTAAAATTCTAGGTGAATCACCGTTAGAACCGCGTAGTATACCTTGGAAAAAATACTAACTATGAATGAATCAAAAATTAATAGGGTGGTGAATCGAAACGCATTTGACCAAAATTCGTAAAAATTGGGCAAATTGGCCCCCCGCCAGTGGTAATGTATTCACCAATTCCTCATTCACGAAAATGAACTATTCACCAATTGGCAAAGATTCACCACTAAAAAAATCCTTGCTTAAAATGTTTCTCCAATGCCACAGGCTGCAAATCTAAAATTAGTAACAGAAAACCCTAACCCCACTATTGAAAATAGAAAAACCCGAATGAAAAAGATTTTAAAACTTTCTATTTTTATCCCAGTTGCAGGTGTCACATAGAGAGTGTAAGCGGTTCACTGTTAGGCTTATGTGTTTTAGTATATGGTGTGGGTAGTGTACTGTTAAACATATGTGATTCAGTCAAGTGTAGGCGGTGCACTAAGAAGCTTAAGCATTGCAAAAACCTATGCAGGTGTCAGACAATATCTGCAATCAAAATTTGACTGAAAACCCTAACCAACAAGTGAAAAATGTAATGCCCGGACTAATGTCGAACCCTAGGGTTGTAAGGTCAATTCTAGATGCCAGAAAGATGGAGGACTTTCAATCATTAACAGGATTTACCCAAGTTGCAAAAGAACCAAGTATAAAACCCTAGATAAAAGGCTTTGTAACATTCAAACCCCTAATGCTTTAAAAACACTAATGATTGATAAAAACCAGAGAGTAATATAAGTAAACAAGCCCTATGAAACAAGTTAGAATCCTGTAAAACAAACTGGGTTAGGGTTACTTAAAGATAAAACAAAAAGATTCAAGCCCTAAAACATAGGCGTATGTGTTGTAGAGACTCTCAAAGGTGGTGTAGATTCAGTGTAGGTGTCACGCCATATGACTCAAGCATCGTGCTGATCAGCTTATGCGTCTCACGGTATTCTGCATATAGAACTTTGATAGAAAACCCTAATTGTTAATGAAAAAGCCTCTTAGAGAAAAGGAAATTGAATTCTAAGATTGTGAGGTTGCTTCTAGAATACCAGAAGGATAGTAAAGTTTTTAGGCATTTACATAAAAAACCCTTATGCATTAAACCCTAATAAACCCTAGGTGTAAAATCTCTAAAGTATGAAACCCTGATGAAATAAACAACCTACACCAGAGGGTTATTCAAATATACAGAAGGTTAGAATCCTGCAAAAAAACCAGTTGGGTTAGCTTGAAAATAACCAAATACCAAAGTTTTACCCTAAATGAAGTCACAAGCATTGTAGAATTAGGTGTATGCATTGCAGATACTTCAAAAGCATCTCGCCATACGACCCAAGCATTGCACTGATCAACTGATGCATCACACGAGCTTTCTTATGCGTCGTACAGACCTACAAAATTTAAAACTCTAAATTCGCAGACTGTATGGTCGTTTCACGTCAGGTTCACCAATGTAGTCAGGGAAAAACTCTACTACAACCCTAAAATCTACAAATTGAAACCCTAACTATGCAATAGAGACCTTAGACAATCTTGAATCTAAGCATGCAAGCATAAGAACAAGAAACCCTAGGATATCTAATGTATTTCCTCCATTGCTACTATTCTACCCTAGTTATGATGCTGCACTCAGACTTGCAGGTCTGCAAATGGGATGGGAGCTCAAGTATTTTAAAATGGTAGAAGTCAAATTCACAAGTGGTGAGGTGAAAATGAGAGGGTCAAAGTGGTTTTATAGAAGGTGAAATGTGAATGGAGGGTTGAGATGAAAAGTTGACTTAGGGCAAAGATCAAGGGTTGAGAATGCTTTAGGTTTTCCAGCCACAAAAGGGCAAATTTGAATTTTAAATTAGAGGAAATGGTGAGGTGGGCAAGGTTTTAAAATTAAATATATTGTGGGAATTTATTTAATTTCTTGTGAGGAATGGGTGATTGTATGGAAATTTTAATTAAATAAGTGGGGGGGGGGGCTTATTTAATTAGGGTAATGTCTATAAATTAAATAAATGGATATTTATTTAAATTAGAGGAGGAAAGCGGGTGTATGATAGATGAATAATTAAATAATTATTTAATTATTTAATTATAGAGGAATTTAGAAGAAAATGACTAAAGTAATTAAATAAATAAAATTTATTTAATCACAAGCGTAAGAGGAATGAATTAATTAAATAATTAAAAATTATTTAATTAATAGAAGAATACAAAATTAGGGTAAATCATGTGTGAAAATGTCATTCGCAGGCCCAGGACAATTTTAAGTGTCTACAATGACCATTGAACGAAGCCCTTATTGAATATCTAGGATGAAGATGAAGTGCTTTCTAATGTCATACAAAACAATTATGGAAGGGACCCATAGCAAGACCCATGTCTAGTATGTCTGACCTGTCCACTACACAATATTCTACCTACAATCAACACACCAACCTATGCTTCCACTAGTAGCATGTTTCATCATTTTCTGCCCCATAGTTGTAGCCTCAATTTATTAGGATTAGACATTGCCTCTGTCATGAAATTTGCAACACCAGTTGACATTACACTAGGTAGGACACTTAATATCAACAGTGAATTGACATTTGTCCAAAAGACTGAGCTGATAACAATGTTACAAACTCACAAGACAACATTTGCATGGGACAATCATGATATGAAGGGCATTGACCCTAACCTTTGCATGCATAGGATATACATCAATGAGGGATGCAGGCCAGTTAGGCAGTCTCAAAGAAGGATGAACCCTATCATGAGAGACATAGTGAGAATGAATTACAAAAACTACTGGATGTAGGATTCATATATCATATATCAGATAGTCAATGGGTATCCCCACTAGTCATAGTAACAAAGAAAGGAGGTAAGTGGCAAGTTTGTGTAGACTACAGAGAATTGAATACTGCCACTAGGAAAGATCACTTCCCTCCTCCCTTCATTGATCAAGTATTATACTCCTTGGCTGGGAAAAAGTGTAAAGCCACTCAAACCATCACAAAAGTAAAACGAAGTAAATAATCCATTTAAATTACAACATCACAAGTAACAAAAGTAAAATGAGGTAAATAATTTGCTTAATTACAACTTCACAAGAAAAAGATAAATCTCATAAATATGAATCAATAAAATTCATTAAATCTTACAAAGTCTCATGCTCAATCTAGGTGAAAGCACTATAATATACAAAGTCCATTGGCATTCATGCCATAATACATCCAATTACAAGTTACAATAATCATGTACAACAAGTAAAATAAATCAATACACTCTCCAGTCCCCATGAACCAAATGGTTCTCTTGGGAACATGGCTCAAGCACTTTTCCACCCAACCATGAAGCAATTACACTTCCCTAGATCCCTTCATGACACGAAGGAAACCTAGCCTTGGATAAAATGTCTAGCTACCTGGAACAATTGGCAGGTGGAAACACCCGATGCAACCTGATCTCTAATGTGCAATTCTAAATAATGAAATGTAGATTGTCTCACAATAGGATGTGGCAGAGATATATATCAATAAAGTTTTCTAGACAAAATATTCATATTTTTCAATGATAGGTCATTTAGATCTAAACCTTTAAATCATAGTAACCAGACAATTCTTGAAAAAAGGAAAAGCCATCTCTGATAATCTACATTCGACATCCTAGCCCAAAAGTAACCCAATAACATTCCTATATAAATCTACTTTCATTCCCCAAGAAACAAGTAAATAAATAAGAAAAATAAACAATCAAAGTTCTTCTATAGTCCATTTCTAATTCCCTTTCCCAAAACATCAATCATGAAAACACACTTTCAACAAATAGTACATCTTTTGTTCACAATTGCATCTATAAAACTATTAAATTGGTTTTATATCCTAGTTCATATTTCATTCAATTTCCATAATACATTAAGTTTTCTAATTCATTCAAATCAAGAATACAAATTCTCTTCAAGAAGCTCAATGATATTTACATCTCAGAATTTACTTCATCACAATAACATATAAGGAAAAGATAGTTTTTAACTTATAATCTATTCATTCCAATATCTGTAAAGTAGTAGGTTTTCTAAATAATTTAACAGCCTTACTGTCATTGTTGTGACAGGATGCTGAGGAAACTCATAAATAGGCTTACTGTCGCACTAGCGACAGGAACTATGGAAGTCAAAATAGGTTGCTGTCACTCCTGCAACAGAAACTATATAGAGGTCTGAATTCACAAGGAAGTTACTGTCTAGCTAGAAACATTAATTAAGCAGGTACGAGATGACATTAAAATCATTAAACATAGCTACATCAGGAACTGTAAATCTAATTACAAGAGGAATAAAACTTGTTGTTATAGGTAGTTTAGAATTAATTTGAAATGATAGGAACTCTCAACATATCTAAAACTCATGGACAAGTTACTTTGCATGGGTCTGATCCACACAGAAACACAGAAACATAGTTATAATTGGCCCAGGTTTGGAAAGAAAGCAATCCCTGCTCAACAATTAGGTAGCCAAGAGAGAGTTCTATCTGAGGCGGTGGCTAACAAAAGAAATAAAAAGAAATAGAGGAATAAACCAGAATAGTTGACAAGTGTAGAAACTGGCAGAGGAAGTCAGGAACATGCAATCAGATCAAATCCATGGTAGGAAAAGAGGAGGGCAACAAGGTCTAACACCCACATAGCCAAAATACTTCACCTTCTTGCTAGTTTGACATGTTGAACCACATCAACACGATGGTTAAGTAACATTGTCTGACTACTAAAGATAAAGCTAAGGTGGTCGATCAGAATAGAGGGGTAAAACGTAGGTCTAGGTCTGTTACTTAGCAGCCAAAGGAAAGGTAGGTCGAGGCCTAGAAGAGGAAGTTGATCGACAAAACATAGACCAAAAAAAAAAATAGTTTCATAGGCCAATTTAATCTATGTTTTAATAGTTTTAATCCACCATATTTATTGCCAAGGAAAACTAGGGAAAATACCTGAATTCGCTTGCTGAAGGAGGTTGAATTCCTGCTATTGACACTGCCCTTTCACTACTATCTCTTGTTGCTGTTCCAGAATCAATGAACTTCTCCTTTGCCGTTAAAAAATCATGGTGTTCTATCTCTCTTGAAAACTTCTTCGTTTATCCAAAAACTCTTCTTATTTTTGGCGTTTCAGATTTAGGTTTTGGGTTTGGTTGATAACTGAAGTTTCTAATTTAGTTTGCATGAGTTTGCATTTAGAAAATCTCTCCAATTTCAATTTAGTAGAATAAAATAACTTATTAGCTTTATGTCACATGCATAATAGTAACTTATTTTTAATTCTCTTTATTTAAAATTCTAAATATAATATTGATATTATTAATATAATTTAACTACTTTTAATAAAACACAATTACTAACACATAATTACTTTAATCAATCAAGAAGTATTTACAATAATATATTAAATATTATTGTTTATGTCTAATTTAGATATTGTCTTCCAAACATCCATATCTATAAAAATAGGAAACATTTATTATTTATTATTAAATAAAATAAAGTACACTATTTAAAATATAAATCAAAAAGACATTAATATTCATGACTAAATCAAGCATTCAAAAGGAACTTACTGTCACAATTAAAACATAATATTTTCTAAGTATCTAACAACCAATCACATTTATTATCCACACAATGATGCATAATAAGCCATTAAAAAATGCAATATGAGACTATGTGAGTGTGTGAGTGCATCAGGGTTAACCATCCCAAACAGTTCTTGCCAAGTGGCTAGAACATCTCTACCTCAACCATGTTCTCATCTTGGACGAGTACCTGCATTCATTTGCACTCAATTTGATGTCAATAGGTTAGTTCCCCAAAACATAGTCAAAGAAAAACATTATAATCACATAGATAATATTTAATATTTAAATCAACTTTCTAATTTACGTAAATATAACTTCATGATAATTACCTTCACATACGTGGAATTTACTCAAAGTAAAACAATAATAGTAAATGTTCACTGATCTAGAATAATTATAGAGTCCATGAAAACTAGATGTGACATCCTTCCCCACTAGGAAGAGACATCATCCCAATGTCTTATTACACAACAAAATAATAATGTGTCAATCCACCACCAACAAAGTATCAAAGTATCATAAAACAATAACAATAACTCAAAGTATCATAAAACAAAAACAATAACTCAACGTATCATAATCATGCATGAATAAGAAATCTATGCTATATCCTCAAATGAGGAAAAGATCTATCAATCTCCTCCACATCCTCCCATTTGGCACTATCCTCTAAATACTGGTCCCATTGGACCTTATACTACACCACATCCCTGCTACGCAACTTAACATTGCGCTTCTCCAAAATTTGAGTGGGCTCCACCAACACCACTCCCGGATCCTGAACATGTAAAGCACACCAATCAAGAATATGTAACACATTAGGATGATAACGCTTAAGTAAGGACATGCAAAAAACATTATGGATTCTGGCAAGTGCAGGCAGTAGAGCAAGTCTATATGCTACATGATTGATCACTTCTAAGACATCAAAAGGTCCTACAAAATGAGGATCAAGTTTGGACGCTTTGCCAAATGAAACTAAACTCTTCCGAGGTCTGACCCTCAAGAAGACTGTCACCAACTAAGAACTGTCTAGGTGTCCTATTTCTATCTACATAACTCTTTTAATGATCTGAAGCTTGCTTTAACTTCTCTTTGATCAATTTCATCTGATCATCCATTTCCCTTAACATATCAGGACCAATCACTATTCTATCCTCCACCTTATCCCAACTGATAGGTGTTAGACACCTACGCCCATAAAGAGCTTCAAACAGTGCCATTCCCAAAGATTCATGGTATGAATTGTTGTATACAAACTCTACCAATGGAAGATACTCTTCCCACTTATACTGTTGATCCATACAATACATTATGAGAAGGTCTTCTACAACCTGATTGACTCTTTCTATCTAACCATCCATTTGAGGATGATAAGCCAAACTAAAATTCAACTTGGTTCCCAAAGCTGTATTAAAAGTTGTCCAAAATCTGGATGTCATGCAAGTGTCTTGATCTGAAATGATCATCTCAGGCACTCCATGCAATCAAAAAATCTCCTGAACAAACTTATTAGCTAAAACCAAAGAACCATCTGAAAGATTCTCTGGAATGAAATGTGCTACCTTTGTCAACTTGTCCACAAGCACTAATATGACATCATGCCTATTCTTAGACATGGGCAACCCTTGAATAAAATCCATACTTATTACTTGCCACTTATGCTCAAGAATATTGTGTGGGTACAACAATCCTGCTGGATGCACATGTTAAGATTTGACTTGTTGGCATTCCAAACATTGAGCCACAAATTCTATCACATCCCTCTTAAGTCTAGGCAAAAAGTATAAAGGTCTCAAACCTTCAACCATATTGGTCACTCCAGGGTGCCCCGAATATGGTGCGTTGTGGATCTCCTCAAGCACTAACTTCCTCAACTCTCCTGAGTTAGGAATTTACATTCTTCCCTAATATCTCAAAAGTCCATCTGACTCAATCACATAACCATTAAACCTATGATCTAAGGGGTCTACTTCGAAAGCTTGCTTCACTCTTTCATAATGCTCATCCCCTTAAAGATTTTGAATTACTTTCTGCTTCAAATTGGATCTCATTGTAACCATGGAAGTCAGATGTCTTCTTCTACTAAGAGCATCTGCTACTCTATTCTCCTTTCCTTTTATATACTCAATTCCAAAGTCATACTCACTAAGGAATTCTAACCACCTTCTCTGTTGTGCATTAAGGTTAGGTTGAGTAAATATATACTTGAGCCCTAAATGATTTGTCTTCAACTCAAAGAGCTTACCTAGAAGATAATGCCTCCACATTTGAAGTGCATGAACTATGACAACTAACTCAAGATCATGTGGTGCATAGTTTAACTCATATTGCTTTAGCTTTCTTGACTCATATGCAACCACTTGCTCATTCTGCATCAACACTCCTCCTAATCCTTCTCCCAAAGCATCAGTTATAACTATAAAGTGACCATTAGGATCTGGTATGTTCAAGATAGGAGCAATTGTGAGCTTTTCCTTTAGCACATGGAAAGCTTGCTCATACCTTTTAGTCCATTCAAACTTCTTGCCCTTCTTTTGTATCGAGGTAATCGGTGCTGCTATAGTTGAGAAATCTTCCACAAACTTTCTATAATAACCTGCAAGTCCCATAAAACTTCTGACTTCTATCACACTTTCAGGTGCAGGCCATTCCATTATCACCTTAATCTTCTCAGGATCAACTGCAATCCCTTCTTCCAAGATCACATGACCAAGATAGTGCACTTTATCTTGAAAGAATGTAAACTTAGATAGTTTACCATAAAGCTTTTGTTCTCTTAAGAATTCTAAGACTATCTTCAAACGCCTTTCATGCTCTTCCACTAATTTAGAGTATATCAATATGTCATCAAGGAAGATCAACACAAAATCATCTAAACAATCTCTGAAAATGCTATTCATCAAATTCATGAAGGCTGCTAGAGCATTAGCTAACCCAAATGGTACCACTGTGAACTCGTAGTGACCATATCGAGTCCTAAAATCTATTTTAGAGATGTCTTCATACTTAATCAACAATTGGTGATAGCCAAATTTGAGGTCTATCTTCGAGAACACCGTAGCTCCTTTCATTTGATCAAAGAGCTCATCTATTCTTGGGAGTGGGTACTTATTCTTTGTAGTAGCTTTGTTAAGTATCCTATAATCAATGCATAACCTCAAAGTCCCATCCTTCTTCTTTACAAAGATAACCGATGCACCCCATGGTGACACACTAGGTCTAATTAATCCTTGATTTAGCAACTCCTGCAATTGTGCTTTAAGCTCATACAATTTTTTTGTAGTCATCCTGTAGGGTGCCTTAGATTGAGGCATAGTGCCTAGTAGTAAATCAATTGAGAAGTCAAATTCTCTCTTCGGTGGTAACTCTGTCAACTCCATAGGGAATACATCTCTGAAATCTCTAAGGATTGGGTAGTCATTGAATACTAGTTCTTCATTGTCAAGGTCCTTTACTTGGACGACATAAATGGCACACAATTTCCTCTTAGCTTTCTTCAATTGCATAGTCGAGATTTGTCTAAGCTCTCAAGGTCTCTTAGATCCATTAATTTCCACTTGATTTCATACGTCATCCAAACATCTAACAACTTTGTCTTTACAGTTTACTAGAAACTTATGTTTAGCTAACCAGTTGATTCCTAGAATCACATCATAAGACCCTAAAGGTGCTACATATAGATTAACTTGCATCTAAAAACTTAGAATCTCTAACTCACTGCATGCTAGACATGAGTCTACTCTCTTTCTACTATATTGCCATATTGTACCATCCAAGATTTTTCCATATGCCCAGGTCTAATAGATAACTTAGATACTACTCTAGGATCTACAAAACATTCCGTGGCACCAATATAAATCAAAATAGAAACAAGTAGTCCATAGAGCTTACCTTGAAACTGAATAGGTACTACCTAAAAGTTAGCTTGCCGATTGTCCACTATGGCATGAATCTGATGTTGAGGTGCTTCTTGTTGATTTATGTTTCCTCTTCCAGCTGATCTATGTGGACATGAATTAGAATAATGCTCTCCTCCACAAGTATAGAATCCACCCTTAGGTGCTTTCAGTCATTTAGTTCTTTCCTACTGATTGTTGTTTTCGTTGTTATAGCCACCTCTTTTGTTGCGTCCAGCCTAGTTTCCACCATTTCCATCCTGAAAGTTATTACCTCACTTCAAATTCTTTGATCTGTTGATTTCCATTACCTTGATTGTTATTCTAATTATAATTTTGTTGATAGTTCTGTTGATTATTCTAAGGTCTCTTATTGGCAAACTTCGCATCTCTCTGCTTACAGTAACTAGCTACTTGTTGCAACTTCTGCTCTTGTTTAATTGCTTTCTCAAAAACTACATCCATAGTGAGTGGGTTATGAATGTCTACCTCTGCTCCAATTTGGGGCCTTAATCTCAATATAAACTTCCTGATCTGAAATCTCTGATCTGTCTAGTATTGTGGAACATACTTAAGTAGATGCAAGAACCTCTCCCAATAACTAGTTACGGACATACCTTCTTGAACCAAATTCTGAAACTCTGTCATCTTCTTGTCAAAGAAGAGCTGTGGTAACCATCTTTTCTTTAAAAGTTGTAAGAAAATCTCCCAAATTATTTCACCAGGTAATAGTTTCTTATCTGCCTTCTCATTCTCCCACCATGTCACTACTTCACCAGTCAACTGATATGATCCCCACATTCCCTTCGTGTGATCTAAAAGATTTTGAAGTCCAAAGTATTTCTCCATTTCTATGATCCACACTTCAGCTCCATCTCCAATTGTATTTCCATCAAATTTAGGCGGTGAGACCTTCTTGAGGTCTTTCCCCAACTCTTCTACAATCCTTACTTGATTGTTAGCATTAATTCCAACCTCATGAACTTGGACTTCTATTCTCAGATTCTCATTTGCATTAGCACCTCTTGGGTTTTCATTAGCATTCTAACCTCTAGGATTTCCTCTGATCTCCTACTCAAGAGCATTCATCCTCATATCCTATTGGGTCAAGAGAGAAATAATACAGTCCAATCTTCCATCTTCATCATTATTAGCATCTCCATGATTCCTTGCATTTTGACCACTATTTACACCTCCACGGTTTCTTCTATTTTGACCACTTCCTGATCCTCCACTTCGATCAGTATTTCTAGTATTCATGATGAATAATCTGCATCAAGTTCACAACTTAGCATAATAATCCCAAAAGGAGGCCCTAGTGTTCAACCTAGAGCTTTGGTACCATATATAAAGCCACTCAAACCATCACAAAAGTAAAATGAAGTAAATAATCCATTTATATTACATCTCAAGTAATGAAAGTAAAATGAGGTAATTAATCCACTTAATTACAACTTCACAAGAAAAAGATAAATCTCATAAATATGAATCAATAAAAGTCATTAAATCTTACAAAATCTCGTGCTCAATCCAGGTGAAAGAACTATAATATACAAAGTCCATTGGCATTCATGCCATAATACATCCAATTACAAGTTACAATAATCATGTACAACAAGTAAAATAAATCAATACACTTTCCAGTCGCCACAAACCAAATGGTTCTCCTGCGAGCTGAGAGATGGGAACATGGCTCAGGAACTTTTCCACCCAACCATGAAGCAATTACACTTCCCTAGATCCCTTCATGACATGAAGGAAACTCAGCCCTACATGAAATGTCTAGCTACTTGGAACAATTGGCAGGTGGAAACACCTGATGCAACCTGATGTCTAATGTGCAATTCTAAATAATGAAATGCAGATTGTCTCACAATAGGATGTGGTAGAGATATATGTCAATAAAGTTTGCTAGAAAAAATATTCATCTTTTTCAATGATAGATCGTTTAGATCTAAACCTTTAAAACATAGTAACTAGGCAATTCTTGAAAAGAGGAAAAGCCATCTCTGATAATCCACGTTCAGTATCCTAGCCCAAAAGTAACCCAATAACATTCCTAGATAAATATACTTTCTTTCCGCAAGAAACAAGTAAATGAATAAGAAAAATAAACAATCAAAGTTCTTCTATAGTTCATTTCTAATTCCCTTTCCAAAAACATCAATCATGAAAACACACTTTCAACAAGTAGTATATCTTTTGTTCACAATTGCATCTATAAAACTATTAAATTAGTTTTATATCCTAGTTCATATTTCATCCAATTTCCATAATATATTAATTTTTCTAATTCATTCAAATCAAGAATGCTAATTCTTTTCAAGAAGCTCAATGATATTTACATCTTAGAATTTACTTCATCACAATAACATATAAGGAAAAGATAGTTTTTAACTTATAATCTATTCATTCCAATATTTGTAAAGTAATAGGTTCTAAATAATTTAACAACCTTACTATCACTATTGTGACATGAAGCTGAGGAAACTCATAAATAGGCTTACTGTCGCACTAGCAACAGGAACTGTGGAAGTCAAAATAGGTTACTGTCGCTCCTGCGACAGGAACTATATAGAGGTCTGAATTCACAAGGAAGTTACTGTCTATCTAGAAACAATAATTAAGTAGGTCTAAGACAACATTAAAATCATTAAACATAGCTACAACATGAACTCTAAATCTAATTACAAGAGGAATACAAATTTTTGTTATAGGTAGTTTAGAATTAATTTGAAATGACAGGAACTCTCAACAGATCTAAAATTGGTGGACATGTTAATTGGCACAGGTTCGATCCACAAAGAAACACATGAACATAGTTATAATCAGCCTAGGTTTGGAAAGAAAGCAGTCCTTTCTAAACAACTAGGTGGCCAAGAGAGAGAAAGTTCTATCTGAGTCGACAACTAAGGAAATAAATAAAAAGAAATAGAGGAATAAACTAGAATAGTTGGCAAGTGTAGAAACTGGTAGAGGAAGTCAGGAATAGGTGGCTAGATCAAATCTATGGTAGGAAAAGAGGAGGGCAATAGGGTCTAACACCCACATAGCCAAAATACTTTTCCTTCTTGCTGAGTTGACAGGTCGAACCACGTCAACACAATGATTAAGGAATATTGTCCGACTGCTGAAGATAAAGCTAAGGTGGTGGATCAAAACAGAGAGGTAAAACACATGTCTAGGTCTGTTACTTAGTGGCCAAAGGAAAGATGGGTTGACACCTAGAAGAGGAAGCTGATCCACAAAACACACGCTAGAAAAATAATAGTTTCACAAGCCAATGTAATCTATGTTTTGACAGTTTTAATCCACCATATTTATTGCCAAGAAAAACTAGGAAAAATACCCAGATTCACTTGCCGAAGGAGGTTGAATTCCTGCTACTACCCTTTCACTACTGTCTCCAGTTGCTATTCTAGAATCAACAAACTTCTCATCTGTTGAAAAATTGTGGTGTTCTATCTCTGCCAAAAACTTGTTTTATCCAAAAACTCTTCTTATTTTCGGTGTTTCAGATTTAGGTTTTGGGTTTGGTTGATAACTGAAGTGTCGATTTAGTTTACATGAGTTTGCACTTAGAAAAGCTCTCCAATTTCAAATTAGTAGAATAAAATAACTTATTATCTTTCTATCGCATGCATAATAGTAACTTATTTTAAATTCTCTTTATTTAAAATTCTAAATATAATATTGATATTATTAATATAATTTAACTACTTTTAATAAAACACAATTACTAACACATAATTACTTTAATCAATCAAGAAGTATTTACAATAATAAAATTATATATATATATATTATTGTTTAAGTCTAATTTAGATATTGTCTTCCAAACATCCATATTTATAAAAATAGGAAATGTTTATTATTTATTATTAAATAAAATAAAGTACACTATTTAAAATATAAATTGAAAAGGCATTAATATTCATGAATAAATCAAGCATTTGAAAGGAACTTACTATCACAATTAAAACACAATATTTTCTAAGTATCTAACCATCAATCACATTTATTATCCACACAATGATGCATAATAAGTCATTCAAAAATGCAATATGAGACTACATGAGTGTGTGAGTGCATCAGGGTTAACCATCCCAAATAGTTTTTTCCAAGTGGGTGGAACATCTCTACCTCAACCATGTTCTCATCTTCGATGAGTAGTTGCATTCATTCGCACTCAACTCGACGTCAATAGGTTAGTTCCCAAAAACATAGCCCAAGTAGAACATTATAATCACATCAATAATATTTAATATTTAAATCAACTTTCCAATTTACACAAATATAACTTTATGATAATTACCTTCACACACGTGGAATTTACTCAAAGTAAAACAATCATAATAAATGTTCACTGATCTAGAATAATTATATAGTCCATAAAAATGAGACGTGACAAAAACTATTTTTCTTTCCTTGATGGATTCAATGGTTATAATTAGAACAAAATAGCCCCTGAGGACTAGGATAAGACCACATTCACATGCCCTTGGGGGACCTATGCCTATTCAGTCCTTCCATTTGGACTTTGTAATGCACCTGCCACATTCCAGAGGGTTGTTTTAAGCATCTTTGCTAACCTTACCCATGACTCTATGGAAGTATATATGGATGATTTTACCACTTATGGAGATTCTTATGATGAGGTCCTGAAAAACCTTGAAAAAGTACTCCAGAGATGTTAAGATTGTAACCTGTCCCTTAGTCATGAAAATGGTTTCATGATGATGCAACAAGTAGTGCTTGGCCACTTTGTGTCCAAGGAAGGCATTCAAGTGGATCCACAAAAAAGTGAAATCATTTCAACATTGTCTATTCCTCAAAAGCAGAAAGATGTTAGAAGCTTTCTTGGCCATGCAGGGTACTATAGAAGATTCATAAATGATTTCAGTAAGATAGCTGCCCCTTTGTTTGTCTTACTATCTAAAGATGTGGAATTTAATTGGATAGCTAACTAGCAAACATCCTTTGACAATCTCAAAGAGTCATTGACAAAGACACCTGTACTCAAAGGACCTAATTGGGAAGTACCTTTCCATATCCATACATATGCTTCTAAATTTGTTGTGGGGGTTGTGTTAGGATAGAAGGAAGGAAATTTGGAGTATGCAATTTACTACATCAGTAAGAATCTACAAGGTGTTGAACTTAACTATACTGTCACTAAGAAAGAAATGTTAGTTGTTATCTATGCAATCAGTAAGTTCAGGCATTATATCATTGGGTATCTTGTTTTTATTCATACTGACCATGCAACAATAAGATACCTAATAAACAAACCAGTGGTAAGTGGCAAATTGGTTAGATGGTTATTGCTACAAGCCTGGGAAGGCCAATGTTGTTGCTAATTTCATCTCTAGGCTACTTACTTGTAATGAGGATCTAGTTATTGTTGATTCATATCTAGATGAGCACTTATTTGTACTGACTGTACAAACTCCTTAGTATGCAAATATAGCAAATTATCTAGTTGTAGGGAAAACACCTCCACACCTCTCGCCAAGGGAGAGACACCACCTAGTTGAGCATAACTTTCCCTATTCTTGGGTAGCTAGTTACCTCTTCTACATAGGTCCCAATCATATCATGAGAAGATGTATTAGAGAAGATGAAGTATATTGCATTCTCAAGGCATATCATGATGAACCTTGTGGTGGACACTTTGCAGCTAAGAGGACAACAGTCAAGATTTTGAATATTGGATACTATTGGCCACCCTTGCACAAAGATACAACTCTCTATATAAGAAGATGTGACCACTGTCAAAGGATGGGCAGACCTACAAGAAGTGATGAAATGCCCCTACAACCACAACTGGTAGTCACACCACTTGACAAATGTGGTATTGATTTTATTGGGCCCATTGATCCTTCATCTAATAATAAAGAATATATACTTGTTTGCACTAATTACCTCACAAAATGGGTGGAGGTGAAAGCTATAAAAGTAGCCAGAGATAGTAAGGTTTCTACATTCTTATATGAGGAGATATTCACAAGGTATGGAGTTCCAAGGGAAATAGTAACAGATTAGGGACCATAGTTTACATCAGCCCTAATTGCTAGCCTTATTCAGGAATATGAAATCAAACATAAGAAGTCCACTCCCTATCATCCACAGTCAAATGGCCAGGTCAAGGTCACCAATAGGGAGATTGAGGCAATACTAACAAAGATAGTTGCATTACATAGGAAGGATTGGGTAGCAAGACTCTTTTAAGTAGTTTGGGCATATAGAACTACCTGGAAGACAATAATAGGGTATACACCTTATGAACTATTTTATGGTAAGAAAGTTGTCCTCCCTATTGAGTTTGAATACAAAACATTGAGAACAACCATACAACTTGGGATGGACCTATCAACAACTCAAAAGGAAAGGTTGGACCAACTTAATGCTTTAGAAGAGTTAAGGATGGAAGCAGTCCATTACACTGAAATAATAAAAAAATAGAGAATCAAATGGCATGAACAGTTTGTCAAAACCAAGGATTTTCAGGCAGGTGACTGGGCCCTGCTCTATGACTCTAGGTATAAAGATCATAAGGGAAAATTGCAGACTAGATGGTTAGGTCCTTATGAAATCAAGGAAGTTTTTCCCAGTGGTACAGTCCAACTAACCACAATAGACCCAGTTATATTCTCACTGATGGTTAATGGACACAGATTGAAATTGTACAAAAATCCTTTGAATAAGGCTACCTTCCTCCAACAATTGAGAGTAGATATGGGTATCGGAGTTCCACTATAGCCTACCTCAGATGAGGCATGCAGCCAAGTTATAGATTATCACAACATTCCGGTAGTAGATCAAGCTACTAGCTTGACTGCATTACCACATCATGTTTGATTTCTATAAACCTTGTACATAAATAAAATAAAAAATAAAACATAAAAAAAACAAAAAAAATAAAACACCCAAAGAAAAAACAATAACAAAAAAGACCCAAACACAAATAATTCAATTAGAGTTCAGGCTCCATCAACTTAACTCTTTACTATTTTACGGGACCTATATAATTACACATGCAGCAACTATAGTGGTCACCATTCCCAAGGGACTTGTAGCCTTTGCACCCGCAACCAAAGCACATGGGACCTATTCACTTCACATTCTGATTGCGTGCATGTAGCCACTCTTGCCTGCAACACGTTCTCTCATGGCATCCGCATGCCACCATCTTCCATTATTCACTGTACCTTCATGCTATGTGTCATAATGCTACCACACATTCCATCCACACACTTCCTCAACATCAAATCAATGTGATTCACCCCAGCTCGTTCGTCGAGCACATCAACTCTAGCCGCCATGTCATCATTTTTCCATGTAACATTTCCAAGTTAGACATCACTTTACAGGTATTTATCTCATTATTACTTTAATTAACATTTATTACATCTTATTTTATCACTTTCACACTTCACATATTATTTTCAAATATTT
Organism: Cunninghamia lanceolata; assembly: GCA_027924645.1. Taxonomy (NCBI): domain Eukaryota; kingdom Viridiplantae; phylum Streptophyta; class Pinopsida; order Cupressales; family Cupressaceae; genus Cunninghamia; species Cunninghamia lanceolata. Next base: position 994,574 of record BSBN01001265.1, on the reverse strand, counting down.
ACCCAATTCAAATTGCTTTCAAACCACTCTTCCATACACTTAACATGTCTTCTCATTCAAGGACAAATGATACCATAGTGGGGGGGATTCCATAAGTAGGAATTATTTCATGTATATTCAAATCTCTTAAATCTCTTCCTTCATAATTATGACTATCTGTCTGCATCGCATAACATACAAGCTAGCAGATAGCAACTGGTAAGAAGAATTTGTTGAAGAATAGGGGATTAAATTAAGGGAATTGAGTTTGTAGAGTGGAATTGGGTTTAGTAATAGAGTTTCATGAGATATCATGATGGGTGGAGAATCGATCAGGAGAGAGCCTACTATTCACACTACATTATTGTTTGACAGGGATGGCATGCCTATCTTTTAGCAAGCAGGGTGGTTGGATTATTTTCTTAAGCTGACAGAGTATAATGAAGCCATGACCCAGTAGTTTGGGGGAACATTCCAGAATGAGGAAGCTACAGTAAAAGGCTTGTGGGTTGACACGTCAGTAGCTGCCATTGCCAAGGTAATGGGGCTACAGGTAGCTAGAGAAGAATTCCCTGTAAGAGTTGATGCCATTTCAACAAGGGCTGAATTCAGTCAACCAAAAGAAAGAATGGAATCTACATCTTGTTGTCATATTTTTCCAAGCCCCAAATATTCTTGCTTCCCTCCTATCAGAAAAATCCAATCAGAGAAAGCCTAAACAGAAGGAGGAAAAGCCTAATCCTTGTGATCCTCATGCTCTGCCTACCCAAAATCCCTAAAAACTCATCCAGACAATCCTTGTAAAAAACCCAGAAAAACCCAAAAACCTTTTGGCTTCAATGCCTTCCTTCGCAGGGATTTGCATCTTCATACTTAGCCATTTTGTATGGATATCTTGATGATGTCATCTAGATATTTACTAATATATGGATGCTTCCCATTATCCAGACCTTAGTTAATATATGGATGTTTTCTTAACATCTAGATCTTAACTAATATCTGGATCCTAAGTTAATATCCATGACCTTTGCGAATGTCCTGATGACGTCATCTACACCCCCTCCCCAAAGAAGCTCATATGACGATGACGTCATCCAGACATTCTGCCTTTGGTATATCATCTTGCAGTGTTAATATCCTGATGATATCATCTAGATCTCCTCTTCGACAAAGTCCTTCATGTCGATGTCATCATTAGGATATTCAAAAGGCATCCGAATATCATGTAGCCCGCAGACCATCTAAAGTGATGTCACCTTCCTTCTATGCGGTTGCGAAATGAGGGCATGTGGCCTGTTCTCAATAGAAGTGAAAAGTTTATTCAAAGGGGGCCACGTGGAAGTCTTAGCACACTTTTGTGGAGCCAAATGAAAGATAGCTCATTTCCTTACGCCCGACTCTGAAATGAAGACACATGTAAAGTGCATCAGGGGATTTAGCAGTGGGGCCGCAGCTTTAAAGATCTAACGATAGTGCAGTGTTGTGGGTGAATCTTTCCCGCTAGGAAGATTTTGTGTATAGCTGTAAAATGATGAAACATGGGCATCTAGATGTTAGTTGACCGTATATTTGACCGTGACTATCTCCCCCATCCTGAGGAATTTCCACATGATCCAAAAGGCAAAATTACTTGGATTTTCCTCCTCTTTCACTTGGCAAGCCTTTTGGGGGGATGTTCTCACTTTCAAAATATGATCCAATTACCATGATCTAGATGTGCACATCTAGATATCATGATGGCTACTGACTGAGGAAGGATATATAGGCTCAGCCAATAAGATGTCTTAGCAACTGACTTGAAGTGTTGTAGAGGTAGATATTTCACATTAATTCAAGTTGGTGAGTTCTACAAATGAAATTCAATAGGATGGCATGGTTCTTCAATGCAAAAGGACTCCTATGGCTCGGTGGTAGATAATTCTATGGTTTGCGATGACTTTTGGGTTTTCATCTTCAATGCCCTGTCCTATCTTGCATATGGGCAACCATTTCTAGTGTTATAGATCTGTTAGTGGCATGGCCCCCATCCTCTTTGCTGTTTCTTCCTGGCTCTATATTGATGACTGCATTAGTGTTCTTGGATCCTGTGCATCTGCCTCAGTGCCCTCTACACAAGAATTTGATCTATATAAGCATTGTAATCTTTAGTAGAAGAGGAGTTAGTAATTTCTGGACTATTATGCTGTTGAATTTCTTGTAGTCAGACCTCTTAGTGTAATTACAGGATTATTGGAATGTGACTCATTGTGCCTATAGTTTTCCCTTTTTTGTCTTCTAATTAATCCACCAATGATTGTAATTAACTATAATGTGTCTCTTCCTACTACTGGTTATTTTGTATTGTAATGGTTTCTGGCCTTCATGATCAATATATGTACAATATCTTGCCTCTCTTATGCTCTGATTTCTGTGTTTTACTTGAAGTTGTGATCTATTATTTTAGTAAACTGGCTCCTCTATAGGTTAGGTCTTCATACCAAAGCCTCAATCATCCCTATAAGTCTGCGTGAACTCCCATTGTGATTGAGATCACTGTTGTGTCTTTTCCAGGATTACTACTACTCATTAAATCTAGTGCATCACCTCTTTTCCATTCATGTTTCCTTCTAACCCTTTTCCCTTGCAGTGTTACTACTAGGTTTAGATAATTTTCTCTAAGCATTAGGCTTAGAATGAGGAACCATCCTTCTCTGGAGGTCTTATCTCAATTCACAAGGTCCCACACCTTGAGATCATTCCCATCATTTCTATTGTGTCATTAGAATGCTTGGATACTCTCCAAGCTGGGTGCAATTCTATGTGATAATAGTTTCTAGCACGCCCGATGGGACACTTTGCTCTGAGTGAGAGCTGGACTAAGGATTTTGGTTCTGTCCTTGGTTCATTTGCTGCTATGAAAGCATTCAACATGCAACTGATGACTCTGTTGATCCAGTTCCTATGCAAAAACTCAACATTTCATGCCTGGAGTGCAGACAAGGTCTTCTTCTAGAGGTAACTTCCAATTCACAGAACTCTCATTTGCTGATAGAAGAAGAAGAACAAGACTGTCTAGGTCCCTAGTGAGGGAAAGCAAAAATAATTCAAACCATTTAAGAGCTCGGTCTACTCCTCCTTCATTGGATTTTCAAGTTAGGTCTCAACATTTAGTTAAAACCATACATATACCTATACTCATTAACCTGAATATCCCTAATATGGCTAGAAATCTTCCCTTTGTTGATTTTAATGGGGGTAGTCTGCTAGACCTAGCACAGTATGATGACATCCCTACTTCAGCCTTAAAGTTTATCCCATTCTTTACTGGTGAAGACTCTACTACTCTCGCTAAGCACATTCAAAATGTTGCTAGTGTTTGCTCAATCTATAATGTCACTACTGATAATGTGGTTGTGAGGTTGCTAGCCTCCGCATTAAAGGGAAAGGCCCTACAGTGTTATAGGGGTCTCCAAGCCAACTCAATACACAACTGGGATGATTTGGGCACTAAATTGTGCCAACACTTTGAAGATATAAGTGACCATTTGTCACTTATGGAACAATTAGCTACTATCAAGAGAGCTCCACATGAATACATGGTGGACTTCAATTATAGATTTTCGAAGACATGGGACATGATTCCCTTGTTGGTGAAGCCCTCTCCAAACACAACATTTATCTACTACCTAAAGTCCTTGAATCCAGATATTGCTGTCATGATTCAGTCCATGGGTGGTGTGGTCTTACCAGATGCTTATGATACAACCATAAGAGTAGAAAATTATGTAATATAGGCAGAAAGATAGCCCCAAGGCCACCCATGCCCATTTTTCTAGAGACTCCTATTATTCATCCTATTGTGGCTCCCATTCCTATAGCAACCACCTCCACAGCTCCTTTACCTATGCCCCAAAATGAATTACAGGAGGTCAAAAGCCTATTACAAGGTGTTACTAATGAGCTAGTATCAATGAAGAGATAGAATACACAATCAAACTAGCCTTATCAGCCCTCCAACCATACATATCAACCCTTCAATCAGGGTTATCAACAAAATAGACCACCATACCAAGGCAACAGGTAGGGACAACCTAGTTATGTCACACCTTTGAATGCTATTAATCCTAATGTAGCAAGCACTTCAGGGCCCCTTGTGCCAATTAAGAACAACCTAGCCCAAGATAGTAGCTGGTGTTATCCTTGCAATCAGCCACATGACCAAAATTTGTGTCAAAATAGACAATTTTAGTCATGCCTTGGCAGTACAAGAGCAACCAACAAGTTTAGAACAACAAGTTAATACCAATCAAGGAGTGGTTGGAAGTCAAAGGCAAATGCAAGACAATGCTACCTTGATGAACTGCACCCCTGATGAATATTGTGGTGTCAATCAAGGCCCTGGTCCAGTAGCATTCAATACAAGATCAAAGAGGAGAGCTACTAAAGATGCTTCAATATCTGCATCTAGTCATACACCTATGCCCAAAGTGTCTCCAATAATTATAGCTAAAGAGAAGGTGCCTGAAGTTCCTTCAAAGAAAACAAATCAGGCAGCTGAAAAGGCAGATACAGTTTCAACAACACAACCCCAATCCAGTCAGCAATCAAAAAGTGATCTAACTGTTACTAAAGCATCCCAAAGAGGTAGTCAAGATATACCCTTTAGCAAAGTGGACCAAATGAGGAAGACAAATGTGAGTGTCTCTATGTGGGATGTATTTCTAATTCCAGCTCAAAGGAATCTTCTTCAAGAGGCCCTAATTGATTTCGGTAAGCCTACTATGGAAACAACAAAAGAAAAGACAACTATCATAGCAAATCTATGTCAACTAGACGAAAAGCTAAGTACAAGAAAAACTAGTAAGCCCCCTCCATTTTATGTTTCCCTAATCATAGGTGACAAATTGTTGCATAATTGTATGATAGATTCTGGGGCTGGCACCTCTGTCATGCCAAAAAATATTGCTGATAGGTTAGGTATAGAGTATGAGCCTATGAACAAGGGTGTGGTTCAATTAGATGGTACTGCTGTCAAGACAGTAGGAGTTATTAAAGGCTTCGAACTCACTCTACATGCATGTCCTGGCTGCTCTGTTTCACAAGATATATCTGTTATAGATCTCCCTGCATACTTTGGCATATGCTTATCTACGGACTTCATTGCTAAAATTGGTGGGTATTTGTCTTCTAATTGGTCCCACATGTTGTTTAGAACCAGATATGGCACCAACATAACTATTAGGGATGAGCCTATTGCAAATGACCATATAGAACCCTACTTTCCTAACCCAATCAACATGAACTACACAATACATGAGTTAGAAGAGGATGATAGTAGTAGACATGAAGCTACCACGCCTATGGATGAAATACCCAATATACTGCTAGATGAGTGGGCTAATTATTTTTCAGTTTGATACTCCTGACTGCATAGAGGATACAAGACTGGGTACTTATTATATCCATGAGGAGGATGCTACTATCCCCAATCTTGAAAAAGAAAAATCAAATCCAAGTGGGATATGACAGATGTAATTTGATAGCTCTAGAAGCAAAACTGGAGTAGGTTTTGGGGTTGTAGTGATTTCACCCCAAAAAGAAAGTTATTTGTCTTCATTTAGATTGCAGTTTAGTTGTACTAACAATGTAGCTAAATATGAAGCCTTGATTCAGGGCATACAACTAGCTCAAAAAAGTTGAATAAAAGTCTTGCAAGTATTTGGTGATAGTGAACTTGTTGTTCACCAAATCAGAAAATTAAGTGCTTCAAAGAATAACTTGTTAAAGTCATACAAACATAGAGTCTGGGACCTGATTGAAGACTTTGATGCCTTTAATATTCAAGCAGTTCCTAGACAGAGAAATAAGGATGCTAATAGGTTAGCTACAATTGGTGCATAGTTTGATATTCCCCAGAATATCAAGCAAGTTTCAGATTAGCATGTAAGGATTGTTGTCAGACTTGTTGTGCCTGATAATGTAATTAGTTGGCAAGTGTTTGATAGTGATCAACAAATTATAAACTTTTTGTATGATGAGGCAGAGTTTGCAGCCAAAAATCAATTAGTATTACAAGAGCAATATGGTGACCAGGTGATCCAACTAAAGATCAACAAGTTGCCCAGAGGACTGATCACCTTGGAGAGCATATTGTTGGGAATTAAGGTGTCTCAACCTTTCCAAATTCCTAATGTTGTATTTATTTATCCCGTGTTGAGTTGGCATAGTCAGCACCTTGTGTATATGCAGCAAGGTAAATTTTGGTGATTTTGGCAGCCGCAGTTTCCCCCTTGAATAATTAATAGGGGTTTGGGGGCAGCGCCCCCAAGATAGGGTCAAGGGGCATAGCCCCTTGCGGGGTCCAGGGGCAGCACCCCCGAAACCTCAAACAATTTTTAATTAATGATAAGTGTCGGTGAGTATCTTTGCACGAGAGAAAGGCATCTGTGGGCGGTCAAGGGCGGTTATGACATGTAAGAGGAATATGATATTTTTAGTGAGTGTATGACAAATTCTATGACAGCTGTAAGGTGCGTAAGAGCATCTGTCGTAACCTATCTTGGGACCAGGCACCCACTTCGGGATGGGATGTTGGACAAGTGTCCTTAGGTGTGGGTTTTGGGGCATGAGTCCACGATGGACGCCCATCTCTAAAAGGTTCCATATTTGCTTTATAAACTATATATAAATAGGTGCTTGGATGGGAGATAGATAACTTTGGTACAAGTACTGTTATGTTGCTAGAATATCTCTAGATTCAACATTCGAAGACTCCTAAAAGAGCATTGGCTCTGAAATTGTATTGTAATATGTTATTGTTTACTGTAATACATTTGAGCTGTATTTTAGAGTGTGGGGTTTTTCACCCGTAAGGGTTTTCCCCACGTATATCTTATCTCTCTCTTCTGTCTACTTTTTGTGTGTATGTGTATTGCTGCAATATCTTTGTTAGATGTTCTATGTTGTTGTAGTTGTAAGAATTAAATTAAATTTGCATACATCTCTCCTCATTAGATTAGTGTAGGAAGCAATTTCTGCACACCTAGCTTCCTTTCACATATTTGGTGTTGATGATCAACAAAAGAAAAAAAATGAGCATGACAGTCAAGAGATAGGACTATGAGGAAGTGGAGATTACATAGGGAAGATTCCTAAAACATGGCAAGGTATGTGAGCAAGCTGAAAGGCAAGGTTTAATTGAGCTTTGCAATGAATTTGATGATCTAATTACTTGGGATTATAGGGATTTAAATTGCTTTGATCCTGGTTTAATCCAACATACTATTGACCTAGACCCCAATGCTAAACCAATCCACTAAAAGCAAAGGCTAGTCAATCCAAAGATAGAGCCATTAATGAGAAAAGAGTTGTCCAAGCTCATAGAGGCTAAGATCATCTATCCCATCAAACATTCCTCTTGGGTAGCCAACTTAGTTCCAGTTAGGAAGAAGAATGGAGAAATTAGATTATGTGTGGACTTTAGGGACTTGAACAAAGCCTCCCTCAAAGATCACTATCCACTCCCTTCTATGGAACAAATCCTACAAATAGTAGTAGGTGTTGAAAGGTTTTCCCTCCTAGATGGCTATTTAGGCTACAATCAAATTCTTGTAAAAGAATCAAACCAGTATAAAACAACCTTTACCACCAAGTGGGGTACTTTGGCTTATCAAAAAATGCCTTTTGGATTGACAAATGCTGGAGCCACTTTTCAAAGAGCAATGGATTTGGCCTTCAAAGGCCTGATCAATGATATTATTTTAGTGTATCTTGATGATCTGACTGTATATTACAAGGATGCAGCTGACCACTTGGGTCATTTGAGAAAAGTCTTTGAAAGATGCAGAGAGTATGGGATATCATTGAATCCAAATAAATGTATATTTGTTGTCCCAGAAGGTAAATTATTGGGACATGTGGTTTCCAGGGAAGGATTGGCCATTGATCTAGAAAGAAAAAGTGCCATTTTGGCTCTTCCTCATCCTAATCATAAGAAAGGTCTGTAGAGCTTCCTAGGTAAGATCAACTTTGTGAGGAGGTTCATACCTGACTTTGCTTCAATAACAAAACCCCTCACAACCATGCGAAAGAAGAATGCTGCCTTGACATGGTCTAAGGCATGGACAGTTTTGAAGCTATCAAGCAAGCCATTGTGCAAGCTCCTACACTGATAAACCCTAGTTATGAGAAAGATTTCATTTTGTATGCCTTTGGAGGCAAGGAGGGTATATCAGTTATCCTGACACAACAAAATGAAGAGAAATTGGAACAACCAATTGCTTTCTTTAGCCAGCCTCTCAAAGAATATGAATTGAATTATGATTTTATAGAAAAACAAGTGTTTGTTGTAGTAAAGACACTAAAAAAGTTTAGACATATGATTTTAAACATAAAAATTCAATTGATGGTGAACCACCCCAGTGTGAAAGAATTCCTCTTGAGCAAGGATATTAATGAGAAAAGGGTTGGGTGGATCACCAAGGTGATGGAGTATGACATCAACATCAACATTACCATGCTAGTTCATGGCAAAGGCCTATGTGAATTGTCATGCCCACATTTCCCATGCGGCCATGACATGCAACACACGTGTCATGTCCACATTTGTCATGTGGTCATGACACGAAATATCAGAAACTTTTTCACATGTCCCTAGAAACCCCCTCGCACGTGTCAGCATGCTCGGTGGCAATACGCCTAAGGCATAAACATGTCAATCGAATCCTAGGGAAGAGTGATTATATATGCAATCCCTTGCATGATGATAGCCGAATAGAGGGTTATGCGACGTGAGGAGCTTTGCTACTAAGGTTAGGATCGATTTGACCCAAACCCTAAGTTTCCTAGGTGAGTGCTATGATTTCGACTGGAGTCAAAATCCAACCCTAATCCTAGAGCATAAAAATAGATTAAAATACGCTTACATTAAAATATTAATTGCGAGGCAAAATTAAAATGTTAACTAATGCCAAGGAAATTCATTTAAAACAAATGTCCTAAATTTTGAAAAATTTCGGCAGCATAACGCGTTATTAATGTTTGAAATAAATATTTTAAAAATGTCTCCCTCAAAAACTTTTATGAGAAAAATTATATAAAAAGATTAAATTAGATTTACCTAATTAACAATATAAAAATTACCACCCAAATAATTAAAAATCAAATTAAATAAAACTATTAAATAATTAAAGCCAACAATAATAAAGATCCACTAATAAATATAATTCCAACAATTATATTTATTTAAAAGTCAAAAGTAAATCCCTGACACCATTTGCCACATGGGATGGGGAAGTGAGGAATAGATGGCCAGGCCTTCAAGGTCCAAACCATTGCCATGATTCAAGCAAAGTCGAGGAAAGGAAAAGAAAATGCGCTCTCACTAAATGGATTGCCCCGCCCCCGGGAAGGCTGAAACTAAATTTCAATGGGGCCGCAAAGGGCAATCCGGGAACTTCTGGAGTGGGTGTCATAATCCGCGATCACCAAGGCAAGCTGATTTGGGACCTTTCAAAGAAGTTGCCCGCTGGCACGAACAACGAAGCTAAATTTGTAGCCTTGCTCACAGGCCTCCGTTTATGCAAGGATCACAACCTAATGGACCTAGATGTGGAAGGCGATTCCCTCCTTTGCATTAAGGCAATCACCACCAAAAATATATCGAGCTGGAAGGTGAAGTACTTGGCAGAGGCTATCTGGGAATGCTTGGAAAACATGGGAAGTGTGTCCTTCACCCACACCTACCAAAAAGGGAATAAGGGCGCGGATTTCTTAGCCAACTGGGCCTATGTACAAGATCAAGATGAGATTATGGTAGACTCATGTGAACTTTGGCTAGGACTTTCACTAGAATGACCTTTGACAACCTGGTCATGCAGCACTCTCGCCTGAATAAGATTTGGATATCTCCTCAGTACAGCGGCGGTGTACTGGCTCCTCAAATTTGCAGAGATTCTCCCAAGAGCGATGGAGGGAGATAGACTTACTTAAAGAGCTGAAGACACAATCTCCACTCGCCTAAGTGATGGAGATCGAATGTGAATGCATCTGTCAAAAAAGGGAGGATAGTCCAGAGAACACTGAGGATGACAAAGACGAAGGAGCGGAGCTGGAAGATGACAATGCCGAGCTGCCAGAGGAAACCAGAATAAAAAAAATCAAGTAGATCTTCATTGTTGATGAAGCCACTGTTGAAGCAACCCTGAAGGTAATAGGAGAGGCTAATCTATCAGAAGGCCACATTCATGATGCAACCATCTATGAGGAATTCTTGTCTACCTACATGCTCATCCTTGGGAGGAAGTCGAGGGGCCGTATCTTTGTCAACTCATTAGTGAAAGAGAACATGAAAGAGGCCGCCTACTCAGCCATCACTACCTTCAACAAAAGGCCCACCAGGGGCTCGATAGGAGAATCTTCAGTGCGGTAGCAGTTAACAAAGACCAGGACCCTCCGACTGTCTCCACTCAAGCCTTGGTCCTCTTTCAGGAAGGGATCACAAGAAACAATATGGAAACCTTTGCCTACTTCATAGGCCAGTATGGTGACCTCCTATCTCCTGAACAAGTGGAAAGGGCTGATGAAGTAGCGAATGGCCTAAGAGTGTTGTGGCACTCCTAATTATATTTGCCAACTATGGCACCTCTATGCTGCTCTTGATAGTAGGTTTTTGTATTCCCGTTTATATAAATGAAAGGGAGCTACCCCCTATGGTAGTACTTATCTATTAAAAAAAAGTCAAAAGTAAAATTCTCAAGAAAAGAAATAAATCAATCTTCTCCAACCCATAAAATTAAAAATAACAATATTAATTTCTTAACAAGGATCTCCCAATTTAAATAAATTAAAGCCCACTAGAAAAAGAATAATTTAAAAGTCTAAAAATTAAAAGGCCAAAGGGATAGAAAATTCCCACATAAATTCCTAACTACCATACCCCAATTTTAAAATAGACATGTAAATTAAAACCCCACATTATAATATTTAATCCCTAGGTAACATTAAATCTAGCAAATATAATAAATATACCCCTTCCACATGAAAAGAACCCAAGATTAAAAGAACATAGAAAATATAATAATTTCAAAGGAATGAAATAGGGGGAACTAAAACTCACGTGAAAATGAAAATGAAATAAAATAATTCATTTTAATTTCCCCTCTCAACCACAACCCTAAAATCCCTCTAATATTTTATTAGTTTATTTTCACTACCCTAACCCTATTCATTTATCATTTCTCTCCTCTATTTTCTTATTTTGTTTTCCTCCTTTTTGTTCTCTCTTTGTTTTGTAGGCTAGGGTTTCTATAAGATTTTGGTAGCCATGGCCATGCTACCTCAACAGGTATATATTCATTTAATATACTACACAGGGTTTCTTTTTCTTTATTATATATATATAGTGATAGGTAAAAAATTAAGTTAATAAGATCAAGCATAGCCATGAAAACCTAACCCTACCATCATCAAAGAATCTAATCTAAATGAAACCAAAGCATGCAATTCAAGAACAATATCACCTAGATTGTATGATTCCTTGTTTATGATGTGGATTGCTTCTTCAACAATGAACAATTATGAAGATAAAAGCTGCCATGATGGATGGATGATAAAGCTAATATGCTAGATGAATGCTAAAATGCTTAGGATGATAATGTAGATGCTATATGAATGTTGGATCAATGTAGTATGGAATGAGAGGGTGTTTATATAGAACTCAACCAAAATCAATCAATGATAGAGATTTGGTAGCTATGTGAATGGCTAATATTAAAGGATGATCATAGGTGAATGTGTAGATGACAAGTGGAGGGAAGATAAGGCTTATGTGCACTCGTGTACATAAAAAGTACTACATATGAAATATATTACATAAAGGATGTAGTACCACTTATCTTTTTTTAAATGAAAGAGACGCACATGTCGTCTTATGAGATAAATGATAAGAGGAATTAATTAAATAAATAAAATTTAATTAATTAATTGGAAAGTGGGTTTGTGAATGTAATTTTAATTAAATAAATAAGATTTATTTAATTAAAATAGATAGAAAGAAGATAATTAAATAATTAAAGATTGTTTAATTATAGCTTAGAGGAAATAGCTAATGAATTAATTAAATAAATATAAAATTTATTTAATTAATAGAAGAAATAGGTGATAGGGATATTGCTCAAGTGTGTTAAACAAATGTAGATGGTAGCTAATGCAATATTTGAATGCTAATGATAATGAGTCAATTTTGGGTGTCTACATTTTGCCCCTCTTTGATATAATGTTCGTTAGAGTGTTGTGTCAAAGAAGATACGATATTTGCTTGATAAACAAGGTTATGCCCCAGTGTAACTAGTAGGTGATGCCCCCTCGAGAGGTAAGCCAGGCTAACTAGGAAGGGTTGGATTGGCTCGCGATAAGGTGAAAGGCTAGAAATAAGACTGACACAAAGAAAACAGGGGTTGGGTGGGAGAAATAGGGATGGTTGATCAATCTTGGTTGAGGACTATATAGGATTATGATGGAATGGATAAATGGTATGGCAACTTTTGAAAGTAATTGCTTAGAATAAAAATAAATACAATCCTTATGTTTGATATAGCATATGGATGGTATAAAAGACCAAGGTGTCTAGGTATCCAAGGCAAAACTAACATACTACAATCTTGTCTAAACACATGAGGTCAAGATGTTGAGCCAACATACACAAGATATGAATAGCAGCTAGTGTTTTGAGATGGACTTTGATGCTACAAGCAATGGTTTGAGCTTGTCTCCACTACACATAGTGACACCTTGCTGGTTATATGTATGGAGCTAGTCTTAATATAGAATAGTCTCAGGTGCATAAGAGACTATTTAGCTTCTTAGATGCTAGAGATAGTGATATGTAAGATGCTAATCCCAACAAGTACAAGATACCAATATGCATAGGAAGAGAATAAGATCATCCCGCAGACACAGCATATGAAAGCAATATGACCATGCCCCACTCCTTACTTCATCGCAACATACCAAGATATAGATAGATCAAGGTAGTCTTGATTAGGCATAGAAAAAGGACAAAAGATAAATCAAAAGATAAAAACAAAAGATATTGTCATCACGTTCTCTTGCCAAATTTAGGTGCTCTTAGATGGGTTTAAGCTGGTGCCTTGTTGAGAGGAAAGCTGTATCCTATTGAAGGCTAAAGATGTTGATAAAATTCTATAGCAAATGTTGGCTTAAGGCATGCAGACAAATAGCTTCGAGCTTACTCTGATTGGTTAAAGTGCTCGAGCTTTGAGTATACACATATTCTGCTTCCTACTTGAGTTAATCAAAGAGAAGAAGATGGGGTGGATCATCTGTGCTTGAGTATGGGATACTTCCTTTGTATTATAGATTGCCTACATACCCTGTGTTCACAGGATCAAAGCACATTTACGATGATGATGAGACATGATGAATATGTAGTTCTGGGTTTATTGATGATGTAAGTGATGAAAGATAGAAGAAAGTGAGAGGAAAGATTGGAGGATGGAGGATGGATGATGAAAAGAGAGATATCATCTTTGCCTGAATCTGGGCACTTCCTTCATACCTCAGATTGCCTACATACCTTGTATCCAAGGGATCAAGGCTTTAACGATAAAGCTGGTGATGTAGTTCTTTCTTATTACACTGATGATTGATGTTGAAAGAATCAACTTTATTGCTTGGATTTGTTACATTGTTTTGATGTTTTCGATGATGTTTGAGCTTGAATTGATTGCAAAGATACGAATCCTGGTTGCAAATGTTTTCCATGTTTGATGTTGGATGCATGCTATGGTTGAAGTTGAAAGTTTGATGTGTTGTGAGCTAAGGTGTTCACTGTGTTGTGAGCTAGAGCTAGTGGTATCCACTTCCAAATAAGGCTTAACAAGTGCCCCTAGTGTGGGATGAGGTTTATTGTGGAGTAGTGGTAATGGATGGCACGTGCGGACAAGATGCTAAGGTGCCAAATGATATATTTACCCCAAAAATGTCCAAAGTATGATAGCTAGCATTGGCAGAGGTGAAGATGGAAAGGCTATTTATTATGGGCAAATGGGTTATGATATTTTTACAAGGTGAAATGTGGATTATGATATGGATTATGTAGGAGAAGATGGTGAAGTATGCTAAAAGTAGTGGTGATCAATAAAACTAAGCAAATAATGGGAGCTGGTCACTACACATAGTGCCTATTTGCTAGGTTTTCACTATGGTACTTATCCAAGGCACCTGTTTACCAGGTTTTCACCAGAGGATGGATTATTTATCTTGTATTATTTTATTTTTTTAGGATAGCTGAGATGACAATTACACATGGCACCTGTTTGCCAGGTTTTCACCATGGTAATGGATAGGAGGGACTCAAGTGTCTAGTTCGATAAATGTTGGTAGTCCTGCTAGAGATGGATGTCATCACATGGACCGTGTTGTTATGCTTCAAGATGTTGGTAAGGGATTTCATGAATAGGAGATAGAGTAGGTAGATAGGGGATGAAAGGCTAATGGATTATGTCAGACTTAAGATAAAAGGCTTATGCAAAAGCATGGACCATAGGAGGGTGATTGAAAGATATGGAGGATAATGGATGAAGGATGGAGATATGGAGGTATGTGGAAATGTGGGATGGAAGGAAATCATGAACAATAGTTGCACACATCACTAAACATTAAAGCTTTACATGGAAAGGGTAGTGTAGGAAGTGAAAGATATGCTTTCTTAGGGGATAGGTGATGGAGTGATTTAGGAACCCACATATACTTAGTATTTTTTTCTTTTTAATTTTTGCTTTGCTTGTGGGATTGTTAAATGGAATGGGATGGAAATGGAAGAAAATGGTTGGGATTCTTGAAAGATGGATAAGAATGCCTTAATCAGCTTGCTTGCTTGTTTGCTTAGGAACCCAGACCATTTTGGTCGTAGGCTCTTCTTGTGGAGTTATAGGCTCAGCTAGCTTTGTAGATGTATTAGGTTGTGATTCTTTGCTTTGATGCCCTAAGGCATGAGAATCTTTAGGATTCTTGGTAGGATTTTTGGTTTTAGAAGTAGAGGCATCCACATTTTTATTTTTGAACCCCATGGATTTGATGGAAGAGGGGTTGGCAGAATGAACAAAAGATTTATGTTTAGACAATATTTGCATTTGTTGGTCATGATTGGGATTAGAAGGGTGCTTATGGATAAATGGATAATTAGGCATTGGTAACAATGGCGATGAGGAAAATGGAGGGATATTAGGGGTTGGAAGTAATGGAGGTAAATTGGATGGTGGAAGATGTACAGTCACATGCATTTGTAAGTTATAGGATGGGGGAAGTGGAGGATATGGAGGTAAAGTTGATGGCAGGAGTTTAGGAGTTGGAAGAAGTGGAGGTAAATTGGATGGTGGAAGACGTACAATCACAGGCTTGTGGGGTTTATGATGGAGTTTTTGATGGGAAATGGTGGACTTAGGATGGATGGAGGAGTTAACAACATCTTTAGCTTGGGGAGGTCTATGTTTGACACTAGGACTAGGAGTGTTTGGAGAACTAGACTTGAGTTCATCACTAGATGGAGACGCAGAAATCATGAAGATAGAGGACCCTAGAAAAAGATTGGTGAGATGAAAGGAGAAGTCATCAATGGTATCAGAGTTAGAAGTCTCTCTTACCAAAGAAGATCCAACTTCTGTATCAGAAATGGATATGGATGAAGATTCTTGCATTGTGTACTCACCAGGGCCATGTTTGGTGTACTTGATACAGAGATTGGAAGTAGCTTTACTAGATGATGGCTTGAGTAGGACAGATGGATCTACATATGATGAAGATGGGTATGCTTCAGTGTTGATAGGAATGTGGTTTGGACTTTGATATTTAGCTTGAAAGGCACGACAAAATTCAAATGGATTGAGATCAACATGGATAGTAATCTCAACACCATTATGTGGAAATTTAAGACATTGATGGTATGTAGAAGGAACTACTTTGAGGGCATGGATCCATGGATGGCCACGGATGATGTTATAAGGAAGCTCAATATCAAGGACTTGACAACGGGTTTTAGTAGTGACTGGCCCAACTTGGATAGGCAAGTAAATAATTCCTTCAGTATCTCTCTCAGCATCATCATATGCTCTGATAGTAATGACCTTGGAAGTGTCCACATCTTTCTCAGAATATCCCAATTGTTTTATTAATTTCAAGGAACATATATTAAGACCAACTCCACCATCCACTAAGATTCGTTTGATATAGAATTGTTTGGCAAACACTTCGATGTGGAGGGCTGAAGATCTTTGTCAAAAAAGGTTAAATGACAAGGGGCTGTAATGCTAGTGACCATAGATTGAAATTGTGTGGTATCAATATCGTTAGGTATCGAAGATACTTGTAAAGCTTTGTCCAGGATAACTTTGTGAGCAAGGGATATGCGAAGCAACTCAAGAATGGAAATGTACATAGGTGTTTTGCCAAGGTGATCAAGGATGTTATAGCTAGAGGATGGTCGAGGAGGATGGACAGGTGCTCCTTGAATGGTAACATGACCTCTTCGAGTAGTTATAGCGCAATCAGGTGCTTGTTCTTGGATGGTAATGGTAGAAATGTGAGCATGGTCAATGCGGCCAATAGTAGATGATTCATAGTTGTATTGAATGGCATTCCTAGCATGAGGATTACTTGGTTTGTCATGAGATGGAAGTGGTTTCTTGAAAGAATCTAGATCGTAATTCAATGTTGGTTGTTGTGTAGGTTGAGTTGTTGAAGGTGTAATTTTGATTAAACCTTGATCGATGCAATCTTGGATAAAATGCTTTAAGCCCATAAAACCATTTGTTTTGTGTCCTTTAACTCTATGGTAATCACAATACTCATTTTCTTTATACCAAGGAGATTTGAAGAGTGGTTCACCATTGGGTGGTGCATCCGGTAACATAATATTACCTGCTTGGAGAAGCTTTCAAAAGACAACTTCCATAGGTTCCGCTGATGGTGTAAATTGTCGGTGAGGATTTAAAGTTTGTCGTTGTTGAGTGCATTGAAAAGGTTGAGTTGTTGTAGAAGCAGCTTGAATGTTGATGGAAGCTTTCATATTTTGTATGTTCGTTGCATCTACAACACCATCATTGACAACATTCTTGTTCTTGTTCCAAAAGTGAGACTTATCGTTGGAGTTTTGAGGATAGTCTTTGTTATCGTGAAAAATCTTGATAGTGCCTTTAGATGGTTCTTAGATGCAAGTGTTACATCAAAAGAGATGAAGATCTAGGAAAATTTGATGCTAGAAGTGATGAAGGAATTTTCTTGGGTTACTCCACTCAAAGCAAAGCATACCGGTGTTACAATAAGAGATTGAGAAAGATGATAGAAAGTACAAATGTGAAGGTTGATGAAGGAATTGAGAAGCCCTCAAGGTTTTATGAATATGATGAAGATGCTCAGAATGATTCTCTGATGCAAGGAGCTCAACCCTCCTCTGAAATTCAGATTCAAACTGATCCGGTACTCACTCAATGATGGTTCCTTTGGAAACAAGTCCATCAAAGGTACTAGCACTTTGCAATTGTAGTTGGAATGACAGCTCGAGATGGAGATTTTGAACAAAGATATCTATTTGTTGCTTTTTAGGTATTTCCCATGATAGTTTGCTAGACATGTTACACCATCATTGAGTAAATGAAGAGAAGGCTTCACCATTGCGTTGTTTATTGTTGACAAGGTCATTCATGTTCACTTCATGTTCAATGTTAAAAGCGAAGTCTGATCAAAATTTGTTTGCTAACTCCACAAAAGACTTTATGCCCGGAGGTAAATGAGAGAACCATTCAAGAGCTTGTCCTGTTAAGCTTTGGGGAAATAGGCTCAAAAGATATGTATCGTCATGAGCAACATCGAGACATGCCACAAAGAATGCTCTAAGATGGTCTTCTAGATTTCCTTTTCCTATGTATTTGTCAAATTGTGGAATTTCAAAGTGTGGCGGAAAAGGTGTCATATGGAGTGACTTGTCAAACGGATAAGCGCATATGTTTTCTAAGGAAAATGTCTTTTTACTTTGTCCTACCGCTTGGTTAATCATTTGTTGAACATCCGCTGGAGATAATTGCTATTGTGGCAAAGGGGGTGATTGGTTGGGAGGTGAAGCATGGTATGATGTATATTGAGGTTGCTGTTGTGGAATATATGTAGCCATGACCATTTGTTGAGGTTGTATACTCACAATATATGTCAAAGGATTGGTATGCGACACATATGTGGTTGACGATTGCTGTCCATGAGACACAAGCGGCAGTTGGGTATATTGCGATAAAGTAACACCAAGGTTTTGCATCACATGGGAAGTGGAAGATGGATTGGCGTTAATTAATGGTTGTGAGTTTGGAGTTGGATTTATGACATGGTAAGTGATAGAAGGATTGGTGGATGCAGAAGAAGGATGGACATTTGGGTTTGTATTTTGGATAACATGGGGATTGGTATATGTCATGTGTTGGGTGACGATAGGCAAACCTTGGGTAGTATAAGATGGATTGATGGTTTGTGAAGGATCATAAGAAGATGGCAAAATGGATGTAAGTTGATCAACATAAGAGACTGTAGTGTTAGGATTAGCTTGAGAAATAATAGACGGGTCACTCATGTCAATAAGACTAACATTGGGGTTGTATGATGTATTGGATGGATTCATGGATATAGTGGGGACCATATTAGCAGTGGTAGGAATATGGGATGTGGTGTCCACATGTGATGCAATGGGGGTAGAGGATTGCAATGGTTGTGAAGCTTGGACCATTGGTGTTGTTTGGATAGCTTCGGAAGCTTGTAGAATATGGGATATGGGGATTGCTTGTGATATTTGAGGAGTTTGCACTTGGGCAACATGGACAACTTGTGTTACTTGAGGCACTAATATGGTCATGATGGGAGAAGGAGTATGTTGGGAAACATGGAAGGGTGGAATGTTTAGATTTTATGAAAGGAAAGGGAGTACATTGGTTGGAGTTATCAAAGGTTCTAAAGTGTACTCCTAACGTGGTGGATCAAATGAAGTAACAATAAGCAACGTAAGAGATGGGTTGGAAGATGGCGTTTGTAATATGGTATGAGATGGTGTGACTATAGTGGATGGTCCCTTTGCAACAACAGTGGGAGTGTTTGGATCGTGCTCTCTAATAGTGGATATGTCAAAATCTCTTGGAAATTTAACTCCCATGCAGGCAAGTTGCAAGAAGTAGCGATTAGGATCAGATAAAACAAGTCTCTTGAATTGATCCCATACATGTGTATCTCTAAATTCTGATAAGTCTTCTTGGGATTATTCTTCGTAAGTCTCCAAAAATGTTTGAGGTTGCACCTGTTGTGAAGATGACTCTCCAATGGTGTACCAATGGGGCACAAACATGTGAGGAGGCATACCGGTCATAAATTGAGTCACGTCTCTAAGAAGTGTTGATCTATATTGTTGCATCTTGGCTTCCATCTCAGCTTGCAATTTGGCTTCCATTTTAGCTCTATATTGACTCCTAGTTTGAGGCATGATTGTTGATGTTGAAACTTAAATTTTGGCTTGTCAAGGTTTTGAGACCCAAAAGATGATGATTTACTGATTATTTGGTTGTTGGTTTGCTGTTTTCTTTGTTGTTGGGTTGCTTGGTTGCTTTGTTGTTGGTTGGAATTCCCTAGAGAATAGCTCACACACTCAAGGGAAAAGTTGTTTGCTAAGATTGTTGTTTTGTTGATGTTGCTAAAGCTAAAGCCAAAATATGATGGTTTACTAAGTGATTAGTTTGATTGATTGGTTAATTGATGTTTAGTTTGCTAGTTTGGGATCTCAAAAAGACAAAAAGTTCACAAAGTCCAATTGGTCGGTATGCTCAAAGCAGGAGACAAAGTCTAGATATCTGCTAATGATCATAGACAGGTCTGAAGGCTAATGCTGAGGCTAAGCAAGTTGGAAGTGTAACTGATTTAGCTGAGTCACTAAGATTTGTTAATAATTGACCACAGGCGATAGGTAATAGCTCAGATACGACTCAGGAAAGGCCAAAAGTGACTGGTAATAGCTTAAATACGATCTAGTTTTGGTTCGGGTAATAGGCTACAGTATTAACCAGAGGCAAGCCACTTTGCCATAGGTGATTAGTATTGACTCAGAAGTGATTTACTATTGATCAAAGGCAATGTAGTTTAGACCAGAGGTGACTGACTGTTGTTTAAAAGTAATCCAATTTAGGCAAAAGGTGACTGACTGCTGTTTAAAAGTGATCTGGTTGTCTATATGCGGGTAGTTTGAGCCCAAAGGCGACTGTGTCTGTTAGGACATATGTCTAAATTGTGTGTTTGACAAGAAAATAGTAATTTTAGTCACTCACACTCACAACAATTACAAACTTGTACAACCTAGGCTAGGAAAGGACTGTATTTGTTGAGTCCCCTAGCCGTGCTTATTCAAAGCGGATAGCTTTAGGATCTTGGTAGCACCGGCTCCCCTCCACGACACACACTTCTCATGCATACCAAGATCTAGGTTTTCCAAGGCTTGTCCCCCCACCAAACCTTAGGATTTTCCCTGCTATCTCTTCTAAGAACCATGTGAATTAGGGCGGCTTCAAAGGTCCCACCTTTTGCATCAACAAATAGAAGGTTTTTGGCTACTACACAAAGTTGCTAATAAGGGCATCCATTTGGGTGGCTGTATGTGTGGCAACACTACTCTCTGTTATGGAGTCTCCTAGCCTTCAAAGGTTACACCTTGGAGGGTTTTGGGGGAGGTTGGCTGTCGGTATAACACAACACCTATTGTTTGTGGCTTTCGATGCAAACACTTTTCTTGTATAACAGTTTAGAAGGACTTGGCTTTAGCCTGTTACTACTTGGGTCGTACCCATTCTCACACTGGGAAGGCAGGCTCTCTAAAGATAATAACAAGTTCTCATACACCCAAGATCCATTTGACAGGCAAAGGGAGAGGATACTTTTGCTATTAAATTTGGGTTACAATCAAGCACATGCAAGCAATCAAGAAAGATAAATCAAGCATGGAGCAAGCAATGATTTTTTTAAGCACCAAGCCCAAAAGTTCCTAATTTAGTGAAAAACCACAAGTCTTGGACCGATTAAAGTTGTGACAGATATGTTAGTAGTTTGATAACCTCCTTTTCTTGGACAATCAATAAGATGCTGCACAAATACCCAATTAGTAGCCAAGAAAACCAAACTGTAAATGATAAAGATTGAAAATGACACAGTTTACCAGAGGCAATTAACTGTTGATCAAAAGTGAATTGTATTCTTCCGCAAGTGAAATGTTATAGATTAGAAGCGATGCTAGTAATGTCAAATGTGGAATGATAAAGCTTATAAATGATGCAAAAAAGCAAAAGGCGACCGGTTACGGGTCATAAGCGACTCAGATCTGTGAAAAAAATAGAATATAACAAAAACCCTAGTTTTGTAGAAAACGATCCAGATAGCTAAAGGCAATCACTGTTAGATTAAAAGCTATTCAAATAAAGACATAAGTGACCATTGTTAGCTTGTAAATGATTCAAAATAAAAAATAAGCGATTACTGTTTTCTCAGAAGTGATCCTAGGAATTCTAAAAGTGGTAGGTTTTGGCTCAAAAGCGATGCGTTTGTGCAGACAATGACTAGTTTTCTCTCAAAAGTGATTGGAACTTGTCGTAAGTGCTCAGAAATATGATCTTCACAAAAACAACTTCAAATAGCAAAGTTAATCAAGGACATGGGTCCCACCGGACGTGCTAAAAATGTGATAGGTAAAAAATCAGGTTAATAAGATCAAGCATAGCCATGAAAACCTAACCCTACCATCATCAAAGAATCTAATCCAATTGAAACCAAAGCATGCAATTCAAGAAAAATATCACCTAGATTGTATGATTCCTTGTTTATGATGTGGATTGCTTCTTCAACAATGAACAATTATAAAGATAAAAGCTGCCATGATGGATGGATGATAAAGCTAATATGCTAGATGAATGCTAAAATGTTCAATATGCTCAGGATGATAATGTAGATGCTATATGAATGCTAGATTGATGTAGTATGGAATGAGAGGGTGTTTATATAGAACTCAACCAAAATCAATCAACGATGGAGATTTGGTGGCTATGTGAATGGCTAAGATTAAAGGATGATCATAGGCGAATGTGCAGATGACAAGTGGAGGGAAGATAAGGCTTATGTGTGCCCATGTACATAAAAAGTACTACATATGAAAGATATTAAATAAAAGATATAGTACCACTTATCTTTTTTTAAATGAAAGAGACACACATGTCGGCTTATGAGATAAATGATAAGAGGAATTAATTAAATAAATAAAATTTATTTAATTAATTGGAAAGTGGGTTTGTGAATGTAATTTTAATTAAATAAATAAGATTTATTTAATTAAAATAGATAGAAAGAAGATAATTAAATAATTAAAGATTGTTTAATTATAGCTTAGAGGAAATAACTAATGAATTAATTAAATAAATATAAAATTTAATTAATTAATAGAAGAAATAGGTGATAGGGATATTGCTCAAGTGTGTTAGACAAATGCAGATGGTAGCTAATGCAATATTTGAATTCTAATGATAATGAGTCAATTTTGGGTGTGTGTGTATATATATATATTTGTAAAAAAAATACAGAGTTAAGTAGAAAATACACACACACACATATATATTGCATTAAATATAGGTATTTCACAGAGAGGAACTAAGTCCCAAGTTGCAGGTCTAAATACTAGAGGGGCGACGGGGTTAAGACAGCGTCGCCACCATTCATAGCACGCAGGTTGTGAGTTAAATAATGGTGACAGGTGTGGGGAGGGGGTCTAAATCCCCACCAGGGGTTCAACCCCCCTCCCCACACCCCTCCTTAACAATGGACGACTTTTTTTTTTTTAAACTTTAAACCCTAACAAAAATGCTAGGGTTCGGCCAAAGTAGCACTAACATATTTCAATATCTTTTCCTCTGTATAAAATGCATTCATAATATATATGTTATTCGATTTCTCTTATAAGGCATTTCATTTAATCTTATATATATATATATTATACAATGTATACACAAATAACATAAATTTAACTAACTTAAAATATAACAGTTAGGAGAGCTTTTAAGAACTATATTTTTTAATAGCAGAAATGAAGCATGACAGTTTCATTATCCCTCTCTCTTCTTTTTTTTTGACAGCAAAAATATAAAAGAAAATACAATTTTCTAGAACCTTAAAAAAACATATAGTTTAACTATTTTCTTCCCTTTCTTGCATACAACTAAAAATTAGAATAGCAACATTTGCCCTTTTTTTTGCTTAAAATAGCAGCATAGAAATATTTTCCATTTAACAAGATTCTCATAGCATCATAATACACAAAACAACAACATACTATACATTTTTTCAAATTCACAACAAGATGAATTTCACATTTAAAAATCATATCAAGACATTACATAAAGGAGAGTACTCTCTTCTTTTTTTTTTATCCACAACAATTAGGCCATTTTGGCCATAACTCCCAAATTATTCACAATACAGAATAATACATAAAATACAATGCACTTCCACCAAGCTCCCATTTTAACCAAGTAAACAATCTGCAAAACTTAAAACAAGGAGGGAAGCCAAGCCACAAAAACTGCTCTCCTCCCTACCATAGTCTCGCAAGTGGGTCACCCCTGAGCTGGGAGGTCAATCTTCACACGGGTTCTATCATTTCATAACAAAAATCAAAATACAAGCCAACAACACAAAATCAACCATAGCTTTTACACAAAACAAAACTCATAGAAATGAGTTTGGAGGGGTAGGGGAGTGGACCGCTCGACTCTAGAGGCCACTCCAAAAACTCATAGTCTCAGCACCACAAGGCCTCAAGCCAAAAAATGATATCTCCATGAAATACAAAATCACCATGGCACTCATGCCAACCAAAATAATCCCATACTCGATATAATTCCCTCAAGGCCATAAGAATACAAACACCAAGAGGGTGACCTCGAGGAGGATCACTCCTCCCCCACCCCACACAAGGAAGGACACACCCAAACAGGTAGTCTCATCCCAATACACCCAAAAACCCCACACAAAAGAAAATAACACCCAACACAATTTCAAGCACATAAGCAAAAATGAAACAAGCATAAGGAATGGCTAAATGCCACGAAGCTTACCTTAAGAGCCCAACAATGGATGCAAGTTGAAGAAGAGCTCACAAGCTTTCTCCAAGCCTTCAATCCTCCAAAATCCTCTAACTCCTTCCCAAACCCTCCAAAGATAGAAAAATTGCAAAAACAAGAACCCCCAACTCCTCTCCAAGAGGAGTTAAAATAGGCCTCAAATCTAGGCCTTGAGAAATGAGAAGGTGACACATGTCACCTTCTCCTTCCTCATCCCATGCCACTCGCAAGGGAGAAGCAATGTGAGGGTGACATGTGTCACCATCCTATCCATTCAAACCCTCGCCCTCTCCACTTGTGCTCTCACACATGTGTGAGAGCAAAAGTGGAGAGGTGGCATTTCTCCCTATAGTTCCATGAGGATAAGGGATGATACATGTCATCACTTTATTCTCCAAGAGAGCCCCTTCACTCCAAGATGCTCTCACACATGTGTGAGTCTTGGAGGAAGGTTCCACACACTTGGGGGTCTTGAAGACTCCCCAAGTCTTCAAGGTGGAGGAATTCCCAAGCCTTGGGAAGGGAGATGGGCCTTCCTTCAAGGCATGACTCATCTCCCACCCTTAGCCATTTTGAATTTTCGTCACTTTTATTCAACCCAAGCTTAGGATGACTCAACGAGAGTTACCCTAGGGTTTAGTAAGCCCAAATGGACCCTAGACCCTAGAGGTACCACCTAGGGTTAAATTAAACCTCTAATAAACACCTAAGGAGGTATAAATTCACATTAAATGGCCCAAAAATAAAAAGGACACCAAATGGTGTGAATTAAAACACATATTTTACAACACATCAATTAAATTAAAGAAAAGGGGTGAACTAGGCCAATTAATAAAATAAAGGCATTCACGAAAACATCATTCAATCACACATTATCCTTATCCCTCTTGGGAATGGATCAACCTAACAAGGAAACACATAAGTGTGAGATCAACCCCCGATTTTCTGTGGCCTGGAAAATCACCTACGCACTTGAACAAATAGTCAATCCAACATATATATCATAGCCGAAGCAATAGAATGTAACACTCATGTCATCACATAATTCATACAAAACATTAAACAACTCACATCATAATTAAGATTCATAATTGCATTTTCTATATATACTATCTCAGAATTAGAATCACATAGCAATTCCATATAATGAGCTCATAATCAACATCACTAATAATCATCAAGTGTATCTCACATGTCTAACATCATAAGAGCATCAAAATAGGATATAATCAAATCACCACATACTAATCAAAGCTAATCCAAAATAAGGAGATATAGCCTAAATCTACATAATGGAAATCAATAGTCTCTAAATGTCTAAAAATATCTCCAACTGTAATATGAAATGATCAAAATAGGGAAGTGAAATAAATAGGCTTCACATGAACAAATGGCAACAGATGTCAAAGATAGAAGTGAAGTTGTATGTGTTTAAGGGCAGGCACAACGAGTTGAACCCCATACTCCAACTGATTGGTATCATGCCATGATCACATTCCTACAGTCAGGTAGATGTCCGGATGGATTGGATTAGGCCAAAAGAAGGTATTTTAGACTCCAATCCATCCCTTATGTTAATGTTGATGGTGTCTTGTTTTGAAGAGACATCAGTGGAGTTCTTCTTAGATGTATAACACAAGATCAGACTTCTAGAGTCTTAGAAGAATTCTATAGCGGCCCTGCTAGTGGCCATTACTCTCATAGAACAATTGCAATGAAAATCATGAGGGCCGGTTATTACTGGCCTAGTCTATTCAGTGATGCGCATAGATGGATCAAAAAATATAAATAATGTGCATTATTTTGCTGGGACGCAGAGACTGGCAGCTCTTCCCCTTCATCCAATCCAAACAGATCAACCTTTTACTCAACGGGGTTTAGACTTCATTGGAGTAATTAATCCACCTTCTAGTGCTAGCCATAAGTGGATTCTCACAACCATTGATTATTTCACTAGATGGACAGAGGTAGTTGCATTAAGGGATGCTACAGAAGCATCCATTGTGGACTTCCTTGAAGGTATAGACACAAGATTTGGTGTGCCATCCACCATCATATGTAATAATGCCAAGGCCTTTATAGGCACAAAAGTTAGTGAATGGGCATTGAACTATGGGGTATACATAAAGACTTCATCTAATTACTACCCATAGGGAAACAACCTGGCTGAGTCCACCAACAAAAACTTGGTCAAAATTATCAAAAAGACAGTGGAGGATAATCAAAGAACTTGGTAGTCCAAGTTAAAGACTACACTTTGGGCTGATAGAATCACTCCCAAGAGAGCCATTGGTAATTCCCCTTTCATTCTTGTATATGGAAGGGAAGAAAGGGTCCCACTAACACTAGAGTTTCCTTCTCTTGAGTTGGCGCATCAACTAGAATTAATGGAGAATGATGATATGACAATTAGACTTGCAGAGCTATTGGAACTTGAGGAGAAGAGAGATATTGCCATGAAGACCCATGAAGCTCACAAAGATCAGTTTAAGAGGACCTTTGATAGAAAATCTACTGGTAGAACATTTAGTGAAGGAGATATAGTGTTGAAATGGGATGCAGATCAAGCCAAAGTTGGAAGACATTCAAAGTTTGATGCCATATGGAGTGGGCTATATATCATTACCAATTGCAAACATGCTAATGCATTCTAACTCTCTAAGCTGAATGGAGAGGTTTTGCCAATCCCAGTTAATGGGATTCATCTAAAGCCTTGCTTTTAGCATGGTTATGAGATCTTGTAAATAGGTTAGGTGTCTGCTTTCAATAAGTGCCCTTGCACTCTGTTGTATTCTCATTAGGAGGATGCATGCTTGCTTTGTTTGTTTTGTTTTGCCTTGGTGGCTTACCCAATTGTTTCAGCTCCTTTGTTCTTGTTGCAGTCTCTTTTGACCCCATGCCCAATGGATTGATAAGGCCACTTATCTATTTGTTTAGTATGAAAACATCCTTGAGAAGTTGCCAAAATGTTGTCATATTTTATGTGGCCCCAAATATTCCTGCTTCCCTCTTATTAGAAAAATCTGATAAGAGAAAGCCTAAATAGAAGGAGGAAAATCCTAATCCTTGTGATCCTTATGCTTTGCTTACCCAAAATCCCTAAAAACTCATTTGGAGAATCCTTGAAAAAAACCCAGAAAAACCCAGAAACCTTTTGGCTTCAATGCCTTCCTCTGTAAGAATTTTTGTCTTCATACTTAGCTATTTTGTATGGATATCCTGATGATGTCATCCGAATATTTGCCAAATGCTTCCCAATATCTGGACCTTAGTTAATATCCAGATGTTTTCTTAACATCTAGATCTTAACTAATATCTAGATCCTAAGTTAATAGCCATGACCTTTGCGAATGTCCTGATGACGTCACCCAGACCCCCTCCCCAAAGAAACGCATATGATGATGACATCATCCAGACATTCCACCTCCAGTATATCATCTTACAGTGTTAATATCCTGATGATGTCATCCAACTCTCTTCTTTGACAAAGTCCTTCATGTCGATGACATCATCAAGATATTCAAAAGGCATCTGAATATCATGTAGCCCGCAGACCACCTAAAGTGACGTCACCTTCCTTCCACGTGGCTGCAAAATGAGGGTATGTGGCATGTTCTCGACAGAAGTGAAAAGCATATTCAAAGGGGGGCATGTGGAAGGCTTAGCATGATTCTACAGAGTGAAATGAAAGATAGCTCCTTTCCTTCTGCCTGGCTCCGGAATGAAGACACGTGTAAAGTGCATCAAGGGATTTAGCAGTGGGGCCGCAGCTTTGAAGATCTAACGACAGCATAGTGTCATGGGTAAATCTTGACCTCTAGGATGATTCTATGCATAGCTATGAAATGATGACACATGGACATCTAGATGTCAGTTGATCGTATCTTTGACTGCAACTATCTCCCCCATCCTGAGGAATTTCCACATGATCCAAAAGGCAAAATTAATTGGATTTTCCTCCTCTTTCACTTGGAGGGCCTTTTGGGGGGATATTCTCACTTTCAAAATATGATCCAATTACCATGATTTGGATGTGCACATCTAGATATCAGGATGGCTGCTGACTGAGGAAGGATATATAGGCTCGGCTGATAAGACATCTTAGCAACCAACTTGAAGTGTTGCAGAGGCAGATATTTCACATTGATTCAAGTTGGTGAGCTCTATAGATGAAATTTAGAAGGATGGTACAATTCTTCAATGTGAAAGGACTCCTATGGCTCGGTGGCAGATAATTCTTTGGTCTACAATGACTTTTGGGCTTTCATTTTCAATGCCCTGTCCTATCTTGTGTATGGGCAACCATTTCTAGCATTGCAGATCTGTCAATGGCATGGCCCCTGTCCTCTTCACCATTTGTTCCTAGCTCTGCATTGGTGACTGCATTAGTGTTCTTGGATCCTACGCATCTTCCTTAGTGCTCTATGCACAAGAATTTGATCTATATAAGCATTGTAATCTTCAGTAGAAGAGGAGTTAGTAATTTCTGGGCTGTTATGTTGTCAAATTTCTTGTAGTCAGACCTCTTAGTGTAATTACAAGATTATTGGAATGTGACTCATTGTACCTATAGTTTGGCCTTTGTTGTCTTCTGATTAATCCACCAATGATTGTAATTAACTATAATGTGTCTCTTCCTACTACTGGTTATTTTGTATTGTAATGGTTTTTGCCCTTCATGATCAATATATGCACAATATCTTTCCTCTCTTATGCTATGATTTTTGTGTTTTAATTGAAGTTGTGATCTATTATGTGAGCAAAATGGCTCCTCTATAGGTTAGGTATTCATACCGAAGCCTCAATCATCCCTATAAGTCTATGTGAACTCCCATTGTGATTGAGATCATTGTTGTGTCTCTTCCAGGATTAGTACTACTCATTAAATCTGGTGCATAACCTCTTTTCCATTTATGTTTCCTTCTAACCCTTTTCCCTTGCAGTGTTAGCACTAGGTTTAGATAATTTTCTCTAAGAATTGGGCTTAGAATGAGGAACTAGCCTTCTCTTGAGGTCTAATCTCAATTCGCAAGGTCCCACACCTTGAGATCATTCCCATTGTGTCATTAGAATGCTTAGATACTCTCTAAGCTAGGTGCAATTCTATGTGTTAACACATCTCAAGGTACCAAATGAGTCTCTTTACCCTGGTTATGGGCCTCTATTGCTACCTATATTATTAGATATCTTACCTGTGATGGGAGGCAATCTTTGCTTTATACTGTGCATTTCAAACTTTTAAGCCATCTCCATAATGGGAGGGTAGTTAATGTTCTAAATTTCTTGTTCAATTTGTTAAAAAGAATGTCTACTGAGTATAGAAAGAAAAATAATTAGTCTTCATTATCTCATCATGCCCTAGTTATGCTATTAATAAAAAGGAGTTTATCTATTGAATACCTTGATATTTCTTGGGAACACTTTCTTAAAATTAATCATGTTGATGAGGGACCTTTGAGTGTTGAACCAGAGAGGGAAGAAGAGGAACATGCAGAAAATGTATGAACAAGGGAAGAAGAGGAAGCCCTAGTAGCCTCTTCCCAACTAGAAGCTTCAACTACCCACTTCCAAGCAACCCTTGAGGAGCATCCTACTCCAAGTCCTGATAGCCCTATAGGTGAACCTACTAGGTCTCCCACACCTGCAGCTTCACCAATGTCAACCCCCTTGCCAGAGCATTTACCCTCACAGACTTCTAGCTTCACAAAGCAAAAGACAAAATGAAAACTGTAACCTAGAGATACCAGCTCACTGCTTGTGGCACCTAAAACTACCCATGATACTCCTTCTACCTCAAAGCCAACCAAGAAGAGAAAATCATCCTCTTCTTCATCCAGAGCCAAAAGGAAACAAAAGGTATCTAATCAATCACATAGGTGCTTAGATCACCTAAAGGAGAAAAGACTTTTAGGGGTAAAAACCCATCCTGAATAGAAGAATGTGGTTGTACACGCTGATACAAACTTCAAAAGGGAGCATCTATTTGTTGATAGGGAATAGAGAAAGGTGGGCCACACACTCATCTTGGAGATTGACACAGAGTCTGAGGAGAAGGATTTATATACAGCTAGGAAAAGGCATCAAATCCCTCCTGATACTGAGAACCCAGATTTACCAGCCTCTCCAGATGAAATTCAAATAGAGTTGTCGTTGGACTCTAAAGATACAATAGAGGAAAAGAAGGATGAATTGCAGGTACCCTGCATAAAATTGCAAAATTGGAGAAGCAGTTGAAGGATTACCAATAGAAAGAGATAGGGTTAAATGCATAGGTTAAGAAGTTGGAGAATCAACTGCATGTTTTCCAAAAACAAGGGTCAGGACTAGATCATTTGGCCCAATTGGCCATTATAGAAATTAATAAAAGGAATCTAGAGCATATGCAACCAGAAGAACAACTAGAGGAACCTATCCCATAAACCTTATTCACAGTTACCTTACAATTGTGGAATAAGATATATGAATTGGTAAAAGAACAAGGTGAACATAAGGAGAAGCATAGCAAATAGATAGAGGTGAAGAACACAGAAATAAAGAGACTAAAATTCAAAATGGACATAATGGAATATATGATTGTCCAACTGATGAGGTGTTGGCCACCTGCAAGGGTTTATGCCCTCTATCTATAGGAGCAATAATTAAGTTTTCAATTTAGCCAACTTTACAGTGAGGCCTTTGTTTCACTTCTTATACCTGCCTTATTTCTAACAACCTACCAAAAAGCTACCCCTGAAATGTAGAATCAACTCTGTGAATTCTACCTGCATGAATTAGCCATTCCATATGAAACTCGCTAGAATCCCCTAGTTGATATTAGGGATGTGCAATTGAAGGTCCTAGCATCATTCATCTAGAATGAGCATAGGAGAGGAGTGTTACAACAACAGTATAATGAGAGAGAGAAATCACTCCCTCTCAAACTTAGGGCAGAATCCCCATATCCAAATAAGATAGTGGAAGAATGGATTAATCTAATTGAATGTCCTAAGGTAGAAACCAAAATACTATAATGTAGAGCAATGGATTACAAGAAATTTAGGGAATTAGTCGAGGGGATTGGTAAGGAATCTTTGGGTTTCTCACAAGGTAGGTGGAAAGAGTTGACACCAGCATTGCAAAGGAAAGAGCCTCATTTAGTATTCAACCTCTCAGCAACTATCAATAGGGCACACAAATATATAAGATCAACCAATGAACATGGAATAACTTGGGTTCCATTAGTGTTCCATCCTCCCCTGCTTCTTTATCCAATTCCACATTGGTTGGAGCAGAGGACAAATCAAGTAGCGAAATGGGCTAGGTGGAACAGGTTGGCAGAGCAAAAGAGCTTCTATCTCAAATAGGATAGAGGAGTGCAAGAACCTACAAATTATAGGGATATAGCTCTTTAATAGAATCAGAGACCTTGGTTGCTGGAGGACCATCAACATGTTTAGTTGGAGGTGTGATGAGGCTATGCTTTGTCTTATTTCTCTTGCTTTAAGTACATGCTTCCTAAGACATTCCCAAACTTTTATATATATTGATTATGTTTATAATCATCCTTAAGACATTGAAAGCATGAAGGTTGGTATATCATATGTTGTTAATTACTTGTGTGTGAATTGATGATTGCTCATGAAATATGATGGTACTTTATGTTAATTTTAGCAATTGTGATGTATAGATATCATGTGATGGACTAACGCCCCATGCAGCAAGTATGCGGCTACATTTCATGAAGACCACTTGGCAGCCCACAACAAAAGAGGTGTTGATGTCCAAAGTAGACAGTACAGGAACCTATAGCCAAAGGAAGAAGACTCTGAATTGATTGGAATGAGTTATCCATAACTCTCCACTCTTTAACAGTTATCCTTCGATAGTTGATGCATTAATGAATAACAAATGAATCTTAGATCGTGCTCCATGTTCTATTTCTAGTCTTGACTATTTTTCATAAAGACTAAAGATAATTACAGTAGGACTGTGCCATCTACATTACCTTTATGACAGTTTAGTTTCCTATTCCTAGTTTACTTTGTAATAAATTCCTTTTCCTACGTTGTTGGAGAATGGACAGCTATGGTATTTATTTCTCAGTAGTTTTGTTCAAATAGGAGAAGTTTGATCTTGTATATATGGATTGTTAGATTATGTATATGGAACAAGAGGGTTAGACAGAGATTGTGTTATTAGAATTATTATTATATTTTCTCTTCAGCATTTAATAAAGGAACATATTTTTTGAGTTTAGTCAATGGTTTTAGAGATACAATAGAGATCTAGCTAGATTTTGTGAGATTGTAGTCACTCAAGCAAGGGCCACTTGAGGTAACTGTGTCTCTCATATATGTTCATGTGTTTAGTTTATGTTATATGTTTGTGTATGTGATTATTGCATGTTGTAATGAGTTTATGTCATATGAATTAGTTAGATCTTGATCATTTGTGTTGTTGAGTTAAGGTGAACACCGATTAACTATTAGTTATTCTCTTATTTGGAATTACATAAGACCATTTGATTACAACCAACTAAATAGCATTGGTTATTTCTTATCAGCATTGCTTACTTATAGTACTTGTCAATCCTTGCAAATAGAGTTTGTTTACTTTACAATTAGTTTATTCCTATGCACAACCCCTATATTACAATTCAGGAATTCTCAACTATACACATAGTAGGGGCATCATCCAAGAAGAATACAATTCCCTAGTTTGACAATTTAAATGTAACACATTATAGCCAATAGGTTTCTTGATATAGGATCCATTGGTCTGTTGATTTGTGTGCATGCCCTTTCCATATCAATGTATTTGTTAATAATGGAGTTCGACAATTTTCATTGTGCTATCTTAAGATTGTGTAAGCAGAGGTTGTTAAGGACACCGACATCAAAGATCGAGTGTTTGGGCCAACATGAAATATCCTGAGATGATAAGAGAAGTGTACATAAATGTTATGCAAGTCATATAATATTTAGTATGTGGTCCGCATGATGTAATTTCGTCTCCTCTGGTACCGCTTTGGGCCTAGAGCCAAATACAAGGAAGGATAAGTGTTTGTGGAGTTGGCTTGGTGTATAATGAAGATTTTATTGTGTGTGTGGAGTGTGTGCCATCTTGGAAGAGGGTACTAAGGTAAATTAGGACCTGATTATTCTTTTTTCTTGAACTGCACTTGATTTCCACTTACCATAAATGTTTTAGAGCTGATTGTTGTGGCCACTACATGTTTCATATTACTTGTTTCATCTTGGCTGACCAAGGAGAAAGATCTTGATGCTTGCGGAGCATATAAATGTAAAATCAAAAGTGTCAAGCGAGGTAGGCAAATATACTATGTGAAATCCCTTTGATATTGTGCGATCAAACATATTGTAGAAGCAGACATCATGATGATGTGTGGAAAAGATCAGTTCATGTGAAGTAATACTGTTATAGAGGTGATTGTTGAAGTTGTAATAACTAAGAAGAGTTTTTGAAGTTGTTTCAATGTTTTAGAGGTTGGTATTGTAGTTGTGAAGAGGTGAGATTGTTGTGCAAAGGTTTTAGAGGTTAGCAAAAGGTTGGAGTAGTTAGTGTCTTATGGAAGGCACTTGTGAGTCAGATGAGTTTTGTGTTATAGAGGTTGTAGAATAATCGTGTAAAAGTTGTAAGTGATGTATCTAATCCTGTAGTTGCATCTTCCTTTGGATTGTAGCCCATAAATGATATTGTAATCCTATCTTATTTGTGAGGCTGGATTTAGACAATAGATCCAAGTAGCTTGCTCACCATGGTTTTTCCCTTCTAGGGTTTTTCATGTAAATATGGTGTTATGGATGTGTGCTTCTATGTACTTGTGCTTCTTATGTTTTAAGAATTTTAGGAAGTACTGATTCACCCCCCTTTCAGTACCTTTGTGTTCAGCAATTGGTATAAGAGCTAAGTTCCTTGAATGTAGCCTAACAGCTAAGGTAGATCCTGGAGAGGAACACATGGGAACTAAAGTACTATTTAATGTCAAGAATCTTTTGGAAGATGATATATACATGACAACCTATAATCCAGAAGACTGTGTAGTTAATTATGAAGGAAAACTCATTTCTACCATAGAAGATCTAGATGCAGTGTTGTGTGGTTACACAACACGCCCCATTTTGCCTTAGCAAAATAGGGACCCAACCTTTTTCTTGCCTCTGCTTGCTTGTTTTCTTGCTTTGGGTGGTTTGGTAAAATTTAGTGTCACCTTTGCTTATGCATGTGCATCACAAGGAGAGGTCAGTTTTCCAAGTTAGCATCTACTATCATAAACCTCATAATTAGAAAGGGTACAAAATTCTAAGCAAGTTTGCCTTTTGAATCACCCTCATATTGTTTAAGGATAGAAAGTTATGCTAAGTCAAAGATGGGTCAACCTAGATATTTTCCATAGGGGTCATATTTCTGAATATCAGTCATATTTGTTAAGATGACCCTAACTTAGAAAAATCACCTGATGATCATCTGATCCCCGATACGTGAACGTCAAATTTAAATAGGGATGACTATCTACCCATCATAAACTTCATGTATTTGCGAGGGGGTCATATTTCTAAATATCTGTCATCTTAAATATATCATCCTTTCGCGAATATCACCCGGCATAAACATGACGATGAGGTCATTCAGCTCCAACAAATAAAAGAGATCACCTGGGTGATGATGTAATCATTGTGCCCAACTCATGGAGGGTCATATTTCTAAGCCTCTATCATATTTCTCAATATGATGATGACGTCATCATAACCTGATAACAAAGAGGATAGGATACTAGGATGATGTCATCATGATCTACACCGGAAGAGGTCACATTTCATAATATCCCTAACCTTAGTAAACATGATGATGACGTAGTGAGGAGGATATTTGTGATTGTCAAAAGACCTGGATATTTTTGAATATCCCTTATCATTTAACTTTATGACCCGATCTTGCTTAGTAGTCAAAGGTTGACCATATCACCCTAATCTTTGCGAATAATTATCCCACGCAGAGGGGGGGTCATATTTTCAAATATCCCTTTTCTTAGAAAGATCACCCACTAGCATTAAATGAAAGCTAAAAGGTAGATGGAGCCCCGTTGATTTCAAATACAAATCTACCACTTGGCAGCATTTAGGAACTTCATGCAAATGATCGACGGATTCAATCCAAATGGATCATTCACCCTAATTTGTCCTATCAATTGGTTCAAAAGTAAAGTTTAGGGATTATTTACATTTACCCTGTGACATTTGAAATTTACAGAGCTTTGAAAGTGAACACCTCACAGTCATCTACCTACGAAGCGTGATACCCAACATAACGGAATGGAACATACGATAGAGTGCATTCACTTGTTCCCATTATCAGTCATATAATCAAAAGGGGAAAGTGAATATCAGGTAAGTAAATTAAAACCCTCTCCGTTGTTGTTTACTACAAATTACCAGGTAAATAGTTCTTTATTAGGTTGATCTACATGATGATGCATGAAATAAATTGAAATGTTGAATAATGACTATGAAATGCATAATATCTTTGAGCACCCCCATACAAACACCCTGGGGTAAGAAATGCCTATTTCTATTATAGGATCTAATGGAGGTTAGGAAGAATAGATCCAACTCTGAGTTCTTGAAACCTATGTTTGTACAGCCTGAGGGAGTAGGATTCAGATACGGTGTGATAGATGACAAGGAGATTAGATGATGATACTGATAATCCTATACTGTATAGGATATTCACAACTGGTATGTGGTACACCGCTAGACTTCCATATGTAATGGAGGCCGTTGAGCTAGTGGTGGAATGTGCTATAAATTATAACCCTGAGAGAAGAAGAGTAGAAAAGCATGGCAGAGTGTATGCTAACTTCTCAATCAAGGGAATCACTTCTGCATTCAATCTTCATGTGGGGAATAAGATAGTTAGTGTGAGCTTAAGTAAGCTGGAGAAAAAATATAACAATAATAAGAAAGAGGCTAGGAAGATCATGTATTAATGGAGGGCCAAGAATAGTACATACACAGCTTCTGCCAAGTTACTGGTGTACTTGTACAAATTTGACTTTGATGAGGAGTATCAGTATATGATTGCCCTCTTAAGCAGGATGACCTACAGACAACATGCTGGCAACTTTGAAAATTAGATGTATGGAATCATCCAGATGGTGCTATATTTAGACAACAAGCCTCTCTGGGCCAAGATCATCAATGATTGTTTAGATGAAGGGATGAGAAATCTAGGCAACAAGGCTTTTATATTCCATATGACCTCTTATGTCGTATATGCTTGTGCTCACCAGGGTACATTTAGTGCATTGCAAATAATTGGTAAGGTTGGAAACAACACCGGTGATGTGAACATCGGGGACAATTACCCACAATTATAGAGGAGAGCATATCTCCAAGACTATAAACTGGTAAATGACTCATTTTCAATCCATGTAGTCAGAACCATGGAGGAAGATAGAACTAAGAGATTGAGCATGGAGGCTCAAGCCATTATCTATAAGCATGGGGCTTGGTTTATCCAATTCCCCACCTTCTCATACATAAGAATAGAAGGATTTGAGGGGCAAGCTCTAATGTTGCCAAGATACCCCACTGATAGGGTCATATTGATGGAATTTGTTAGACAAATATCTACTTCCATTGAAGCTCACTTGGAGCAGAAAAAGATTCCTCCTTTATTGTTCCCAGTATACATGGGATGGTATTTATGCCCTGATAGACAGAGCATTAAGGATGCTATTGGAGGGTTAAATCTCATGCACCTACAGCCATTTTCTATAGCTAGGTCATATGACCCATATGGCAGAATGCAGAAGTTATTGGGGAAACCAATACATCAAAAACATCTTGAAGACTATTGGACTGATTGTGATGATGAGTCAGATGTCAGAAGAAGAACTTATCAAAGACTCACTCTTAACTAGATCCAGACCTTTGACTGCATTCCAGTGCCTGTGTAGTTGCATGATGATGATGGAAGGATAATGTCTAATGAATATGAAGATAAGAAGGCATATAATGACACCATCTCAGCTCCTGATCTAACACAACCAGAAGAAACCTCATTGGACCAAATAATGAAAAAGGTCCTCCAACTAACATAGAGTTGGGTAAGTGATGAGGTCAATAAATTGAAGAAAAAGGGTATGGCCCTCGCTGTTGATAATAAAAGGAAAAGACAAGAGCTTTCAGAAGAAGAATGTGATGATTTTCTCATTGAAAAGAGGAAATCTAATGGAGAGAGACTAGCTGCTGAAGAACAAAAGCCACCAAGAAAGGGTAAGAAGGCTGCTCCTGAATAGCAAGGGGTGATTATTAAAAGACTTCCACCAAAAGGTGATGGGGCATCAACATCTGCACATGCATCTATGTCACCACCACCCCCTAATAAATAGAAAAGCAAGAGGATAATAAAACCTGTTCCTGAGGTTACAGAGTGACAAATGGAGAATGAGCCTTTATAGGTTGAACCAAAGGAAGAAAACCTCTTGGAAGAAGAGTAGTTGGATTAGGGACCTAAAGATGAGGATTTTTTAATAACAAGGAAGAAAAGAAAGAAAGTGCAACAAACACCACCACCAAAGAAACAAAGAACAGTGATGAGAGGAAATGTCAACACTGACCCACTCATGTTAAGGGGTGCAAGTGGTTTAACTCTTATGAGGGAGTTATAGCATGAGGTCCCCATTCCTAAAATTATTTAGTTTAAGACTGAGAAGATGAAAGAGCAGATAGAAAAGGAAATGCATATGGCTAATAAAGAGTCCCCCTTTCCACTGGATGACATTGTTGAATTGTTAGATGATGAGATAGTCCAGGATGTGGTTGCTCAGCATATGGAGACATTAGTATCTAATACTAAGATGAACCCTCATGGAACCCCAATGGCTCAAAAGGTGACTAGCCAAGAGAAAGATGAAAAGGATGAAATAGAGCAGGATAACCCCAAAGAAGTAGCCCAATAAATAGGGCTAGCTAATTTGGTAGAGCAGGTTACTAGTCTTGCAATGATAAATTTAACTTACCAGGGTGATATGAGTATGAACAAGGATAATGATCAGCCTTAGGGACCTAAAGAGCCTGAAAATACAATGCATATAGAGACTGGTGATATGGCACCCAATCAAGGCAAAGGTCAAGATAATGCACCCACATGACAAGGACAATCAGAGGCACAACTTCAAAATAAAGGTGATCAGGATATGCCAAACAAAGGTGCTGATCAAGACCAAGGCCTTTCTTCACCACATGATGAAAGGGGTGATCAAGGTAATAATCCAGGATCAGAAGAGAAATTAGCTGAGAAAGAGGTGAACTTGGAAGAGGCTAGTACATCTAAAGATGAAGAGTAGAGTTTACCACAAGGTGGAGAGCCAGAGAAAGAAATAGAGAATGTGACCAAGGGTGATATGGATGATCTCCAAGGTCAAAATACACAGTCTTCCTAGGAAGACCAACTGCCACATGATGAGAAAAGTCAGAATGGTTAAGAAACTCCTGAGGAGAATCTACAAGGGGAGGTACAAGATCAAGGTATGCATACTTTACAAAATCCTCTACCTTAGAAAGAAATCCCTCAACAAGAGGTACATCAACAGAAGTTCCCTCATGAGAATTTACATGAGGAAGAAATAAGAAAAGAAAATTCACCATTGAGGATAGGGCCTGATACATAGTCCCAAGATACTCAAAGTAAGGAGGGTGATCATCAAGAGCCCAAGGGTGATGTTCCTTATTGGTTGCAATAAGAGGTAAATTTGTAACAAGTTGATGAAGTGTAGGACTTTGATGTTTCTACATTGTTTGTGGGAAGCATGATTAAACCAAGAAGAAAGGAAAGGCTGACATGTGCAATAAGAAGAGACCCTACTACAAGTAGGAGAATAGCACAAGTAGCCTTACCTACAGTCGAAAATGAGAAAGGTAAAATGGGCCTTGAAGAATTTCAGATCACTGGTATTGATTTAGGTTTTGCAAATGAGGACCAAGAAGGTCAGGGAGGTAAAGATATTATTGATTCTTTGACCCAAAGGGTGAAAAGAGAAAAGGATAAGAATAAGAAACATAAAGAGCACATTTCTCAATTGCATTCTTTTATTGAAGGATTAATTGATCCTAAGCATACACCTGTCAGTCCAGCCACTCCATTAACCATTATATCACAAGAAGATCCTACAGGATTAGATCTGATGAAGCATAAGGCACAACTAATGGACAAGTGGTTCATGTCTTCTATTTTTGAGGCTAAAGAAGTAGTGAATACCTCCTTAGGTGGAATTCTCTTAGTGCTTTGAAAAGAAAGCTGGATAAACTGCAAAATGAAGTAGGTAGGAGATCCTTCAAATTGGAGAAGCACCTAGATGCTTTGAGTGAAATGAAGAGAATTGATATATAGATACTTATGAGTAACAACATACTGGATAATAACACCTCCCAGCAACTTGGTATTTGGTATGAAGACACTGGATTTGAATGTGACATTTTGAAGAGATGCAGCGGTAAACTCAGGGACATAAGTGTCAAATTGCATAATCTAATGGCACAAGAAGCAAAAACCCTAGAGGCACTAGAAGGAAAGGTAGAAGAAAAGATAGAAAATTAAGATGTTGATTTTGTTGTTCAGGCTTTCCATGA
This sequence comes from Cunninghamia lanceolata, assembly GCA_027924645.1. NCBI lineage: Eukaryota > Viridiplantae > Streptophyta > Pinopsida > Cupressales > Cupressaceae > Cunninghamia > Cunninghamia lanceolata. The sequence goes on along the minus strand of BSBN01001265.1, from coordinate 954,793 downwards.
CAACTTTAAGCAAGCTGCAGAGGATCCCCTGCACCATTTGATAGAGGAAGTGATAAACAAGGTCATGAGGATGAAGGTCAGGGTAGAAACATATAATGAAACATTGAATAGTAGGAAAACTAAGATGGATGCCCTTCAAGAGAAATTTTACTCCCACAGGCATGCAGTGATAAAGGCCAAGGTCTAGGATGGAGGTGAGATTGATAGATTAGTGCAGTCATATGAATCCATCAGGGCAACCATATAGGTACATATAGGGGATGATTTGCATCAAAGTAACAGTGATAATGAAGATGATGATGATGTGGAAAATGATGGAGAAGGGGAAAGTGAAGAAGAAGAAGAAGGAGATGAAGAGTAAGTAAAGATGCATGGTAATAGAATCATATGCATGATCCACTTGCAGGAGAATGAGTCTTGCTAGATAGTTGCCAGTTGGTAACTTGTGCCACATATGCGGATATTGACTAAGTTAATGAAAGATGTTGACCATTGATCTGAGTAGATAAATCTTGACCATTGGTCATTTGTAATCACCTCCTCTCCTTATTCTATAAAAGGGGATGGAGTGCACTCTTTAAAGCATTAGAAACTTAATTCAAATTGGATTACTGAAGCATTCAGGACTGATTTCAAGGCTATTGTGAATGTACATGTTTTTGAATACTTAATGAAAGAGAAGTTGTGTTGATTACAAATTATTGTAAATCTTGATTAGTCAGTGAATGGAATCTAGATATATGCATTGATTAGCTGCATCCCTTGGAGTGCTTGTCAGTCTGCATGTGCTATTTTCATTCCTTTTTCCTTTGAAGTTAGCATCAACCATACTTAGCTGTGGAACAACCTGGTGAAATTATGGTTTGATTTCTTCTCTTCATGACTATATCTGGAATGTATGTAACTCAATAGCTAAAGGTTCACCAAATTTAAAAGTATTTCTATTAATTTTCCTAAATTTCCTTGCAAATCACCTTCACAATTGCAAATATCATACAATCTAAAGCAAATAAACATGAAATATGCCTATAACTCATAAATAATTGAATACATAGAGCATATTTTGAGTGAAAGCACATCAAAATGACAAATATCATCTAAATACAGATGTACATCAATGATATACATGCAAATATCTACTTATAGACACATTATTTGAATGAATGCACAGTGTAGAAGCATAAAACTAGTTCATGACAATAAATGCTCAGAAGAATTAATCAAACTTATAAATATAATAATTACCTATGGAGCATAGTAGAAATAACCTTGTTTGTGAAGTGAATTGATAGTAAATAGGTGCATAATCGATCATCTAGACAATGTAAAACCCCTTGAAATGGAAAACAACATGTCACATCAAACTCTGAGTAACATCAGAAGATCATGACCTAATCAATGGAGCCTTGGAGTCATCAATTTGTTCTAAATTGATCATACTTTTCAAGATAATAAAGGTTTGTTGTGCAAATTTTTATGCATGTTGTTATGACTAACAATCATCATCAACATAAATTGGCACTAGAAGGAGGGCCTTCTTTCTCATTTGAAAGGTGAATTAGTTGTATATGTGTATTCATGTGTTAGAAATGAGGTAATCTTCTCAAAGCTCATCACAATTGTTCATGCTTTTAGTGTTCTTGCAAAGATTTGCTTGTTCTGTATTCTTTCATATTTGTTCATCATAAATATCTCAGAATTGAGCATAGATATCTCAAACTTTATAGTCAATTCTTGCAATCTTTGAAAATTGAGTCATTGTTCAGGTCTTCCTGCTAAACCTTTGCTATAATTTGCTTGTGTTTCTTGATATCTTGATACCAGAAGTCTTATACTGGTTCATATTTATAGGTTCTATGCAAATATTGCGTAAATATCTAGTCAGTTTTGGATTTTGATCATAAATATCTCCTTTGCTTGGTTAGTCCAGTTGATCTTTACAGAAAACCATGTCAAATTTTCACAAATTGTCAAAATCCTGGCTCACGAGCCAAATACTAGGTCCAGATCTGGTGGAGTTCTTGAGGAATTGCCTATCTATGGACTTAGACCTAGAACTATAGACATTCATCACACTCCTGGTTCTAGTACATTAGAATCTTCACCAGGAAATACTCTAATAACCCCTACTGAATTGCAAACACCTACAGGACCACATGTTACCCCTCAAGTCCAACCACCACTAGTCACAATGTCATTCTTTGCTACAGAGTCATCTTTGACCTTTAGTGCATATCATCCTTTACCTAAAATTCCTGATAAGATTTGTCCTAAATATCATCCATATCCGGATGTTGATGATCACATCAGAACATTCAAGGAAGCTTGTTGTAGAGAAAGGATTGAACATCAAGATGTGGTATGCCAATTATTTCCATTTTCCTTAGAAGAAGAAGCATATAATTGGTATATCAGTCTTGGTCAAGGTTCAGTTGGTTCATGGGCTACCTTGGAGAAAGCTTTCAAAGATAGGTTTAAGATACCTATAGATCCTTCAATAAATTATCACCTGTTTGCGACAATCAAAAGATTTGAAGGGGAACCTATTGCTAACTTTAATGCTAGATTCCAAAAGATGCTTTCAAACTTGGTAGCTCCTTATACTATAGTAGATGAAGCTGCTAGGAGTATATACTATTTAGCCTTAGATCCCTTGACCTCTATGTTCATAAGGAGAACACATCCTAGTGTCACAACTTTAGCAGGAGCTTTTGAAGAAGCTATAAAAGTTAATCAACAATTGATCCTTGCTCCAACACCAAACATAGCATTTCTTGCATACCCTGCATATCCTGCTCAACAATAGAACAATGGATCCATGGTGCCTCCAGCTGTAATGCCAAGTCCTTTACAAGTACCTCCATTTAGCATCATGCCACCTCCAAATGGAAATGGCCAGATAGTGCAATATCCAGGACATGCACAAGTACCCCAGGATGTAGGACAGAATAATAACAATGGCTCTTCCTTTTTCAAACCTCAAACAGAGAATGTAGTAGCCAAAGTTTAGGAAGAGATTAAAGAAATGTCAGTATAGTTGAGAAAATTGACAACTAAAATCACTCATTTGAGAAGGCAGAATTTCTATTCTCAACCAAACCAGAATAGAGGATATAATAATGACAGATCAGGATATCTTGATAGGGGATATAACAATGATATGAATTACAACAATAAAAGTAATAATAGTGGTAACAATAATGCCCCTAGACAGCCTAGAGTGTGGAACACTAGGCCAAACAATGGTTCCTTGCCATCACCCCTAGATAATCAGCCTCCTAGTGAACCTAAACAGACCACTAGGGTGACCCTAGCAGAGGCAGCTCTTACAAACTAGTGTAGGATCCATAACACCAATTCTGATGTTGAATTAGATTGTCCTCAATTCAGGATAGTAGCCAGTATCTTTTAGGCTGAGGTATCAAATATTGTGGGTAACCCTCCTTTTGTTGAAGGAAATGAAATTGTCCCTTGTGGATATGACTCTGCCCTAGTATTGGAAAGTTTTACCAATCATCCTCACCATCAAGCAACTTCAGCTCATGAGAATTATACTCTAGCATGTGAAGAGTCAGCCATGGCTTTTGAAACAAATTATGTTTTTTGTTTTGAAGATGAGAATGAACCATCAGTTGAACATGAGGAAGTGCATGCCTATCAACAACAATATTAGGGTAGACATAATTATAACCTCAGGAATAATTCAAACAGACTTTCTGGTCCCTTGACCACATCTTTGCATCTAAATAATTTTAATACTCCTGATCCAAAAGCAAGCAATAACCCTAGATTTCCTAAGGTTAATGCTCAATACTTACCATCTCAGAATGTAGTGCCAAAAGCTAATAAGCAGTCTCCTAAGTCTGATAAATTGGTTACCTACTTAGCAGATGAAATGAAAAAGATCAAAATTAGTTTGTAATTGTTAGAATTACTTAAAACCCTAGGTATTAAGAAGGCATTCATGAATTCCTTAGATGACCCTACACCAAAAGAGGATAACCATCCCCTTAATTCAAACTAGACTTTGAATAAAGATCATGCATCTAAGGATACTAATGTTAAACACAAAACATCAGCTACTATCCAAGCTATTGAAACTTCACACATGACTCTTTATAGGGATAAGACTAAGTCACCTCCATTTCTCCTTACCATAAGGATGTTTAGTAAGAATTTATATAATTGCTTAGTGGATTCAGGTGCATCTACCAACGTAATGCCATTGTCTATATGTAATGCCTTAGGGTTACATCCTACCAATCACTAAAGAAGGTGACACAGTTAGATAAGACTGAGGTGAGTCTTGTAGGAGAATTAACTCACATCCATATGCAATTAGCATCAAATCCCAGGATTCAATATTACATTGACATCCAAGTAGTAGATATCCCTAACACATATGGAATGTTACTTAGCAGGGATTGGTCAAAGACGTTTAATGGATACTTGTCTACTGATTTCAGTCACATGTGGCTACCTTGGAAAGGGATACCCAACCAGATTCAGATAGATGTTGAACCCTGAATGAAGCACATGATTACTGAGTATAATAAAACCAATGAAATCATGTATGTGGATGTAGAACCTAGAGTTTACACCATCAAACCCCAGTCGGTCAAGATAGAATAGATCCTCATGTATGATATTCATGTTCATAGGGATGATCACTAAGGTGATAGAGTAATTATAGAGTCTAATCACAATTCAGATGATAATGAAGAGTTAGATCATTTTAAGAACTTTGAATTGTATTTATCCAAAAAGATGCAATGTTGTCGAATGTTAAATATGTCTAATGAAGATGTCTTGATTGAAGGATGGTGCAGGTTACATGATGAGGCACATTCTGAAAAAACCTGTGATGCTTGTTTAGACATGATGGAGATGGAACAGACATGTAGTGAGAGGGGGTTATCATCGCCTGAGGTAAGTCATACATATAGTTATAGTGACACTGATTCTTGTTCATCATCTAGAGGTATAGAAGAAAGTACATATCGGGATAAAAGTTACATTCATAATTTAGAAGAGATCCTAGTGTGCAATGAGAACATTTCTAAGGATGAAAGTAATATCACCTCGAGAATAGATTGTTTAATTGAGTCAGATTATGAAGTATCTGATGAAGATAAAGGGAGTAATTTGACCAAGTTTGACAAGTTTTTATCAAAACAAATTCACAGGATGTTGCTACAGCATACTCCTCCACATAATTCTCTAATTGAAGGGTTGTGTAGATTACATGAAGCACCACATTCAGAGACTACTTGCTCATTGTGCTTACATATTTTGAAGAAGCATATGATGCTTCATTCAAAGGATCATTTTCTTGATAATAATGAAGGAAAACAAGTATCAGCTTCACATTGGTTGGAGAAAGTAAAAGTAGAAAAGAATGAGTCACCAAAAATGAAATCGATATCAAGTGGTGTGGCTGCCAGAGCTAAAAAGAAGAGAGAAGGTCCTGACAAACCTTTAACTGAAGATAAGCTGTGCATCCTTAGGTTTGATGGATCTAAGTTAAAACAAGGAGATGGAATAGGAATAGATCTCATTGATCTAGCTGGAAAATCCTATTTAGCAGCATATAGATTACAATTCCCATGCACAAAAATGTGACAGAGTATGAAGCTTTAATTCATGGGATATTGTTTGCACTCAAGAAATAGTAAAGATTCTGCATGTCTATGGAGACTCAAAATTGGTGGTAAGACAAGTAATAGGCATATACTCTTGCAATTACAAAAGGTTGTCTAATTACAAACACAGGGTATGGGATTTAATAGAAGGCTTTGATGCATTCAACATCACACATGTGCCTAGAGAAATGAATCATAGAGCAGATGCCTTGGCTCAAGATGCAAGTACTTTGGAGCCATTATCTATATTAGGTTTGAAGAGGTTTTTAGTTGAATTAATATCAGTACCTTCTATACCAGATAATGTCATCAATCTCCAAGTGTTTGATGATGACCAACACATTTTGGATTTTATATCAAATATAGATGTGTTTGATGCATAGATCATATATGAAAGAAATGTAGAAGATCATACTTGGGAAGAAGAAGAGGTCATGGATCTGCCTAATAACAAGATTCCCAAGGGGATGATAGAATTAGAAAGAGCATTTGATTTGCACAATATGCTAAAACAGAAAGATCTTCCAAGGACTGATGGGGGGGAATATTCACCAATTAATATAGGACAGAATGAAGAAAAAAGAAATGTCCTAGTAGGGAAAGTCTGTACAGAAGAAGAAATGGTAGGGATAACCCAAGCACTTAAGGATTACATCCATGTTATCACTTAGACCTATTATGAGTTGAAGACTTATGATACCTCAATTATAACCCATACTATACCGTTGAAACCAGATGTCAAGCCTTTTAGAAAAAAATAGAGACATGTTAATGCCTTGTTGGAACCCATCATCTTTGAAGAAGTCAAGAAATTGCTCAATGCCAGGATTATATTCCCAATGAGGCACTCCACATGGGTAGCCAATTTGGTCCCTGTGAGAAAGAAAAATGGTGATATCAGGTTATGCGTAGACTTCAAAAATCTGAACAGAGCTTCTAAAAAAGATAACTATCATTTACCTTCACTAGATGAGGTTCTACAAATAGTGAATGGTGCACAAATGATGTCATTCTTGGATGGTTTCTCAGGTTATAACTAGGTAATGGTAGATAAAATAGATAGGCTGAAAACTACATTCACCACTAATTGGGGTATATTTGCCTATAGGCACATGCCTTTTGGATTAATATATGCTAGATCCACCTTTCAATGAGCAATGGATATAGCTTTCAGAGGGCTGATTGGTAAGTGCATAGTCATATACATGGATGACTTGATAGTCTTTTCAAAGAAGAGGGGTGATCACATAGAAAACCTCAGGAGTGTGCTAAAAAAGTGTGAACAATATGGTATATCCCTTAACCCTAAGAAATGCATATTCGAAGTAACCACGGGTAAGTTACTAGGTCATTTACTAATAGAAAATGGTATCATCATTGACCCCTAAAAGAGTAGAATCAATCATGAATCTGTAGCTTCCTGGAAGCAAGAAGGAACTTAAATCTTACTTTGGCAAGATAAATTTTGTTAGGAAATTCATCACTAGCTTTGCAAAAATTGTCAGGCCATTAAATGCAATGTTCAAGAAAGATGCCAAAATTGAGTGGACTCCTGAAGCTAGAACAACTTTTGAGGACATCAAGAAAGCCATATTTGATGCCCCTATTCTGATCAGTCTAGATTATACAAGAGATTTTTACATATATTCATTTGCTTCAGAGCATACATCTACAGCAATATTGACACAAAGGAATGAGGCTAAAGAAGAAAAGCCTATAGCTTTTATGAGTTGCCCATTCAAGGATGTAGAGCTTAGATACATGGATGTTGAGAGACAAGCTCTTGCTCTAGTCTGAGCAGTCAAGAAATTTAGACACTACATTTTGAGAAGTAAAATAATTGATGTAGTACTAGATGCAGTAGTGAAAATGCTTTTAATGCAAAGTGAGCCTAGTGAAAAGAGAGCTAAATGGATAACAATTCTCCAAGAGTATGATATGTACATAACACCCATGAAGTTAGTAAGAGGATAGGCTTTGAGCCAGATGATATCAGAAATTGATCCTAACATCATGAGCCAACAATGTGTTAAATACTAGAGAAACTGAAGAATGGTATTCAGACATCAGGCATGTCTTGATTACTAGAAGATGCCCATCAAAATTGTAGGCCTCAAAGAGGAGAGCCTTGAAAATAAGATCATAGAAATATATGATAAAAGGAGGGATCCTTTTCAAAGGGAACTATGAAGAAATATATCTCAGATGCCTAGAAAGGCAAGAAGCAGATAAAGTGTTTGCAGAATTGCATGATAAGTTTGGAAATGCAAATGGATCACCTTTGGCTACTGTTCATGCTATCTTGAGAGTAGGATACTATTGGCGCACTATCTTCAAAGACACTGTTGAACATATTAAATGTTCTCATACATGTCAGGTTGCAGCTAACAGAAAAAGATATGTTGCTCAACCCTTGCAACCAGTGATGGAGATGCAACCATTTGCTCAATGGGGCATGGATTTCATAGGACCCATCAATCCTCCATCATCTTCAGGCCATAGGTATGTCTTGACTATCACTAATTATTGCACCAAGTGGACTGAAGCGCTCAATAGTAAGACATGCAATGTAGATGATGTGATCAAATTCTTGGAAAGCAACATAGTGACCAGGTATGGAATTCCTTATGCTTTGGTATGTGATAATGGACCTGCTTTTGCATCATTAAAATTATCTAGTTGGGCTTTTGATCATGGAATCATTTTAAAATTCTCCTCAAGGGAATGGCCTAGCAGATTCCACAAATAAAAACTTATTGAATATCATAAAGAAATTGATAGAGAAGAACCCTAGGGAGTGGAATACCCTATTAAAATATGCCTTGTGGGTGGATAGAACTAGGATGAAGGATGCATTAGGAAATTCTCCTTATCAGTTAGTGTATGGGGTCGATCCTATCCTTCCTGTTAACGTTAAGATCCCCACATTGCAATTTGTACAAGAATATCTAGGCATAGACAACAAACAAGAAGCTAGCTTACTTCAACTCATGCATTTAGAAGAGAAAAGAAATAGACCAATTGATTAGTTTGATAAACATTAGGCTATTGTCAAATGCTGGTTTGATAAAAGAGCCAGAGTTAAGGCTTTTAGGATTTCAGATCTAGTCCTTATGTGGGACAAAGCACATGAAAGAAAAGGTGACCATGGTAAATTTGACAAAACTTGGATAGGTCCTTTACAAATTTCAGAGATCCTAGGAGATAGTACCTACAGACTTAAGACTCTAACCGGTGAGGATGTTCCATTGCCAATTAATGGATAGTTCCTCAAACATTACTTCCAAGCCTGAAACAGGGTCATGTAAGTCATTTGTATCATAATGTGCATATTGTATAGTTGTTTGTATAGTTCTGTTTTGTTTGTGTGTTTGTTTGTTTATTTTTTTGAGTTTTTATTTTGGTCAATCATGATGATGCATCTTCTCACCCTAAGAAACCAACCAAATTGTTAGGATTCAAGTGATTAGAACAAATTCCTATCTAGGTTATGACTCATTTTGAGGAGTATCTTTGATTAGGTCTGTGATATCCTTTTCATCATGGTGCCTTTTCTTAGTTAAGGAGATTTTCACAATGACTCACCTAACAGCCTTGGGTTTGTTGAACACATCAGTATAGGTGTTAAGTGAAAAATCTAAAGGGACTCCCTTGCTACCATTACAATCTCCAACCTAAATTGGCAAGTGATCACACCTTGCATATTGAGCTTACATGATGATATCATATGAACAAAAAGAGATAAATATTGAAAATGCAAAAGAATAAAATTAGGCCATCTAAGTAACTCTATCGGGGCTATAGACGCCTGCTGGAAGTGGGGTTCTACTTAGGGGGATTGTATAGATAACCTTGTCGGGGCTATGGACGCTTGCTAGCAACAAGGCTCTATCCCAGTTGGCTATGAGGGATGAATCCCAAAATATGTAGCTTAACACCATTTACTCATGTTTTCAACTTACTTTCAAGATGAGGATAATTAATCATTTGCACACACTTGATCCCTTACTAGCACTATTGCAATAATGAACATTATATCATTCAAAAAGGTCTTAATACATATGTCTTAGAAAGAATTAAAATACTATGTTAGAATGTGATCCCATCACTTGAATCATTTGAATTTGGTTGTCTTCTTTGGTGGCAAGTTGTTGTGTGGTTACACAACATGCCCCATTTTGCCTTAGCAAAATAGGGTCGCAACCTTTTTTTTGCTTCTACTTGCTTGTTTTCTTGCTTTGGGTGGTTTGGTAAAATTCAGTGTGTCACCTTTGCTTATGTGTGTGCATCACAAGGAGAGGTCAGTTGTCCAATTTAGCATCTACTATCATAAACCTCAAAATTAGAAAGGGTACAAAATTCTAAGCAAGTTTGTATTTTGAATCACCCTCATATTGTTTAAGGATAGAAAGTTATGCTAAGTCAAAGATGGGTCAACCCAGATATTTCCCATAGGGGTCATATTTCTAAATATTAGTCATATTTGTTAAGATGACCCTGACTTAGAAAAATCGCCCGATGACCACCCGATCCCCGATACGCGAATGTCAAATTTAAATAGGGATGAGTATCTACCGGTTGTAAACTTCATGTATGTATGGGGGGGTCATATTTCTGAATATCCATCATCTTAAAAATATCACCCTTTCACGAATATCACCCGGCATAAATATGACGATGACAACATTCAGTTCCAACAAATAAAAGAGATCACCTGGGTGATGACATAATCATTGCACCTGACCCATGGAGGGTCATATTTCTAAGCATCCGTCATATTTCTCAATATGATGATGACATCATCATAACTTGGTAACAAAGAGGATAGGATGGCAGGTTGATGTCATCATGATCTACATCCGAAGAGGTCACATTTCGTAATATCCCTGACCTTAGTAAACATGAGGATGACATAGTGAGGAGGATATTTGTGATTGTCAAAAGACCCGAATATTTTTGAATATCCCTTATCATTTAACTTTATGACCTGATCTTGCTTAGTAGTCAAAGGTTGACCATATCACCCTGATCTTTAGCGAACAATTATCCCGCATAGGGGGGATCATATTTTCCATTAGGGGTCATATTTTCAAATATCCCTATTCTTTGAAAGATCACCCACTGGTATTAAATGCAAGCCAAAAGGTAGATGGAGCCCCGTTGATTTCAAATACAAATCTAACACTTGGCAACATCTACAAACTTCATGTGAATATCAACAGATTCAATCCAAATGGTGCATACACCCAAATTTGTCCTATTGATTGGTTTAAAAGTAAAGTTTAGGGATTATTTACATTTACCCTGCGACATTTGAAATTTACTGAGCTTTGAAAGTGAACACCTCAAAGTCATCTACCTGCGGAGCGTGAGACCCAACGTAACGGAATGGAATAGATGATAGAGTGCATTCACTTTTTCCCATTATTAGTCATATAATCAAAAGGGGAAAGCAAATATCAGGTAAGTAAATTAAAACCCTCTCCATTGTCGTTTACTACAAATTACCAGGTAAATAGTTCTTTATTAGGTTAATCTCTATGATGATGCATGAGATAAATTGAAATGTTGAATAATGACTATGAAATGCATAATATCTTTGAGTGCCCCCATACAAACACCCTGGGGTAAGAAATGCCTATTTCTATTGCAAGATCTAATGGAGGTCAGGAAAAATAGATCCGACTCCAAGTTCTTGAAACTTATGTTTGTACAGCCTGAGGGAGTAGGATTTAGATACGATGTGATAGATGATACACATCAAGGAAAAATAGAGTTGGATGCATGGACAAGGAGATTAGATGATGATACTGATAATCCTATACTTGATAGGATATTCACAACTGGTATGTGGCATGCCGCCAGATTTCCATATGCAATGGAGGCCACTGAGCTAGTGGTAGAATTTGCTAGAAATTATAACCCTGAGAGCAGAAGAGTAGAAAAGCATGGCATAGTGTATGCCGACTTCTCAATCAAGGGCATCACTTCTGCATTCAATCTTCCTGTGGGGAATAAGATAGTTAGTGTGAGCTTCAGTAAGCTGGAGAAAGAATATAACAATAATAAGAAAGAGGCCAAGAAGATCATGTATCAATGGAGGGCCAAGAACATCACATACACGGCTTCTACCAAGTTACAAGTGTACTTGTACAAATTTGACTTTGATGAGGAGTATCAGTATATGATTGCCCTATTAAGTAGGATGATCAGTAGACAACATGCTGGCAACTTTGAAAATTAGATGTATGGAATCATATAGATGGTGCTATATTAGGACAAGAAGCCTCTTTGGGCCAACATCATCAGTGATTGTTTAGATGAAGGGATGAGAAAGCTGGGCAACAAGGCATGTATATTCCATATGACCTCTTATGTCGTATATGCCTATGCTCACCGGGGCACATTTAGTGCATTGCAAACACTGGGTAAGGTTGGAAATAGCACTGGTGATGTGAACATCTGGGACCATTACCCACAATTACAGAGGAGAGCATATCTCCAAGACTAGAAGCTGGTAAATGACTCATTTTCAATGCATTTAGTTAGAACCATGGAGGAAGATAGAACTAAGAGATTGAGCATGGAGGCTCAAGCCATTATCTATAAGCATGGGACTTGGTTTATCCAATTCCCCACCTTCTCATACATAAGAATAGAAGGATTTGAGGGGCAACCTCTCATGTTGCCAAGATACCCCATTGATAGGGTCATATTGATGGAATTTGTTAGACAAATATCTACTTCCGTTGAAGCTCACTTGGAGCAGAAAAAGATTCCTCCTATATTGTTCCTAGTATACATGGGCTGGTATTTATGCCCTGACAGACATAGCATTAAGGATGCTATTGGAGGGTTAAATCTCATGCACCTGCAGCCATTTTCTATAGCTAGGTCATATGAACCATATGGCAGAATGTAGAAGTTATTGGGGAAACCAATACATCAAAAACATCTTGAAGACTATTGGACTGATTGTGATGATGAGGTAGAGGTCAGAAGAAGAACTTATCAAAGACTCACTCTTAACCAAATCCAGACCTTTTACTACATTCCAGTGCCTACATAGTTGCATGATGATGATGGAAGGATAATGATGAATATGAAGATAAGAAGGTGTATAATGACACCATCTCAGCTCCTGGTCTAACATAGCCATAAGAAACCTCATTGGATCAAATAATGAAAAATGTCCTCCAACTGACACAGAGTTGGGTAAGTGTTGAGGTCAATAAATTAAAGAAGAAGGGTATGACCCTCACTGTTGATAATAAAAGGAAAAGACAACAGCTACCATAAGAAGAATATGATGATTTTCTCATTGAAAAGAGGAAATCTAATGGAGAGAGACTACCTACTGATGAACAAAAGCCACCAAGCAAGGGTAGGAAGGTTGCTCTTAAACAACAAGGGGTGATTATTAAAAGACTTCCACCAAAAGGTGATGGGGCATCAACATCTGCACATGCATCTACGTCACCGCCACCCTCTGATAAATAGAAAACCAATAGGGTAATAAAACTTGTTCCTGAGGTTATAGAGAGACAAATGGAGAATGAGCCTTTGTAGGATGAACTAGAGGAAGAAAACCTCTTGGAAGAAGAGTAGCTAGATCAAGGACCTAAACATGGAGATTTGTTAATAACAAGGAAGAAAAGAAAGGAAGTGCAACAAACACCACCACCAAAGAAATAAAGAACAGTGATGAGAGGAAATGTTAGCACTGACCCACTCATGTTAAGGGGTGCAGGTGATTTAACTTTTATGAGGGAGTTACAGCATGAGGTCCCCATTCCTAAAATTATTCAGTTTAAGACTGAGAAGATGGAAGAGTAGATAGAAAAGGAAACGCATATGGCTAATAAAGAGTCCCCCTTTCCACTGGATGACACTATTGAATTGTTAGATGATGAGATAGTCCAAGATGTGGCTGCTCAACATATGGAGACTTTAGTATCTAATATTAATATGGCCCCTCATGGAACCCTAATGGATGAAAAGGTGACTAGCCAAGAGAAAGATTAAATGGATGAAATAGAGAAAGATAACCCTAAAGAAGTAGCCCAATAGATAGGGCTAGCTAATTTGGTAGAGCAGGTTACTAGTCCTACAATGATAGATTTAACTTACCAGGGTGATATGAGTTAGAACAAGGATAATGATCAGCCTTGGGGACCTGAAGAAGCTGAAAATACAATGCATATAGAGATTGGTGATATGGCACCCGATCAAGGCAAAGGTCAAGATAATGCACCCACAGGACAATGACAATCAGAGGTACAACTTCAGAATAAAGGAGATCACGATATGCCATACAAAAGTGATGATCAAGACCAAGGCCTTTCTTCACCACATGATGAAAGTGGTGATTAAGGTAATAATCTAGGATTAGAAGAAAAATCAGCTGAGAAAGAGGTGAACTTCGAAGATGCCAGTACATCTAAAGATGGAGAGCAGAGTTTACCACAAGGTGGAGAGCCAAAGAAAGAAATAGAGAATGTGACCAAGGGTAATCTGGATGATCTCCAAGGTCAAAATACATAGTCTTCCCAGGAAGACCAACTGCCACATGATGATTAAAGTCAAAATGTTCAAGAAACTCCTGAGGAGAATCTACAAGGGGAGGTGCAAGATCAAGGTATGCATACTTTACAAAATCCTCTGCCTCAGAAAGAAATCCCTCAACAAGAGGTACATCAATAGAAGTCCCCTCATGAGAATTTACATGAGGAAGAAATAAGAAAAGAAAATTCACCATTGAGGGCAGGGCCTGATACATAGTCCCAAGATAATCGAAGTAAGGAGGGTGATCATCAAAAGCCCAAGGGTGATGTTCCTTATTGGTTGCAACAAGAGGTAAATTTGCAACAAGTTGATGAAGTGCAGGATTTTGATGTTTCTACATTGTTTGCGGGAAGCATGATTAAACAAAGAAGAAAGGCAAGGATAACATCTGCAATAAGAAGAGACCCTACTACAAGTAGGAGAATAGTACAAGTAGCCTTACCTACAGTTGAAAAGGAGAAAGACAAAATAGGTCTTGAAGAATTTCAGATCACTGATATTGATATAGGTTTTGCAAATGGGGACCAAGAAGGTCAGGAAGGTAAAGACATTATTGATTCTTTGACCCAAAGGGTGAAAAGAGAAAAGGATAAGAATAAGAAACATAAAGAGCACATTGCTCAGTTGCATTCTTTTATTAAAGGATTAAGTGATCCTAAGAATACACCTGTCAGTCCAGCCACTCCATTAACCATTATATCACAAGAAGAGGCTACATGATTAGATCTGATGAAGCATAAGGCACAACTAATGGACAAGTGGTTCATGTCTTCTATTTTTTAGGTTGAGAAAGTAGTGAAGACATCCTTAGAGAGGTGGATTTCTCTTAGTGCTTTGAAAAGAAAGGTGGATAAACTGCAAAATGAAGTAGGCAGGAGATACTTCAAATTGGAGAAGCACCTAGATGCTTTGAGTGAAATGAAGAGAATTGATATACATATACTTATGAGTAACAACATAATGGATAATAACACCTCCCGGCTACTCGATATTTGGTATGAAGACACTAGATTTGAATGTGACATTTTGAAGAGATGCATTGGTAAAATCAGGGTCATAAGTGTCAAATTGCATAATCTAATGGCACAAGAAGCAAAAACCTTGGAGGCACTAGAAGGAAAGGTAGAAGGGAAGATAGAAAATCAAGATGTTGATTTTGTTGTTCATGCTTTCCATGACAACTTTAAGCAAGCTGCAGAGGATCCCCTACACCATTTGATAGAGGAAGTGATAAACAAGGTCATGAGGATGAATGTCAGGGTAGAAACATATAATGAAACATTGAATAGTAGGAAAACTAAGATGGATGCCCTTCAAGCGAAATTTTACTCCCACAGGCATGCAGTGATAAAGGCCAAGGTCTAGGATGGAGGTGAGATTGATAGATTAGTGTAGTCATATGAATCCATCAGGGCAACCATATAGGTACATATAGGGGATGATTTGCATCAAAGTGACAGTGATAATGAAGATGATGATGATGTGGAAAATGATGGAGAAGGGGAAAGTGAAGAAGAAGAAGAAGGAGATGAAGAGTAAGTAAAGATGCATGGTAATAGAATCATATGCATGATCCACTTGTAGGAGAATGAGTCTTGCTAGATAGTTGCCAGCTGGCAACTTGTGCCACATATGCGGATATTGACTAAGTCAATGAAATTAGTTGATCGTTGATCTGAATAGATAAATCTTGACCATTTGTCATTTGTAACTACCTCCTCTCCTTATTTTATAAAAGGGGATGGAGTGCACTCTTTAAAGCATTGGAAACTTAATTGAAATTAGATTGCTAAAGCATTCAAGACTGATTTCAAGGCTATTGTGAATGTACATGTTTTTGAATACTTAATGAAAGAGAAGTTGTGTTGATTACAAATTATTGTAAATCTTGAGTAGTCAGTGAATGGAATTTGGATATATGCATTGATTAGCTACATCCCTTGGAGTGCTTGTTAGTCTACATGTGTTGTTTTCATTCTTGTTCCTTTGAAGTTAGCATCAACCATACTTAGTTGTGGAACAACCTGGTGAAATTATGGTTTGATTTCTTCTCTTCATGACTATATCTAGAATGTATGTGACTCAATGGCTAAAGGTTCACCAAATTTAGAAGTATTTCTTTTAATTTTCTTAAATTTCATTGCAAATCACCTTCACAATTACAAATATCATACAATCTAAAGCAAATAAACATGAAATATGCCTATAACTCGTAAATAATTGAATACACAGAGCATATTTTGAGTGAAAGCACATCAAAATGACAAATATCATGTAAATACATATGTACATCAATGATATACATGTAAATATCTGCTTATAGACACATTATTTGAATGAAAGCACAGTGTAGAAGCATAAAATTAGTTCATGATAGTAAATGCTCAGAATAATTGATCAAACTTATAAATATAATCATTATTTGTGGAGCATAGTAGAAATAGCCTTGTTTGTGAAGTGAATTTACAGTAAATAGGTGTAGAATCAATCATCTAGACAACATAAGACCCCTTGAAATAGAAAACAACATGTCACATCAACCTCTAAGTAATGTCAGAAGATCATGACCTAATCAATGGAGCCTTGGAGTCATCAATTTGTTCCAAATTGATCGTACTTTTCAAGATAATAAAGGTTTGTTGTGCAAATTGTTATGTATGTTGTTATGACTAACAATCATCATCAACATGTAGCAAGAAGTGACAATGAAGAATATAAGATCAATCTCATAAAATCAAAAGAAGCAATGCCAAGTTGAAAGCTCAAGTTGAAGAAGGTAAGAAGGTTACAGATTGCCTAAATGTTAAGCTAAATGACAATTCAGTTGAATTCTCTGAACTTGAAGAAGAAATTGTCTCTCTAAAGAAAGAATTGGAAAAAGCAAAGGATCTAATAGACAAAGGTCTAAAATTGAAAAAAAGTACCAATATTCTTGATGAGATAATTTGTAGTCAAAGTCCTCCAAAGAATAAAGGTGTTATTGGATTTGAGAAATGTCAGAGTCCTAAAATAGATATACCTAAAGGCATGTTTGAAATGAAAAGGAAGAACCTAGCACTGAAGACTTTGAGAAAAATGAAGATGAGGGGCAGGAGTTGGATGATTATAACTTCATATAGGACAACAATCAAAATAAAGATCTCAAGAGATCTCCTCCTAGACCAGCTGCTAATCCAAGGTTCTCTCAATCTTTCTATGGTTATAGTTATTCTTGCAATAAATTTGGATATAAGGCTATTGACTGTAGAACCAAGGCTAGAAGAAATGATAATATAAGGAAGAATTCATTTGTGCCTCCAAAGAATGATGCTAGAATCCCTTATTCCTTTTATGGCTATTGATTTGCTTGCAATAAGTTTGGCCATAGGGATATTGAGTGTAGAACTAAAATAAGGAGAAATGGTGTGACTCTAAAATATAATGTTGTTTGCTACAAATGCAACAAATTGGGGCATAGAGCAAGATTCTGCAAAAGTGGTTTTGTGGAGCCACCTGTATCTAGATATGCCCTACCGGATTACTAAAGATGCAATCAAGGTAGTTACTAGGCTATGTTCCACCAGACAAGTACTGATGATGAAGTCAATTAAGAATGAGAAGGTTGCTGAGTTGATTGGAGAAAATTTTGACAAGAGGACACTAACTATGAATGACATAATTGATCTAGGTGTCCATTATGCTGCTATGGGAATTGCTTACAAAGTTTACTTTACAAACAGAGAGGGATCCACCACTAGTACCTCCATTCACACTACTTGACAGATGGTCAAGGAAGGTAAAGATTTTGACCTCTATGAGGTCATGAGAGAACAACTCCTTGAGAACCTAAGAAGGACAAAAGAAACTAGATATATTTTCAGGTATGGTACTTTGATTATATGTCTTGCATTCTATTTTTTGAATGAACTACCTAGCTTTAGTGGAAAGGTCTGGCAACAATATATCCCTATTGTTGCTCAAATTAAGAGTCATATAAGAGGGTTTAGTGATCCAAATCACTATAAGGCAATGTACTGGGGTTTCTTCAAAACCCTTCAAACCAATATGCATGCCACAGAAAGATTTCCTTACAATTCTTTACAGAAATATAGGGAAAAGATCACATCATTCTTAGTTGATAAGAACTATACCTATATGGAGGTTATTGATCCTAGAACTACATGGATCCCTAAACTACCATATGAAGTTTCCAGAGAAGAAATAAAGGTCTATGCTGATATGTTTGTCAACAAACCCAAAGACACCACTGCTGAGAGGTTTGGCACCTATGATAAGATTATGAACAAGATGCATAAGAAAAATGTAGAGGAACAACTTGAGAAGAATAGGGGTGAGTTACACAAGATATGGGGCCTTTCATATGAAACTACTTCAGAAGCCCCTACGGAGGAGACACATCATGTCTCTACTATTCCACTAGCTACACAAAGTTTAAGAAGGACTACCAGAGCTACTTCTTCTACTATAAATGTTCCACTACCCTCCAGGTTAGTACAAATGGAGTCCATTGGAAGAAGGGCAGATTTTGAAACACAAGCACAAAAAAGATTAGAGAAAAAAGAATGCTAGACCCAAAACACAAGCCAAAAGAAAGAAGGTTAGGGAAGAAGATATTGATGAGGAAGAAGAAGAAAAAGAAGAGGAAACCTCTAAGATAAAAATAAAAGGAAAGAAATCTAAGCCAAATTCTCTGGTAACTTCTACAGAAGGCCCTATTCAATTGGAAGCCATCTTCAATGGAATTGAACAACATGGGTTATTAAAGCACACAACTAATTTTTATCTGGATGTTTCTCCTGAGGATCAAAAGATCATTGAAAATATTGTAGTTATGTACATGCTTAAATACAACTTGCCCATGATTGATGTTATTGAAAAGGTACCGGAAAGTCTAGCTCAAGCTCTAAGGCAGAAAAGAGAAGAAGCCATTAAAATAAATAATGAGCTGAGGCAAAAAGCTCTTGAAAAGGTTGGGTCCTCTATGCCCCAAGAAGAAAAGGATAAATTGGCTCAAATGCAAGCCCAGGAATTAAGGACAAAGTAAAGAGTGGACACTCTTATGAGCATGAAGGAAGGTGATAAAGAGAAAATTTAGATAGACACGGAGGATATGGCAAAAAAAGTCTTGGATGAGGTAAAAGGAAATGAGTATGTGGAGTAGCCACAAGTTTCTCCACCACACAATACTACTTCACCACCGCACAAGGCTGTATCTCCTCCGCAAAACACTGAACATCAAGTTCCTCAAGAGGAGAAAGAAGAGAAAGTAGCAAAAGATAAAGAATAAGATGCACATGAGAAGAAAATGGTTCTCTGGATCATAATTGTTATGGAGTAAAAAGAGGCCACATGACCTTTTACCTCCTTGTTTAGCTCCTAGATCCCCGTGATTACATTATACATTCTAATTATTCATCCCGATGCAAAATTCCCTGAAACCAATGTAAATTGGGAACAAGGGGCCCATATTTTACCTTACCCCAGACTAAAAAGGAGCCTCAAGAGTTGGGCACCCATGCCCAAGTCTTCCCTTATTGGTCGGGGAAAATTTAATTGTATGTTTGCATAAGACCTTTAAAAAGGTTTCTCCTTGTTGGCTCTTTTGGTTTAATTTGATGAATGTTAGCGGGAAAGCATATATAATTGGGTTTTTTAATTCATTATAAACCTAGATAGAGATAGCCAACTTGAAGCATTGGAGTAAAGACCATTCAAAGCATTCATTGTGATTTTAGAGTAGATTTGTATTGTCATTGTGTGTTGTTGCATGTTTGAAGTTATCATCTATCTCTCCTTATTAGTTGAAGAGAATTCATCCTCCTAAGGGTTTCATCACATAGCTGATATCATTGTGATTTATCATCATTTGATTCATCATATTGATTTTGTGTTTAGCCTCTACCCTACAAGGGCACACTCTCTTTATCTATCAATGGTGTTGGGAAGCTTGAATGCTATACCAGGATTTGACTGAGGCAAGTCCCTAAACACTATAAACCCCAAACCCATTCTCTTCTTCTTGTGTGTAGGTTTTAAGTGCAAGATTTGAGAAATATGAAGGTACAGGAAGACTGAGCAAGGATCAAGATTTCAAGATCTGACAATAGTTTAGGAATATTCCTCTATGCAAGACTTGGGCACTAGTGCCTAGTCTTTCTACCTTAGCAGATTTCAAATCTAGCATTAGGGCAGTCTCTGTATCATTTCTCTTGTTTACAGTTTCTAAAGATTCCAACTTCTAGGACTTGGGTTCCTTGAAATAGTCCTCCAACATCTCTACTTCTAGGACACATGTTCTATCATCTTCTTGATCCTCCCTATACAATTGGTTTCTGAAGATTTGTTGTACATCTTCTGTTATAATTGGATCTTTATAGAACTAGGGTTGTGTGCATCATTGACCTAGGGTTTGATAAAAAGGCTTGATTAAATATGATATTTCCATAACACTCTTGAGTACAAGATCTATAGCTAAGTCCACCTCCATTTGGTAGTGATTTGGCTCAGTCTTATCCTTAAATCTTATTGTGAAAGAGGGTTTGATCTACTATGCATGCTAGCTTTCATCATTCTGTTGCAAGTATGGGCCTAACGGGTGTTGTCATTCATGTCAACATACTCCTGTTGCATTGATGATAAGGATTGGATGAGTTGTATGCTGAGGATATTGAGAAAATTAGTCCTATCAGGAATAGTGAAGACAATGAGGTAAAGATCCCAGATAAGATGAAGATTAGAGGATGTGCTTCAAAGGGTTTGTAGATATGTGTCTTAAGATGATCCAGTTAAGATTTGACAAGTCCGCATGAAGATCTGAAGAAGTTATGGCTACTTGAGTAAAACCAGTTTTGGCAGATGTTCAGAGGTGACAGAGTGACACAGATAGGTCCGGTGAGATCCAGAAATGCAATATCTTGTTCTATAGATTTGGTGGAGAGTTTAGGAAGTCAATGTGAATTGACAACTCAATTGGTTCGTGGTCTAAAGGTCTGCAAGAATCTATTCCAATATGACAGTGATGACAGACTATGTTCTTGAGGTTCTAGATGAAGGAGAGAAAGATTTCAATAAGTAAATGTAGTGTGGATGTTCTTGGTGATTCAGGAAAGCTTGTGGAGGTCTTTGGATTGTGTCTAGTTTGTGTTGGTGATCTGCATTGAAGTTTGAGCTCGTAATTGAAGAATTACTTCTAGATGATGATGTTCTTCCTAAGTTTGGGCGACTGGATGAGTTACACATCGTGCAGATGATCTTGAAGATGTTCTGAGAAGCATGGCGTGTTCCTAAAGGAAGATTGAAGTCCCAGATCTGTGTGGCTGACAGTGTGTTGATCTGCATGAAGTCTTTTGTAATTAGTCATGTTGTATTTATGTATTTGCTCTAAAATATATGCCAACTTGGATGATTATCCTAAAGTTAAATGTCTTGTATAAATAATAGGTTGTGAAGTCATTTCAAAAGTATCTTGTGGAGATGAGTGTGTGGTAGAGAGGAGCAGAGCGAAAGGCAGAGTAGAAGTACTAGAATTAAATGGAACTGACTCAAGCATGGTGAAGATGCTATTCTTCAGTTCAAGTATGTAATAGTTATTATTCTATAGACAGTGTGTCTCTTGTAGGTAGTGGGCCTCTTGTGAGTAGTGTGCTCAGGTAGTGAGCCCTAATTGGCATGTGCCATTTTGTTCTTCTTATTCTTTTAACAGAGATTATAATTTTGGGTTAGTCACCCTGTGGTTTTTCCCTTAACTGGGTTTTCCACGTTAAAATCTTGGTGTCATATGTGTTAATTGTCTCTGCTCTTGAATTGTTGCATTATGTTTCCATGATTGATTTATTATTATGCTTCTGAATTAATAGAAGGATTTAAGTGATTAATTGGAAGAAAGTTTTGAACAATTGATTCATCCCCCCCCTCTCAGTTGTCTGTCCTGAATCTAACAATTGGTATCAGAACTAAGTTCCTCTAAAAGAGCTTAACTACTTGACGAGATCTAGGATGTCATCCTACAAGAAGGATAGTCTGAGGTTTGATGGAATCAATTTTACTCTTTGGAAAAGTCAGATGGAATGTCACTTGCAATGTATGGGAATGTAGTATTGGATCATAACTTTAAACAAATATGTTCCTCCTCAGAATGGTCTGAGAACCTTAGATGAAATCAGAGATGTTGAAAATAATCTTCAGGCTAAAGAAGCTCTTCTAAGTGCCTTATCTAATTCAGAGCTGACAAATGTTGTAGATCTAACAACTGCATTTGAGATTTGGGAAAAGATGGAACTTTTGCATGAAGGAGACAAGTATGTCAAATGTGCCAAGCTACAGAGTCTGGAAGGAAAATTTGAAAACCTGAAGATGAGGGAAGATGAAAATATCACTACATTTATGCCAAGAGTGAATGAGCTTGTTTGTGGCATTAGATGTGCTGGTGGAATCTTGGATGAAGATGAGATTGTATCCAAAGTTCTCAGATCCCTACTAGCTTCTTACATATACAAGGTTGTTTCCATTGAAGAATTCAGATCTTTTTCAAATATCACAAGAGATCAATTGGTTGGTAAATTAGCTGCATTTGAATTGTCCAAGTTTGGAGAGGCACCCCCCAAGACTGAATCTACTTTCAAAGCTAGTGCCTCTGTAAAAGGAAAACAAAAGTTTGATCTAGGAGAGAACTCTTCAAAGAAACTATCATGCTATGAAAAACCGAAAAAAGATCTAGAAGAAGATGAAGCAGAAGCTACTCAACTTGAAGCCCTTATTGCAAAAAGACTGCCAAAAGGATCTGGTAAGTATGAAGGAAAATTGCCCTTCAAATGTTTTAACTGCAATAAGATTGGTCATTTTGCCTCAAGGTGTCTAGGAAGATTTTCAAGAGAAAATCTAAACAGATCAAGATTCCAAAAGAAATGTTACTATGTTCATGAAGAAGATGATGATGATGGAGTAATAGATGATGAATCAGTGACAAGAAACAAATCCAGAAGTGACTGGGTGTTTATTGCCATCAAGGAAGAAGATCCAATGCCCTCTGAATCTGTCAATCATAAAATGGTAGAAAGAGCTATGGCTGCCCAAGTTGAAGAAAATGATGATTGGGTCATTGAAAGTGGATGCTCCCACCATATGACAGATGATAAAAATAAGTTCCATAGATTTGGAAAGATATGAAAGAGGAGTTGTAAAATTTGGTGATAATTCTGCTGGAAAAATCAGAGGTAGAGGAACTATTTCTTTTGATGGAAAGAACAAAACCAGTAATGTACTGTATGTTGAAGGCCTGAAGCACAATCTTCTCAGTGTTGGATAGTTGGTGGACAAAGGCTATGATCTCCGATTCAAAAATAGAAAATGCAAGATTTTTAAAAGTTCTGGAATAGAGATTACATCCGGTACTCAAACAAAAGGTAATATCTTCCACTTGGTTGGTACTGGTAAAAGTTGCTTATTTGTTCAAATTGATCAGAGTTGGTTGTGGCATAGGAGAATGTGTCATGTGAATTTTGATAATATTATCAACATAAGTAACACTCAGGCTGTAAGAGATCTTCCAAGACTGGTGAAACCTACTAATAGTTTGTGCAAAGAATGTCAGTTGGGTAAGCAGAGCAGAGTCACATTCAAAAGTAAGGAATAGTCTTCTACCAAACTGTTGGACTTCGTACATACTGATCTATGTGGTCCGACAAGAATCAGGAGTTTGCAAGGTGATAGATACTTTGTGTTATTAATTGATGACCACTCCCGAATGATGTGGGTGACTTTTCTGAAAGAGAAATCTAAGGCTCTTGAGAAATTCAAAATATTCAAGGCTATGGTAGAAAATGAAATCAGATTGAACATAAAATGTCTGAGGTTTGTTAGAGGTGGAGAATTCACATCCGGTGAGTTCATAGAATTTTGTGAGAAACATGGGATAAAAAGATAGTTGTCTGCTCCAAGGACTCCACACCAAAATGGAGTAGTGGAGAGAAAGAACCGGACCATCCAGGAAGCATCTAGAACCATGATGATGGAAGTAAATGTTCCTCAGATCTACTGGAGAGAAGCTATAAGCACTGCAGTCTATACTCTTAATCGAGTACAAATCAGAAGCAATACTGGTAAGACTCCTTATGAACTCTAGTTTGGCATCACTCCCACTGTGAAGTATTTTGAGTCTTTGGTAGCAAATGTTACATTAAAAGAGATGAAAATCTAGGCAAATTTGATTCTAGAAGTGATGAAGGAATATTCTTGGGTTATTCTACTCAAAGCAAAGCATACTGGTGTTATAACAAGAGATTGAGAAAGATTATAGAAAGTACAAATGTGAAGGTTGATGAAGGTATTGAAAAACCATCAAGGTTTTATGAATATGATGAAGATGATCATAATGATGTTGTGGTCCAAGAAGTCCAAGCCCCTTCTAAAATTCAGATCCAGACTAATCCAGAGAATTAGGAAGAAGAGATAAGTTTGAATGAACCTGTAAGACTGAATCACTCTGAAGACCAGATCATAGGTGATAAAAGAAAAGGTGTTCAAACAAGAAGAAAGATTACTCAAGACTTAGAAGAGTATTGTCTGATTTCAAAGATTGAACCAAAGACAGTGAGTGAAGCATGTAATGATGAAAGTTGGACTAAAGCAATGGAGGAAGAGCTGATGCAAATTAAGAAAAATCACACTTGGGCTCTTGTTCCAAGACCTAGGAACAAGAATGTGATTGGAACCAAATGGGTCTTTTGGAATAAACTGAATGAAGATGGTGAAGTAGTCAGAAACAAAGCCAGATTGGTCTACAAGGGTTACTCTCAAGTAGGAGTTGATTTTGAAGAAACTTTTTCTCTGGTGGAGAATTGAAGTAGTCAGATTATTTCTTGCCTTTGCTACCTTCAAGGACTTTAAAGTATATCAGATGGATGTCAAGTCTGCCTTCCTAAATGGTGACTTGGAAGAAGAAGTTTACATTGAGCAACCGGATGGATTTCAATTGTCTGATCATGGTGATATGATATGCAAGTTGAAGAAAGCACTGTATGGACTCAAACAAGCCCCAAGAGCCTATTATGAAAGATTGGATAAGCATCTTTTAAAGATTGGTTTCAACAAAGGTACTGCTGACAGTAACTTGTACTTCAAAATTAATTATGAAAATATCTTAATTGTTGAAGTATTTGTTGATGATATCATTTTTGGAGGAAGAGACAGTATGTGCAAAATTTTTGCAAATCAAATGAAAAGTGAATTTGAGGTGTCCATGTTTGGGGAAATGAATTTCTTCTTGGGTCTGCAAATCATTCAAACAAAGAAAGGAATCTTCATTTCATAGACCAAATATATGAAAGAATTGTTGATGAAATGTGAAATAGAAGACTCAAAACTAATGAGTACTCCCATGGCAACTGGATGTAAATTGAGCAAAGATGATGACTCTCCTAAGGCTGATTAGAAAAAGTACAGGTCAATGATTGGAGGATTATTGTATCTCACTCAAACTAGACTTGACATTGTGAATGTTGTTGGTTGTTACTAAATTCCAAAGTGATCCTAGAGAATCTCATGTCATGGAAATCAAGAGGATTTTTAGATATCTAAAAGGGACAGTTGAGTATGGTTTGTGGTATCCTAGAGATCATGATTTCACTCTTCATGCATATATAGATGTGGATGACCGGAAGAGTACCAGTGGTGGAGCATCCTTTTTGGGGAAGAGATTGGTTTCTTAGCTGAGCAAGAAACAAGAGACAATATCTCTGTCCACTGTAGAAGCATAATATATTGTAGCAGTAGGTAGTTGCACTCAAGTATTATGGATGAAGCAAATGCTAAGAGACATCAGAGTGGAGTATGAGGAGCCTATCACAATCTTTTGTGATAATTCAACTGCAATAAAATATATCAAAAAATCCCATGTTGCATTCAAAGACAAAACATATATCCATCAAGTTTCATTTTCTAAGAGAGCAGGTGAACAAGAATGAGGTTAGATTGGAGTTTGTGCCCTCCAAGGATCAGATTGCAGATATTTTTACTAAACCTCTACCTAAGGACTCTTTTGAGTATCTCAGGGAGAAGTTAGGGGTTATTACCCCTCTAATTATGAATTAAGGTACACTAATGTGCATCAGTCCAATGGATCTCACAGTCATATCTTGTGGTCCGAATTGATGATGGGAAGTTGTCACTCAGGGGGAACAGCTGGTATAATTCTGAAGGGATGCAAGTATGTACCCTTTGCCATTGATGTCAAAGGGGGAGAGAAGACATGTGAAAAACAAAAAGTGGTTTCTGATCAAAGGGGGAGCAATAAAGGAAGAGAAGACATGTGAATGGTTGTTGTTGATAGGGGGAGTTATGTCAGTCAGTGAGGAGAAGTTCTTGTCTTGATGGTTAAAATAGTTTTTCACATCATATGTTGCCATCAATGACAAAGGGGGAGATTGTTGCAAGTATGGGCCTAACCAGTGTTATTGATGTCAACATACTCCTATTGCATTGATGATAAGGATTGAATGAGTATTATGTTGAGGATATTGAGAAAATTAGTCCTATCAGGAATAGAGAAGAACAATGAAGATAGTGAGGTAAAGATCCCAAATAAGATGAAGATCAAAGGATACACTTCAAAGGGTTTGTAGATATGTGTCTTAAGATGATCCAGTAAAGATTTGACAGGTCCGCATGAAGATCTAAAGAATTTATGGCTACTTGATTAAAACCAGTTCTGGCAGATGTTCAGAGGTGATAGAGTGACACAGATAGGTCTGGTGAGATCTGGAAATGCAATATCTTGTTTTGCAGATTTGGTGGAGTGTTTAGGAAGTTAATGTGAATTGACAACTCAATCAGTTCATGGTCTAAAGGTCTGCAAGCATCTATTCCAATATGATAGTGATGACAGACTGTGTTCTTGAGGTTCTAGATGAAGGAGAGAAAGATTTCAATAAGCAGTAGTGTGGATGTTCTTGGTGATTCAAGAAAGCTTGTGGAGGTCTTTGGATTGTGTCCAGTTCATGTTGGTGGTCTACATTGAAGTTTGAGCTTGTAATTGAAGAATTACTTCTGGATGATGATGTTCTTCCTAAGTTTGGCCGACCAGATGAGTTACACATCCTGTGGATGATCTTGAAGATGTTTTGAGAAGCATGGCGTGTTCCTAAAGGAAGATTGAAGTCCCAAATCTATGTGGCTGACAGTGTGTTGATCTACATGAAGTCTTTTGTAATTAGTCATGTTGTATTTATGTATTTGCTCTAAAATATATGCTAACTTCGATGATTATCCTAAAGTCAAATGTCTTGTATAAATAAGAGGTTGTGAAGTCATTTCAAAAGTATCTTGTGGAGATGAGTGTGTGGTAGAGAGGAGTAGAAAGAAAGGTAGAGCAGAAGTACTGGGCTTAAATGGAACTGACTCAAGCATGGTGAAGATGCTATTCTTTAGTTCAAGTATGTACTGCTTACTATTTTGTAGACAGTGTGTCTCCTGTAGGCAGTGGGCCTCTTGTGAGCATTGTGCTCGGGCAATAAGCCCTAATTAGCATGTGCCATTTTGTTCTTCTTATTCTTTTAATAGATAATACAATCTTGGGTTAGTCACCCAATGGTTTTTCCCTTAACCGGGTTTTCCACGTTAAAATCTTGGTGTCATATGTGTTAATGTGTCTCTACTCTTGAATTGTTGCATTATGTTTCCATGATTGATTTATTATTATGCTGCTGAATTAATAGAAGGATTTAAGTGATTAATTGGAAGAAAGTTTTGAACAACTAATTCACCCCCCCTCTTAGTTGTTTGTCCTGAATCTAACACATTCATCTTTTTCACACTTAACATTTTGTTGAACTCATAGCTCTGAGCATTTGTATCTTTTTGATAGTTCAAATCATATCTTGCATTGATTTCATTACATATTTATCAATATTCAATTTCAAGTCTTGCATGATCTTGAGAAAAGTGCATAGTTAGGCCTTAAAAAGCTTGCTTTTTGGTTAAATCTTACATTAGGGTTTCAAAAATTCTCTTGCACGATCATGTTAGTGATAGAAAACATTCATTAAATCTGATTTGGCATGATAATCTTGTATCATTTAACAACACAAATTCCAAAATTCTTATGTTTGCAATTACACATTGTGTATCCCAAGATAAGCATATATCTTCTCTTTCACATTTTACAAACAATCTTAGAAAGATCTATATTTTCCTTTGTGTGCAGTACTTTAACATTGGGATCACTTGGTTTGTAGTGACACTTGTGTGTTCTTGATCTTTGCAAAGAGACTCAAAAACCCAGTTTCCTCAAACTAGTGCCTTATTCAAAAGTCTCACATACATGGCATCCAATCAAAACAAGGGTGGTATGGATTCTCCCTGATCTAATAAGAAAAGGAAGGATCTTGAACCCATTATATCATTCACACCACATGAGGTCACTATTAGAGATATTGATGGCCCTCTTTACATCAGAACAAGAATAAGTGGGAATCCTACAAGAGAAGTCCTTATTGATCCTAATTGTATGACAAATGTTATAACTGAAGAATTCTTATACATGCATGATCTAGCACAAGATACTTATGATCCTACAGATATAATGATTAAAGCACATAATGGTTACTTTCTTTCAGTGATTGGAAAGATAAAACTTTTAATTACAATGATTGAAAAAGCCTTGGAAGCAACATTTGTTATCATTCCCACTTCAGATCTCTTTCATGTGAAGTTAGGACATCCTTGGTTGAAATCCATGAAAGCAGTTCCTTCTACTATTCATAAGTGCTTAAAGTTCCCTTATAAAGGTCGAATGCATGTTATTCATCATAGTGAATGGAAACCATTAGCCACTTGTGGAAATTTCAATTTAGATTATTTTTGGCCACAACCACTTGAAGCAAATCAACCTCGACAAGATCAATTCTTCCTATCATATCAAAGGTACAAAGCAAAGAAGATAGTTGAATTATCATATGGCAAGAACACTCTTGGACCCTCTCAGTCCTTTGAGGCTACAATTCCTCCTATCCAACAAATAGAGAGTGAAAAGTAGCTCGAGTTGGATTCACCTCGACCGAAAGGAAAAGAAATTTTTGCCAAAGTCCCTCCTCTGCTATCCTTACAAGGATTGAGAGATAACCTTCAAGAGAAAAACTATCCATCACAAAATTAGAGAATCAATTTTGTACTAGCTTCCTCTTAAAAAATGTCAAAGAATGTGGAAAATTATGAACTCTTGATGGTAGACAAAGAAGCTCCCTTGGGTAATATAACAAATAAGACTAGAAGAAACTGGAATACAAGGGAAAGAAGAAGAAAACAACAAGCATTAGCCAGAAAGATGTCTCCACAAGAAGAGAACATCCCACCGAATGAAATGGAAACAAAAGAAAAGTTAAAGGAAGAAGAGATAAAGGAAGAAATTTCAATTTGGGCTATAGTGCCCTATGTACCACCTATCGAAGATCAAGATTGGGAAGAAGATGACTTGATTAAAGACAATCTCTAGCTCGGTTGCATTGTATCATAGGTAAGTATTTCTCATCCATTCAGCCACCTTTGATGTAGTACCTCTTTGAGTTGCTCTCATGGGTGGCCTCCTCTTATGTGCTGTGTGGTGTTCCCCTGTGTTGTGTTAAATGATTTTTTAGGTCTCCTTGGGTGACCCTTGATACTCTTGTAAGGTCAGGATACAAGTAGACCACTTTCATTGTGATACTTCTATTTTTTTATATATTCTTCTAATCTCCTCTCTCTTATTGCAATTGTTGTGTGCAGTGCCTTGGGGGAATAATGTTGTGGACGATGTCTTGGGGGAATCTTCCCATGTTGCATACCTAAGTCACTTTTTGTCTCCTCTCATTTTTTTGTGATTTCATTCTTCCATGGCTCTATTAGTCAGTGGATGATGATAACAAATAAAAACTGATAAGGACCGTGTGTCCCTACAACAAGAAAATCAAAATGGACCTAGTCCATATATGAAGATGGGGTTAATATGTTACTAACGCTTGACTAGTAGAATCACTTTGTTTTGTGATGTGATCATGTATTGTATTGTGAAATTCTTGTAACAAGCCTTTGCAATACTCTAAATCTTCTTCTATGTGCTTTGAATTATTTTGTATCTCACCTTGTAGCTACACTCGGTTATTAGATAGCTGAAGTATATCCTCATGGCTATACTCAGTTTCAAACCCGTAAGTGTAGCCTTGGTTTATAAAGTGGTATGTTACCTTATTTATGTATCAATTGTTCATGAAATGATCTAGTTGTTATCTTAGCTTAAGATTTTCTAACCAAATTTTATTAATTGTTAGTATATAATACTAATGTGTTTTTATTGTGATTGTTGGAAACAATGGCGATCGTGAGCACATGTCACTTTGGGGAATGGGCTTTGTGAAAGCCCTTGTTCCCTTGTGTGTTTTCAACCTTACCTTAAACATGATTTCTACTAGCAAGTGGGATCAACCTCTTAAGGTGGGGGCATATATTGTGGTAAATGCTTGGATATCTTAGATATTATGATAAAGTGTGTTTGTGTATGCTTCCTTTTCACTGTAAGGCATCTCCGTGATGCAAGTGGGGTTGTATACTTTGTTTTGTTTGTTGTGTATGCTTCCTTTTCATTGTAAGGCATCTATGTGATGCAGGTGGGGTTGTATACTTTGTGCACATGCTTCCTTTTCACTGTAAGGCATCTCCATGATGTAGGATGGTTTGTATGTTTTTGAAAGCCCTTCTGTGGAAGGCAGGATTGTGTATTCCCTTGAGTGGTTGCACATCCATTTAAAAGTCCTCAACGGAGGTGGGGTTGGATCTTGAGTTATTCACCCTTAAGCATGTCTTTGGCAGTTGTGGCAGTGTAGCTCAACTGTCAGGTGTGTTTGGCGTGTCTTAGATGGTGGAGCATAACGATGAGCTCCTCCCCATCGCCCATGTTTGCTTTGTATAAGATGTATAGTGTGTCGATAATATACTCTAAGGTGGTCATGTATTCCATGTGTTTTTCATGTGTCTTCCTTGCATGTCTTGCATGTTTTATTGGCAGCGCATAGCTCCCCCCATGCTGTGTGTTTTGTGTTTTTTGTAGCAGTGCGTAGCGATGAGCTCCCCCCATGCTGTGTTTTATGTGTCTTTGATGGCAGTGCATAGCGATGAGCTCCCCCCATCGCCTAGTTAGGATTATATAATTGTGTAATCATGTCTTCTCTTCGTGTATGCCTTGTATACTGCATGACTGCATTCATGCCTTCTTCATGTATTGCATGTCTTTTTACTATCTTCTTCATGTATTTTGTGCTTCTTCACAATCTTCTCAGTGTTTTGCATGATTGTCATTGTTTTTTTTATGTTTGCCTAAGCTTGGGGGCTAAAAAATGGTTCTCCAAACTTAGGGTGTGCATTCATTTTAGTGTTTGATGTGTTTTGATATGCTTTGATCATACTTTAATGCATGTACTGATCAAAAGATCATACACACATTAAAGTGGGGACTAAATGTTATGGAGTAAAAAGTGGTCACATGATCTTTTACCTCCTTGTTTAGCTCCTATGTCCCCATGATCACATTATGCATTCTAATTATTCATCCTGATGCAAAATTCCTTGAAACCAATGTAAATTTGGAACAAGGGGCACATATTTTACCTTACCCCAGACCAAAAAGGAGCCTCAAGACTTGGGCATGCACACCAAAGTCTTCCCTGATTGGTCAAGGAAAATTTAATTGTATGTTGGCATATGACCTTTAAAAAGGTTTCTCCTTATCAGCTCTTTTGGTTTAATTTGACAAATGTTAGTGGGAGAGCATATTTAAGTGTGTTTTTGAATTCATTATGAACCTAGATAGAGATAGCCAACATGAAGCACTGGAGTAAAGAGCATTCAAAGCATTCATTATGATTCTAGAGCAGATTTGTATTGTCATTGTGTGTGTTGTTGCAGGTTTGAAGTTATCATCTATCTCTCCTTATGAGTTGAAGAGCATTCATCCTCCTAAGGGTTTCATCACATAGGTGATATCATTGTGATTTATCATCATTTGATTCATTATATTGATTTTGTGTTTAGCCTCTGCCCTGCAAGGGTATGCTCTCTTTATCTATCAACAGTGTTGGGAAGCTTGAATGCTATCCCTGGATTTGACTGAGGCAAGTCCCTAAACACCATAACCCCCAAACCCCTTCTCGTCTTCTTGTGTGCAGGATATGGTTGCGAGATCCTAGGAATATGAAGGTACAAGAAGATTGAGCAAGGATCAGGGTTTTAGGATCCAGTAGTAGTTTAAGAATATTCCTCCATGCAATACTTGGGCGCTAGCACCCTAGTCTTTCTACCTTAGCATATTTCAAATTTGGCATCAGGGCAGTCTCTATAGCATTTTTCCAGTTGATAATTTCTGAAGATTCCAACTTCTAGGACTTGGGCGCCCTCGAAATAGTCCTCCAACATCTCTACTTTTGGGACACAAGTTCTATCATCTTCCTGATCCTCCTTGTACAATTGGTTAATGGATATTTCTTGTACATCTTTTGTTATAATTAGATCTTCATAGAACTAGGGTTTTGTGCATCATTGACCTAGGGTTTGATAAAACCTTAATTAAATATAATATTTCCATAGCACTCTTGAGTACGAGATCTATAGCTAAGTCCACCTCCATTTGGTAGTGATTTGGCTCAGTCTTCTTGAATGTTATTGTGAAAGAGGGTTTGATCTAGTGTGCATGTTAGTTTTCATCACTCATCTTTTTCACACTTAACAATAATATTGTGCATGATGATCAACCTCTGGTGAATACAAAACAACAGAATAATCCTGAATAGTAAGTGGGATAGAAAAATGTTGATATAGGGGAGAAATCAGAAAAGGAACAAGATACATCTTCCTCCTCTCCGGTTGACTCTATCAAGGAGTTCCTAGCCTAGCAAATGCAAATCCAACCGGTGGTCACTATGCAACTGTTACATTTTCCAGTGTTAGGTGGACAAGTTAACTTGTCAAATATATCTCCACTTCACAAGTTGCAACTGAGAGATATACTTCAATCCTCAGCAAGACAAAAAATTATGTAACAAGATGTTGAAGGAGTTGACGTATTTGAAGAGGCAATTAAGATATTGCAGGAATAATTGCTTGAGGCAAAGAAACCTCCCACCTTGCCTCCTACTCAGTAGATGAAACTCATGTTGGAGTCTATCAAGGCTTATTCATCTTATCTAGAGAAACAAGCTGAGAAAAAAGATAACATAATAGGTAAATAATAAAAGATTGGCTGATGCATCTGACAGATGTGCAAAGGCACATAATAGTTTATAAGAAAATGTGAAAAAAATCATAAATGTATTGAGGATGCCAAGATTTTGTATCAATTTTGTTTGACCTGGAAAGCAACTACAAAGAGCATAAAGGATCAAGCTGACTCTATTGAGTCACAGTTAATTCAAGTGGCCAAAGTATATGATCCTCTAAAGGATAAAGATGGAACTATTAGGGTCCAAATTGAAAATCTTCATACTTAGTTAAAGCAGCTCCTAGAGCAAAGAGAGAAAATCAAAGGAGAAACATGTTATCTAATAAAAGTTGCAAGAGTATGAAGTTAGAAGTCTTGACTAGTATTTTGACTGAAGTAGAGAATGTGGCTCAGAAAGTTAAAGTGCCAGCCACTTTGGAAGAGGCAGAAGATTTGCATATTAAGTTTGGAAGTTAGTCACACATTTTGTCTTCTGTAAAGAAGAACTGGGACTCAACTCTTACCCAGTTGAAGGTGATTTACAAAAATGTTCTACCTTCCAAGTGAACAAAAAAAATTGTGAAGGTAAGACAAATTTTGATGATTGTATAAATATGCGGTGAATAAAATAAGAATAAGTAGTGCTATTTTGATATAAACAAGGCACATTATAGACAGTATTTTGAAGAACAATTTTGCTACATCATTTTTGAAGAATCTAAGGCTACTCCTTAGGGGGAGTTGATTGATAAAAGGTAATAAGAAATATTCAAATGGGGGAGCCTACTTGTTTTTTCAAAACAAAGGAAGACCACTAGCCCTTTGCCATTGATGCCAAAGGGGGGGGGAATCTGTGCATATCAGGTCAAAGTCTTGCCATCAATGACAAAGGGGGAGATTGTTGCATATGGGTTGTCATTGATGTCAACAGTGGTATGGAGTGCTATAGTGTAGAAGAGTGTAAGTGATGTCAAAGGGAGATTGTATCAATATGGTGATCAATGAAGACATTATAGAATAAGTGATCAGAATTATTGTGAAGCAAAGAGCAAAGGGATGAATATATGCTCTACAGTCAAAGGAGCATATCGATAAAGAAGGCAAAAGGAGATGGATTAGTATCATCTATACATGATCATATCATATCTTCTGAAGTTCTTATGTAAGTTCACAACCTTGATATATTTATGTTTGAAGTATGTGATGAGTAGAGTTGGGGTCTTGCTAAATGATGATCATATCAACTCATGATACTTATCGCATGATAAAGAAAATTGTAAAAGATTGAAGGAAATTTGTCTAAGTATAGTACAAGTCCGGGAATGAGTCATAGACTCACAAGAAGGTACCACATTCTGCCAAAGTTGAAAGTAAGGGCTTGTGGATTGGACTAATAGCCAGGTATTGAACTCATGTACCTATGTTTCAGGTTTGAGGTCATGAATCTTACCGCAATATGTTTTGGAGATAGAAGTGTGAAGATAGTGTTGAAATAGGGTAAGTGCAGTCACAAGGAGATAGGAGAATGCTCCACACTTCTCCAAAAATAAAGATATGATGTTGCGGCTTGGAGGATAGGTAGATATGAGTCAAAGGTATGTGTGCTTAAAGTTTAAGGTGACAATATGTACCGCAGGTGCTTCTTCAGAGTCAGCTATGTGAAGACATGCCTTGGTACTAATTGAAGTAAGCAGAGGAAGATAGCTGAGGACACCGAAGTTCCCTGTACAATGGTAATTGGCCTTGCTAATTGAGTTATAAGCTCATAAGGTTGGTTGGCAAGAGTTGTTCAAGTTTCAAATGATTATGTTCACTGCAAGTATGGTTTTCATTGTTTTATCTTAAGATTGCGTAAGTAGAGGTTGTTAAGGACACTGGCATTAGAGATCAAGTGTTTGCGCCAACATGAAATATCCTGAGATGATAAGAGAAGTGTACATAAATGTTTTGCAAGTCATATAATATTCAGTATGTGGTTCGTATGATGTAATTTTTTCTCTTCCTTTACCACTTTGGGCCTAGATCCAAATATAAGGAAGGATAAGTGTTTGAGGAGTTGACTTGGTGTATAATGAATTTTTTTTTTTGTGTGGAGTGTGTGCTAGATTGGAAGAGGGTGCTAAGGTAAATTAGGGCCTAATTTTGCTTTTTCTTAAACCACACTTGATTTCCACTTAGCACAAATATGTTAGAGCCAACTGTTGTGGCCACTACACATTTCATGTTACTTGTTTCATCTTCGCTGACCAAGGAGAAAGATCTTGATGGTTGCAGAGGATATAAAAGTAAAATCAAAAGTATCAAGTGAGGCAGGTAAATATACTATGTGAAATCCCTTTGGTATTGCGCGATCAAACATATTGTAGAAGCAGACATCATGATGAAGTGTGGAAAGGATTAGTTCATGTGAAGTAATACTGTTGCGGAGGTGATTGTTGAAGTTGTGATAACTAAGAAGAGTTTTTGAAGTTGTTTTAATGTTGTAGAGATTGGTATTGTAATTATGAAGAGGTGATATTATTGTGCAAAAGTTGCAGAGGTCAGCAGAAGGTTGGAGCAATTAGTGTCTTGTGGAAGGTGCTTTTGAGTCAGATGGGTTTTGTGTTACAGATGTTGTAGAATAATTGTGTAAAAGTTGTAAGTGATGTACAATCTAATTAGGGAGTTGTAGCTTCCTTTGGGTTGTAGCCCATAAATGATAATTTAATCTTGTTTTATTTATGAGGCTGAATTTGGATAGTAGATCCAAGCAGCTTGCTCACCATGGTATTTCCCTTCTAGGGTTTTCCATGTAAATCTGGTGTTATGGATGTGTGCTTCTATACTTGTCCTTCTTATGTTTTAAGTGCTTATAATAGGTTGAATATTGTTGGAAGAAAATAATTTGAGGAAGTATTGATTCACCCCCCTCCTCAGTACCTTTGTGTGTTCAACAATCCCATCCTAACTTGAAGAATTTCATTTGGTAAACTATTAGACTTATCCAATCTCTTCTTCTAACTTTGTATTCATTTATACAATCCTCCCAATAATATTCCAATTGAGAATCATGGTTGTGTGCCATCCCAACATACAAATTGTCTTTGATGTAATTTTTACTGTCATAAGATAGTCTTGTTGTGAAAGGAGAAAAATTGAATTTTGATAAAAATATGTTGGCAAGAAATGGGGAGGGACACCAGTCTAGAATAATATAGGCAGAGTATCACATACAAATCATCACAATAAGACAACAAAGAATTATCCGGTACCGATAGCTCTCCATATATACATATAAGAAGTAACCAGACATCATACATCCATTATCCAGCAGGTCTCAGTCTCTACCTCAGCATCCTACATACATCCTTATCTAACTTCTATATCAATATCATATCCTGCTATATATATTATCTCACTTATCCTATCCTATTGGCAAGAGACACTGTGTGGCTTCATAAGTGTTGTCATTGATGGCAACAAATTCTATCCCACACATCCGCAGTACATAGTATGCCTATACCAGAAGTCAGATTGAAGAATGTTTTGGTCCGTTGAACAAGAACAGAGTATGTAACAAGGTTCGACAATCAGGTCCGTATCTGTCAAATGGTGTAACTCAGTAAGTTGTGGACTTGGGCAAGTCAAGAGGGGTATCATGACTACTGTATTCCAGAGATTTATCCTTCGGTGATAAAGCATGAAAAAGATATGAGCATCTGAGTGTTGGGTTCCAATCAGGCAGAGTAGACAAAGGAAGAACCGACCAGCAAAGTATCAAACCTCAATCCGGATGAGTAAAAGATGTTGATCAAGCAATTTGTGGGATTATACATTGTTGGTTGACATGATTAATGACTTCTATGCCTATGTTTTTGATACAGATCACAAATCAAGCATGGATTCAGCTGACAGATTAATTACTTGCAATGTTCTTGTTGCCGACTAGAAAGTTGATTAAAATCCTTAATGCGGATATATATACTAGATGGATTCCAGTATGTAGGTGTGTGTTGTGTTGGTGTAAGTAATAAGGTGCAAAGAAAAGTAGAGATAAGTGTGGGAATAGAAATCCAAGTCCGGTATGTGACTGAACAACAACATTGAATAGAGGAAGGATGAAGTGCATCAGATTAGTATATTGTGCCTAATCAGAACTGAACTCTTGCATTTGTAGATGCTTCTCATCAGCTCAAACACTTGATTATCTTCTGTAAGTTCTGTAGACAGTGAGTCTCTTGTAGGTAGTGTGTCTCTTGTGAGCAGTGTGCTCGGGCAGTGAGCCCTAATTAGCAAATGCCATTTGTACTCCTTTATTCTTTTAACAAAGAATACAATCTTGGGTTAGTCACCCCATGGTTTTTCCCTTAACAGGGTTTCCACATAAAAATCCTTGTGTTATGTGTATTGATTTTATTTCTATTCTTATGATTACATATGCTTTCATGTTTTGATGCAACACTAAATATTAAGATAACAAAAGAGAAGAAAGTTAGGAAATTTTGAGATAATTGATTTACCCCCCCTCTCAGTTATCTGCCTTGTTTCCAACATATCCTATATATATATTGTATCTATTACATATAGGGATGTGTCCTTTAACATCTTATGTTAGCTCCTAGCCTCTGCATGATGTATACGCCAACTTCCGTTCAGCTCTACTCCATGCCCTGCATCCTGCTAACATCATTCCCCCTTCAAAACTATGTCTTGTCCTCAAGACATTCAAAATTAGCTATTAGGTAAGATGGTCTTGTAGATCTATTTCAGCTATGCCAAATAGTTATCCCATTTTTTCTTGTCCTTAGATGACATTATTATTTGTCCTTCTATCTTTATATATGTGTCCTGTTGACTTTTTCCCAGACTGGATGCTTATTCCCAGATTTCCCTACAAGGTAGCCATCAGTGATCAACAGGATCTCTGGGCCAGGGGCCAACAGTGTAGGAGATAGACTCTGTATTTTATCTCCTCTTCTTCTTCAGGCTCTGCAAAACCTAGGGGGGTATTCCCTACTCAACATCCATGAGGATATGCATACAAGGCTGGGATGCTGACAGAAAGCAGATAAGTCCTCCTGTAAGTAGACCAAAACTGAAAGATAAGAGCAAAGGGGCTAGCTTTGGGCCTATTTGCAGTTGTAGACAGAGGACTGAGGATCCTAAAACTAATTCTAATGTCCTAATGGTTGTTTTAGATTTAGATTTTGATTTTAAGTTTGGATGCAAAGCTGGACATGGTTGTAACACAAACACAAAGCAAGATTGGTGCCTATCCAGGGCCTGGAGTCAGTAGACATACACATGTGAATGATCAACATGAACAGCTAAAACTGGATTTCAGGGGAATATATGTGATACCTGCCTTACAGATATCTCCCAATACAGAGTGTTAAGTTATCTCTACTTATGGCATCCCTACTGCAGTATACCCTTCCCAATGTTCAACCTGAAAATAGTTTAATCTACCCCTTGAGCAGAAGTTAAAAGATCAGACATTCAACATAGGAATTCTATGCTCTAGAATCTAAACATTACCCAAATATCCAGATTCAGAAGAAGAATACATGCAATACTGGAGACAGAATTAACAAAACACATGCTAAGATAGCATTTCTCATATAAGATTAATCATGAAATCAGTGGGTTCGTGCCAAAACATACAACAAGAGATACATAGACTCACAGGTTTAGCTGTACAGAGCAACCAGATCAGCTTGTTTTGAATTACAGAGCCAAAAATCTTCAACTTTCAACAACCAAAAATGAGTAACACTTCCTGCTTATAACAGCCAGGTAGTGTACCACAGCAATTAATTACATGGTTGACCAAAAATCCTGCCAGATACACAGTATCAGAAAAATGGCGCTCAACGCAGTACCAGATTGGCGCCCAAACATGAATGCAGCAGGTAGGGGAGGAGACAGGAAGAAACCTCGAGCCCTGCGCCACTGTCCATTGATGTACACCTTCAATCGGGTACCAGATCCGTCCATACCTCTGCAACCTTCGCCATTAATGGCGCACCAACCCACGGCCTCAGGAAAACGTCAAACTGTGCATCGCAACCATTTCCTGCCAAGATACCTCATCGTCATGATATTTCAAATATGCAGGATATCAATTATCCCACATGCACCCCGCGGCGACCTTTTCAACACTTTATATACTAGGCCACGAGCATATATAATGTCGGTGCTTTTGCTCCTGACGACACTAGTATAAGACTTCATCATCATCCTCCAACAGCATGATATCCTGTCACTTGAAATATCACCCTGACGTTAGCATCATATCGCAATATAACCTGCATGATAATCGCCTTCATCGGCACAACCTGATCCATCGGAGGAAGATCCTCTTGCTTAGCCGATACCAAAAGTCTGGCCGATGAACATCCTGATGATGTCATCGTCATATCCTGCTGATGTCATCAGCATATCTGCCTACTGTGCACCTCCTCATATCCGGATGACGTCATCATCATATCTACATCAGGATGATATTACAACGAACATGAAGTGATACAACAACATCAGGATGATATTGACTAAGATCATCCTGACGTCCAAAATATGATGACCACGATGAAAATCGGGTCACACTTAGAACTTTACAGCAACATCATCAGGATGATCTTAACAAAGATCACCCGATGTTAAAATATCACCCCAGTGAAAGATCATGCAGGTAGACAATATGATGACCTGTTGGTCATGATGTTAGTCATTCACAAACATAGAATAAAAGTTACACAACAACCTTTACTCATCTTGAAAGATACGATGAATTCAAAGAATTCATGATCCCAAGTCTCCGTTGATTAGGTCTTAATCTACTGACGTTACTCAGTGGTTGATGTGTGTTGCTGTTTTCCATTCAGGGGCCTTACGTGTTTCTGCACTGTTCATCATCATCATCTTCAAATATCTTGCTCTGGATGTTCGCTCTGCATAAGCCTCCAACAATTCTACCTCTGCACTGTAAATTTAGTCAAATAATGTGCATACAGGCTGATATTTGCATGATTTCTACCATTATTTATAATTCTTTGCATGATATTTTCAATACTACATGCATTTAACTCAAATATGCTAAGGATCTTCAGTTACCTACGGGATTTCAGCATATTTCACTGTTTCTGCTTGTTATTTATCATGATTTGCAGTTATGGTGATGAATTAATGAAATTAAAAAAAGGAAAAGGGTTAGAGAGTGAGATTCCTAAAATTACTGGACTTAGATCACTGATTCACATACAAGCTCCCATACTTGCAATGAAAAGAAGGAAAACTAGAAATCATACTTCACCAGGACATTCCACAAATCCGCATGATCTAGTGCAAAGCTTCAAAGGAAAGTTGACAACAACATGTAATGAAATGAAAGCGCTTCCAGTTGAACACAGCATTCACCAGTACATATCCAGAAATCAACAGAAGATTACGTAAAATTTACAATCAGGATGTAATCTGGAACTTCATATTCATTCAGTATGCTCAAGAACAGGTACATTTACAATGGTCTGAAGAAAGAACCTTGACATTTCAACAATTCTATCCTCATTAGTCTCAGTAATCCGATCTCCT
Source organism: Cunninghamia lanceolata (assembly GCA_027924645.1). Lineage (NCBI taxonomy): Eukaryota > Viridiplantae > Streptophyta > Pinopsida > Cupressales > Cupressaceae > Cunninghamia > Cunninghamia lanceolata. Next base: position 913,804 of record BSBN01001265.1, on the reverse strand, counting down.
AACTTATTCTACAGTAATTGACTCTTTGCGCCAGATGCGTCTGTGTATTCTAATGTATATCTCTAAAATGACAAGCTCTGGATGTTATATAGAACAACTGCCAGAAAACGGTTACAATGATCCAAGGATTAGGATCCTCTCACAACAAACAACGGTCCAGATGAAAAGCACATGCTTCGCCAGTTAGCAAATGTACAGCTGGCACAGAATATTCCAGCATCTTCAACTTGATTCGGTCTCCAGCTGGCGAACAGCATATTTGACAATATCCTCCTCATGTCTGGCCTATGTTGACTCCATGCGCAACTTTGTAATGCTCAGCTTCAGCAGCATCATCATGATTTCAACGCTCAGCTTCAGCAGCATCATGACTTCAATGTTCAGCTTCAGCAGCATCATGACTTCAATGTTCAGCTTCAGCAGCATCATGATGATTTCCTGCAAGTAAACAGACAAACATTAGGTTCATCATCATCATGATAAACAACAGGAAGTAAAACGTTTTATTAAACATACCTCCCCATGGGCAGCCACAGGCAAACAGGTCTTACCTGTGAACAATATGCACTAAATGCATAAACAGCATAAAAACAACCAGGTCAACCCTCGTTGACCAAAATCAGGCAGTGGGGCTTTCAAATTTCTATCGCTTCATGTTTTTGCCCATTTTCTTGTATATCGGGTTCGAAATATGATGATGATGATCTCAGATTATACAAGGAAATAATCGCCTTTCAGCCATCCTTAGAAACTGGCCTTGCATCATCATCATATTTGCATCGGCGTGACTACATATGATCAGGGTGACAATTTTACCTTAGGCCGACGGCAACAGCTATACCGACGCCAAAAATCATGATGATGACCAACTATATACCTTCAAAGTGGCCGCAGGATATCACAAAATATGATGATCCTCCTTTCCTAATACTCTGATGAAAAGCACATCAGGATGTTTTGCTCTTGCACATTCAGGAAAGAAAGACATCGTCATCATCATCATGATGAAGACAAACAGGAGGACTTGGAAAATGATCCTGCCGCTGAGGAATATCATGATGACGTCATCGTCATCATCGGGTTTCAATAAAATGCAAAGGGATGACGTCATCGTCATATTCGCTAAGATCAGGAGATAAATGGAATATCGGGTTCCCTCCTAAGGAAGATGATCAGGTCAAGAAAGCAGCATGACCCCGTTTTCGGCTAAGGCGATCCTCGGAAGATCAAGATGATGATGATCATCATCATCATATTCGCACTGGGCGACCTAAAATATGATCCTGCTGAAAGTCCTGATGACGTCATCAGGATATCCGGGGCTTGTGTTAATCTTCGAAGATGACGTCATCGTCATCATCATATTGGCGAAATGGATCACGCCTTGGAAAATATCCTGCCGAAGGACAAAGGTGATGGTGACGTCATCGTCATCATCATATTTGCAAAAGGTTATACTCGTCGGCAGGATGATATTACGAACTGCTGGGAGAGACGAACAAGATCATGATGATCTTGTTCAACATGACTTAAGAAACGAAAATCACCCTCCGCTTCGAAAGATAAGGTGATCATCATGATCACGCAAAAGGAGGTCAGGAGGATATTAAGAAATGTCGGGTCTCGAAATATCATGATGATGTTGATCACCAAGACTTGGTCGTGCGCGCGCAAATTATGCAGATGGCATATTTCTTAAGCAAGGTGACGATGATCATCAGCATGATATTATCACATCGGGTGATTTTGGAATATCATGATGATGCAATGTTGGAATATCATGATGCTCGCTATGTTTCTAAGGTTACTCGACGGGTAAAACACACCATGACTTAAGATTGACGTCCGGATGTTTCGGGACTGCATGATTTTCATCAGGTGATAGAGTAAGATCATGATGATGACCTTTGGCGACACAAAAGACCGTCCGATGGGGAGAAACTACTACGACTTAAACTTGACGTCCGGATGTTTCGACCTCAGGATATTATCGGGGGGCTTTTCAAATATCATGATGATGATGTTCATATAGCAATTATCAGGTTTGACCAAAACTTTGACTGCTCACAACTCCCTCATATGGACGAATTTTCAAGTGATGCAAAAGGCAAACCTGCATGGAATTTCAAGCTCTTTCTAACCATGAAGTCATAGAAACAAAATATGAACTTTGAAAAACTAACCTCATGATGATGACCTACCTCATCCTGACCTTCATGATGATGATGCACCTGACCTATTTTTACCAAACCGCCAGAAACAGACAACACAAGCCAAAACAAAAGCTAGGTCCCTGTTTTGCCAAGTCAAAATGGGGCGTGTTGTGTAACCACACAACAACTTGCCACCAAAGAAAACAACAAAATTCAAATGATTCAAGTGATATGATCATATTCATCTATAGTGTTCTAATTCTGTCTAAGTAAAATCATCATGATCTTTGAATGATAAAATTTCATTATGGTGATAAAGCTAACAAAGGATCAGGTGTGTGCAGATGATTAATTATCCTCATCTTGAAAGTAAGTTGAAAACATAAGTAACTGGTGTTAAACTACATAGTTGGAGATCATCCCTCATAGCCAACCTGGATAGAGCCTTGCTGCCAGCAGGTGTCTATAACCCCGGCAAGGTTATCTATACAATCTCCCTAAGTAGAGCCCCACTGCCAGCAGGCGTCCATAGCCCCGGTAGAGTTACTTAGATGGCCTAATTTTATTTTGTTTCTGATTTTCCTTTAAAAATTTAAATTTGATATCATCATGTATGCTCATTTGTACAAGGTGTAGTCACTTGCAGCTTTAGGTTGGAGATTGTATTGGTAGCAAGGGAGTCCCTTTAGATTTTTCACTTAACACCTACACTCATATCTTCAACAAACCCAAGGCTGTTAGGTGTTTCATTGTGTTTGATTCACTTTGGACAAGAAAAAGTACCCTGATGAAAAGACATCATAAACCTGATCATGAGTATTTATCAGAATGAATTACAATCTATATCTAAATCTGATCTCATCACTTGAATCCTAACAATTTAGTTATTTTCTTGGGTGATGAAGTGCATCATCCTGACTTACCAGAACAAGGTCCCAACCAACAAAACAACAACAACAACAAGCAAACACTGTACAAACAACTATACAAATATACAATATGATACACAAGACTGCCATGAAATCACTCAGGCCTGGAAATAATGTTTGAGGAATTGTCCATTGACTGGCAACGGGACATCCTCACCTGTCAGGTTCTTAAGCCTATAAGTGCTGTCTCCTAAAATTTTAGAAATCTGAAAGGGACCTATCCATAGTCTATCGAACTTACCATGATCACCTTTCCTTTCATGGGCTTTATCCCACATCAGGACTAAATCTGATATCCTGAAAGCTTTAATTCTGGCTCTCTTGTCAAACCAGCGTTTGACAACAGCCTGATGTTTTGCAAATTGGTCAATTGCTTGGCTTCGTTTTTCTTCCAGATGCATCAACTGAAGCAACCTGACTTCTTGTTTATTATCTATGCCTAGATAGTCTTGGGCAAACTGCAGAGTAGGAATTTTCAAGTTTACAGGGAGGATAGGATCTACCCCATATACTAGCTGGAAAGGTGAGTTTCCTAATGCAATTTTCATTCTAGTTCTGTCTACCCATAAGGCATACTTCAGAAATGAATTCCATTCCCTGGGATTTTTCTCTATCAATTTTCTTATGATACTTAGTAAATTCTTATTGGTGGATTCTGCTAATCCATTTCCCTGGGGATAGTAATTGGATGAGAACTTAAGTATAATCCCATGATCAAAAGCCCAACTTGACAATTTAGTGGAAATGAAGGCAGAACCATTATCACTTACCAATGCATAAGGAGTTCCATACTTGGTGACAATGTTGCTTTCCAGAAATTTAATGACATCATCAGCAGTACAAGTTTTGCTGCTGATACCCTCAGTCCATCTGGTACAATAATCAGTAATTGTTAGGACATACCTCTGGCCTGAAGAAGATGGAGGATTGATTGGTCCTATGAAATCCATGCCCCATTGTGCAAATGGGCGCTCCTCCATCACTGACTGCAATAGTTGTGCAGCATATTTTTCTCTGTTGGCAGCAACCTGGCAAACATGACAACATTTAACATGATCAGCTGTGTCCTTAAAAATGGTAGGCCAGTAATATCCTGCTCTGAGGATTGCATGTGTTGTGGCCAACGCTGATCCGTGGGCAGTTCCAAACTTGTCATGTAGCTCTGTCAAAACTTTATTGGCTTCTGGTTTCTCTAAGCATCTCAGGTATATCCCTTCATAATTCTTTTTAAACAGGGCTCCTCCCTTCATCATATATTTCTGGGATCTCATCTTTAAGGCTCTTCTCTGTGAAGCCTGCATCCTCAAAGGACATCTTCCAGTGATCAGGATGTGCCTGATGTCTGAATACCATTCTTTATTGTCCTTCTCATCTATCACATACTGTTGACTGATGATGTTTGGATCAGTTTCAGATATCATCTGGCTCAGAGCCTGTCCTCTTACTAGCTTCATGGGTGTGATCTCCATGTCATATTCTTGTAGTACCGTAATCCATTTGGCCCTTTTTTCGCCAGGTTCACTCTGCATCAGCAGCATCTTTACTGCTGCATCTGGTACCACAGCAATCACTTTGATCCTCAGTATATAATGTCTGAACTTTTTTACTGCTCTGACTAATGCAAGTGCCTGTCTTTCAACATCTACATATCTCAACTCAGCATCCCTGAAAGGACAGCTCATGAAGGCAATTGGTTTCTCTTCTTTATCTTCATTTCTTTGAGTTAACACTGCTGCAGAAGTATGTTCTGAAGCAAATGAGTAGATGTAGAAATCCTTTGTATAATCTGGACTAATGAGGACAGGAGCATCTGAAATGGCCTTCTTTATATCTTCAAAAGCAGCTCTGGCTTCTGGTGTCCAGTCAATTTGTGCATCTTTTTTCAACATGGCATTCAGTGGTCTGACAATCTCAGCAAAGCCAGTGATGAACTTCCTCACAAAATTTATCTTACCAAAATAAGATTTAAGCTCCTTTTTGCTTCCTGGAAGTGGTAATTTCATAATAGACTCCACCCTGTCAGGATCAATGATAATCCCATCCTCTGTGATCAGGTGGCCTAGTAACTTTCCTGTTGTGACCCCGAATATGCACTTCTTGGGATTCAAAGATATTCCATATTCTTCACACTTCTTCAGTACATTTCTGAGATCAGCAACATGATTTCCCCTTTCCTTGGAGAACACTGTCAGGTCATCCATGTAGATGACTATACATTTTCCTATTAAGCCTCTGAAGGCTATGTCCATTGCTCGCTGGAATGTAGCTCCAGCATTTATCAATCCAAACGGCATACGTCTATATGCAAATATCCCCCATTTTGTGGTGAAGGCAGTCTTTAATCTGTCAATTTTATCAACCATCACTTGGTTGTATCCTGAAAAACCGTCCAAGAAGGACATCATCTTGGCTCCATTTACCATCTGCAGAACCTCATCCAAAGAGGGTAAAGGATAATTATCCTTTTCTGATGCTCTGTTCAGGTTCCTGAAATCCACACACAATCTGATGTCTCCATTCTTCTTCCTGACTGGTACCAGATTTGCCACCCAAGTGGAGTGCCTTACCGGAAATATTATCCGTGCATTTAACAATTTCTTGACCTCTTCAAGGATGATGGGCTCAAGCAGAGCATTGACTAGCCTCTGCTTCTGTCTGAAAGGTTTTGCATCCGGCTTGAGGGGTATAGTATGAGTTATGACAGAAGTGTCATACGTCTTCAGCTCGTCATAAGTCCATGCAATTACATGTATATAATCCTTAAGGGCTTGAGTTATTCCATCTAACTCTTCAGGTGTACAAACCTTACCCAACAAGACATTCTTCTTGTCATCAGCTTGTCCAATATTCACCTGTGAATATTGACCTCCATCTGCCTTAGGCAGATCCTTATGCTTGAGCATATTATCCAGATCAAAGGCTCTTTCTAACTCAATCATACCTTTGGGAATTGTGTTGCCAGGCAACTCTAAAATCTCATCTTCTTCCCAGACATGATCTTCCATACTATTTTCATCTATGATCTGAGCTTCAAATACATCTCTGTTTGATATGAAGTCCAGGATGTGCTGATCATCATCAAACACTTGGAGATTAGTCACATTGTCAGGTACCGAAGGTACTGACACCAATTCTACTGCAAATCTCTTCAGACCAGATATAGACAGCGGTTCCAGCGTACTGGCGGCCTGAGCAAGTGCATCTGCCCTTTGGTTCTATTCTCTTGGCACGTGAACGATGTTGAAGGCATCAAAGTCTTCAATCAGGTCCCACACACGATGTCTGTAATTTGACAGCTTTCTGTAGTTACAAGAGTAAATTCCCCTTACTTGTCTCACAACTAGTTCTGAATCTCCAAAGACATGCAGGATCTTCACCTTCTTCTTATGGGCAAACAACAGTCCATGAATCAGAGCTTCATACTCTGTGACATTATTAGTGCAGGGGAACTGTAATCTGTAAGCTGCTAAATAAGATTTCCCTGATGGATCAGTAAGGTCAATCCCTACTCCAGAACCTTGCTTGGATTTGGATCCATCAAACCTCAGGATCCAAGGCTTATCTTCAACAGGACATTTATTTGAACCTTCCTTTTTCTTTGCAGCTCTGGCTGCTGCTCCGCCTGATATCCACCTTAACTTAGGTGTGTCATCTTCAAGCTTCTTCTTTCCTTTATCTGATGAGCCTGATGGCTTTTCTGTTTTCTCTTCCATCCTAGCAGGAGGATGATGTTCAGCACATACAACTGCATGCTTCTTCAAAATGTGCAAGCACAGTGAGCAAGTGGTTTCTGAGTGAGGCGCCTCATGCAGCCTACACCAACTTTTGATTAAAACCTCCTGGGGAGATCTACACTGTTGTGTCATTTTTTTCATTTCTTTGACCAGAAATTCTTCGAAATTCGTCAGGTCACTGCCTTTATCCTCATCAGACAACTCGTAATCCGGTTCCATGAAGCAATCACTACCAGGAGTGATCTTTTCCTTTCTCGCATCATTCGTCTGATTGGACACCAGGATCTCTTCTATTTTTCGGATATGATCCTCATCAGGATCCGTCGACTCTTCTGTTCCTGCAGAAGACAAATAAAAATTAGTATCATCATCATCATCAGATGTAGCACTCACCTCGGAATATAATGATGATGCTTCACTATACGTCTGCTCCAGCATGATCATTTCTAAGCATGGTTCGCAAGTCTTTTCCGAGTGTGCTTCTCCATGCAATCTGCACCATCCGTCAATCAAGATATCATTAGCAGGTATATTTAATAATTGACAACGTTTTATCCGAGTAGATAAATGCATCTGAAAATCCCTGAAGCGATCTATTTCATTCTCATTATCAGGATCATTATTAAGTTCTACGACTGGCATATCCTCATGATAATCATCATCATGATGATGATGAACATCAAGCATCAGGACCTCTTCTATTTGGACAGTTTGCGGCCTGATGTGATAAACTCCAGGTTCTACGTTTACATACATGATCTCATTTGTTCTGTTATATTCCGTGATCATATGTTTCATCCTAGGCTCAGCATCAATCCTGATCTGATTAGGTATACCTTTCCATGGCAACCACATGTGACTGAAGTCTGTGGACATGTATCCGTTAAGCGTTTTAGACCAGTCCCGGCTAAGCAACATCCCGTATGTATCAGGTATGTCAACTACCTGAATGTCAATGTAATACTGGATCTTAGGATCAGACGCTAGCTGCATGTGAATATGAGTGAGTTCTCCTATGACACTTACTTCTGTCTTGTCCAGTTGAGTGACCTTCTTTAATGATTTAGCAGGATGCAGTCCTAATGCGTTGCATATTGACAAAGGCATAACATTAGTTGAGGCTCCTGAATCAACTAAGCAGTTGTGTAAATTCTTACTGAACATTCTTATGGTGAGGAGAAACGGTGGTGATTCAGTTTTATCTCTGTACAAGGTCATGTGAGAGGTTTCAGCAGCCTGGACTGTGGCTGACACTTTGGGCTTGACAGTGTTATCTTTAGCAGTATGGTCTCTGCTATTAGATTGACTCGAAAGGTGATTATCCTCTTTAGAAGCAGGATCATCCAGCGACTTCATGAATGCCCTTTTGATGGCAGGAGTTTTCAGTAACTCAGATAGGGACAGGCTGATCTTGATTTTCTTCATTTCATCAGCCAAATAGCTGACTAACTTGTCAGACTCATGAGGTGTACCTGCGACTTTTGTTACTGTGTTTTGAGGAGACAAGTACTGAGCATTCACCTTAGGGAACCCAGGGTTATTGCTAGCCTTAGGATCAGGAGGTGTGTTGAAGTTGTTTGGAGGTAGAGATGATGTCAATGGACCGGCAGGTCTGTTGGCATTACTCCTCAGGTTATAATTATGCTTACCAGGGTATTGCTGCTGGTATGCATGTACTTCCTCATGCTCTCTTGTAGGTTCATTTTCATCCTCAAAAGGGAAGACATAATTTGCTTCAAAGGTTAAGGCAGATTCTTCACAGGTCTGATTATATTCCTGATGAGGCTGATTAGTGTATGTTTCCAGCACAAAAGCTGAATCATATCCACAAGGGACTATTTCATTTCCTTCTGCCTGAGGTGGATTTCCAGAAGTATTAGACACTTCAGTCTGAAAGATGCTGGCAGCAATCCTAAATTGTGGACAATCTAATTCTGCATGTGCATTGGTGTTGTGAATCCTGCACCAATTGGTAAGGGCTGCCTCAGCAAGATTGACTCTAGTAGTTTGTTTGGCTTCACCAGGAGGCTGATTGTCTAGGGGTGATGGTAATGAACCATTATTTGGCCTGGAGTTCCACACTCTAGGCTGCCTAGGAGGATTATTGTTATTTGCAGCATTACTGTTGAAGTTATTGTTGTATCCTCTGTCAGGGTAATTTGGTCTGTCATTGGAATAACTCCTATTCTGACCTGACTGTGAATAAAACCCTTGATTTCTCAAGTGTGTTACTTCTGTGGTGAGCTTTCTCAACTGAGCAGCAATTTCTTTGATTTCCTCTTTCTCCTCTTGAGCTTTGGCCACTACATTTTCAGGCTGAGGCTGGAAAAAGGAAGATCCATGGTTATTGTGGGATAGATCTGTACCCTGAGGTGTCTGAGTATGTGCAGGATATTGTGGCAATTGGCCATTTCCATTAGGAGGAGGCATGATATTCAATGGAGGTACTTGCAAAGGTGCCGGCATAATTGCTGGGGGCATCACTGCTCCATTTGGATATTGTGCAGGATATTGTGAAGGATAAGCTGCAGGATACTGTGCTGGATATTGTGACTGCATGCCAGGCAAAGCAGGGAATGCTATATTTGGAGTAGGAGCAGGTATCAGCTGTTGATTTACCTTGATAGCTTCTTGAAAAGCTCCTGTCAATGTGGTGATCGCAGGATGTGTTCTCCTGATGAACATGGCGGTTAATGGATCCAGGGCTGAATAATAAATACTTCTGGCAGCATCATCAGCCACCACATATGGGGTAACTAGCTTGGACAACATTTTCTGGAACCTAGCATTGAAATTTGCAATAGGTTCATGCTCCAATCTCTTAATTGTGGCAAACAGGTGGTAGTTCATGGATGGATCAATAGGGACCTTGAATCTGTCAAGAAAGGCCTTCTCTAAGACAGCCCACGAACCTACAGAAGATTGACCAAGACTGATGAACCAATTATAAGCCTCTTCCCCTAAGGAAAAAGGGAATAATCTGCACACCACATCCTGATGCTCTATTCTGGCTCTGCAGCAAGCTTCTTTAAACGTCCTGATATGATCATCCGCATCCTGATAAGGATGGTATTTTGGACAAAGTTTGTCTGGATACTTTGGTAACTCATGATACGCAGTAAAGGTCAATGGTGATTCTGCTGCAAAGAACGACATCGCAACCTGAGGGGGCTGAACTGGTGGTGCAGTTGGCTGAGGTTGGACTAAAGGTATACCCTGAGGTTGAACAGGAGGTGTCACTGGTATACCGGAAGGTATTTGCAAACCAACGGGAGTTACAGGAGGAGGTCCTGGTGAAGCTCTGGACGTACTAGACTCTAGAGTATGGTGAACGTCTACAGTCTTAGGTCTAAAACCTCTAACAGGCAATTCTTCGAAAATTTCACTATGTCTAGACCCGGTATTTATCCTGTGAGCCAGGATTTCTCAATTTGGAGGCCAATTAGCTGAAACTTTGCAAATATTGGCTGGATTCCACCGGACGAGGTGATATTTGCGGTCAATTTGCAAATCAGACTAAATATTTACGCGATATTTGCGAAGATACTGCAAATATGACAGGATATTGGGATATTTCGACCGGTAGCACCAGATCTCGCGCGTCTAAGGCTCAAATTCTCAAAGCTTGAACAAATTTATGCATCTTTGGCCAATATTTAGTGAATCTAAAGAAATCTACTGTAAAGCTTGCAATATTTATGTGAAATTTGGAAATCTTTACACAGAATGTGCAAATACAAACTTGTCGCAGCAAATATTTACGCAATATGATGAAATTCACAAAACGATCTGAAGTTACCTTACTCTGAGCGTCATCAAACCTGGAAATACTGATGATGAACGTGATCTTCCGGACTCTGCCCTCCTTCTAGCGCCAATTTATGTTGGTCATGATGTTAGTCATTCACAAACATAGAATAAAAGTTACACAACAACCTTTACTCATCTTGAAAGATACGATGAATTCAAAGAATTCATGATCCCAAGTCTCCGTTGATTAGGTCTTAATCTACTGACGTTACTCAGTGGTTGATGTGTGTTGCTGTTTTCCATTCAGGGGCCTTACGTGTTTCTGCACTGTTCATCATCATCATCTTCAAATATCCTGCTCTGGATGTTCGCTCTGCATAAGCCTCCAACAATTCTACCTCTGCACTGTAAATTTAGTCAAATAATGTGCATACAGGCTGATATTTGCATGATTTCTACCATTATTTATAATTCTTTGCATGATATTTTCAATACTACATGCATTTAACTCAAATATGCTAAGGATCTTCAGTTACCTACGGGATTTCAGCATATTTCACTGTTTCTGCTTGTTATTTATCATGATTTGCAGTTATGGTGATGAATTAATGAAATTAAAAAAAGGAAAAGGGTTAGAGAGTGAGATTCCTAAAATTACTGGACTTAGATCACTGATTCACATACAAGCTCCCATACTTGCAATGAAAAGAAGGAAAACTAGAAATCATACTTCACCAGGACATTCCACAAATCCGCATGATCTAGTGCAAAGCTTCAAAGGAAAGTTGACAACAACATGTAATGAAATGAAAGCGCTTCCAGTTGAACACAGCATTCACCAGTACATATCCAGAAATCAACAGAAGATTACGTAAAATTTACAATCAGGATGTAATCTGGAACTTCATATTCATTCAGTATGCTCAAGAACAGGTACATTTACAGTGGTCTGAAGAAAGAACCTTGACATTTCAACAATTCTATCCTCATTAGTCTCAGTAATCCGATCTCCTAACTTATTCTACAGTAATTGACTCTTTGCGCCAGATGCGTCTGTGTATTCTAATGTATATCTCTAAAATGACAAGCTCTGGATGTTATATAGAACAACTGCCAGAAAACGGTTACAATGATCCAAGGATCAGGATCCTCTCACAACAAACAACGGTCCAGATGAAAAGCACATGCTTCGCCAGTTAGCAAATGTACAGCTGGCACAGAATATTCCAGCATCTTCAACTTGATTCGGTCTCCAGCTGGCGAACAGCATATTTGACAATATCCTCCTCATGTCTGGCCTATGTTGACTCCATGCGCAACTTTGTAATGCTCAGCTTCAGCAGCATCATCATGATTTCAACGCTCAGCTTCAGTAGCATCATGACTTCAATGTTCAGCTTCAGCAGCATCATGACTTCAATGTTCAGCTTCAGCAGCATCATGATGATTTCCTGCAAGTAAACAGACAAACATTAGGTTCATCATCATCATGATAAACAACAGGAAGTAAAACGTTTTATTAAACATACCTCCCCATGGGCAGCCACAGGCAAACAGGTCTTACCTGTGAACAATATGCACTAAATGCATAAACAGCATAAAAACAACCAGGTCAACCCTCGTTGACCAAAATCAGGCAGTGGGGCTTTCAAATTTCTATCGCTTCATGTTTTTGCCCATTTTCTTGTATATCGGGTTCGAAATATGATGATGATGATCTCAGATTATACAAGGAAATAATCGCCTTTCAGCCATCCTTAGAAACTGGCCTTGCATCATCATCATATTTGCATCGGCGTGACTACATATGATCAGGGTGACAATTTTACCTTAGGCCGACGGCAACAGCTATACCGACGCCAAAAATCATGATGATGACCAACTATATACCTTCAAAGTGGCCGCAGGATATCACAAAATATGATGATCCTCCTTTCCTAATACTCTGATGAAAAGCACATCAGGATGTTTTGCTCTTGCACATTCGGGAAAGAAAGACATCGTCATCATCATCATGATGAAGACAAACAGGAGGACTTGGAAAATGATCCTGCCGCTGAGGAATATCATGATGACGTCATCGTCATCATCGGGTTTCAATAAAATGCAAAGGGATGACGTCATCGTCATATTCGCTAAGATCAGGAGATAAATGGAATATCGGGTTCCCTCCTAAGGAAGATGATCAGGTCAAGAAAGCAGCATGACCCCGTTTTCGGCTAAGGCGATCCTCGGAAGATCAAGATGATGATGATCATCATCATCATATTCGCACTGGGCGACCTAAAATATGATCCTGCTGAAAGTCCTGATGACGTCATCAGGATATCCGGGGCTTGTGTTAATCTTCGAAGATGACGTCATCGTCATCATCATATTGGCGAAATGGATCACGCCTTGGAAAATATCCTGCCGAAGGACAAAGGTGATGGTGACGTCATCGTCATCATCATATTTGCAAAAGGTTATACTCGTCGGCAGGATGATATTACGAACTGCTGGGAGAGACGAACAAGATCATGATGATCTTGTTCAACATGACTTAAGAAACGAAAATCACCCTCCGCTTCGAAAGATAAGGTGATCATCATGATCACGCAAAAGGAGGTCAGGAGGATATTAAGAAATGTCGGGTCTCGAAATATCATGATGATGTTGATCACCAAGACTTGGTCGTGCGCGCGCAAATTATGCAGATGGCATATTTCTTAAGCAAGGTGACGATGATCATCAGCATGATATTATCACATCGGGTGATTTTGGAATATCATGATGATGCAATGTTGGAATATCATGATGCTCGCTATGTTTCTAAGGTTACTCGACGGGTAAAACACACCATGACTTAAGATTGACGTCCGGATGTTTCGGGACTGCATGATTTTCATCAGGGGATAGAGTAAGATCATGATGATGACCTTTGGCGACACAAAAGACCGTCCGACGGGGAGAAACTACTACGACTTAAACTTGACATCCGGATGTTTCGACCTCAGGATATTATCGGGGGGCTTTTCAAATATCATGATGATGATGTTCATATAGCAATTATCAGGTTTGACCAAAACTTTGACTACTCACAACTCCCTCATATGGACGAATTTTCAAGTGATGCAAAAGGCAAACCTGCATGGAATTTCAAGCTCTTTCTAACCATGAAGTCATAGAAACAAAATATGAACTTTGAAAAACTAACCTCATGATGATGACCTACCTCATCCTGACCTTCATGATGATGATGCACCTGATCTATTTTTACCAAACCGCCAGAAACAGACAACACAAGCCAAAACAAAAGCTGGGTCCCTGTTTTGCCAAGTCAAAATGGGGCGTGTTGTGTAACCACACAACATGACCCTCGCAAGCAACACGGCGATAACTGGAAATATGATCATGATGATGACGCCCCTTAAGAAAAAATAGGCTGGGTTGAACAACTTAGAAAATGACCCCCTCGGAAGATTGGGGTGACATCATCATCATAAAAGGGCAGGGTGATAATTGGAAGATCACCGGGTATTTGAAAAATCACCCCCCGCAAGCAAATCAGGGCACACTGTAGCTCATCAGTAGGATCGGGATGATATCCAAACATTACCCGATATTGAAACATGATGATCCTGATAAAAAAAACGGTTGAAAGAAAACATGATGATGCTGACCACCATCGAAGAAAACATGATGATGATGACCTCTTCCTCAGGAACATATGATGCTGCAGCTGAAAAATGCTGAGGAGGTCCAACACTTAAAACATCTTTAAGGAAGGTGCTTGCATGAAAATTGCTCAAAAACTGTCAGTCAATTCAGGCACTAACATGTCCTCTGCTTCTCCTATAGTTGCCTATATCTAGATTGTTGTGTAGTATGCTTAACTTCTACAAAACTTCTGGTTAGATTAGCTTGTCTAAGGTTAACCACTTCCCTTAACTACTTTATTTGACCCCTTATTTGGTCTCTCTGGTCCTGGAGCTATTGATGTTGGTTATGGAGTGTCTCTACCTGCGCCCTTAATACTCCATCCTTATCAGTCCAAGGATCATATTGGGTTGCCACTTTTATTATTTGTAGTTCCAGAGCATCCATTTGATCTTTTATTTCTTCGGTGGACTATGGCCATTGTAAACAAAACTGGTAAAGATTTTTGTCTCCAATTGAGTGTGTTCCTTGGCACATTTATTTGTCATCTACGCCAACCTTTTCTTGTTGAGTTGCTTTGTGATCTTCTTTTTTAGCTTGCTAGAATACTCCTTGAATCCATGTGTTAATTGTTTTAATTGCTCTAGCAAGGGTAAAGTAGTATCCCTTGGTGCCTCCGGCATCTCCTTTGCCAATGTGTTTACTGGCTCATGAAGCAATTCACTACCTTCTACATATTGTTTCAAAATTTCTACTCTTGCTGAGGAGTGGAAAACATCTCCTAACTGTAGCTTTTGTAAGGGAGATATGTCAGCTAGATTTACTTTCCCTTCTATAACCAACAACTATAGTAATTGTGGGGTTACAATGTGTGTTATCTGCTTTTGCTACTCCAAAAAGTCCTTAATGGATTCCATTGAAGAAGAAGAGGCTTCCAGATTTCCAACCTACTATGATCCTCTTTGCTCTTCTATGTTCTCCTTTCTTCCTTCTTTATTCTCCACATTTTGTGCTTTTGGGTTTATTTGTTGTTGTTATGTATTTGTCTCCTCCTTCATGTTCTCTGGTGGAGGCACCCCTTTTGTAGAAGTTTCTAGAGGAATTTTCTCTTGATTTGCCTCTATTCTATCTTGTCCTTCTGTCAATATTTCAGTGTTGTGTAGAGGTTATGGTGCATGTTGTTGTTCTTGTTGTTTGACAGACTGATATAGCTTTGTTGTCACTTCATCAGTTTCTTTTTATATATTCTCCTTTTCCTTTTTACTTCCACTCATGAGTGTGTTTACTCTTTTTGTCTTCTCAACTCCATGGCTTGTAGCTGTATCAATTCATTATTCTTCTCTGGTGACAATGTGTCACTGAGCTTATCAATGGCCTTTTGCCTTATTTGTTCCTCCAACTAGAGTTCCTTATTCCTTCTTTATCTCAATGCTTCTATCAAGCTCTTCGAAAATCCTTCCATTATCTCATCTAATGTCTTCTCTTTATCCCTCATATATTGGATCATTACTTGAGCTGTTATTTACTTATTTTCCTCAGATGAATCATCATATAAGTCAATGGTTTCTCTTAACATACCTATATTCTCCATGGCATTGAGCAGTGCATCCATTCTGTAGAGCTCTTGTGTCGGTTCTTCTACCTGTTGTTCTGTTGGAAACTCTTCCAATGTTTGTTGTCCTCATTTCCTTCTCTTCAATTTTGACTCTTGTTCTTTATCCTCTTCTTCAAATTCAATCACCTCCGGCATTTCCTAGGTTTTCTTTCTTTTTTCTTTCTATTTCTATCAGGGAGCCTTCTTTTATGTATTCTTCTTCATCCCTGACAATACTTCTGGTGTTTCCCTTCCTCCATATGATATTGTTGATGATGATGGAGAATGAGATGTAGTTCTTTCTGATCTTCTTACAATTGGACCCTCCTTGGTAGGTAGTGGAGCTAATGTGGAAGGTTTCAGAACTGAGGTAGTTCCCTTTTCTAGAACTCCCCACTATTTGTGCAACTTATCTCTATGCTTTTCTAGATGTTCCTCCACATGCTTTTTATGTTGCTTATCCATTACTTCTGAATAAGTGCCAAATCTATCTGCATTTGTATCCTTAGGTTTACTTAGTAGATTTTTGGCATAAGCATTAACTTCTGCTGCAAATCATAAGGCAATTAGGGTACCCATGTTGTTCTCAAATCAACTTCTTCCATGTAGGTGAAATCCTTGTCTACCAAAAATTATGTAAGTTTATATATTGCTTCACAACTCCATAAGGAATTATTTCTCTTTCCCTCATCTCATCTTGTAGGGTTTTGAAGAAACCCCAATATGTGGCATTGTATGCTTTTGTTTCCCTAAATTGAGCTATATGCCTTTTTACTTCTAACCCTACCAGTATATTTTATTGCCAGTGTTTCCCCTTAAACCCCAGTAATTCATTCAAGAAATAAAATGTGAGGCAAAGAATCAAAGTACCATACTGGAAGTTGTAATTGGAATCATTCATCTTATGTAATTTTTCCAAAATTTGTTGTCACATTACCTAGCATAGATCAAAATCCTTGACCTCCTTCACCACCTGATAGGCAGTATGAATAGCAGTGGCGGTGGCTAAACCCTCCTGGTTGGCATAGTACATTTTGTAAATAATGCCCATGGTGGCATATCTAACTCTAGGATTTGTGATGTCCTTCACATGCATATTCTTTCAATATGTTGTTTCTCCAGTCAATTCCCTCACTTGATCAATTCTGATGGCCTACATTGTTGGTAAGGGTCCCACGACACTTAACCCTGTCACTGCCCTAATGGCCTCCTTCATGATTCTATAGTGTTTGTCCAAATATATAAATTCATCATGAATTTGGCTAAGAATGATTCTTACCCATTCATGTGCATTCGTGAAGTCGGGGAAATCCTTCCACACATCTAGTTTCTTTGCTATTATTTGGATATTTGGGCAAATACCATTTCTCTCCCATCAATGTGTCCTTTAACTCATCAAATTTCATGTGGTTGATCTCAGCCAAGGTATTGTGAATGTACTTCCTCACATCCTTTGTGTAAACCACATCTGCTAGCATCCATCAAGAATGTGCCATCTTTGTCCACTTCTAGGGCTTTCCATGGGTATTTCTTTAACTTCATACTTGGCTTGTGTGTGATGTCAATTAGCTCAAGGGTAGCCATTGTATACTTTCTTCTTATCTGCAATCTTGTCCTCTTCATTGCTAGGTTTTGGTGGTGCCCACCTAGGGTTAGGGTTTTGAGTCAAGTCTACAAGCCTGTATTTTGTTTTGTCAAACCCTTAGTCCCTTAGGTTTTATTTTCCCTCGAAATCCTACATTGTATTTTCTATTTTGTCGTTGACCTCTTGTAGCAGGTTCTCAATCACTTAAGTTGCATTTTCATGCCTTAGCACTCGTAGGTTGACCGAACCCTTTGCACTGCATTACCGCTTTCTCCCGTCGCGCTAAAAAAAGATTGAAAAAATGCTAAGTCTAAAGAGAAACCCTTTATGTGGCGGTGAAATCTATTGTATGTATCATTGTATACATATCAGGTTGTATATGGCATATTCCAGGTTAGATTTCGTGCTTGTATGTTGTTGTATATTCGATATACAACGGGTAATATACAAGTGGCAGATCTCAAAAAGGTTCCAATCGGGTTGAAATGGTGGTCGGGCCCATAGGTGTACAAGGGGGATTGTATGTATATGTGATAGATACAATTGAACATACAATGCAGAATATACAAGTCCCGGATGTCAAAGTTTATCAAATCGGGCCTGGCGGGTAACATACAAGGTGAAAGATGCAAACACATTATGCAAGGCCAATATGCAAAGGGATATGTATGTGGTTCTGTTTGTGCATTGCATACGTGCAATATACAAGTCAATATACAAGTCAACATACAACCGCATATACAAGTAGGCATGTGCAAGGAGCAGATGCAGCCAAGAAGTTAACTCCATTTGTGAAATAGGTGAAGTCCGCCATTGTATGTTGGGATTGTATGTTCCCAATGTACAATCAAACATACAAGCAGTAGATACAAACAAATATGCAAAGCAGGTATGGTCAAAGTCAAAGTTTCAAAGGCATGGTGGAGCCCGCACAATTGTATGTTATGTGGGTTGTATGTATGTGCGATATACAATGCAATGTACAAGAGCACACATACAACCTGGATGCGAAAGGAGAATGTGTTATGGCAGATAAATGGTTGGAGTCCATGGTTGTATGTATATTGCACGTTGTATATACAATATACAAGGAGATATGCAAAGGGGGAGATACAACGCCTAAACCTGAATGCAATTGTAGTTTGTTTCATACAGATTTGGGGTCTACCCTTGTATGTTGGTGATTGTATGTATATATACAATCTCATATGTACAACCACAAATGCGAATGTTGATACAATGCCTCATCGGTGAGACTTTGCTTATCAGTGGCCAGGTTTAGGGTCTTTCCTACGGCTGATGGAGAGGCAAATACATGGCAATGGCGATCCAATGGTAGGCTGCCATGTGTCCAAAAGCAATTGTATGTATATGCGTTTGCATATACAAAGGATTTGAATGTACAATGGGTGAAAAAGGTAAAGCATATGTTTGCACTGTGAAAAGTCAAAGAAGCAAAGACCACCTGTGTGGCGTGATCTCATTGGCCGACGACTTTTCAGCATGGTTTGGAGCTGTAGATCTCAGCAGAAGGAAGGAAATCAATGGCCCTGTTTTGAATGCCCGAGGAAGGAAGGAATTTATGTTCGCTACATCTTCTCTAGGTGGGAAAAAACTTCAAGAACATGTGAACCATTGCTGCATCCCGAAATGGGTAGGTTGGCCATTAATGGCAAATTTGTAGGGGTATGGGTCCTGATTCATAGGCTAGCTACTTTCTTCATGTGGAAAATCTTTGAATGGAGGCACATCTCCCAATTTCACCTACTTTTTCTTCCTTTTCTGCTTGAAGCATTGAATGTTTTAGGCGCCATTCTCATGGTGCATTGTATCTGGCAGGATTTTGAAATGACCATTGTACTTGATTGTTGAGTACACATTCTGGGTATATCAGAACCGTGTTACTCATTTTGAGGTGGTTGAAGACTTGGACAAATTTTTGGTGGAGTAACAAGATACAACCTTGTTGGTGGCTCTATTTTAAGTGTCTTGTGAGTTTATGAATCATATGTTGAATGTTTTATGCATAGTTTTGCTGGTTTCATGTTATTTTTATATGAAAAATGCATAGTTGCATGTGTTTAGTTATTTGTCTCCAAGTTGTGGGCATCTTTTCTTTTGAATATAAATAGCTAAGGGTTATTTGGGATTTAGGGATATGGATTTTCTGTGTTGAATGTCTAATCTCTTACCTTTGTTCAAGGAACAAATTAAATGTTTTAGGTTAAGCATTGGGAAAGGTATGCTGCAATAAGGATATCATCAAGTATGAATGACTAAATACTCAGTCTTGGGAAGTATTTGTAAGGCAGGTACTAAAAAATCTCCCCTTGAAACTTAGTTATTGATTCAAGTCTATGGAAATCATTTACATGTGTATGTCTATTGACTCTGAGCCCTAAGATAGGCACCAGCCTAGTCTTGTATGGTTGTTATAATCCAAAACCCCTTGTTTTGCATCCAATACAAGATACAAATTCAAACTTCAAATACAAACCTATAGGACATTAGAAGTAGTTTTAGGACTAAAATCCTCTATCTGACAACTGAGCATAAGCCCAAAGCTACCCCTTTGCACTTATTTCATAGTTTTGGTCTGCATAAGAGATTATTTATCTGCTTTGTATCAACATCCCAATAAGTTCACATCCATACTTTACAGATATTGAATAGGGAATACCCCCCTTGGTTCTGCAAAGCCTAAAGAAGAAGAGATATTAATAGAGTCTGTCTCCTATACTGTTGGCCCCTAGCCCAGAAATCCTATTGATCAATGATGGCTACCTTGTAGGGATAACTGCGAAGCATTTAGTTTGGGAAAAATAACCAACAGATTTGGCGACTTTGCTGGGGATTGAAGTGAAAGTGTTATCTTGGCATCCCTGGTGAACTATTGCCCATCCGAGTTGCAATAGATTTGGTGACTCCATTGGGGAATGCTTTGTGTAAGAACCTTGGTTTGAAATACTAATTCCTAGTTATAGGTGGCGACTCCGAACAAATCTCCCAACTGGTAAAGTGAAATTTGTATGCAAGGGAGAAGATCCCTGCATAATCCTTTGTTTGAAGAATTACCCAAAAAGATGATGTATAGGAAACAAGGGACCATTCAAGCCAATCAAGAAGGTTCTCCTAGCCCCAAAAACAATGATACTACTTGAGATAATTCAAGATCTCCAGAGCAGCAGGCACCTTATTTTTCAAACACAGAGGCTGAAGTTCAAGATGTATATGAAAGACAACAAGGTGATATATTGAGAATGAGATCAGAGGTGTTTTAGGAATGCCCTTTCTTAGATCCTCATGATAGATTTGATGAAACTAAGCCCCCAAGGGATGATGATGATGACTAAAATGGAATGGGACCATCCTCTTCTAGGCCTAAAGATGAAGAATTAGTTGAAGAAATCAGGAACCTGAGGGCTGAATTAGAATATTTGCAGGATTTGAGGATTAGAGATGATATGAGACAAAAGGTGCAAGCTCTGAAAATTGCTCAACAGGATTCAGTTCCCACCCTTGATAATGCAAATGTGCTGAGAAACCAGTAAAGAAATGAAGTTCAAAATCAATAGAATGATCAGAGACAGAATATAAACAATGTTAGGGTACCATTGAACAACGTGAGAAATCAAAAAGTTAATAGGAATGCAAATGTTAATCAGTTTGGTAGATAGCCTATGCAGTTCAGGCAGCTAGTTTTTAATGGTATTCCTGGTTACCCTAATCCTATTGATAAACATGTAAGGTCTTAGATACCAAAGTTTTTAGGAAACAATGTTGTCTCAGGTGAAGATCATTTGAAGGCCTTTTAGAATGTTATGGATAACTTTGAGGTTGAACAAGAAGATGTTTTTATGAAATTGTTTATGCAGTCCTTAGTTGATGAAGCTAGAGAATGGTATAAAAGTTTGCCTGACCAGAGTGTCTTATCATGGGATGACTTCAGAAGGATTTTTAAAGAACAATATGTTGATAAGACTGATCCAAGCTTTTTTATAAATGAGTTCACTAGTATTCTTAAGGGGTCAAATGAGCAGGTTGCAGATTTTAATGCTAGGTTCACTAGAGTATTGAACAAATTGCCACTTCACATGAGGCCTAATGAACCAATGTGCATGGTAATATACATAAATGCTTTTGATGCTAAAACAACTATGGGTTAAGAGATAAGGGTCCTACTAGCCTCAGGGATGCTTTCAGAATTGCAACCAACATTGAAAATAATAGGAAAGCATCTGGTAAGACAAATAGAAGGGATGATGTAAAGATTCTACAAAATCCAAATAATAAGTCTCAAAGTACTCAAGGTAATGCATCTACTTCTGAAGAGAAATTGGATAAATTGACAACTATTGTTAAGGACCTAAGTTATAGACTTGCTAAAAATGAAAAGGGGATAGGTCCCGAGAGGCAAGTTTACCAAAGACAAGAGAAGAGACCATCATTGCATAATATGCCATATAACACTAATTGGCATAATGGTAAACCAATTCTCCCAAATAGAAACACTAATCAAAGAGCTCAAAATGTTAAGGAGACTCCTGATCCTTTGAAGAAACCTGTTAACATTGTTGATGATACCCTTTGGTGCATAATCTGTCGAATGCCTCACTCACAATCGCAATGTATGATTGCTCAATCTTTGTATAATAATGTTGTTGCCTGTGATCAATGCAATGAGCCACATTGTATGGAGGATGATAGTGTCAATATGTTATCCACAAATAGGGATTATTCTTCTTATGATGCTGATGAAAGAATGAATTATGGGACTTAGGTCTGCCAGCAGATTTCCTATGATGAGGATGATGAAGACAACTATGCTTATGCTCAGGACTCGCGTATCTTTTTGAATAACTTGAGAAGGCCTTCTGATGAATAAATTAGAGCTCTCACAGCTGCAACAGTTGCTCAGGTCAGGAGAAACTATAACCATAGAGGTAAGGCTTAGGTAGGTGATCCACGTCAACCAAAAGACACCTTTGTGAATCAACCAGTGCACAATCATAAAGGGGCTAAACCACATAAGATGTGATGGAACAATAATAAGAAGAATTTTAAGCAAAAATCAAGTCATGATTCTCAAGGGCTAGAAAATGAAGTTCCCAAAAATGAGGATCAAAATAGGAATTCTCAGGTCGTGGATGACAGTAAAAAGGCCATTAAAATTAGGGTTGGATCAGCTTAGGATAAGAATAAAACCATGGCTCAAGATACAACTGTTATACAAAATTATGCTCCCTTTGACACAACTCAAGTTTTATCCTAGATAAAGGTCTCTGTTCCATTGATGGAGATGATGAAAGTTGAAGAATTCAGAAATAAAGCATTGTCCCTAATTTCAGGAGTAACTTGTCAAGCCGAGTAGAATGTTGAGACTCAGGGTAAGAAACAAGCCTTGTGTATTGATGAGGATGAGGTTCCTGAAGTCTATCTGGGGGTGACAATGACAAAATGCCCTTCATAGGTTGAACCATTTTATGTCTCCCTTGTTATCAATGGAAAGGTAATCAAGAATTGTATGCTTGACTCAGGAGCATCAACAAATATTATGCCTCTGGCTATCATGAAACAAGATGGATTGAAAATAGATAAGGCATGTGGAAAATGCTATGTAATGGATGCTAGGGAGGTACCAGTTATAGGAATCATGAAGGATGTGGATTTTATGCTAGCAGCATATCTAGAAAAAACTTACACAATGAACATAACAGTAGTTGACATAAAGCCACAGTATGGTATGTTGTTGTCAAGAAGATGGGCATCATTGATTGGAGGAAGTATGCAGTTAGATTTATCATATGCCATGATCCCAATGAATGGTAGAGATGTCAAACTGGTCAAAGAAGAGAGATCACTAGAAACAGTTGAAGATCAAGATTCAGAAGAGCATATATGTTTTGTGAATATTGACTATGAGAATTTTAGAATTATCTTAGATGATCAAGGAAGCAAAGGGAAAGATGTTTGCATTCAAGAACTTGACCAATAGGGTCTCTAGACTATGTATTTTGATGGAGCTTGTTCAAAGGAAGGTTCTGGTGCTGGAGTTATGTTTTTGTTAAAGTTTGCCTGCACAAATAATATTTCAGAATATGAAGCTCTACTGCTAGGATTGAATGTTGCTTTGAAGCATGGGATTAAGATGCTAAAAGTGTTTGGAGATTCAAAATTAATTGTCTCCCAGGTGAGAGATAAATATGCTTCAAAAAATAAAAGGTTAAAATAGTATAAGCATGCTGTATGGGATACAATTGAGTTATTTGATGCTTTTTCAATAAATTTGATAGAAAGATCAAAGAATGTCATGGCATATTTTTTAGCCAATGTGGCCATAAGGCCAGATGATGTCACTCTATTTGATGTTACAAATGTTGAAGTTAAAATTAGACCTCTAGTGCCAGATAATATATGCAGTTGGAAGGTGTTTGATGATGATAGATGATAGAGATTTGTTGAGCTTTCTACACTGCATAGATGAATATGAGAACCAGGAGGTTGATTTTCAAAACTTTGTAGAAGTTGTGAATGGAAAAGAAACTCTTTTGGGGAAAGAAGTAATTCAACTTAAAACAAATAAAATCCCCAAAGGGCTAGTTGCTTTAGAAAGTACATTTGACAATAGAGACCAGTTTGTTACAAAGGCATCTCCTACAAACAAGGATGACTTGGAGGAGATAAACTTGGGGACACGCCAAGCCCCCAAAAAGGTATATATTGGTAAACAACTCAAGCCACACATCAGGAGTATGCTGATTGCATTATTGAAAAAGTATAAGCATGTCTTTGCATGGTCATATGAGGACCTAAAAGCTTATAGAGAAGACTTATTCCAGCATGAGATTCCTTTGAAGCCTGGAGCTAAGCCATTCAGACAGAAACAAAGACTTATTAACCCAACTTTGGCTCCAAAAATGTAGGAAGAGCTTGTAAAGCTTAGGGAGGCTGGAATAATTGTGCCTATCAGACACTCAACTTGGGTGTCCAATCTTGTCCCAGTTAGAAATAAAAATGGTGATATAAGACTTTGTGTGGACTTTAGAAATTTGAGTGTATCTTCTTTAAAGGATAATTATCCGTTGCCTAACATGGAGGCTATGTTGCAGAAGGTAACTGGTTGTGAGCTTTTATCCATTATGGATGGATTTTTTGGATATAATCAGGTGAAGGTAAAAGAATCTAAACAATACAAGACTGCCTTCACCACTCCATGGGGGACTTATGTATATGTAAGGATGCCATTTGGACTAACAAATGTAGGTGCTACTTTTCAGAGGGCTATGGATGTTGCTTTTGCAGGAATGATTGACTTAGTTTTCATTGTATATCAGGATGATTTAACTGCATATTCAAAAAAGGAGGAGCAACATTGCATGCATCTAGAACAATTTTTTATTAGGGCGTTGGAATATGGCATTTCACTTAACCCAAAGAAATGTACTTTTGGGGTAGTAGAAGGAAAACTATTGGGACACATTGTTTCCAAGGATGGAGTCAGGATTGATCCCGAAAGGGTTGCTGCAATTGACAGAATTCAAATTCCTAAAATAGTGAAAGGCATTCAGCCTTTCTTTGGGTAGATTAATTTTGTTAGACGATTCATTCCCAACTTTGCAGAGATTACAAAGGATATGTCTAAAATGTTGAATGGTGAAACTATCAAATGGGAAAGTGAAGCAACTAGATCATTTCAGAACATCAAAGAAGCTATAAAGGTGGCTCCTATGTTGAAATCTCCTAATTTTTCTAAGCCACTTCAGTTGTTCTCATTTACCTCTTCTCACACTATTACTGCATGTTTATTACAGAAAAATGAAGATGGTTTTGAGCAACCTATTGCTTTCGTTAGCATGTCATCGTAGGCAGCTGAGTTGAAATATGATATCATGGAAAAGTAGGCATATGCATTGGTTAAGGCAATCAAAAGCTTTAGGCCATACTTAGTAGGATCTCATATAGTTGCATATGTGCCCCATGCAGCAGTTAAGGACATTTTCACTTAGCAAGAAGTGACAGGAAGAAGATGCAGGTGGATCAACAAGTTACAAGAGTACAACATTAAGATACAAATTACAAAATTGGTAAGAGGACAGGGTTTCACAAAGATGATGACACAATCAAATTTGGAAGCTGTGATCTATGAATCAAAATTAAAGTTAAAACATAAATCAAAATGCAAACACAAACGATTATACCTTCACAATGAGTCACAAATCCAAGATAGTAGGAAGGAGTTGCACCTGATAGCTCAGATTTTATCCAATTTGATTGAAATGTGGATTGCTCAAATGCATTCAACACAATGTAGATAAGGGGATGGATGATAGATTGATTGATTAGATAGAATGGCTAGAGTAATTTTGGCATTATGATGTTGGGATGAGAAGATTTTGGAGAGATTTTGGCAGAGTTTGGATGCAAGAAGTTCCTTCTGAATGGCTTAGAGAATGGTCTCATTTATAGATTTCTGAAAAGAGGATGGAGGGTGAGGATCAAGAGTTGAGATCAAGGGCTAGAAATGAATGAGAGTTAGGGTTAGGATTGAAGCCATAGCCTTGTGACAAGTGTCACAAGGGGAGTGGATGAGAGAGATCAAGGGTTGAAGCTTGGTCAATGGGATTGGAGGGCTCTCATTATTTGTGAATTTTAAATTCACATGGGGAAAGGTGTGGAGGATAAAAATGAATTAAAGATTCATTTTTGGGAAGAGTGGATATGACAAGTGAATTAAAAATTCACCTCATGGGGGAGTGTGAATTAAAAATTCACTTTTATGTGGAGATGTGAAGATGTACTCTTACACGTGTAAGAGAGTGATAAATGAGATGTAAGGAGGATTTGACCATTTGAATAAGAAATTGATTTTTATTCAAAGATGTGTGGAAGGATGGGCTAAGTAAGGTTGATTAAGTGTTTAGCTTAATTAACCTAGGTCTAGGGGATAGGTAGGCTAGGGTAGGTTGATCAATAGGATAGATTAATTAGATAAGAATGATTTATCTAATTAATAGGGATTAGGGAGATGGACAAATCAGCTAAATAAATATTAGAAATATTTATTTAATTGATGAGGATATAGTCATAAGGTATAGTGATAAATTAAGTGAATTAATTGATCACAAGGGATAGACAGATGGTTAGGGATAGATTAATTAAATAAGATGAATTTTTTTAATTAATAGGGGGGATAAATTGGTGTAGAGGTACAGGAAATTGGTTTGCAGAGAAAGTCAATTTTAGGTGTCTATAGAAGCATGTCAGGTAAATGCAGTTCAGGATGAAGTTGTTAACATGTCAGAATCTGAATGGTAAAAGCATATTGTATATTATTTGCAGAATTTGAATTGTCCTTCCCATCTCAGTGATAAGCAAAAAAGGACCTTAAAATTACATGCTATCAAATACATCATTATTCAAGGAGAATTATATTGGAAGAATCCTGATGGTGTACTACTTAGGTGTGTGGATGAAAATTAAGCTACATATATTTTAAATGACATGTAAAAGGAGTGTGTGGTGGACACTACACTGCCAAGACAACAACTCACAAAATTCTTAGAGCAGGCTATTGGTGGCCCACCCTTTTCTCAGATGCACAAAAGATGGTAAGAAAATGTGATCCCTGTCAAAGGTTCTTAAGAAAACTTAAGTATGAAGGTGCATTACCCCTTAGAATTGTAACTATGGAGGCTCCACGTCAGTAATGGGGAATTGATTTTATAGGGGAAATTTTAAAAAAATCAAGTGGAGGACATAGTTGGATTTTGGTTGCTACTGATTATTTTACTAAATGGATTGAAGCCATTCCAACTAAGAAAGCTACAAGCAGGGTGGTGATGGATTTCATTTTGGAACACATTATTATTAGATTTGGAGTGCCAGTCAAAGTGGTCACAGACAATGCTGTGTGCTTCAGATCTGGTGAGTTTGTTGATTTTTGCAACAACTATGGGATTCATTTGTCATATGCATCACCATATCATCCACAAGGAAATGGTCAGGCAGAATCAAGTAACAGAAGCCTTATGAAAATCATTAAAAGGATGGTAGACAAAAACAAAAGGGCATGGGATTCTAAGATAAAGATGGCACTATGGGCTAACTGGATAACAGTGAAAAAAGTAATTGGAAGGTCACCTTTTGAGCTAGTGTATGGCTCAGCAGCTAAGTTACCTGTGAATAATCTCTTGCCAGTTTATAGATTCATACAAGAAAATGATAAAGAGATTGAGGACTCAATGAATGAAAGGATAAATCAACTGGTTGCATTGGATGAAATCAGGAGAGAAGCACAGAAGACAAATATCAAGAAACAACAAAAGGTGAAATATATGTTTGATAAAAGGGTTATGAAAAGGAAGTTTCAAATAAGTGACTTGGTCTTGGTTTGGAATGCAAAGAGTCAGGATAAGGGCAAGCATGGTAAATTTGAGCCCTTATGGATGGGCCTGTATCAAATCAGCAATACTCATGGAGAAGATTCCTACTTTCTCCAGGCCCTAAATGGTGAACTTCTGGAATTGCCTGTGCATGGTCAGTTCCTAAAACCTTATTTCTCATGAATGAATATCTTGAGTGCACATTGTAAATTAGGTGGGAATAGTTTGTACATACTTTGTATAGTCGGTGGTGTTTTGCGTTTTGCCTGGTTTGTCCTGGAGTGGTTTGGTTCTCGCTGCAGCCTTGTGCCTGCACGTCCCCAGTCGGAGCCATTGGTGGTGCCCACCTAGGGTTAGGGTTTTGAGTCAAGTCTGCAAGCATGTATTTTGTTTCCTCAAACCCTTAGTCCCTTAGGTTTTATTTTCCCTCGAAATCTTGCATTGTATTTTCTATTTTGTCATTGACCTCCTGTAGTAGGTTCTCAATCACTTAAGTTGTATTTTCATGCCTTAGCACTTGTAGGTTGACTGGTCCCTTTGCACTGCATTACCGCTTTCTCCCGTCGTGCTAAAAAAAGATTGAAAAAATGCTAAGTCCAAAGAGAAACCCTTTATGCAGAAGTGAAATCTGTTGTATGCATATCGAGTTGTATATGACATATTCCAGGTTAGATTCCATGCTTGTATGGAAAAGTTTGTATGTTGTTGTATATTCGATATACAATGGGTGGATCTCAAAAAGGTTCCAATCGGGTTGAAATGGTGGTCAGTCCCACAAGTGTACAAGGGGGATTGTATGTATATGTGATAGATACAATTGAACATACAATGCAGAACATACAAGTCCCGGACATCAAAGTTTAGCAAATCAGGCCTGGCGAGTAACATACAAGGAGAAAGATGCAAAGGCATTATGCAAGGCCGATATGCAAAGGGATATGTATGCGGTTCTGTTTGTGCATTGCATACGTGCAATATACAAGTCAATATACAAGTCAACATTTGCAAAGTAGGCATGTGCAAAGAGTGGATGCAGCCAGGAAGTTAACTGCATTTGTGAAATAGGTGAAGTCTGCCATTGTATGTTCCCAATGTAAAATCAAACATACAAGCAATAGATACAAAGAAATATGCAAAGCGGGTATGGTCAAAGTCAAAGTTTCAAAGGCATGGTGGAGCCCGCGCAATTGTATGTTCTGTGGGTTGTATGTATGTGCGATATACAATGCAATGTACAAGAGCACACATACAACCCAGATGCAAAAGGAGAATGTGTTATGGTGGATAAATGGCTAGATTCCGTGCTTGTATGTATATTGCACATTGTATATACAATATACAAGGAGATAGGCAAAGGGGGAGATACAACGCCCAGACCCGAATGTAAATGCAGTTTGTTTCATACAGATTTGGGGTCCGCCCTTGTATGTTGGTGATTGTATGTATATATACAATCTCATATGTACAACCACAAATGCAAATGTTGATACAATGGCTCATCGATGAGACTTTGTTTATCGGCAGCCAGGTTTAGGGTCTTTCTAACGGCTGATGGAGAGGCAAATACATGGCGATGGTGATCCAATTGTAGGCTGCCACGTGTCCAAAAGCATCTGTATGTATATGCGTTTGCATATACAAAGGATTTGAATGTACAATGGGCGAAAAAGGTAAAGCATATGTTTGAGATGTGAAAATTCAAAGAAACAAAGGCCGCTTGCGTGGCATGATCTCATTGGCCAACGACTTTTTAGCATGGTTTGGAGTTGTAGATCTCAGCGGAAAGAAGGAAATCAACGGCCCTATTTTGAATGCCCGAGGAAGGAAGGAATTTCTATTTCGCGCATCTTCTCCAGGCGGGAAAAAACTTCAAGAACACGTGAACCATTACTACATCCCGAAATGGGTAGGTTGTCCATTAATGGCAAATTTGCAGGGGTATGGGTCCTGATTGACAAGCTAGCTACTTTCTTCATGTGGAAAATCTTCAGACGGCGGCACATCTCCCGATTTCACCTGCTTTTCCTTCCTTTTCTGCTTGAAGCATTGAATGTTTTAGGTGCCATTCTCATGGTGCATTGTATCTGGCAAGATTTTGAAATGACCATTGTACTTGATTGTTGAGTACACGTTCTGGGTATATCAAAATTGTGTTACTCATTTTGAGGTGGTTGAAGACTTGGGCAAATTTTTGGTGGAGTAACAAGATATAGCCTTGCTGGTGGCTCTGTTTTGAGTGTCTTGTGAGTTTATGAATCATATGTTGAATGTTTTATGCATAGTTTTGCTTGTTTCATGTCATTTTTATATGAAAAATGCATAGTTGCATTTGTTTAGTTGTTTGTCTCCAAGTTGTGGGCATCTTTTCTTTTGAATCTAAATAGCTAAGGGTTATTTGGGATTCAAGGACATGGATTTTCTGTGTTGAATGTCTAATCTCTTACCTTTGTTCAAGGAACAAATTAAATGTTTTAGGTTAAGCATGTGGAAAGGTATGCTGCAACAGGGATATCATCAAGTATGAATGACTAAATACTCAGTCTTGGGAAGTATCTGTAAGGCAGACACTAAAAGATCTCCCCTTGAAACTTAGTTATTGATTCAAGTCTATGGTAATCATTTACATGTGTATGTCTATTAACCTCGAGCCTTGAGATAGGCACCAGCCTGGTCTTGTATGGTTGTTATGATCCAAAACCCCTTGTTTTGCATCCAATACAAGATACAAATTCAAACTTCAAATACAAACCTATAGGACATTAGAAGTGTTTTAGGACTAAAATCCTCTATCTCACAACGAAGCATAAGCCTAAAGCTAGCCCCTTTACACTTATTTCACAGTTTTGGTCTGCATAAGAGTGGATTTATCTACTTTGTATCAACATCCCAATAAGTTCACATGCATACTTTATAGATGTTGAATTGGGAATACCCCCCTTGGTTCTGCAGAGCCTAAAGAAGAAGAGGAGATATTTATAGAGTCTGTCTCCTATAATATTGGCCCCTGGCCCGCAAATCTTGTTAATCAATGATGGCTACCTTGTAGGGATAACTAGGAAGCATTTAGTCTGGGAAAAATAACCAACACATTCATTGTATTTTATCTCTGAGCTCCAAATTTGCCAAAGTGTGAATGCAAAGTGAGGTTTGTAATGTCTTATTAGGGTTAAGTACCCCTCATTTTTTCCCTAATTTTTCATGCTTTTCACTTTATTCTTTTCCTTTGTTATTTTATATCCTTGCTTTTTGTGTTTTGAGTTATGCCCCTTGTTAGTGGTTAGTTTATAATACACTATAGTACAATGGCAGAATCTCTTCGCAATCAGTTTCTTTCTTCTGAAGATTCATGATCTGGTGGTTTGGTCTATGAAAGAACCTCACCACATTATTTTCTTTGTATCATTTCTATTTTCTTCTTCCTCTTTTCTTGTGACTATCCTATTTGTATCTCTAGGAACATAGTCATCTTGGTATGTTGATTTCTTTGGTTCCTTTGCTTCATTTGGTGAAATTTCTGAGATATAGCTTCCTTGTCCTTCCTAGATGTGTCATAAGTGATCTACGGTGTCTTTTGATGAAGTGTGGAGGATTGTGGTATGTCTTCCTTGCCAATTCTGACCATGAATATACTCTGGTAACCCATGATTTTGTGTGTTTTTAGTTCTGGTTCTTCTCTCAACCAAGCTTCTAGAACTTCCTCACTATCTATGACATAGTGATCATCCTCTATCTCCACTTCTCCCTTAGAGTTAGGCTCTTCTATTGTTTCTTTTGCATCCAACCTTGAAATTGTGTAGATATTCTTTGAGTCCTTATAATGTCTTCTATCTGATTGACTTCTTCTATGTATGTTTCTTCCATTGATGATCCAAAAGGAATATTGATGATTTTTTTATAATTAGCAAATGATAGCTCTTCTTTCTAGGAGTCTATGATACTGTTTGCATCCACAAACCATCTCAAGCCCAAAAGTGCATTGAAAGCTTCACCTTGATCCTTCATGGCTACAACAATAAAGTCTACGACTTGTTTGATCCCCATTAGGTTAACTTCCACTTGATTCCATGTTCCCATTGTCTACATGCTAGATCCATCTACCATGATTATATTGTAAGTTGTCTCTATCATTTTAGGTCTTCCTAACTATTCCCAAAGCTTCTTTGTTAGCATGTTGACATCTGCTCCCAAATCTATCATAACATTCCAGACTTTTCTTTCATTGATATGAACATCTACCATAAGTGGCTTTGTCTTCCATTTTCTATTTGTCCTTCCCATCCTCTAGAGTTGGCTCTTTTGACCTTGCTCCTTATTCCATTATTTAGAAATTTGCTTTAGTTTCTCAATGAGTCTGTGTTGTTGTGTCAATTGGGCTAATTGCTTGAGAGCTTCCACTTCTTCATTCAAAAACTGGTTGTATTATTTCTCTTTTTCTTTCTCCTTCCTTATTGTTTGTTTAGATTCCTTCAAAACTTCCTCATGTTGTTTCTTAGTAGGAACAAATTTTTCTTCCTCCTCACTATCTTCCTCTTCTGTCTCAATGGTGTAATATCTTCCAATATTCATTCCTTGGCTTGTCAGTACCACAACTTTCTCCTTCATTCTTCTTCTATATTTTCCTGTATGTTTTGACTTTCTTCTCTAGTAATACTCTTCTTCTTCAGTAGATTCTATTGAAGATGTGTTTGTTTTCTCCCTATTGTTCTTTCAACAAATTCTTGCTCCTTGACCCTTAGGTTCCCTTCTTATGATCCTTGCCCCTTTTTGTGTATTCAGGTTTTGTAACACATCACTATTAGATTGTGGTGGTGCATTCTAGAAGTAGTATTGTGCTCTATCATAAGAAAATAGGTCATGCTTTGTACTGTTGCAGAATGAACACTATGTTTTTCTTTTGCCTCAACATTCATTAGGAAAATGTCCTAGCTTACCAGACTTGAAACATGTGGCATCCCCTCTCCTTTGACATCTTCCATGGCTTCAACCTCCTCTGTAGCCTCTAAACTACTTTTTGTCATCATTATTGTCGTTATTCCCATAGGATGGACCACTAGAGTTTAAATTTTGTATTGCATTGGCATTCCTCTAGTTTCTCCAATTGGGTTTCTTGTAGCCTTGATCATATAAGTTTCTTTCTGCTATGTTGTTCACATATGACATGTTGCTACTCTTCACTGAGTTTGTGTTATTGTACCATGTCTCATCTTCTTCATCATCAATCTCTCTTTTCCTCTGGAAGTTCTGTGAAGGACAATTTAGTGTTTCATGGTCATCCCATTCTCCGCACAATCCACAATATACTGAATTTATTCATTTTTTGTTGTTTTGATGTCTGCCTTCATTGCAGTAGCTTGCCTTTCACTTTTTTATTCTAGGGAATTCATTTCTCAAGTGACCTTCCCTTGTACAGAATGAGCACCAGATATTAGGCCTTTGCTTCTATGTATTATCCTCCTACTTGGCCAAAATCTCTTGTCTTAGCTTTAATTTCTCTAATTTCAATTTCAACTTCTCCATTTCTAGGTTTTCCTTCATCTTGTCTTGTCTGTGCTAGGATTGAGACTCTATCTGGTAGGCTAGTGTAACTGCTTCTGCATATGTTTCAAATGTTCTTCCATCTAGGGTGGATCTTATTTCAGGACTTATTCCAGAAATAAACCATTCTATCTTTTCGTTCTCAGTCAGTGGTTTCTCCAACTTCCTAGTTGTCTCCTTGAATCTTATATCAAAGTCCTTGATTGATTTTTTTTCCAATTGCATCAAATCTCTCATCTTATTGACCCCTTGTGTAGAAATATCTGGAACTCCAAAATTCTCCAAGAATAGTTGTTTGATTTCATCTCATTCCTTATCACTTTTTGGACATGTCTTCCTATACCACATTAATGCTTCATTCCACAAGGTGCCTATGAAGTCAAACAACTTGATTTCATCCCCTTTTACCCCATTCTAGCTCCAAAACAAAAATGTGCTCTGCTACTTCAGTAGTATCCTTCTCAAATACTGGTAACTTAATATGAATATCCATGATTGGTCTTCTCAATGTCTCTGGTAGTTTGTATTAGGTTTCTTCCAGTTAGGTTGTCTTCTATCAACTTAGGTTGTTCTTTCTCTTCCCTTATCTTTGTGTAGTTGGATATAAAAGTACTCTTCTCCTAAAACTTCTGCGAAATTACTCCAAATCTCTTCTATTATGTCTGCTTCCTTGTTTTCTTGAATATTTTCCTTCTCAAATAAACTTCTCCTTACTTTATATGGCACTCGAGGTGGCTCATGGTCTAGATATTGTGTCTCTTCGTAGTGTTTCTTCAAATTAGTAGATACTCTTCTATTTGTGAATGACATAATGTCGACATCCAGTGATGATTGAAATAACATTCTAAAACCCTTAGAACTCCTCTCAATGTTTACCACATCTTCTCCTCTTCCTCTTATTTCCTCTATGCTTCAATAAATATATACTCCTCACCTAAATTTAAAATTTCTAGTGTTAATTCGGCATTTTCGATAGTTTGTGGTAGAAACCCTAATTTGCCTCTTTCTTTCTTTTCCCTTCTGCTCTCCTCTGGAAACACCCACATTGGTGTGCTCAGCAACATCCTCCATGATGCACTCTATTTCTTCTCCTTCTAACCTCCTTTCTCTGAAAACACCCACATTGGTGTGCTTAGTAGCATCCTTCATGATGTGCTTGTTTTCTTCTTCCCTTTCGACAACACCCTCCTATTGCAAATATGTGCCTAAGTGGTGTTGTCATTGATGTCAACATATTCTTGTTTCCCTTAGTGTCAACTGTATCTTATTTTGTTATCTGTGTAGAAGATTGAATTGTTGAGGATATTGAGAAAATTAATAACAAATAATACATGTGGATCATGTCGACATGTAGAGGATTGTCAGAGGTTGCTCTAGTCAAGATTTGAGAAGTTTGCATGAAGATTTGAAGGAGTTATGGCCACCTGAATAGAACCAGTTCCTACAATAATCAAGAAAGATAGAGTGACAGGAAAGAGGTCCAGATTGCTCTGGTAATATAAGATTATGATCTATAGATCTGAAGGCATGTTTGGGAAGTTAGTATGTATCATCAACTCCAGTGTTTTGTGGTTTGGAGGACCGCAAGTTATCCTTCCAGTCTAACAGTCATGGCAGAGTGTGTTCTTGTGGTTCTGAAGGAAGATTCAAAAGTTTTTGATAAAATGGTTTAGAGTGAATGTTATTGCTGATTCCAATGTGCTTTTGGAGGTCTCTAGATCATGTATCTACTATGTTGGAGGTCCACATTGAAGCTTGAGCTTGTTGATTGAATATTTCTTCTTGAGGGAAATGTTCTTCCCAGTCTTGGCCGACCGGATGTTCCTAATTTGTTGCAAATACCTTAAATACATTTTTATAAAGAGTGGAGTGGTTGCAGAATCAGATTCAAGTTTTAGTTGTGTTTTGCTAACAGTGTGATGATCCGCATCAAGTTTAGCTGACCTTGTTGATCATTCCAAGGTTGATGAAGTATATAAATACTTGTTGGAGAAGTACCAAAATCATCCTTGTGCAAAATAGATAAAATCCAAAGGAAGGATCAGAAGCAGAGCAGAGAAGGAAAGGAACAAGAGTAGTGTAGAGTGTGAAGAAGAGTTTGAGGCAAAGCGAAAGTTCTTGAGAATTCATTGAAACTAAATTAGGCATGAAATAGATGCTAATTCTCAGTCAATTCTTTCTAATTAAATTTTGTAGGTAGTGATCCTCTCCTTTTGAGAAGTGAGCTCTGGGCAGTGCACCCGAAGGCATGTGCCCATGTGCCTTCTATTTTTCTAAGTACTTTTAATAGGGTACACATTTTGTGGGTTAACCCCCATCGTGGTTTTTCCCTTAACCAGGTTTCCATGTCAAAATCTTGGTGTCAAATGTGTTGATTATACTTCTTCTCTTATGTTGTTGATTCATGCTTAAATGCTTGCATTACTAATCTGATAATAAGATAACAAAGATGACTAAAGGCAAAAAAAAAAATTAAGGGACAACTGATTTAGCCCCCCCTCTCAGTTGTCTAGTTCTAACAATTGGTATCAGAGCTAGATCCTCACATATAAGCCTAACTGCTTGAGGAGATCCAAAATGTTGACCTACAAGAAGGATAGTCCAAGATTTCATGGAACAAATTATTCTATTTGGAAAGATCGCATGGAGTGCCATTTACAATGCATGGGCGATGCTTATTGGGCAATAACCAGTGTTGAGTATAAACCTCTGGAGAAAGGTCCTTCAACTCCTGATCAAGTCAAAGATGCTGAAAATAATCTTTGAGCTAAAGAAGCCTTGTTGAGTGCCCTGATTGATTTAGAAATGAAATGTTTTTGGTCTAAAAATTGCTTATTAAATCTGGAAAAAGTTGGGAGTATCTGTATGAAGGTGACAAATATGTCAAATGTGCAAAACTGCAAAGTCTAAGAGGAAAATTGGAAACTATGAGGATGAGTGAAGATGAAAACATCACAATCTACATGAAAAAGATAAATGAACTTGTGTGTGGCATCAGGTGTCCTGGTGGAGTTTTGGAAGAATAAAAAATTGTATCAAAAGTACTCAGATCTTTACCAGATTCTTACAAACATAAGGTTGCATCTATAGAAGAAATCAGGACAGTCTCAGAAGTCACAAGAGATCATCTGGTTGGCAAAATTGTAGCTTTCGAGTTAAGCGAGTTTGGTGATTCTTTTCCCAAGTCAGAATCTACATTTAAAGCTAGTGTGTATGGAAAAAAAGATATGACCCGCATGAAAGCTCTTCTGCAAGATCAAATAGACTTGCAAAGACAAGAAAGGATCTTGATGATGTTGAGATAGAAACTGCAGACCTTGAAGCTCTTATTGCCAGAAGAATGCCAAGAGGATCCAGTAACTATGAAGGAAAATTACCACTCAAATGCTTTGCTTGTAACAAGATTGGTCATTTTGCCTCAAGATGTCTGGAAAGGTTTTCAAAACCTAACCCTAACAGGTTTAAAGGTCAAAAGAAATGTTACTATGTCCAAGAAAATGGAGAAGGGGTAACATATGATGAATCTGATCATGGAGGCCCCTCCAAAAATGATTGGGTGTTTATTGCTATCAAAGAAGATCTAGTGTCTACTAAATCTACTAGCTATGAAAATGTAGAAAGTGCCTTGGATGCTCAAGTTATTGAAAGGGATGAATGGCTGATTGATAGTGGATGCTCTCATCACATGACTGGTGACAAGAGTAAGTTTGTGAACTTTGAAAACTATGAAGGAGGCCTTGTAAAATTTGGAGACAACTCAGCTGGTAGAATCCATGGCAGAGAATCCATCTCTTTTGATGGAAAGAACAACACCAATGATGTTCTATATGTGGAAGGACTGAAACATAATCTTCTCAGTGTTGGACAGTTGGTTGACAAGGGTTATGATCTTTGGTTCAAGGATGGAAAATGCAGAATCTTGGAAAGCTCCGGAAATAAAATTGCATCAGGTACTCAAACTAGAGGTAACATCTTTCACTTAACTAGTTCTGGTAAAAGTTGTTTGATTTCTCACACAAATCAAAGTTGGCTATGGTATAGGAGGATGTGTCATGTGAATTTTGATAACATTGTCAAAATAAGTTCCACTCATGCTACAAGAGATCTTCCAAAACTTGTGAAACCTAATAACATACGTAGAGAATGTCAATTGGGCAAGCAGAACAAAATTTCTTTTAAAAGTAAGGAACAACGTTCAAGATTGGAACTAGTACATACTAATCTCTCTAGTCCTACTAGAGTTAGGAGTGTATAAGGAGATAGATATTTCATGTTGCTAATTGATGACTACTCTCAGATGATGTGGGTAACCTTTTTGAGAGAAAAATCAGAAGCCCTTGACAAGTTTAAGGTGTTTAAGATGATGGTTGAAAATGAGATTGGTGAGAAATTAGAGTGTCTGAGATCTGATAGAGGTGGAGAATTTACCTCCAGTGAGTTTGATGCTTTCTGTGAAAAACATGGAATAAAAAGACAATTATCTGCTCCTAGGACTCCTCAGCAAAATGTAGTTGTGGAAAGAAAGAACCAAACCATTCAAGAAGCTGCCAGAACCATGATGATGGAAACAAATGTTCCTCAAGTTTACTGGAGAGAGGTTGTGAGTACTGTTGTCTACACTCTTAACCGGGTGTAGATAAAAGGAAATTCTGGTAAGACTCCTTATGAACTTTGGTTTGGTCATTCTCCAATTGTGAGATTCTTCAAAGTCTTTGGTAGTAAATGTTATATCAAAAGAGATGAGGACTTAGGTAAGTTTGAGGCAAGAAGTGATGAAGGAATATTTTTGGGATACTCAACTCAAAGTAAGTCCTACCGGTGCTTCAATAAGAGATTGAAGAAGATTGTTGAAAGTACGAATGTTAAATTTGATGAGAGTAAAGGACACTCTAGATACTCCGGATATGACTCAGATGATGAAAGTCAAAATCAAGGAAAGCAAGTTCAAGTTCAAACCCAGATTCAGTTTGAACATGTGACTCCAAAGGTTAACACAGATGATGAGGAACAAGTTCAAGAAGCAGAAGCTCCAACATTTTCCAAAACTTCTAGGTATGTAAGGTTAAATCATCCTGAAGACCAAATCATAGGAGATAAGAGTAAAGGTGTTCGAACTAAGAGAAAAATGTCTAAAGATCAAGAAGAGATTTGTTTGATTTCAAGAATTCAACCTAAATCAGTAAGTGAAGCTTACAATGATGAAAACTGGTTTAAAGCTATGGAAGAGGAATTCATGCAAATTGAAAAGAATCACACATGGGATCTAGTTCCTAGACCTGAGGACAAAAATATGATTGAAATCAAATGGGTCTTCTGGAACAAACTAAATGAAGATGGTGAGGTAGTAAGGAATAAGGAAAGATTGGTATGTAAAGGCTACACTCATGTGGAAGGAATTGATTTTTAAGAAACTTTTTCTCCGGTGGCAAGGATAGAGGCAATTAGATTATTTCTCACATTTGCTACCTTCAAAGATTTTAAAGTATATCAAATGGACATGAAATCAACATTTCTGAATGGGGATTTGGAGGAAGAAGTCTACATTGAGCAACCAGAAGGATTTCAGTTGTCTGATCAAGGAGATATGGTTTGTAGACTGAGAAAAGCCTTGTATGGACTCAAGCAAGCTCCAAGAGCTTGGTATGCTAGATTGGATAAGTATTTGCTTAAGCTAGGATTTAGCAAGGTACTACTAATAGTAATCTCTGCTTCAAATTTGATCATGAGAACATTCTAATTGTTGAGGTTTTTGTTGATGATATCATTTTTGGTGGAAATGAGTGCATGTGCAAATAATTTGCTGATCAAATGAAAAGTGAGTTTGAGATGTCAATGTTTGGTGAGATGAATTTCTTCCTAGGTCTGCAAATTGTTCAATTAGATAAAGGTATCTTCATATCTCATTCCAAGTATGTAAAAGAATTGCTAAAGAAATTTGGAATGGAAGACTTAAAGCCAGTAGGTACACCTATGGTAACCAGATGCAAGCTAAGAAAAGATGATGAGTCTCACAAAGAAAATTAGAAAACATATAGATCAATGACTGGAGGACTGCTTTATCTAACTTAGACCAAACCTGATATCATGAATGCAGTTGGACTTGTTGCCAGATTTCAAGATGATCCAAAAAATCCCATGTTATGGCAGTTAAAAGAATCTTAAGATATCTCAAGGGGATAATTGATTATGGACTGTGGTATCCAAATGACAATAACTTCACTCTTCATGCATATACAAATGCGAATTGGACAGGAGATGTGGATGACAGAAAAAGTACTAGTGGTGGTGCATTCTTCTTGGGGAGAAGATTGTTCTCTTGGATAAGCAAAAAGCAAGAGGTAATATCTCTGTCTACTGCAGAAGTAGACTACATAGCAGCAACAAATAATTGCACTCAGGTTTTGTGGATGAAGTAAATGTTGAAGGACATCAGAATTGTGTTTGAGGAGCCAGTCACAATTTTTGTGATAATTCTAGTGCAATAAGCATTTGAAAGAATCCAGTATTGCATCAAAGACAAAGCATATATCTATCAAGTTTCATTTCTTGAGAGAGAAAGTAAATGAGAATGAAGTTAAGTTGGAGTCTGCACATTCCAAAGATTAGTTTGCAGACATCTTCACCAAGCCTCTTCCCAAGGATACTTTTGAGTATCTCAGAGAGAAGTTAGGGGTTATTACCTCTCCTAAACAGAACTAAGATGCATTAAGGTGCATCAGTCTGGTAGGATTCACATCCATATCTTGTGACCCGGATTGATGTTAAAGAGGTACTACTCAAAGGGGGAGCAGTCAATATGCAAATTTTGGGATTAGTATGAAGCAAAAAGGGAGAAAAGATAGCAAATATGTGCCCTTTGCCATTGATGTCAAGGGGGGAGAGAAGTCATGTGAAAAACTAGTTGCTGATGTGAGGGGGAGCACTAAAGAAAGTAATTGCAGAAGTGAGAAGAGAAAGGGGGAGAAGTTTTTGTCTTGATGGTTAGATTCAGGTTTTCACATCACATGTTGCCATCAATGACAAAGGGGGAGATTGTTGCAAATATGTGCCTAAGTGGTGTTGTCATTGATGTCAACATATTCTTGTTGCCCTTAGTGTCAACTGTATCCTATTTTGCTGTCTGTGTAGAAGATTGGATTGTTGAGGATATTGAGAAAATTAATCACAAATAATGCATACGGATCATATGAACATGTAGAGGATTGTCAGAGGTTGCTCCAGTCAATATTTGAGAAGTTTGCATGAAGATTTGAAGGAGTTATGGCCATTTGAATAGAACTGGTTCCTACAATAATCAGGAAAGACAGAGTGATAGGAAAGAGGTCTGGATTACTCCAGTAATATAAGATTATGATCTACAGATCTGAAGGCATGTTTGGAAAGTCAGTATGTATCATCAACTCTAGTGGTTTGTGGTTTGGAGGACCACAAGCTATCCTTCCAGTCTAACAGTCATGGCAGAGTGTGTTCTTGTGGTTCCGAAGGAAGATTCAAAAGATTTTGATAAAATGGTTTAGAGTGAATGTTATTGGTGATTCCAATGTGCTTGTGGAGGTCTCTAGATTGTGTAGCTACTATGTTGGAGGTCTGCATTGAAGCTTGAGCTTGTTGATTGAAGATTTCTTCTTGAGGGAAATGTTCTTCCTAGTCTTGGCTGATCGGATGTTCCTAATTTGTTGTGAATACCTTAAATACATTTCTATGAAGAGTGGAGTGGTTGTAGAAGCAGATTC
The DNA here is from genome assembly GCA_027924645.1 of Cunninghamia lanceolata. Lineage (NCBI taxonomy): Eukaryota > Viridiplantae > Streptophyta > Pinopsida > Cupressales > Cupressaceae > Cunninghamia > Cunninghamia lanceolata. The sequence goes on along the minus strand of BSBN01001265.1, from coordinate 872,770 downwards.
AAGTTTCAATTGTGTTTTGGCCTACAGTGTGATGATCCACATCAATTTTAGCTGACATTGTTGATCATTCCATGGTTGATGAAGTATATAAATACTTGTTAGAGAAGTACCGAAATCATCCTTGTACAAAATAGAGAAAATCCAAAGGAAGGATGAGGAGCAGAGTAGAGAGGGAAAGGAGCAAGAGTAGTGTAGAGTGTGAAGAAGATTTTGAGGCAAAGTGAAAGTTCTTGAGCATTCATTGAAATTGAATCAAACATGAAATAGATGCTAATTCTTAGTCAATTCTTTCTAATTAAAGTATGTAGGCACTAAGCCTCTCTTTTTGAGCAGTGAGCTTTGGGCAGTGTGCCCGAAGGCATGTGCCCATGTGCCTTCTATTTTTCTAAGTACTTTTAATAGGGGTACGTGGGTTAACCCCCACCATGGTTTTTCCATTAATCGGGTTTCCACGTCAAAATCTTGGTGTCAAATGTGTTGATTATACTTCTGCTCTTATGTTGTTGATTCATGCTTAAATACTTGCATTACTAATCTGATAATAAGATAATAAAGAAGACTAAAGGAAGAAAAAGTTTTAAGTGACAATTGATTCACCCCCCCTTTCAATTGTCTAGTTCCAACACCTCCATGGTGCGCTCCATGAATTGTTCCTCTTTTCCTTCCAGAACTTTTGTTATCATCTCTTTTCTACTCTTTTGTGCCCTTTCCATCCTTCAACGATAGTGTTCCTAAGTTTGCTTCAATCTTTCTTCCCTACTTATCTCCATTCGGGTTTTAATGTCTTCGTTGATTTCTCTTTTCTTCTGCTTCTCCCCTTTCGCCATGGGTTCTCTTGATTTGGTGTTCCATTAGTCCTTTTATATCCCATGGTATCCATGTTTAAAGAGTCACATCATTTGAAGGATTTGTTGTGTGGTTACACAACATGCCCCATTTTGACTTGGTAAAATAGGGGCCCAACTTTTGCTTGGCTTGTTTTTGTGCTTTTTGGCGGTTTTGGTAAAAAGTAAGTCATGCAGATCATCATGCATGGGAAGCTGGGTAAGTCATCATCATGAGGTTAGTTTGTCAAAGTTCATATTTTATTCCAGTAACCTCATTTCTAGAAAGAGCATCAAATTTCATGCAGGTTTGCCTTTTGCATCACCCTAATATTCGCTAGGGTGTGAAAATAATGAATGGTCAAAGTTTGGTCAAACCTGATATTCGCAGGAGCAGGATCATATTTTTTGTAACATCAGTCATGTTACCGAAGGTCATCCTGATCTAATTTATCACCCGATAAATCATGCGGTCCGAATATCCGGACGTCAATTTTAAGTGATAGTGTCCTTTACCCGTCGATGGCCTTATGCATTTCGCGAGGATCATATTTCTCAATGTAACCCGATATTTAGATATCCTCTTGCCACGAAATATCCCCCTAAGCCAATATCTTGATGATGTCATTCAAGTTCGATAAACGAAGAAATGATATGACGATGACATCATCATCACATTTACCTCTCAGCAGGATATTTCATAAACATGATCCTGTTCGCATAACCTGATGATGACGTCATCATACCTCAATGATATAGTGAACGAATATCTGGATGGCATCACCCTGATATCCTTAGAATAAGAAAAGGAATGACTTCGGTCATCATCACCATCTCAATGTGACCCGATATTTTCTAATATCCTCCTGACGTATAAAGCACGACTTAAGGGTGCGTTTATCACCCGATATTGTCAGGATGGTTTTTCCTCTCGAGGAGGATGATCATGATCCTGCTCACATAATATGACGATGATGTCATAAGTGCCATAACGCTGAACCAAGTCGATATCCTGATGATGTCATCATGATATTTCGACACTAGGTCATTTTTGTTGCGGGGGTCATATTTCTTAACGTCCTGATTTCCTTCAGTATGACCATGACGTCAGCCTTTCACATTTTAACGAAGCCCATCCATGATGATGACATCATCATCATATCCTAATCTATGAAGAGAGTCATATTAGTTAATATCCCTCATATTAGCTAATGTGCATACCCAGACCCGATAGTGTTATTTAATGGAATTTAGTGAACAGAAGCGCATGTATTGCATATGCATGATCTTATGCATGCGATAACTGAAAATGTAAGGCTTGCAGATCATATGAAAGGTCCCCATCACCCTTGGAATACAAAAAAGGCTACTGGAAGGTGAAACTATTTGCAAAAATTCAGAGAAACTCAAAAATTAGGAAATTTTTGACCTTCCCCTTGCCAGGGTCATAACTCCTAGCCATGTTATCAGAATTTGAACTTTTTGGACTCATTGGAAAGATAAACTAGTTATCTAGTTTGAGCTGCCTGGTCACTTAGGCTTAATGCCAAGTTACCGAGAGCATGTTGAGCCCTAATTTCGCTCTGAAGACCTCCAAAAATGCAATTTACTAAGATGTAGAAAATACGAAAAAAATTACATTTTTGATATTTTTATCAAAAATCGCTCAAATGACCCTGGCTGGACCTGATCAGATATTATAACTATTTTCGGGCCTGACAGCATGTTTTCCAGTCAACGATAGTCACCCAGACCCTCTTGACCACCTATGGGCATTTAGTTGCACGAATTTTCTCATATGCTCAATATTCATAACTCGATATATATAGGTTTGCACATTCACAGCCTGATAAAATGTAAATGTTTACTTTCCTGCTAGTTATTAAATGATGATGCTTAATTCTTGTCTGTTTGTTGCAGGATGTTGGAGCTGTATGAAGTGGCTGGAAATTGCCAACTGGCAGGCAACATGACGCTGAGCAATGGGGAAGATATTGTCAAATATGCTGTCTGCCAGCTGGAGGCCGAATCAAATCAAAGATGTTGGAATATTCTGTGCCAGCTATACATTTGCCAACTGGCAAAGCACGTGCTATTCATCTGGACCATTGATTGTTCTGGGAGGATCCTGATCCTTGGATCATTGTAACTATTTTCTAGCATTTGTTCTATACATGAGCCAGAACTTGTCATAAAAGCAGATATATTGGAACATCTGGCACAATAAGGCCAATTACTGTAGAATCAAATACGAGGTCGAATTGCTGAGACTAATGAGGATTGAATTGTTGAAATGTCAAGGTTCTTTCTTCAGATCACTGTAAATGTACCTGTTCTTGAGCATACTGAATGGATATGAAGTTTCAGATTACATCCTTATTGTAAATTTTACGTAATCTTCATGTTGATTTCTGGATATGTACTGTGAATGCTGTGTTCAACTAGAAGCGCTTTCATTTCATTACATGTTGTTGTCAACTTTTCCTTTGAAGATTTGCACTGGATCATGCGGATTTGTGGAATGTCCTGGTGAAGTATGATTCTAGTTTCCTTCTTTTCATTGCATGTATGGGAGCTTGTATGTGGATCAGTGATCTCAATCAAGTAGTTTTGGGAATCTCATTCTTTAACCCTTTTCCTTTTTTTAATTTCATAAATTCATCACCATAACTGCAAGTCATGACAAACAATAAGCAGAAATGGAAAGGTATGCTGACATCCCGTAGGTAACTGAAAATCATTAGCATATTTGAGTTAAATGCATGTAGTATTGAAAATATCATGCAAAGAATTGCAAATAATGGTAAAATTCATGCAAATATCAGCCTGTAGGCACATTATTTGAGTGAATTCATAGTGCAGAGGTAAAATAATTTGGAGATTTATGCAGGGCAGATATAAAGAACAGGATATTTGGATAAATATTGATGAACTTTACAGAAATTACTGAAGAACGTAAGGCCTCTGAATGATTAACAGCAACACACATCAACCACTGAGTAACATCAGTAGATTATGAACTAATCAGCGGAGACTTGGGATCGTGAATTCTCTGAATTCATCGTATCTTTCAAGATGAGTAAAGGTTGTTGTGTAACTTTTATTCTATGTTTGCTTATGACTAACATCATGACCAACATAAATTGGCGCTAGAAGGAGGGCATGAACAAGGAAACTTCTGGATTTTTGTAAATATTGCATAAATATTTCATCATTTGAGTTAAATGTCTGCAAATATCTCTTATCTGAGAGGTTGTGGTTGCACCTTTGCAAAGATCTAGCTCAAAGCCTCAAAGATTTGTTTGATTTTCCAAACTTTCAAGTTTTATTCTGAGATATGTTAGATCTCATTAAAATTCTAAAACAAAAAAAATCCCAAAGAATTGAAATAGAGTCTCATTTTGATGGATGCATATGAAGGCAATTGTCAAATTAACATTACTTTATTTCAGAAAACTTTGAATAGGCAGCTTTACCCTCATAGTTCGTCTAACTTTGGTTTATCCACCTGTTGCAGGATACACTAGACTGTGGAACACAGCGAAATAAATTGTTTAACTTTCCTTACAAGGTTGGATTTATATTTGAAAGGACTAATATTCTTCCCAGATGTGTTCAGGGTTGAAATTTGCCAAGAAAATGAAGAAGTTCTGGAGCAGCGAAATGGGGAAATTCTAGAATGACGAGCAGAGACAACACCAGAAGTTATTAGTTGTCCAGACACTGAAGTGGATCGTTTCGAAGATTTTGAATTGTATTTGTCTAGAAACACACAATGTAGTCAATTATTAGGTTTACCCATTGATGATGTCTGGATTGAAAGCTGGTGCAGGTTACATGATGAAGAGCATTCAGAGAGAGATTGTTACCCTTGCTTGGTCATGTTGAAGAAGATTCTAGAAAATACAATAGCTGAACTGGTCTTAGAGGTTAAAGACAGTGAAACGTCTTTCCTTGAGTCATTTTATGGCGATATTGATAGGAGTTCTCTACTTCCTAATACAAGTAAGGACCAGTCAGTATGCAGGTATGAATCTTGTGAAAATTCTAGAGAGGAAACTACTCATCAGGGTAATATTTTTTATTCTGATCCTAATACTTTTGATAAAGAAGATGAAACATCTTTCCCGGAGTCATTCTATGGTAAAGAGAAGTGTAAACAAATAGTAGAACAATTTAAATGCACTGCTGATGATGAAGTTCCTATGATAGTGACTAATGGAGTGGCAGAAAAAGAAATAAATGTTGATTTCATAGCGGACTGGGTTGAATTGAATGATCAAATACAGGAATGTTGCAGCTTAATGAAACCATGCACTTTACTAGATAGAAGATGTGAATTATTTAATGAACAATTCCTGAAAGATGAAAATGCAGAAGACTTTGGAGTTGTTGTGCATGATCAGACGTCACTCCAGAAATATTTTGAAAATGAAACAGGGAAGTATTCTTATCAGTTGAATGCCAATTCTCCTTTACAGTCAAGTGATTTAGAAATGATAAATTTCTGTATATCAGGTTATGATGATAAGGATACTCATTTAGATGCTAATGTGCAGGAAATTGAAGAAAATATTGAGAAGTTTCCTGAACTAGAGGATAAATTGAACGTCCAGAATGGAGGAATAAATATGGATAAAGATGAAGAAATAATGCATCAAAAGTCATACATCCTTCAAAATGAAGAGATACCAGACATTCAGCCAAGCAATGAAAATATAATGACAAATGAAAGACCAGCTGTCAATAAACGAGCATGTCCAACAACAGAACCAAAGATACACCAGGTTGTATTTCTTCTTTCCACAGTGAATGATGTTGATTATTGTTTTGATTATTGAAATTTGAAAGATAGGACATGCATATGGATTAATCATGAACATGATGAGCTTCCTCAGTTGCTGATCATCAAGGGTTATTCTGTTGAATACAATGAATTCAAAATATCAGAATATTTTTTAGAATATAAAGATAAATTTGCTAGGTTGAGAACCATAACTAATACCCTAATGCTCCTGCACAATCAAAAGAAGTATGCAAATACAGGTGTATTTGGGTCTTTTTCTAGTTTTTGTTTGCCTAGTAGTGGTTTGTATATAGTTTTGTAGGTTAGTTGTTTGTACAGTCTTCTTGTTTTGCTTTCTGCTGTTTCCCTTTTATAGGTTAGCTATTTGTACAGTTTGCTTTGCGTTGTTGAGCTTTTGTTTTGGTTGGGCAAAATTGGTGCACCTTGTTACTTAAGAACACTACAGAAATTGTTAGAATTCAAAAGTTGGATATAAGTTTTTCTATAGGTTGTAACTCATATCAGTGTAGGTATTCTTGATCAGGTCTGTGGTATCATTTTCATCAGTACTACTTTTCTTGAGTCAAGGCGATCCTCACAATGACACACCTAACAGCCTTGGGTTTATTGAACATATCAGTGTAGGTGGTGTTAAGTGAAAAATCTAAAGGTTGCCCTTGCTACCATTGCAACTCTCAACTTAATTTCAGCAAGTGACCACTCCTTGCATCATGAAGCTATAACCGTTATATCTAATGAAATCAATTTCGAAATAAAAAAATAAAATAAAATAAAAAATGGATCTTCTGGAATCCAGATTAAGTCATCTAAGTAACTCTACCGGAGCTATAGACGCTTGCTGGTAGTGGGGCTCTACTTAGGAGAATTGCAATGATAACCTTGTCGGGGCTATGGACGCCTGCTGGCAGCAAGGCTCTATCCGGTTGGCTATGAGGGATGAACCAAATTACGTAGCTTAACACCAGTCACTGGTTTATTCAACTCACTTTCAAGATGAGTATATGAATCACATGCACACAATCGATCCCTTATCAATTCATTGTTACATTGATGAACATGATACCAGCTAGAGAAGATTACGATGCTTATGCTCAGTACGAGTTGGAAATCTATGTTTTAACTTATCCTCACCTTTTGGATTATTTGAATTTTGTTGTTTTCTTTGGTGGCAAGTTGTTGTGTGGTTACACAACACGCCCCATTTTGACTTGGTAAAACAGGGGCCCAACTTTTGCTTGGCTTGTTTTTGTGCTTTTCGGCGGTTTTGGTAAAAAGTAAGTCATGCAGATCATCATGCATGGGAAGCTGGGTAAGTCATCATCATGAGGTTAGTTTATCAAAGTTCATATTTTATTCCAGTAACCTCATATCTAGAAAGAGCATCAAATTTCATGCAGGTTTGCCTTTTGCATCACCCTGATATTCGCTAGGGTGTGAAAATTATGAATGGTCAAAGTTTGGTCAAACCTGATATTCGCAGGAGCAGGATCATATTTTTTGTAACATTAGTCATGTTACCGAAGGTCATCCTGATCTAATTTATCACCCGATAAATCATGCGGTCTGAATATCCGGACGTCAATTTTAAGTGATAGTGTCCTTTACCCGTCGATGGCCTTATGCATTTCACGAGGATCATATTTCTCAATGTAACCCAATATTTAAATATCCTCTTGCTGCAAAATATCCCCCTAAGCCAATATCCTGATGATGTCATTCAAGTCCGATAAACGAAGAAATGATATGATGATGACACTATCATCACATTTACCTCTCGGCAGGATATTTCATAAACATGATCCTATTCGCATAACCTGATGATGATGTCATCATACCTCAACGATATAGTGAATGAATATCTGGATGACGTCACCCCGATATCCTTAGAATAAGAAAAGGAATGACTTCGGTCATCATCACCATCTCAATGCAACCTGATATTTTCTAATATCCTCCTGACGTATAAAGCACGACTTAAGGGTGCGTTTATCACCCGATATTGTCAGGATGGTTTTTCCTCTCGAGGAGGATGATCATGATCCTGCTCACATAATATGACGATGATGTCATAAGTGCCATAACGCTGAACCAAGTTGATATCCTGATGACGTCATCATGATATTTCGACACTGGGTCATTTTTGTTGCGGGGGTCATTTCTTAACGTCCTGATTTCCTTCAGTATGACCATGACGTCAGCCTTTCACATTTTAACGAAGCCCATCCATGATGATGACATCATCATCATATCCTGATCTATGAAGAGAGTCATATTAGTTAATATCCCTCATATTAGCTAATGTGCATACCCGGACCCGATAGTGTTATTCAATGGAATTTAGTGAACAGAAGCGCATGTATTGCATATGCATGATCTTATGCATGCGATAACTGAAAATGTAAGGCTTGCAGATCATATGAAAGGTCCCCATCACCCTTGGAATACAAAAAAGGCTACCAGAAGGTGAAACTATTTGCAAAAATTTAGAGAAACTCAAAAATTAGGAAATTTTTGACCTTCCCCTTGCCAGGGTCATAACTCCTAGCCATGTTATCAGAATTTGAACTTTTTGGACTCATTGGAAAGATAAACTAGTTATCTAGTTTGAGCTTCCCAGTCACTTAGGCTTAACGCCAAGTTATCAAGAGTGTGTTGAGCCCTAATTTCGCTCCGAAGGCCTCTGAAAATGCAATTTACTAAGATGTAGAAAATACGAAAAAAATTACATTTTCGATATTTTTATCAAAAATCGCTCAAATGACCCCGGCTGGACCTGATTAGATATTAAAACTATTTTTGGGCCTGACAGCATGTTTTCCAGTCAACGATAGTCACCCGGACCCTCTTGACCACCTATGGGCATTTAGTTGCGCAAATTTTCTCATATGCTCAATATTCATAACTCGATATATATAGGTTTGCACATTCACAACCTGATAAAATGTAAATGTTTACTTTCCTGCTAGTTATTAAATGATGATGCTTAATTCTTGTCTGTTTGTTGCAGGATGTTGGAGCTGTATGAAGTGGCTAGAAATTGCCAACTGGCAGGCAACATGATGCTGAGCAATGGGGAAGATATTGTCAAATATGCTATCTGCCAGCTGGAGGTTGAATCAAATCAAAGATGCTAGAATATTCTGTGCCAACTATACATTTGCCAACTGGCAAAGCATGTGCTATTCATCTGGACCATTGATTGTTCTGGGAGGATCCTGATCCTTGGATCATTGTAACTATTTTCTGGCATTTGTTCTATATATGGGCCAGAACTTGTCATAAAAGCAGATATATTGGAACATCTGGCACAATAAGGCCAATTACTATAAATCAAATACGAGGTCGAATTGCTGAGACTAATGAGGATTGAATTGTTGAAATGTCAAGGTTCTTTCTTCAGATCACTGTAAATGTACCTGTTCTTGAGCATACTGAATGGATATGAAGTTTCAGATTACATCCTTATTGTAAATTTTACGTAATCTTCATGTTGATTTCTAGATATGTACTGTGAATGCTGTGTTCAACTAAAAGTGCTTTCATTTCATTACATGTTATTGTCAACTTTTCCTTTGAAGATTTGCACTGGATCATGTGGATTTGTGGAATGTCCTGGTGAAGTATGATTCTAGTTTCCTTCTTTTCATTGCATGTATGGGAGCTTGTATGTGGATTAGTGATCTCAGTCAAGTAGTTTTGGGAATCTCATTCTTTAACCCTTTTCCTTTTTTTAATTTCATAAATTCATCACCATAACTGCAAGTCATGACAAACAATAAGCAGAAATGGAGAGGTATGCTGACATCCCGTAGGTAACTGAAAATCATTAGCATATTTGAGTTAAATGCATGTAGTATTGAAAATATCATGCAAAGAATTACAAATAATGGTAAAATTCATGCAAATATCATCCTGTAGGCACATTATTTGAGTGAATTCATAGTGCAGAGGTAAAATAATTTGGAGATTTATGCAGGGCAGATATAAAGAACAGGATATTTGGATAAATATTGATGAACTTTACAGAAATTACTGAAGAACGTAAGGCCCCTGAATGATTAACAGCAACACACATCAACCACTGAGTAACATCAGTAGATTATGAACTAATCAGTGGAGACTTGGGATCATGAATTCTCTGAATTCATCGTATCTTTCAAGATGAGTAAAGGTTGTTGTGTAACTTTTATTCTATGTTTTCTTATGACTAACATCATGACCAACAGGATCCTTGTAGATCCTACCCCCTTTCCACTTGTCATCCCCTTAAGTGCATGTCCCCCTCTCATAGAGGTAGGAACCTAAGGAGACTCAAATTTCATAGCAAATTGAAAATTTTCTCCACCAATCTAGCACTCTCTTCTTTCTGAAACTATGTGCTACTCCTTTGAATATTTTGCCCCTTCAATATTTAACTACTATCTTCTAGGGTTCCGGCAATGAAACCAAATGTTGGCAAGAAATGGGGAGGGATACCAGTCTGGAGATCTAGTCCTCATCAAAGTCTTTGTAGTCAATTTATACCCTGGTCAAGTAGTTAGAGATTGATAGCAAAACACAAAGAATAATATAGGCAGAGTATCACATACAGATCATCACAATAAGACAACAAAGAATTATCTGGTACTGGTAGATCTCCGTATATACATATAATCAGTAACCAAACATCATATATCCATTATCTGGCAAGTCTTAGTCTGTACCTCAACATCCTACATACATCCTTATCTGACTTCTATATCAGTATCATATCATCATCATATCATGTTATATATCCTCTCTCACTTATCCTATCCTACATATATATTGTATCTATTACATATAGGGATGTGTCCTTTAGCATCTTATGTCAGCTCCTAGCCTCCGCATGATGTATGCGCCAGCTTCCGATCAGCTCTGCTCCATGCCTTGCATCTTGCTAAAAAAATCATATCTACATTTTGTGCATGCGCAAAAAATTCACAAGTGTAGTAGCTTAGACTTACAAGAAAAGGATACGTACCAACCTTCTTCTTCTCACTACACTTCTTACTTCCCCCATTTTCTTGCAATATTCAAGAAATATGAGGTAATCACTTGCATATCAAGGTATTTTACAAGGGGTGCCTCCAAATCCTCCTATTCTCAAGTATGTGAATCTATTATATTGAATGAAGAAGCTACCATATTAGATAATTAATTGAGCTGCTTCAAGAGAGATTCTTAGTCCCAATTCTCCTTCTAGTGTCCTTACATTTAACATGTTGAAGGCATAATCTACTCTCCTATAGTCTTTATTTCCCACCTCCATTGGAAGTTGTGGGTAGAAATCATAAATTTGTCTTAAATTGTTAAATATTCCAATAGTCTACAAGCCAAGCCAAACATTAATACTAGCTATAGTATAAAATAGATAAGAAGACATATAAAAAAGATGATTGGTTTGGAATTTGACTAATTGATCATGGATATGATCACTTATCATTTTATCCTAGTGTATGAATTGGGAAGCATACCCAATTTTAATGATAAATTGACACATCCAGTGTTCAAATGTATTAGTGTCTTTACTTCCCACCACTCTATGTGATAGAGTAATTATATTGGATATGTCTTCTTGAAAGTGAGCCCTCTACAAAACTTTCAAAATTTGAGACTTTCCTTCTTTGGCTTCTTCAACCAATGTTTAGAAATATTGTTGAGACATAAGTCTTTCGTATGCTAATAATAGTCCCATCCTTTCTAGACATCCATATCTATGCATTCATTCCTTACCGGTAGTCTCAAAGTAATGCCAAGTGAAGGGGCGTCTAGTCTTGCTAGTACTCTGCCATCAAGATCTCTCACCTCATGAGACTCTGGATGGTAACTCATCACACATGCCAAGACTAAGTCAAGGTACTAAATAGCAACTAGAAATCCTCCTACATGAGCTAAGCCACTTATAAAAGTTTCTTTTCCCATTGGTGTCCTGGGATTTTCTCTCATTCTCACCCAAAAATTATCTAGGTCAATGTGACCTACATCATTCTCCTTTACTTCTTCTATCAAGTTTTGAACTATGGAGGCATGATCATAACCTAGGTATTTGTATTTCATCTTGTGTGGTTTGTATAGTAACCGAGTTAAGCAAGCTAGAGATTTAAGTAAATTTTAGTGTGCAACTAGAAGTATAGTTTTATCTTAGGGAAGAAAAAAACTAGGATGCATAAAGTTCATGAAAATATAAAATGAAAAAATGGGAATTCAACTACTAAATACAAGTACAAGATGGTAAAAGTGGTGGAGATTGCATTAGGACCGTGAAAACCAACTTACCTTTCTTTGCAAGGTTGGAAAGATAGAAGTGTGCAAGAGGGTGTTTGAAACAATGGGTGATAGTGGTGCTTTCATTTGAAAAAAGCAAAGTGACATAAATGAGACTAAGAATCCCTTTTAATAACCTAAATATTAGGCTATTTCTAATTGGTCATAAAGTTAGAAGGTTTTAAAACCTACTGAAATGCTAAAATTAAATTTTTGTAGGCATTTTTGACATTTTGACACTTTTTGGAACTTTTGAACTTTCTTTCAAGGCAATTTAGGGAATTCATGAGTTTTAAAACCATTCTTAAATCTTTGAAAATTCTTCTTTTTTGGCTTTTCAATGATTTGGTGAACTTTCAAACTTCAAAACCTTGTCATCTTTTCAAGATGTTCATTAACTTATTGGGCTCAAACCTTGGATTGACTACTCTAGTTTAGCATTCTAGACTTTCTAGATAGTGGTTTTCTAGTCTTTGTTTCTTTGTACAGTTGGTTTCTTTAGTAGTCCCCCTTTGTAGATTATTTACTCTCTTTGTAAAAAAAAGAAAATAATCCTTCGTTTTCTTATTGGGTTGGCTATAGGTTTTGATTTATGCCTCTTTTGTGCATCTAAATTTTCTTATCATGTTTTGGCATGATGTGTTTTACCCAACAACCAATACTTGGTGCACAGTTTTTAAGCTTTTGCATTTGCTTTGGGTTCCTTCTAGGAGGCTTCATATTCATTGGTACTTGGTTCTTCATTTCTATGTTTGTGAGGTGGTTTGGTCTTTTGCTCTTTTGCCAATGTTGTCTTCACAATCCCTTTTTTACTATCTTCTTTGCATTTGTTGTCTTCTAGCCTTGTTTTCTACTATTTTTAGGTTCATGTGGTTGTCTTCTAGTTAGTTGTCTTAATTCTGGCCTATGTTCGTATAGCCCTAGTTTCTATTCTCATCTTATTCCTTTAATTGGAAAAATTATTTTAATACAAAAAAACAAGGAACAATGCAATGAAAGTAAAGAAACTAATCTTAAACCTAAGTAACACCTTAGATTGAACAAAGAGTTCAAAAAAATGAAAGGATAAGAAATTCTCACCCACACACACTCTTGATGCATTGGATGTGCTCAAGATTGGTTGTTATTGAGAAGGAGAATGTGGTTGCCCAAGAATCCTATAGCATAACCTTGCTTTTATTCGACCTTGATGCTTGATAAGTGCTTAGGATATGAGGGTTTTATAGATTTTTGGAATGTGAATGGTTTGGATTTAATCTTAGATTAGACAGTGAAGATTCATTAGCTTCCAAGGGAATCTAATGATGGAGGGATATGATTGACCCATTCGTATGGGGAAGGGAGATGCTCATAAGTGGAGGCTTGGAATAGGTGCAAATGAATAATACAAGAATTAAGGAGGATGAAGGGTAGAGATTACCTAATTTTGAGTGGAGGGTGGAGATCAAAAGGTGCATTCTGGAGCCTTGTGTAAGTTTGACTTTGCTTATTTTAAACAAAGTAGTGAAGGAATGTGCAAAAGATTAATTAGTTAATAAACCTAGTTTGTTTATTCAACTAATGATGAGAAGGAATTTGGATTAATTATGGAGGAATGTTAAGGAATGAATCAATTTAATTAAATAAATGTGATTTATTTAATTAACAATGAAATGGTTAAAGTAAATAAAAAGCTTATGCCATGTGGTCGCTCATGAGGAATGCAAATGATAGGATTTGTGAAAACTCAAACGAATGGCAAAAGGTTGGAGATTATCCATTTCATATCCAAAATGATGGGAATCAAAAGACCAAAGACTTAGGTTTGGAAGTGTCCAACAAACTTAGAAACAAACCGTTCAAGGAGGGAATGATACAGGCATAGGCAGGCAAGAAAAAATTCAATGTGCTACTCAAGGAGGGCATGATCCTGACACAAGAAAGAAAAAATGGATCTGATGGTCAAGTATTTGGCCTCTCCTAGATGGCTTGGCCTCTCAAATGCACTACTCCATCTCCTGTCATGGATTTTGGTGATGATGTCAAAAGGGAAGTGACAAAAAATGAATCCTTTTTTTGCTGAGAAGGGTTTGATCAGAAGATTTAATGGGCTATGGCCAAGCCTTGTAGATCTTCACAAATGGATCATAGAAAATTAACTTCCTAATATGAATGGTGATCTTCAAATCGACCCTTACACTTGGGGTTTTTTGTTGTGGTTTTAGATGATATTCAAGATCACAAAATAATTCTCTATGATTATCTTTGGAGCTATGAACAACATGTGCTTATGCTCAAACCATGGCATCCAAACTTCAACCCTAGATTTGAATATTTTAGTGTTACACCATTTTGGGTAAAGCTTCCTAATCCTCCACTCCATATCTGATTTGATTCTTGGTTTGAAATAATAGGAAATACCCTGGGAAAATTTTTGGATGTAGATGAAGGTTCCTCCAATTTCCTTCACACCACATATGCTCACATTTTGGTTGAACTTGATATCTCCAAAAGCCTCTCGGTAGACATTACTCTCAAAACTATAGATCAGAACTGGAATCAGATCTTGGAATATGAGGGATTTCCTTTCTATTGTCACAGGCATTTTAACACTATCCATATCACTGCAAATTGTTCCAAACATAGAATAGACAACCAGGCCACTTGGTGGAAAGATGTCTCCCTCCATCACTACTTTGTGGAAAAAGAGGAATCTAATTCTTCACATGATGGAAAACCTCAAGAGGTACCTCAAAAGAAATCCCCTCAAAGGATGTTATCTGCTGAGACTGGAAGCCAAAATTTAACCTTTGGCTCACAATCTCTAGTTGTGTTAGGTGATGGATCATCTCCCTCTGGGAAGGGATGAATTAAAGCTTTAGACATGAAGGATTCTAATCCTAAAAAAGATCTAATATCGCTAATAGAGGCTCCAAAAGAGATGCCCTTGTGATAGGTATTAATTAGGTCAATAAGATCAAGCATGCAAATGAAAACCTAATCCTACCACCATCAAAGAATCAAATCCAAGTGAAACCTGTTAGGGTTAGCCAACAGAAGATATCAATTAAATGCAAATAAAGATTAAATAGAGGAGTGGAAATACACAAATAATAATAGTGAGAGACAAGTTTTAATGTGGTTCACCCAAACTCGAGCTACATCCACCAACAAAGAGTCCAATATTATCATCCAGTAAATCAAACCAATTACAACCAGCAATCCCTGCTACTCAATACCATTGCAAATGCTACAATACAACATCAACCAAAACCCTAACACTTAGCCACTTTTATCAAGCCTTATGTTGGTTACAAAAATAAGTTTTTCTATGTCGTCTCTAAAAAAAATTTCGGGGGCTGCACCCCCAAACCCCCACTCGAAGCCCGGTCCAACCCCGAACCCTAGTGAGGATACATGGCTAGTGTACAGTACTTTCCTGATCAGTCACCACCTACCAACAATCTCCCACTTGGAGACTGATCCTGGATGACACCACTGCGCGTGTAGCTCCCACTGGAAAGAAGCACCCTAGACTCTGTTGTTTTGATTTTATTGTTTCAATCTTGAAGACTAATTGAAGCTGAAGAGGAGCTCAGTTTCTCCCTTATCACTGCCTTTATAAACATATCCACTGGATTTTCATCTGTATGTATCTTTTCCAACCTTAACTATCCATCATCCAACATCGACTGAATAAAGTGATACCTCAACTGTATGTGTTTGGTCTTTGAATGCAAGGCAAAATTCTTTGCAAGATGTATGGAACTCTAACTGTTTGTATACAAAGAATTGTTAGCTTGTTCTTTGCCCAATTCTTCCATGAAAGATTGTAGCCATATCATCTTCTTGCTTGCTTCTGTTGCAGCTACATACTCTGCCTCTGTGGTGGATAAAGCAACCACCTTTTGTAACCATGAGATCCAACTCACTATTGTCCCACCTACAGTAAAGACATAACTCGTAGTACTCCACCTGGTATCAATATCCCCTGCCAAATCTGAGTCTACATAGCCTGCTAAATCAGTATTAGAGCCCCCATAACATAAATGTGTATTGGATGTACCTCTCAAAAATTTGAGAATCCATTTTACCGCATTCTAATGCTCCAATCTAGGATGACTCATATACCTTCTTACGACTCCTACATCATGTGCAATATTTGGTCTCATGCATACCATAGCATACATTAAACTTCCTATAGCTGAAGCATATGGTACCTTGGAGATTTTTCCTTCCTCCTCTGGTGTCTTAGGACACATCTCCTTAGTTAATTTCAAATGACTAGGCAAAGGTGTGCTGACAGCTTTTGCATTCTCCATATAGAATCTCTGCAACACCTTTTCAACATAATCAGCCTGAGATAGAGTCAATTTTTTGTTCTTCCTATCTCTACAAATTTTCATACCAAGGATTTGTTTTGCTACCCCCAAATCCTTCATAGCAAATGATTGTACGAGCTGCTATTTTAACTCTCTTATGTGATCCATGTTAGATCCTGCTACAAGCATGTCATCAACATATAAACATAAAATAATGTAGCTGTCATTATCCAACCTCTCAAAATAAACACAATGGTTAGAATTGCACCGACTGTAGCCTTGCTCAGCCATAAAACTATCAAATTTCAAATACCATTATCGAGGTGCTTATTTTAGGCCATACAAACTCTTCTTCAATCTGCACACCAGTTTCTCCTTACATTTGACCTCAAATCCTTGGGGATGTTCCATAAATATCTCCTCCTCCAAATCAGCATGGAGAAAGGCAGTTTTCACATCTAGCTGTTCCAAATGCAAATCTTCAGCAGCCACAATACTTAAAACAGTATGAATAGAAGTCATCTTGACAACCGAAGAAAATATCTCATCAAAATCAATACCCTTTTTATGTGCAAATCCTTTTACAACTAACCTAGCTTTAAATCTTTTCTTACCTCCATCTTCCTCTTTCATTCGATAAACCCATTTGTTTGGTAAAGCCTTTTTACCTGTAGGCAACTTACATAATTCCCAAGTCTGATTTTTTAGCAAGGAGTCCATTTCTTCTTTCATACCAAGCTCCCACTAAACCTGTGTATCCACCTGCATAGCTTCATCATACCCTTCTAATTCACCAACATTTGTTAACAAAATAGAATACAAAGAGGGAGAAAACCTTTCAGGAGGTCTACTTATCCTTGTTGACCATCTAACATTCACTAGAGTTTGTGGTATTTCTAGTTGCTGTTGCGGAGCATGAGGAACCACTGGAACATCACTATTTGGAGTATCATCCAACACCACATAATCCTTTTCTTTCTTCTCATGCTGCTGCAACTAATCTTTGTACAACACCTTCTCATTGAATAAAACATCCATGCTTCTCACAATTTTTTGATTTTCAAAATCCCAAAGCCTATAACCAAATTCATCAATGCCATATCCAACGAAGGTACATTTTTTTGATTTTGCATCTAGCTTGGTTCTATTTTCATAATCTACATGTGCAAATGCTTCACATCCAAAGGTTTTGAGAAAAAAATAACTCACCTTCTTGCTTATTCATGCTTCCTCTGGAATACCACAGCCCAAAGGAACTGAAGGACCTTATTAATTAAATATACAACAGTGTTGACAACTTCTGTCCACATGTTTATAGGCAGCCCAGCATGCAATCTCATGGTCCTTGCATGCTCCATTATTGTCCTATTCATGCGTTTAGCCACTCCATTTTCCTATGGAGTCCCTAGAACTATTTTTTGCCTATGAATTCCATTAAAGGAACAATAATCCTCAAATTCTTTACTGCAATACTCACCACCATTATTAGATTTGAGACATTTTAATCTTTTACCCGTCTCATTCTCAACCAAGCTTCTCCATTTCTTAAATGTTTCAAATACATCAGATTTTTGCCTAAGGAAATAAATCCATACCTTCCTAGTTGCATCATCTATGAATGTAACATAATATCAAGAACCACCGAGAAAAGATAACTGAGTTGGTCCCCATACATATGTATGCACAAGCTCTAACTTTTCATTTTTCTTTTGCTTCCCATCCTTGAGAAAACTGACTTTGTTTTGTTTGCCATACACACAACTTTCATAGAAAGCCATATTAATACATTTCAGACTTGGTAAAACTTTCTTAGAATGAAGTACCTTCATACCTTTTTCACTCATATACCCAAGTCTATTATGCCACAGCGTTGTCTCAGAACCTGCAGCAGCTATTTCAGTCTCTTCCTATGAACCTGCAGCAACTGTTCTTGAACTTGTTTGTTTTTTCTTCTGCAATAGCTAAAGTAGAAGGAACAATATGACCTGTACAAAGATATAAGGTGCCTACTTTCACACCTTTTGCTACTATTAAGGCACCTATTGAAACCTTCCAATTTTTATCAGTAAATGTAACAATGCAACCTTCTTCAGCTAGCTGCCCTGCTGAAATTAAATTCCTACTGAGCCTTGGAACATGCCTTACCTCTTGTAGTAGCCAATGATTCTCATTCTGTAACTTAATCTTAATTCTTCACTTTCCAACAATCTGACAAGGTTTGTTATCTCCCAAATAAACCAGCCCAAAATACCCTTGGATATAATCAAGAAAATAACTTCTATGGGGCATAGCATGAAATGAGGCCCCTGAATCTAAAACCCATGAATCATCAGCATTATCAAAGGAAAGAATCAAAGCATCATCTTTAGATTTATTACTTACCACATTTGCCTCTTTATTACCTTCTTGTTTGTCTCCTTCTTTATCCTTTCGAGACCAACAATCTTTCTTCAGATGATCTGGTTTGCCATAGTACCAGTAATCCTTCTGTCCTCTAGATTGGGATATCTTGTTCTTTGATTTTCCTCGTGAATTCCCATGACCTCCAGAACCTTTTCCTCTCTCCTTTGATCTGCCCCTACTTTCTGCATTCAAAACACTACCTAATACATTTCCTCACTAGAAACAAAGTTACTAACCACCATTACCAAACTATTCTAGCTTTCAGACAATGAACATAATATCAAGAGAGCTCTAACTTCTTCATCAAATTTTACATTTACAGAAGTCAATTAACTGACAATCATATTAATTCAATTAAATGATCTGTCATAGATCTACCTTCAACCATTTTCAAATTAAACAAATGCTTCAAGAGAAATACCTTATTTGAGGCTGAGGCTTTTTCATACAATTTAGCCAAAGCTTTCATCAGACCATCTGTTGTCTTCACTTCCATTATATTGAATGCCACTGATGGCTGCAAGCACAACAGAATGGTTCCCAGTGCCTCTCTGTCAAGAAGATTCCAATCCTCATCAGTCATTGTTGCCAGTTTCTTGGCTAATCCTTCCAACAGCATCCATAAATCTTTTTGATAGAGGTAATCCTCCATCTGCATCTTCCATAACTGATAGTTCTGCCCATTGAATTTATTGACCTTCAATTTACCCTCATCCGTCATTGCTCCCACTCAACCGTGGGACCTTCCTGTAGATGATAATTGAACACAACCCACTATGATACCACTTGTTAGGGTTAGCCGACAGAAGATATCAATTAAATGCAAATAAAGATTAAACAGAGGAATGGAAATACATAGAAATAATAATAGCGAGAGACAAGTTTTAACGTGGTTCATCCAAACTCGAGCTACATCCACCAACAGAGAGTCCAATATTATTATCCAGTAAATCAAACTGATTACAACTAGCAATCCCTGTAACTCAATACCATTGCAAATGCTACAATACAATATCAACCAAAACCCTAACCCTTAGCCACTTTATCAAGCCTTATGTCGGTTACAAAATTAGGTTTTTTTATATCGGCTCTAAAAAAAAATTTGGGGGCTGTGCCCCCAAACCCTAGCGAGGATACATGGCTAGTGTACAGTACTTTCCTAATTAGTTGCCACCTATCAACAAAACCAAAAGCATGCAATTCAAGGACAAAAGCACCTAGATTGTATGATTCCTTGTTTGTGATGTGGATTGCTTCTCAACAATGAACAATTATAAAGATCAAAGCTACCATGATGGATGGATGATAGTGATAATGTGCTAAATGGATTCTAAAGTGCTCGATATGCTCAGGATGATAATGTAGACGCTATATGAAAATGATGGATAAATGTAGTATGGAATGATAGGGTGTTTATATAGGCCTCAACCAAAATCAATCAACAGTGGAGATTTGGTGGCTATGTGAATGGTTGGGATGAATTGATAATCATAGGTGAATGTATAGATGACAAGTGGAGAGAAGATAAGGCTCATGTGTAATTGTGTACATAAAAAGTACTACACGTGAAAGATATTAAATAAAAGATGTAGTACCACACATGTTTCAAATAAAAGATGCACACATGTCGGCTTATGATGAAAGATAAAGATAAATGATAAGATAAATTAATTAAAGAAATAAAATTTACTTAATTAATTGAAAAGTGCGATTATGAAGGGACTTTAATTAAATAAATAAGATTTATTTAATTAATTGGCTAATGAAATAAGGATAGGAGTGGGTTTAGCACAAAATGCTACATGATGTCTAAGATAATGTATTTGACTAGGTATTGCAGGACATGGACAAATTTGGGACAATTTTGGGTGTCTACATTTTGCCCCTCTTTGATACAATGTTCGTTAGAACGTTGTGTCAAAGAAGATACAATGATTTTCTCAATAAACAAGGTGATGCCCCCTCGAGAGGTAAGCCAGGCTAACTAGGAAGGGTTGGGTTGGTTCGCAATAAGATGAAAGGCTAGAATTGATCGATCTTGGTTGAGGACTATATAGGATTATGATAGAATCGATAAGTGATATGACATCTTTTGAAGTAATTGCTCAAAAGTAGAGAAATGTAATTCTTATGTTTGATATGGCATATGGATATTATGCACCAAGGTATAAAAGACTGAGGTGTCGAGGTATCCAATGCATAACTAGCATGCTACAATCTTGTCTAAATGTATGAGGTCAAAATGTTGAACCAACATACACAAGATATGAATAGCAACTAGTGTTCCCAAGATGGACTTTGACTCTACAAGCAAAGGTTTGAGCTTATCTCCACTACACATAATGACACCTTGCTGGTTATATGTATGGAAATGGTCTTAACATAGAATAGTCTCAATGCATAAGAGATTGTTTAGCTTCTTAGATGCAAAAGATATTGATATGCAAGATGCTAATCCCAACACGTACAAGATACCAATATGCATAGGAAGAGAATAAGATCATCCCATAGACATGGCATACGAAAGCAATATGACCATGCCCCATTCCATACTTCATCGCAACATACCAAGATATGATAGATTAACACAGTCTTGATTAGACATAGAAAGGGACAAAAGATAAAATAAAAGATATTGTCATGATGTGCTCTTACCAAATTTAAGTGCTCTTGGATGGATTTAAGATGGCCCCTTGTTGAAAGGAAAGTTGTATCCTGTTAAAGGCTAAAAGATGTTGATAAAATGCTATAGCAAATGTTGGCTTAAGGCATGTGGACAAATAGCTTTCGGCTTATCCCTAATTTGTTAAAGTACTTGAGCTTTCTCTGATGTGCATAGTTTGCTTCTTGCTTGAATTGGTCAAAGAGAAGAAGGTGGAAGATGAAAAGAAGATTAAATGGGGTGGATCATCTATGCTTGCATACTGAATACTTCCTTCATATTCCAGACTACCTACATACCCTGTATCCACGAGATCAAAGTACATTATGATGGTGATGAGACATGATGAATATGTAGTTATGGGCTTATTGATGATGTAAGTGATGAAAGATAGAAGAAAGAGGAGATAAATGATTGGAGGATGATTAGAAGAAAGATGAAAGATGGATGATGAGAGATGGGCTATCGTCTATGCTTGAATCAAAGTGCTTCTTTCACATCTCAGATTGCCTACATACCATGTATCCATGGGATCAAGGCTTTGAACGATAGAGATGAGATGTAGTTCTTGTTTATTGTGTTGATGGTTGATGACAAAGGATCAACGTTATTGCTTGGATTTTTTTTGTGATGTTTTGATTTTTTTGGATTTTTGGCTATGTTTTGATTTTTTTTGGAGTTTTGTTATGTTTTGATTTTTTTTTGGATTTTTGCTATGTTTTGATTTTTTTGGATTTTTGCTATGTTTTGATGTTTGAGATGATATGAGTTAGAGTTTTAGATATCCACTTCCAAATAAGGCTCGACAAGTGCCCCCAGTGTGGGATGGAATTTATTAGGAAGATGCTACAATGGGTGTGTTTATGTGGGTAATATGCTAAGGTGCTAAATGATATCTTAACCCCAACAAAGTCCAAGCTATGACAACTAGCATGGCAGAGCTAAGAGAAAAAAGGCTTTTATTATGGATGGATAAAGGATAATGGTTTGCGATGTTTAGATAGGAATGATAGTGGATTATGATGTGGATTATGGAGTCAAGATAGTGGACGATGTTGTGAAAATCAGTGATCAAACAAACTAGATAAATGATGGAGACTGGTCTCTACACCAGGTTTTCACTATGGTACTTATCCAAGGCACCTGCTTACCAGGTTTTCAATAGAGGATGAATTATTTATCTTGTACTTTTTTTTTTGTCATCCAAAGTGCCACAAAGTGGTTTTCACTATTGGATGGTTTTTTTTTTTTAATGAGATGACAATTACACATGGCACCTGTTTGCCAAGTTTTCACCAAGGTAATGGATAGGAGGTACTCAAGTGGCTAGTTCTATGAAAGGTTATAGTGTTCCAATAGAGATGGATGTCATTGCATGGACCACATCATTATGCTCATAGATGTTGGTAAAGGGGATTGCATGCAAGGGATATGAATCATGTAGATAGTTGATGATGAAAGGTTGGCTAATGGATTATGTATGATATATGGAAAAGAATGGATGAAAGAATTATGTAAAAGGATGGACCATAGGAAGGTGATGGGGAAGATATGTCGGATAATGGATGAAGGATGGGGCGATGGAGGTATGTGGAAATATTTTGGAATGGAAAATAACCATGACCAACGGTTGCACACACCATGATAAACATTGAAGCTTTTGATGGGAGGGTGGTGTAGAAAACAATGGAAACATTTGTTTATGAGATGGGTGATGGAATGAGTTAGGAACCCACATAGACGTAGTATTTTTTGTTATTATTTTTTCTTTGCTTGTGGGATTTTTAGATGGAATGGGATGTTTGGATGGAAGGGGATGGTTGGGATTTTTGAGAGGTGAATAAGGATGCCTCATTCAGCTTGCTTGCTTGTTTACTTAGGAACCCAAACCATTTTGGTCTTAGACTCTTCTTGTGGAGCTATGGGCTTAGATAGCCTTTTGGATGGATTTTGATGTGATTCTTCACATGGATGCCCTAAGGCATGAGGATCTTTAGGATTTTTTATAAGACTTTTGGCTTTAGAGGTAGAGGCATCCAAATTTTTATTTTTGAATCCCATAGGTTTTATGGAAGCAGGGTTGGCATAATGAGTGGAAACTTTATGCTTAGACAACGTGTGCATTTGTTGGTCATGGTTGGGATTGTAAGGGTACTTATTGATAGGAGGATAATTAGGCATTGGTAGTAATGGAGGTAATGAAGATGGAGGGATATTAGGAGTTGGAAGGAGTGGAGGTAAATTAGATGGAGGAAGGTGTACGGTCACATGCTTTTAACATTTGTAGGATAATGGGATGTTAGGAGTTGGAAGTAATGGAGGTAGATTGGATGGTGGAAGATGTACGGTCACATGCTTTTGACCTGTAGAGTTTGATGGCGGTGGAATGGAAACATATGTTTTAGGAACGTTATGTGGTTTTTGATGGGAAATGGTGGACTTAGGATTCATGGAGGAATTACCAACATCTTTAGCTTGTGGGAGCATGTGATTGACAATGGGACTAGGGGTATCTTGAGAACTAGACTCAAGTTCATCATTAGATGGAGGAGAAGGGGTGGTAGAAATCATGAAGATGGAGGTTCCCTGGAAAAGGTTGGTGATATGAAGGGAGGAATCATTGATGGTATCGAAGTTAGAAGTCTATCCTACTGAAGAAGGTCCAGCTTCTATATCAAAGACAGATGTGGATGAAGATTCTTGCAGTGTGTATTCACCCGGACCTTGTTTAGTGTACTTGATATGAAGATTTGGAGTGGTTTTGCTAGATGATGGCTCGAGTAAGGTAGATGGGTTAACATAGGATGAAGATGGATAAGATTTAGTGTTGATAGGAATACGATTAGGATTTTGATATTTGGCTTGAAAGGTGCTTCAAAACTAAAATGGATTGGGATTGGCGTGGATAGTAACTTCAACACCATTATATGGAAACTTGAGACATTGATGGTATGTGGAAGGGACAACTTTAAGGGCATGGAGCCATGGACAACCAAGGATAATGTTATAGGGAAGCTCAATGTCAAGAACTTGACAATGGACGTCAGTAGTGATAGGACCAACTTGGATAGGCAAATGGATGACTCCTTCATTATCTCTCTCAGCATCATCATATGCTTTGATAGTAACGACCTTAGAAGTGTCAATGTTCTTAGAATATCCCAATTGTTTTATTAGTTTTTGAGAGCATATATTGAGACCAGCTCCACCATCCACTAGTATTCATTTGATACGGTGTTGGTTTACAAATACTTCTATGTGGAGAGCTTCGTTAGGTGATGGGTTAATGGATGGTTGAAGATCTTTATCAGAGAAGGTGAGATGGCAAGGGGCTTCAATGTTGGCTATCATAAATTGAAATTGTGTGGTATCGATATCATTAGGCACCAAAAACTCTTGCAATGCTTTTTCAAGGATAGCTTTATGTGTGGGGGATATGCGTAGGAGTTCTAGGATGGAGATGTGTGTGGGCATTTTGCCAAGGTGATCAAGGATATTATAACTAGAAGGCAGTTGAGGAGGATTGATAGGTGTTCCTTGAATGGTAACACAGCCTCTTCTAGTAGTTACAACGCAATTGGGTGCTTTACCTTGGATAGTGATGGTAGAAATGTGAGCATGGTTGATGCGGACAATCGTGGATGACTCATAGTTGTAATGGATAGCATTCCCAGTATGAGGGTTACTTGTCTTGTCATGAAGTGGAAGTGGATTCTTTAAAGCATCTAGATCATAGTTCGAAGTTAGTTGATGTGTCAGTTGTGATGTTGGTGGTGTGATTTTAGCTAGACCTTGATTGATGCAATCTTGAATGATGTGTTTTAAGCGCATGCAACCATTTGTTTTATGTCCTTTGACTCTATGGTATTCACAATATTCGTTCTCTTTATACCAAGGAGCTTTGAAGACAGGTTCTGCGTTGGTTGGAGCTTCAGTTAATGTGATATATCCCGCTTGGAGAAGTTTACGAAAGATTACCTCCATGGGTTCCCCTAAAGGAGTACATTGTCGTCGATGTGTTGGATTTGCTCTTGGTCAATTTCATTGAAAAGGTGGATTGGATGTAGATGTGACTTGAATGTTAATGGGAGCTTTCACTATTTGTATGTTCTTTGCATCCACAATGTCGTCATTAACGACATTCTTGTTCTTGTTCCAAAAGTGGGATTTGTCATTGGAAGATTGAGGATTGTCCTTGTCTTTGAAAATCTTGATGGTGCCCTTAGCAATTAAAGCTCATTCAATGGTGGTTCCTTTGGAGATAAGTTCATCAAAGGTACTAGCACTTTGCAATTGTAACTGGAATGAGAGCTCATGATGAAGATTTTGGATAAAGATGTCAAGTTGTTGTTTCTCAGTTATTTGCCATGATAATTTGCTAGCCATGTTATGCCATCATTGGGTAAATGAGGAGAAAGCTTCACCATTGCATTATTTATTATTGACAAGATCATTCATATTCACCTCATGTTCAATGTTGAAAGCAAAATGGGATCAAAATTTGTGTGCTAATTCCTCAAAAGTCTTGATTCCCGGAGGTAAGTGAGAGAACCATTCAAGCGCTGGTCCCGCTAAGCTTCGAGGGAATAGTCTCAAGAGATATGTGTCATCCCAAGCAACATCGAGACATGCAACATAGAATGCTCTAAGATGGTCATCCAAATTACCTTTCCCTTTGTATTTGTCAAATTGTGGGATTTCAAAATGTGGCAAAAAAGGTGTCATGTGAAGTGACTTATCAAATGGATAAGGGCATATGTCTCCCAAGGAAAATGTCTTCTTATTTTGTCCTACTACCTTGTTAACCATTTGTTCAATATTCGCTTGAGATATTTGATGTTGTTGCAAATAGGGTTGATGGTTTGGAGGTTGAGTGTAATATGGTGTATATTGTGGCTGCTGTGAAATGTATGAGGGTGTGACTGTTTGTTGAGGTTGAGTGCTCACAGTATATGTTGAAGGATTGGTATGTGACACATATGTATTTGAGGATTACTATCCTTGAGACACAAGTGGTGCTTGGGTGTAGTGTGATGGATTGAATCCAAGATTTTGCATCACATGGGAGCTAGAGGATGGATTGTTGTTGGTAAATGGTTGCGGATTGGAGATTGGATTTGCATTATGGTAAGAAATGGAAGGATTGGTGTGTGAAGAAGGATGAACATTTGGGTTTATGTTTTGGACAAAATGAGTAGCTTGAGATGGATTGGTATATGTCATATGTGGGGTGACAATGGGTAATCCTTGGGTTGCATAAGATGGATTGATGTTTTGTGAAGGATTATATGGAGGTGGAGTGAGTGATGTAAGATGATCAACATAAGAGACAGTGGTGCTAGGATTGGCTTGTGATACAATAGGTTGGTCACTCATGTCAATGAGACTAACATTGGGGTTATATGGTGTGTTGGATGTATTCGTGGAAATCATGGAGACCATATTAGAATTGGTAGGAACATTAGTTTGGGGTGTGGAATCCACATGTGATGCAATAGGAGTAGAAACTTGTGATATTGGAATGGTTTGTGGTGTTTGGATAGCTCATGAAACTTGTAGAGTTTGTGGTGTTGGGATAGCTTGTGAAACTTGCAAAGTTTGCACTTGGGAAACATGGACAGCTTGTGATGCTTGAGGAGTTTGGGATACTTGAGGCATTGAAACGGTCATTATAGGAGTGGGGGTATGTTGTGAAACATGGAAAGGTGGAAAGCTCAAATTTTGTGAAAGATAAGGAAGTACCTCAATTAGAGTTATCAAAGGTTCTAGAGTGTACTCTGGACATGGTGGGCTTGATGGTGTAGCAATAGGAAATGAGCGAGATGGATTGGAAGGTGGATGAGATTGCATGGACATGTCATGAAATGGTGTCACTATAGTGGAAGGTCCCTTTGCAACAACAACAGGAGTATTTGGATCTTGTTTACGAATGGAAGATATGTCAAAGTTGCTTGGTAACTTGGCTCCCATATGGGCTAGTTGCAAGAAATAGTGATGGGGATCAGATAAAATAAGCTTCTCAACTTGGTCCCATATGTGTGTGTCTCGAAATTTAGATAAGTCATCTTGGGATTGCTCTTCATATGTCATTGTAAATGGTTGAGGTTTCACTTGTTGTGAAGATGATGGTTTGGTGGTGTATCCTTTAGGTACAAACATGTAAGAAGGCATACCAATTGTGAATTGAGTTGCATCTTTGAGGGGAGTTGATCGAGATTGTTACATTTTGGCTTCCATTTCAGCTCACAATTTTGCTTCCATTTCAGATCTATATTGGCTCCTAGTTTGAGGCATGATGGTTGATGTTGAAGATTGGACTAGTTTGTCAAGGTTGAGACCCAAAAGTTGTTGGTTTGTTGATTACTTGTTGATGGTTTGTTTTGCTAGTTTACTGGTTGCTTGGTTTGCTAATGGGTTGTTGGTTTGTTGTTTGGTTGTTGGTTGTTTGCTTTTGGTTGTTGGTTGTTTGATTGGATAAACTTCCCTAGAGGATAGCTCACAAACTCAAGGGAAAAGATAGTTGATGATGTTGTTTGCTAGTGTTGTGAGGGCTAAGTAAAGGCAAGGTGATAATGTTTTCTATTGCTGGCTTGATTGTTTGATAATTGGTTGCTGGATGGGGGTCTCAAAAAGATGGAAAGCTCAAAAAATCCAATGGTTTAGTATGCTCAAGATAGGAGATGATGTTCAGATGGATGCAGATGGTCAGAGGACTATCTAAAAGTTGGTGACAGAGGTAAGCAGTCTAAAAGTGCAACAGGTTGGGCTTGGTTGATATGGATTGCTGATGTTTGACCAGAAGTGACAGATAATAGCTCAAAAGTGACTCAGAAAAGGCCAAAAGCGATGGGTAATAGCTCAAAAGTGATCTGGATTGTTTCAGGTGACAGACTACAGTGTTGACCAGAAGTGACTAGGTTTACCAGAGGTGATAAGTTTCAGTTCAAAAGTGAGCTACTACTGTTTAAAAGTGATGTGACTTTTGTCAGAAGTGAGCAGCTGTTGTTTAAAAGCGATCTAGTTTTGCCAAAAGTGAGTAGTTATAGTTTAGAGGTGATCTGTGTCTGATAGAAGGTGTGTTTTGATGAGTTTTTTTGACAAGAAAACAATGATTTCAGTCACTCACACAACAATCACAAGCTTGTACAACCTGGGCTAGGAAAAGACTATATTTGTTTAATCCCCTTACCATGCCTATTCAAAGTCGATGGTGCAGGGGCACCTACCTTACAGTGGCCTCCATGAGGCAGTTAGTTTTAAGTCTAGTTGATGTTTCCAAGAAGGTCTTATAAGACCAATGCAATGTAATAAGGTTAGCTTGGACCAATGCATGTTCAGTTAGTTGTATTTAGGATCAAGTTATAGGTTCCAAGATCATTTGTTGATCTGTAGTTTGTTAGGATAGCTAAGTTTGTTGGATCAAGGGAGGTAGTTATCTCTCCCAGCCACTTGGAGATAAGTCTATACTACTCCTTGAGAGTAGATAAATACCCCCAGATCAGGTCATTTTAGAAGGACAGACATACTGAGAAGTTGTATTGTGCTATTGGAAAAATAGAGTACTGTAATTGCATTTCTGAAATCCAATAAAGATTCTGTGTGTGTTTTGTTCATTTGATTCTACTGTGTAATCAATCTATTGCTTTGATTAGCTGAATGGATTCTTTACCCCATTCCACTGGTTGATTCCTGCCGAATCGGTGGAATGGTCATGTACAATAGTTTAGGTTTTGGTTTTGCATTTTCTATTGTTGTTCGCATGCTTGCTTGCAGGATCATGGAGAAAATGCATTGAAGAACCCTAGCATGGGAATGTGCTAGGTTGAACAGAGTGAAACGGGTTTGAGAAATCATCGTGGAAGAGGACTTGTGCCATCGTAGGAGTTTGGCAGGTTGAAACTGGGAGGTTGACATCGCAGCATCAGCAAGAGAGTAGCGATCGGCAAAAGGAGTGAATGCTTTGCCAATGGGATTAGTCACGATGATGATGAGTATGGCATCGGTGTGAGATGGCTGGTCGGGGAGACCCTATGCATAGCGGTTGATGTAGAAGGTGGTGCCGATGGTCAATAAGTCAAAGGATTGCATCGGTATGATAACAGCGATCGGAGCAAAAGTTCTAAGTGAAGCCGATGGGTTAAGTGTTGCTGATAGGCAACTTAACCAATGCGAAGGTGTCAGTGAGAGTTGGGTATTAGTCTTGGCGATGAGAGTTATCATCGGTGCATCGGTGTAAGGTTGGCTATCCGCAAAGGGTTTGAAGTGTTCGTCGATAGAGATAGTCTGGCTGACAGGGGAGTCTGACATTCGTAATATCAGGTAGACAATAGAGATCAGTCAAAGAGTCAAGGTGTTCGCCGATGGTGAATGTTACACTGATGGTCATGAAAGGTGAAGCTTCATTGGGGAGAGTAGTAGATTGGGGTGACTATTGAACACTCAGCTGATAGTGGAGGTCCCGCCGATAGGTGAAGAGTCGATTCTCCATCGACAAGAGGAAGGGCATCAGTGTTGAAGAATTTTATTAGGCTGATAGTGTTATGTTTTGCCGATGGCAAATAAAGGGTTTTAAAAGGTAGATGTCTCTACATCATAGTGGTATCAAAGCTCAGCAAAAGGTCTGGACTATTTGTGTGTTCATTCTATCACTAAGAAGACAGAGGTAGAGGAGTGAGAGGTTGACAAAATGCCTCTGAAAGGTAATGGTACTGCAAGGGAGTTGCAGGATATGAAGGAAAAACATGCCAAAGAGATGAGGAAGATGAAGGAGCTCGCTGAAGTACTGCAAGCCAGGCTTGTAGCCTTGGAGAAGAACAAAAAAAGGGAAGTGGAAGACAGTGAATTTGAGAAAGAAGATGATGCTGAAGAATTTGAAGAGGTAGCTGAAGATCTGAATGCTGAGGATCAGAGATTTGTAAAATTGTTAAAGGCAGTGCAGAGTGAGAAACCTAAGGTAAAGGTTGATGTTTCAAAGTATAATGGAAGTTTGAATGAAGAAGAGGTACTAGATTGGATTGCTGCATTGGATAATCATTTTGAATGTGAAGATGTTGTTGAGGATCAGAAGGTAAAGATTGCAAAGACCAAGTTAGGAGGTTATGCTTTGGTATGGTGGGATTATGTACAATCTGAGAGAAGGAAACAAGGAAAGTCAAAGATCACTTCATGGGATAAAATGGTAGCAAGGATCAAAGGTAAGTTTCTGCCCAAGGATTATGAAATTCAGATGTTTAAGAAGCTACAATTTTTAAGGCAAAAGGAAATGGATGTGAAGGCATACATTGAGGTGTTTTATAAATTGAGTATGAGATCTGGTCATCATGAGAATGAGATAGAAAAGGTGGCTAGGTACTTGGTTGGTTTGAGATTGAACATACAGGATGAGTTAGTTTTAGCTAACCCAAGGAGTGTAGAGGATTGTTATCAAATGGCAATCAAGATTGAGGAGAAGATGAATAGAAGACAGGATAAGTCCATGAGAGGAAGAGGCAGCAATGTAAGAGGAAGAGGATCAGCTCCTACAACAAGACAAGGCAATGAGAGTCAAGAAGACACTGGTAAAGGATAGGAATAGTCTGATTTCAGAGGTGGATGGAAAGGTACCAGAGGCAGATTTGGAGGTGGTAGAGGTTCTACTACATTTTTTGGTAAGTGTTACACTTGTGGTGAATATGGGCATCCATTTTTCAAATGTCCAACAAAAGCAACAAGTTCAGGAGGAGAAAAGAGGGCAACTCTGATCCAAGAAACTAATCAGCAAAGTGCAAGCAGCTCAAACACTCAGCAAAGTGTGAGGGAGACTCCTAATAATTATGGGTATCTGGAGGAGGGAGAAGCATTGATGTTAAGAAGGACAATCTTGAAGACATCAAAGGATATGATGCAAAGAAGAGCTCTTTTCAAGACCACATGCAAGAGCAAAGGTAAAATATGTAAGGTTGTAATTGATTTTGGCTCAACAAATAATATGGTATCTCAGGAAATGGTGGATAAGCTAAATTTGGACAGGATTCCACACCAACACCCTTACAAGGCATCTTGGGTGAGTGATAGTCAATCACTTTTTGTATATGAACAGGCATATGTTGATTTTCAAATTGGAGGATATCAGGATAGAGTTTTGTGTGACATTTTGCCCATGGAATGTTGTCACCTACTGTTGGGTAGGCCATGGCAATTTGATAGGAGGTTACTGTATGATGGGTATGCAAATACCTACACCATCAAGAAAGATGGTAAAACTATTGTGTTAATACGATTACAGGATGAAGCTACAGCCCAGAAGGCAGAAAAAATCATTTTAGTGGGAAAGAAGGAGTTTGTACAGATGCCTACAGTAGCAGGCATAAAGGCAGTTGAGGATACTGCAGGGAAAGAAGTTGTTCAGGACAACAGTTTGAAGACAGTTTCAGTTTTAACTAACAAAGGTTAGTAGCAGGTTTAGAAACAAGTTTGCAAACAGCAACCAGTTGAGTGGAATGACAAGGATGTTGTCATAGTTGGGACTATTGTTTGTCCTATAACAGTTGAAAGGAAGACAGATTTAAATTTTGTAGAAGTTCAAGAAATAATTACTAAGGTTATTCAACCAGGTATTTAGACAGAGGTGTTGGTAAGACAGACTAGCAAACACCGGGTATGTATGAACAAAGCCTACATTGACAGGCATGAGGGTTTACTTGCAAGATAGCAAGTTGCAGTTTAGAAATGTTGGAGCAGCCAAGAGATAGCAGAGTATAAATCTAGAACAGGTCAAAACACTGAGATGGCAAAGAGTAAAGGTGGAATTTTTCCATAACCTAACTCATGGGACATGAGTTCCTTTTCTGTTGGGGAGTATGGTGCAGGGGCACCTACCTTACAGTGGCCTCCATGAGGCAGTTAGTTAGTTTTAAGTCTAGTTGATGTTTCCAAGAAGGTCTTATAAGACCAATGCAATGTAATAAGGTCATCTTGGACCAATGCATGTTTATTTATTTGTATTTAGGATCAAGTTGTAGGTTCCAAGATCATTTGCTAATCTATAGTTTGTTAGGACAGCTAAGTTTGTTGGATCGAGGGAGGTAGTTAGCTCTCCCAGCCGCTTGGATATAAGTCTATACTACTCCTTGAGAGTAGATAAATACCCCCAGATCGGGTCATTTTAGAAGGACAGACATATTGAGAAGTTGTATTGTGCTATTGGAAAAATAGAGTACTGTAATTGCATTTCTGAAATCCAATAAAGATTCTGTGTGTGTGTTTTGTTCATTTGATTCTACTGTGTAATCAATCTGTTACTTTGATTGGCCGAATGGATTCTTTACCCCATTCCATCAGTTGATTCCTACAGAATCAGTGGAATGGTCATGTACAATAGTTTAGGTTTTGGTTTTGTATTTTCTATTGTTGTTCGCATGCTTGCTTGCAGGATCATGGGGGAAATGCATTGAAGAACCCTAGCATGGGTATGTGC
The DNA here is from genome assembly GCA_027924645.1 of Cunninghamia lanceolata. NCBI lineage: Eukaryota > Viridiplantae > Streptophyta > Pinopsida > Cupressales > Cupressaceae > Cunninghamia > Cunninghamia lanceolata. Next base: position 840,033 of record BSBN01001265.1, on the reverse strand, counting down.
TAGGTTGAACAGAGTGAAACGGGTCTGAGAAATCATCGTGGAAGAGGATTTGTGCCATCGCAGGAGTTTGGCGGGTTGAAACTGGGAGGTTGACATCGCAACATCAGTAAGAGAGTAGCGATCGGCAAAAGGAGTGAATGCTTTGCCGACGGGAGTAGTCATGACGATGGCGAGTATGGCCTTGGTGTGAGGTGGCTGGTCAGGGAGACCCTACGCGTAGTGGCTGATGTAGAAGGTGGTGCCGATGGTTAATAAGTCAAAGGATTGCATCGGTATGATAATAGCGATTGGAGCGAAAGTTCTAAGTGAAGCCGATGGATTAAGTGTTGCTGACAGGCAACTTAACCGATGCAAAGGTGTCAGCGAGAGTTGGGTATTAGTCTTGGCAATGAGAGTTATCGCTGGTGCATCAGTGTAAGGTTGGATATTGGCAAAGGGTTTGAAGTGTTCACCGATAGAGATAGTCTAGCCGACGGGGGAGTCCGACATTGGTAGTATCAGGGAGACAATAGAGATCGGTCAAAGAGTCAAGGTGTTTGCCGATGGTGAATGTTACACTGATGGTTGTGAAAGGTGAAGCTTCATCGGGGAGAGTAGTAGATCGGGGTGACTGTTGAACACTCAACCGATAGTGGAGGTCCCGCCGATAGGCAAAGAGTTGATTCTCCATCGACAAGAGGAAGGGCATCAGTGTCAAAGAATTTTATTAGGCCGATAGTGTTATGTTTTGCCAATGGCAAATAAAGGGTTTTGAAAGGCAGATGTCTTTGCATCAGTGGATAGTTTCAAGATCTTGGTATCATTGGCTCTCCTCCATGACACTCACTTCTCACGCATACCAAGTTCCATTTTTCCCAAGGCTCGCAAACCTTAGGATTATCCCTGCTATCTCTACTAAGAACCACAAGAATTGGGGTGGATTCAAAGGCTTTGCCTTTTGCATCAACAAATAGAGGGATTTTCGTTACTACACAAGGTTGCTAATAAAGGCATCCATTCAGGTGGCTACACGTGCAGCAATTCACTCCATTAATGAAGGCTTCCCAGCCCAAAGAGGTTATGCTCTAAGGGGTTTTGGGGGAAACATTCATCAGTGTAACACAACAGCACCCATTGTTTGTGGCTTTTGACACAAACACTTTTCTTATATAGCGGCTTGGAAGAGCTTGGCTTTAGCCCATTACCGCTTGGTTCATACCCCTTCTCACACCGAGAAGGTAGTCCCTCTAAATATAATAACAAGTTCTCATGCACCCAAGATCCATTTGATAGGCAAGGGGAGAGGATACTTTTCCTATTAAATTTGGGTTACACACATGCACAACAAGCAATCAAAAAAAGATAAAACAAGCACAAAGAAAACAATGATTCTTTTTAAGTACCAAGTCTAAATGTTCCTAGATTAGTGATAAAAATAAAATTTCTTGGACCGATCGAAGATGCAACAGATGTGTTAGTAGTTTCACAACCTCCTTTTTTTGGACAAATGATAAGATGCTGCACAAATAGTTGATTAGTAACCAAGAAAACCTAACTATGAATGACAGAACTAAAAGCGACACACAGTTACTAGAGTGATCAACTGTTGATCAAAAGTGATCTAAATTCTGCTAAAAGTGAACTATTACAGCTCAAAAGCAATGCATAAAAACCAGAAGTGAATTGTTACTTCTTAAAAGCAACTGAAGCTGCCAGATGCGAGAAAAATTCTTGTTTTTGCAAAACTAGGGTTAGGGTTATGAAAAAAATGGCTAATAAAGATTGCAAACCCTAGAATTACAAATCTGGTGGATGAAACATGATTAGATAAACAATCTACAACCACAGATTGATCAATTGGAAACCCTAGAATGGCAAATTAATGAGATCTTGCAAAATCAAGGGTGCTAGCTCAATTAAAATGAAAACCCTAATCAAATTGATTGGCAAATGATAGTATACTGATCAAGATCCTATAAAACAAAGATAAAACCCTTAATTGATCAATGAAAATTTAGCAAAAATACCCTGCAAAAAGCAAATGTTAGCAGAAAACCCCAATTTCGAAAGTGACTAAAACATCCAAAAGTGACCGATTTCAGCTTAAAAGCGATTCAGATTCAACCAGACATGACCATTGTTGGCCTAAAAGTGACACAGAAAAGTGGAAAGTGGCTAGTTTCTTCTTAGAAGCGATGCAGAGATGCTGAAGGTAGCTATTTTTCGCTCAGAAGCAACTGAAATTGTCGTAAGTGCTCCAAAAAATTTGAACTTCACAAAAACAACTTAAAACAACAAAGTTAATCAAGGACGTGAGTCCCACTGGGCATGCCAAAATGTGATAGGTAAAAATCAGGTCAATAAGATCAAGTATGCAAATGAAAACCTAATCCTACCACCATCAAAAAATCAAATCCAAGTGAAACCAAAAGCATGCAATTCAAGGACAAAAGCACCTAAATTGTATGATTCCTTGTTTGTGATGTGGATTGCTTCTCAACAATGAACAATTATAAAGATCAAAGCTACCATGATGGATGGATGATAGTGATAATATGCTAAAGTGCTCAATAGGCTCAGGATGATAATGTAGACGCTATATGAAAATGATGGATAGATGTAGTATGGAATGAGAGGGTGTTTATATAGGCCTCAACCAAAATCAATCAATGGTGGAGATTTGGTGGCTATGTGAACAGTTGGGATGAATTGATAATCATAGGTGAATGTATAGATGACAAGTGGAGGGAAGATAAGGGTCATGTGTGATTGTGTACATAAAAAGTACTACATGTGAAAGATATTAAATAAAAGATGTAGTACCACACATGTTTCAAATAAAAGATGCACACATGTCGGCTTATGATGAAAGATAAAGATGAATGATAAGAGAAATTAATTAATTAAATATAATTTATTTAATTAATTGGAAAGTGGGATTATGAAGGGACTTTAATAAAATAAATAAGATTTATTTAATTAATTGGCTAATGAAATAATGATAGGAGTGGGTTTAGGACAAAATGCTACATGATGTCTAAGATAATGTATTTGACTAGGTATTGCAAGACATGGACAATTTTGGGTGTCTACAGCCCCTTATGGACGAAAATGCCAATACCTTAGATTCTAGTGATGAGGCTTTGCATGTTGGGGCTGCCAATGAAAAGTGGATAGTTGTGAAAAGGAAAAAGAAAAAGATGTAGTAGCCCTCAACATGCTTCTTTATTCCCACACTAAAGGTAGTGTTAAAACTTATAAATTTTGTGATAATTTTTAAGATCTATTTGGATCTTTGTGATCAACATTTTGTAAAAGTCCCTCTCTATGAGCCCCCTAGCTAACCCTCCTAGGTCATGTTTCTTCATCTTTCACCCCTTGTCAACAATTCATTTCTTTCATTTTCTAGCCTTGTTTTTTTGACTAACTAGTATCGCAAGATAGGAAATACACTTTCCCTAAGCCCATTTCATCCATTTCAACCTTTCAAAGGCCTCCAATTGACCTCCCAAATCATTATCCCTTCAACAATTTTATCTCTCTATTCTTATTTTCTGGGTCACCCCCTGTTATTTCCAGATCTCCCTAGGTGATCCTAGATCTCTAGGGGTGACCTGCTCTATCAAAAGGGTCAATCCACCCTCCTCATGTCTCTCAATCAATCTTTGGGACTTAATTTTATTTTTATCCCCCTCTAATCATTCTCAGTCCCTAAAACCACTTCCAAAACCCTATCTTTCTGGTTTGCCCCTTTTGTATTCGAATTCTTCCTAGTCAACCCTAGATCTCCCCATGGGGCAACCCTGGATCTCCAAACATGACCCTGTTGTATTTAAATGTGTAAGTTTCTCTTCAATTTGTTCTCAAATTGGCTCTATTTTTTCTCTTATTTGCATGCCTCTTCGACTTTAACTGAGTCTAGTATATTTTTATCTCCTTCTCCACTCCCAATTAGTCTATTCTTAGCTCTAATTTTTTATTTAATTAATTGATGGAAGTATATTATAAAGTCATTATAATTAAATAAAAATGATTTATTTAATTAATTAGATTATGTGGGAATGTGAGAGGTAGTTAATGTGATGTTAAGACATGGTAAGATTTAAGTTCTACAGTATCACTATCTTCCAATAATCTCCATGTAGGCATATCACAAAACACCACGTAGGTGTAAGCACTCAAAAAGTGCATGGGCCTACATTTAATTAATTTATGATGTGGGAATGTGAGAGGTAATTAGTGTGATGTTGGGACATGGTAAGATTTAAGTGCCTACACTATCACTAGCTTCCAATAATCTCCATGTAGGCATCACAAAAAACCATGTCGGTGTAAGCACTACAAAAGTGCATGGGCCTACATGGTAATCTGATAATGAGCTATAGTCCTAATCACATACATGTAAGCATGTAATTATGAGCTCGCATTAGTACTCTTCTTTGTGACACGTGGATCAAAGTCTTTCATCTTGTTTGTGTTTCCCTAGCTCCCTACCTAACCCTCCCAGGTCATGTTTCTTCATCTTTCACCCCTTGTCAACAATTCATTTCTTTCACTTTCTAGCCTTGTTTTGACTAACCAATGTTGCAATATGGGAAATAAACTTTCCCTAAGCCCTTTTCATCCATTTCAACCATTCAAAGGCCTCCAATTGACCTCCCAAATCATTCCCCTTCATAAATTTTGTCTCTATTCTTCTTTTCTAGGTCGCCCCCTATTATTTCTAGATCTCCCTAAGTGACCCTCAATCTCCAAGGGTGACTTTCTCTTTCAAAAGGAGAAACCCACCCTCATGTATTTCAATAAATATCCAGGACTTAATTTCATCTTTATCCCTTTCTAACCATTCTCAACCCCTGAAACCACTTGCAGAACCTTGTCTTTCTGGGTCAACCCTTTTGTATTTTGAGTCTCCCTAGGCGACCCTAGATCTCGCCATGGGGTAACCCTAGATCTCCAAGGGTGACCCTATTTTGTTTAAATGCACAAGTTTCTCTTCAGTTTGGGACCAAATTAGCTTTGTTTTCTCTCTAATTTGCATGCATCTTCAACCTTCACAGATCCTAATCTATGTTTAACTCCTTCTCCACTCCCAATTAGTCTATTCTTAGCTCTATTTTTTTCATTTAATTAATTGATGGAAAAATATTAGAAAGTTAGTCTAATTAAATAATTATGATTTATTTAATTAATTAGATGATGTGGGAATATGATAGGTAGTTAATGTGATGTTAGGACGTGGTAAGATTTAAGTGTCTATAGTATCACTAGCTTCCAATAATCTCCATGCATGCATCACAAAAACCACGTAGGTGTAAGCACTACAACAGTGCATGGACCTACATTTAATTAATTTGATGAAGTGGAATGTGAGAGGTAATTAGTGTTATGTTAGGATGTGGTAAGATTTATGTGTCTACAATATCACTAGCTTCCAATAATCTCCATGTAGGCAACACAAAAAACCATGTAGGTGTAAGCACTAAAAAAATGCATGGGCCTACATGGTAATCTGATGAAGAGCTATAGTCCTAATCACATACATGTAAGCATGTAATTATGACCTCTCAGTAGTATTCTTCTTGGTGACATGTGGATCAAAGTCTTTCATCTTATTTGTGTTTCCCTAGCCCCTTAGCTAAACCTCCTAGTTCTTGTTTCTTCATCTTTCACCCCTTGTCAACAATTCATTTATTTCACTTTCTAGCCTTGTTGGTTTGACTAACCAGTATCACAAGATGGGAAATACACTTTTCCTAAGCCCTTTTCATCCATTTCAACCTTTCAGAGGCCTCCAATTGACCTCCCAAATCATTCCCCTTCATCAATTTTATCTTTCTATTCTTCTTTTCTAGGTTGCCCTCTATTATTTCTAGATCTCCCTAGGTGACCCTAGATCTCCAAGGGTGACATGATCTGTCAAAATGGGAAACCTAGCCTCCTCATGTCTTTCAATCAATCTTTGAGACTTAATTTTATCTTTATCCCCCTTTGACCACCCTCATCCCCTGAAACCATTTGCAGAGCCCTATCTTTATGGGTCACCCCTTTTGTATTTTGAGTCTCCCTAGGTGATCCTAGATCTCCCCATAGGGCAACCTTGGATCTCCAGGGGTGAATGTGTTGTGTTAAAATACACAATTTTCTCTTTAGTTTGGGAACAAATTAGCTCTGTGCTTTCTCTAATTTGCATGCCTCTTCAACCTTAACTGAGCCTAGTCTATTTTCAACTCCACTCCCAATTAGTCTATTCAAAGCTCTAATTTTCTTATTTAATTAATTGATGGAATAATAATAGACAGTCATTCTAATTAAATAAATATGATTTATTTAATTAATTACGTGATGTGGGAATGTGAGAGGTAGTTAATGTGATCTTATGACGTGGTAAGATTTAAGTATTTACAAAATTACTAGCTTCCAATAATCTCCATGCAAACATAAAAAAAACCACGTAGGTGTAAGCACTGAAAAAGTACAAAGGCCTACATTTAATTAATTTGATGATGTGGGAATGTGAGAGGTAATTAGTGTGATGTAAGGACATGGTAAGATTTAAGTATCTACAGCATCACTAGCTTCCAATAATCTCCATGCAAGCATCACAAAAAAAACCATTTAGGTGTAAGCATTAAAAAAGTGCATGGGCCTATATGGTAATCTGATGATGAGCTATAGTCCTAATCACATAATGTAAGAATGTAATTATGACCTCTCAGCAGTATTCTTCTAGGTGACACGTGGATAAAAGTCTTTCATCTTGTTTGTGTTTCCCTAGCCCCCTAGCTAACCCTCCTAGGTTATGTTTCTTCATCTTTCACCCCTTGTAAACAATTCATTTATTTTTCTTTCCATCCTTGTTTTTTTTACTAACAAGTGTTGCAAGATGGGAAATAAACTTTTCCTAATCCCCTTTCTTCCATTTCAACTTGTTACCTAAATTTCACTGCAGCTCATTCAGGTAGAGCTTTGATTCAAAACTTAAAAGGTACGTTTTATATAATATTTCCCAGATTACATTTAAGAGCATAAATGAAATAATTCAAAAAGATTATGTTTATAAAATTACTGAATTTATCCAAGTGCATGTAACATAAGAAAGATTTATACAAATCTTTTCTAAACAAATAAATAATCTTTATTGAATGTAAATGTACATTATCTCACACAAGCCGTGAGATTAAATTTCTTATTCAATGAAATTGAAGAACAATCTATATATAAATAAGAAAAATAAAGATTCACATGTAGGGTTAGCGGCCACTCATTTCTTGAGAATGACTGGTTTTGGTTCTGGTGTGTTGTCCTGTTGCCCCGAGCTGCCTTTGTCCTTCCTAGTTTCATGTCATCTCTAGTTCCTGCATCTGGCACAAGAGTGATGTTAGAGCAATGCTCTAAGCAATGAATGGTCCCAAACCATACATGAACAAGATACCTATGCATGTATAAACTGATCCTCAAATGCATTAAATAAGCAATGCATACCTTGGATGTCCTAGAGAACAATCAAGTCATCAAACACATCCAAAATATGTATTTATGTTCTAACAAGTTTGTTTCATGTGCAAATACAAGTGTAATTATGTTTTTGTTTAATTCATCAGATTACATTATGAGTGGAGGAAATGTGGCTCCCATAAGGGTTAAGCCCAGCTCATAGTAATTACAGAATATTTTATATGTATTTATGAGATGTAAGAAAGATATAGTGCAAAAAGAGAATCAACAGTATGCCAACAGGGTATGAGCAATCTAGAATAACTATATTCAATGAGCAAAATAACCTTCAGAGGAATAGTCATAAAGGACTATATGAATTGTTGAAGACAGTCATGCCATGTATCAGTTAGTGGCAGGGCAGTCAAGAAGACTATATACAAAAGACAGTGCATGCAAGAAGGAAATATGCATAGGAGTACAGACTTTATGAAATGAAGAGCAATCATGCCTATAACAGTCCTCAAGGGACAACATATAGCAAAGCAACAACATACAATCTTGTCAGAGGACATTGAAAGAATAGTCATTAGACTGACATCAAGAAAGGAGTAGCAGAGTTCATACAGGATGCTTCACTGTTCATGTCAAATGTGCTAGTTATCTTTATCAATGATAGTCATCTCCAAATTTTGAAAGGTAGATAAGATCCATGCACAAACAAGGAGTAGTGAATAGTCGGGAAGAACAATCATATTGTTAGAATGACTATCAATAGAGGCAGCAATACAAAGATAACATCAGTAGTCTCATGAGCCACCCAAAGCACAGGGAATAAGGAAAAGGTTGCTATCTCAGCAACAAAAAGAGATCCCTGTATGTTTCAAGCAGTGAATATGATGAGCAGAGAACATAGAGCTTTTTGAGGACTACAATATTTTGTAAAGAGAAACAGTCAGTAAAGGTCACAAAGGGCAGTCTATGGGACAAGTTGTTCATTACCATAAGAGGACAATCAGCTTTCTTACTAGCTACATACTTTCTCATCTATGATAGAAATCTAAGGAGGAGCAATCATCATAGTAAAGAAGACAAAAAAAAGAACAAGCAGTGATGGTATTGTCATAAGGCAAATTGCAAAGCAAGAGTAGTAGTACAATAACAGTTTAACAGTGAAAATAGTCATAACTACAGTCAATAGAAAAGGTTGTATGAAGAGCATTGTTCAAAGATCCTTATGGAACCAGACAAGACGCATTTGTGGGTTTAAGACAATGTCTGAGATCATGTTGTTGTCACAGGTTAACCATATGTCAGGCTGATTTATTTCACTTCCCTACTTTGATCGTGTTACATTATAGTTGGTGACATTATCAGACATTTAGAGACTATTGTTTTCCATTATGTAGATTTAGACTATAGCTTTTGATTTTTGGATTAGCATTGATTAGTCATGTGGTGATTTGATTACATCATATTTTGATGCTATTATGTGTTAGATTCAGGACAGACAACTAAGAGGGGGGGTGAATCAGTTGTCCAAAACTTTCTTCCAATTAAACACTTAAATCCACTTTGTAATTTAGTAGCATAATAATAAATCAATCATAGAAACATAATGCATTAAATCAAGAGCAGAAACACATCAACACATAAGACACCAAGATTTTGATGTGGAAAACCTAGTTAAGGGAAAAACCATGGGGTGATTAACCCAAGATTGTATTCTCTGTTAGAAGAATAGAAAGAACAAAATGGCACATGGTAATTAGGGCTCACTGCCCGAGCACACTGCTCACAAGAGGCTCACTGCCTACAAGAGACACACTGTCTACAGAAGAATAAGTATCACATACTTGAACTGAAGAATAGCATCTTCACCAGGCTTGAGTCAGTTCCATTTAAGCCCAAAAACTTTTTCTGTGCCTTTCCCTCTTCTCCTCTCTACCATACGCTCATCTCCACAAGATCTCTTTAAAATGACTTTACAATTCCTTATTTATACAAGACATTGACTTATGAATGATCATCTAAGTCGGCAAATATTACAAAGAAAATACATAAATACATCATGACTAATTACAAAAGACTTCACGCGGAACAACACACTGTCAGCCACACAGATCTGAGACTTCAATCTTCTTCTAGGAACACGCCAATCTTCACATAACATCCTCAAGATCATCTGTAGGATGTGTAACTCATTTGGTCAGCCAGACTTAGGAAGAACACCATCATCTGGAAGTAATTCTTCAATTGTGAGCTCAAAATCCAATGCAGACCACCAACATGAACTGGACACGATCCAAAGACCTCCACACACTTGCCTGAATCACCAAGAACATCCACACTACATCTGCTTACTGAAATCCTTATCTCCTTCATCTGAAACCTCAAGAACACAGACTGTCATCACTATCACAATGGAATAGATGCTTGCAGACCTCCAGACCACAAACCAATTAAGTTGTCAATTCACATTGACTTCCTAAACATTCCCTCAAATCCACAGAACAGGATATTGTATTTCCAGATCTCACCGGACCTATCTGTGTCACTCTGTCACCTCTGAACATCTGCCAGAACTAGTTTTACTTGAGTGGTCACAAATTCTTCAGATCTTTATGCGGACCTCTAAAATCTTTACTGGATCACCTTAAGACACATATCTACAAACCCTTTGATGTGCATCCTCTGATATTTATCTTAGCTAGGATATTTAGCTCACTGTCTTCACTATTCTTCTTTGTTTCTGATTAGGACTAATTTTCTCAATATCCCCAGTACACAGCGCATCCAATCCTTATAATCAATGCAATAGGAGTATGTTGACATCAATGACAACACTGGTTAGGCCCATACTTATAACAATCTCCCCCTTTGTCATTGATGGCAACATATGATGTGAAAAACTATTTTAACCATCAAGACAAGAACTTCTCTTCACTGTCACAACTTATCTTCCTTTCCTGCTCCCCCTTTGATCAGCAACCATTTATTTTTCACATGTCTTGTCTCCCCCTTTAACATCAATGGAAAAGGGCACATACTTGCAACTCCACCACTTCAAAATCTTACCATCAGCTCCCCCTGAGTAGTAGCTCCACATCATCAATCAGGACCACAAGATATGACTGTGATATCCACCGGACTGATGACATCAATGCACCTTAGTTCATCACTGGAGGGGTAATAATCCCTAACTTCTCCTGAGATACTCAAAAGAGTCCTTTGGTAGAGGTTTAGTAAAGATATCTACAATCTGATCCTTGGAAGGCACAAACTCCAAACTAACTTCATTCTTGTTCACTTGCTCTCTTAAAAAGTGAAACTTGATGGATATATGTTAAGTCTTTGAATGCAACACCAGATTCTTAGATATATTTATTACACTTGAATTATCACAAAAGATTGTTATAGGCTCCTCATACTCCACTCTTATGTCTCTTAGCATTTGCTTCATCCACAAAACTTGAGTGCAACTACCTATAGCTGCAATATATTTTGCTTCTGCAGTGGACAGAGATATTGCCTCTTGTTTCTTGCTCAGCCAAGAAACCAATCTCTTCCCCAAAAAGAATGCCCCACCACTGGTACTCTTTCGGTCATCCACATCTCCTACCCAACCCACATCTGTATATGCATGAAGAGAAAAATCATGTTCTTTGGGATACCACAATCCATACTCAACTATCCCTTATAGATATCTAAAAATCCTCTTGATTTCCATGACATGAGATTCTCTAGGATCAACTTGGAATCTAGCAACAAGACCAACAACATTCATAATGTCAGGTCTAGATTGAGTGAGATAGAATAAAGTTCCCATCATTGACCTGTACTTTTTCTGATCAGCCTTAGGAGAGTCATCATCTTTGCTCAATTTACATCTGGTTGCCATGGGAGTACTCATTGGTTTTAAGTCTTCCATCCCAAATTTCTTCAACAATTCTTTCACATATTTGGTCTGAGAAATGAAGATTCCTTTCTTTGTTTGAGTGATTTGTAGACCCAAGAAGAAATTCATTTCCATAAGCATGGACATCTCAAATTCACTTTTCATTTGATTTGCAAAGGTTTTACACATACTATCTCTTCCTCCAAAAATGATATCATCAACAAACACTTCAACAATCAAGATGTTTTCATGATCAATTTTGAAATACAAATTACTGTCAGTAGTACCTTTGTTGAAACCAATCTTCAAAAGATGCTTGTCCAATCTTTCATACCAGGCTCTTGGGGCTTGCTTGAGTCCATATAGTGCTTTCTTCAACTTGCAGAACAAATCACCATCATCAGACAATTGAAATCCATCCGGTTGCTCAATGTATACTTCTTCTTCCAAGTCACCATTCAGGAAGGCAGACTTGACATCCATCTGATATACTTTGAAATCTTTGAAGGCAGCAAAAGTAAGAAATAATTTGACTACTTCAATTCTTGCCATCGGAGCAAAAGTTTCTTCAAAATCAACTCCTTCTATTTGAGAGTAACCCTTGCAGACCAATCTGGCTTTATTTCTGATTACTTCACCAACTTCATTCAGTTTGTTCCGGAAGACCCATTTGGTTCCAATCACATTCTTGTTTTTAGGTCTAGGAACGAGATCCCAAGTGTGATTTTTCTCAATTTGCATCAGCTCTTCCTCCATTGCTTTAGTCCAGTTTTCATCATTGCAAGCTTCATTCACTGTCTTAGGTTCAATCTTTGAAAACAGACAATACTCTTCTGAATCTTGAGCAATCCTTCTTGTTTGTACACCTTTGCTTTTATCACCTATAATCTGATCTTCAGAGTGATTCAGTCTTACATACCTGGGAACTTTAGGAGTTTCTTTCACTTCTGATTCTTAAACAAGTTCATTCAAACTTATCTCTTCTTCCTGATTTACTGGATCAGTTTGAATCTGAATTTCAGAGAGAGCTTGGACTTCTTGAGCAAAAACATCATTTTGATCATCTTCATCATATTCATAAAACCTTGAGGGTTTTTCAATACCTTCATCAACCTTCACATTTATACTTTTCACAATCTTCCTTAATCTCTTGTTATAACACTGGTATGCTTTGCTTTGAGTAGAATAACCCAAGAATATTCCTTCATCACTTCTAGCATCAAATTTTCCTAGTTCTTCATCTCTTTTAATGTAACATTTGCTACCAAAGACTCTAAAATACCTCACAGTAGGAGTGATGCTAAACCAAAGTTCATAAGGAGTCTTACTGGTATTGCTTCTGATTTGTACTCGATTGAGAGTATAGACTGCAATGCTGACAGCTTCTCTCCAATAGATCTAAGGAACATTTGCTTCCATCATCATGGTCCTAAATGCTTCCTAGATGGTCCGGTTCTTTCTCTCCACTACTCCATTCTGCTGTGGAGCCCTAGGAGCAGACAACTATCTCTTTATTCTATTTTTCTCACAGAATTCTATGAACTCACTAGATGTGAATTCTCCACCTCTATCAAACCTCAGACATTTTAATTTTAATCCAGTTTCATTCTCTACCATAGCCTTGAATATTTTGAATTTGTCAAGAGCTTCTGATTTCTCTTTGAGAAAAGTAACCCACATCATCTAGGAATGGTCATCAATTAGTAACATGAAGTATCTATCACCTTGCACACTCCTGATTCTTGCCAAACCACACAGATCAGTATGAACTAAGTCCAATAATCCGGTAGAAGATTGTTCCTTGCTTTTGAATGAGATTCTGCTTTGTTTTCCCAACTGACATTCTTTGCACAAACTATTTATAGGTTTCACCAGTTTTGGAAGATCTCTTATAGCCTGAGTGTTGCTTATCTTGATGATATTATCAAAATTCACATGACACATCCTCCTATGCCATAACCAACTCTGATCAATTTGCACAAATAGACAACTTTTACCAGTACCAACTAAATGGAAGATATTACCTTTTGTTTGAGTACCAGATGCAATCTCTATTTTGGAACTTTCAAAGATCTTGCATTTTCCATTCTTGAATCAGAGATCATAGCCTTTATCCACCAACTATCCAACACTGAGAAGATTGTGCTTCAGACCTTCAACATATAGTACATTATTGGTTTTTGTTCTTTCCATCAAAAGAAATGGTTCCTCTTCCTCTGATTCTGCCAGCAGAATTATCACCAAACTTTACCACTCCTCCTTCATACCTTTCCAAATCTATGAACTTATTTTTGTCACCTGTCATATAGTGAGAGCATCCACTGTCAATGACCCAATCATCCTTTTCTTCAACTTGGGTAGCCAGAGCTCTTTCCATAATTTTATGATCGACAGATACAGAGGACATTGGATCTTCTTCCTTGATGGTAATGAACACCTAGTCACTTCTGGATTTGATTCCTATCTCTGATTCATCATCTATTACTCCTTCATTATCATCATCTTCATGGACATAGTAACAATTCTTTTGGAACCTTGATCTGTTAGGATTTGGTCTTGAAAATCTTTCTGGACACCTTGAGGCAAAATGACCAATCTTATTGCAGTTAAAACACTTAAAAGGCAATTTCCCTTCATACTTACCAGATCCTCTTGGCAGTCTTTTTGCAATAAGGGCTTCAAGTTGAGCAGTTTCTGCTTCTTCTTCTTCCAGGTCTTTTCTTGCTTTTTCATACCATGATGGTTTCCTTGAAGAGTTCTCTCCCGGATCAAACCTTTGTTTACCTTTTATAGAGGCACTGGTTTTGAATGCAGATTCAGTCTTGGGGGGTGCATCTCCAAATTCGGTCAATTCAAATGCAACCAAGTTACCAACCAATTGATCTCTTGTGACACCTGAATGGGCTCTGAATTCTTCAATGACAACAACCTTATATTTATAAGAAGCAGGAAGGGATCTGAGAACTTTGCCAACAATCTCATCTTCATCCAAGACTCCACTAGCACATCTAATGCCACAAACAAGCTCATTTACTCTTGGCATAAAAGTAGTGATATTTTCATCTTCAGATTTTCAAATTTTCCTTTGAGAATTTGTAGCCTTGCACATTTAACATACTTGTCTCCTTCATGCAGAAGTTCCATTTTTTCCCAAATCTCAAAAGTAGTTTATAGGTCAACAACATTTGTCAGCTCTGAATCAGACAAGGCACTTAGAAGAGCTTCTTTAGTCCGTAGATTGTTTTCAGCATCTGTGATTTCGTTTGTGGTTTTTGGTCCATTCTGTGAAGGAGTATACTTCGTTGAAGCCATGGTCCAGTACTGCATTCCCATACATTGCATGTGACTTTTCCTAAGATTAAAATTGGTTCCATCAAACTTCAGACTATCCTTCTTGTAGGACGACATCCTAGATCTCCTCAAGCAGTTAAGCTCTTTTAGAGGAACTTAGCTCTGATACCAATTGTTAGATTCAGGACAGACAATTGAGAGGGGGGGTGAATCAGTTGTCCAAAACTTTCTTCCAATTAAACACTTAAATCCACTTTGTAATTCAGCAGCATAATAATAAATCAATCATGGAAACATAATGCATTAAATCAAGAGCAGAAACACATCAACACATAAGACACCAAGATTTTGATGTGGAAAACTTGGTTAAGGGAAAAACCACAGGGTGATTAACCCAAGATTGTATTCTCTGTTAGAAGAATAGAAAGAACAGAATGGCACATGCCAATTAGGGCTCACTGCCTGAGCACACTGCTCATAAGAGGCTCACTGCCTACAAGAGGTACACTATCTACAGAAGAATAAGTATCACATACTTGAACTGAAGAATAGCATCTTCACCATGCTTGAGTCAGTTCCATTTAAGCCCAAAAACTTATGCTCTGCCTTTCATTCTTCTCCTCTCTACCACACTCTCATCTCCGTAAGATCACTTTGAAATGACTTTACAATTCCTTATTTATACAAGACATCGACTTAGGAATGATCATCTAAGTCGGCAAACATTACAAAGAAAATACATAAATACATCATGACTAATTACAAAAGACTTCATGCGGAACAACACACTGTTAGCCACATAGATCTGAGACTTCAATCTTCTTCTAGGAACACGCCAATCTTCACATAATATCTTCAAGATCATCCGCAGGATGTGTAACTCAACTGTTCGGCCAGACTTAGGAAGAACACCATCATCCGGAAGTAATTCTTCAATTGCGAGCTCAAACTCCAATGCGGACCACCAACATGAACTAGACATGATCCAAAGACCTCCACAAGCTTGCCTAAATCACCAAGAACATCCACACTACATCTACTTACTGAAATCCTTATCTCCTTCATCTGGAACCTCAAGAACACAAACTGTCATCACTGTCACAATGGAATATATGCTTGCGGACCTCTAGACCACGAACCAATTGAGTTGTCAATTCACAATGACTTTCTAAACATTCCCTCAAATCCGCAGAATAGGATATTGCATTTCTAGATCTCACTAGACTTATCTATGTCACTTTGTCACCTCTGAACATCTCCCAGAACCGGTTTTACTTGAGCTGCCACAACTTCTTCAAATCTTCATGCGGACCTCTGAAATCTTTACTGGATCACCTTAAGACACATATCTACAAACCCTTTGATGCGCATCCTCTAATATTCATCTCAGCTAGGATCTTTAGCTCACTGTCTTCACTGTTCTTCTCTGTTCTTGATTAGAATTAATTTTCTCAATATCCCCAACACACAGCTCATCCAATCCTTATCATCAATGCAACAGGAGTATGTTGACATCAATGACAACACTGGTTAGGCCCATACTTGCAACAGTATGTTGTTAGACATGTGAGTGTTGCAAGTATGAGGTGAGCCAGTGTTGTCATTGATGTCAACATACTCATATTGCATTGACAAGAAGGATTGGATGAGCTGTGTGCTGAGGATATTGAGAAAATTAGCCTCAGTCAGGAACAGTGAAGAACTGTGATGAGAAGAAGGCAAATGTATTGTATAGGTTGAGAACCGGAGGATGCGGATTAAAGGGTTTGTAGATATAAGTCTTGAGATGCTTCAGTTAAGATTTCAGAGGTCCGCATGAAGATCTGAAGGAGTTGTGGCTGTCGGTGTAGAACCGGTTCCGGCAAGTATGCAGAGGTGACAGAGGATCACAAAAAGGTCTGGTGAGGTCTGGAATTGTATAATCCTAATCTGCGGATTGGAAGGAGTCTTTGGGATGTCCTTGTGATGTGCCATCTCAAGTTGTGTATGATTTGGAGGTCCGGAAGTACCTCTTGCATTATGACAGTGGCGACAGACAGTGTTCTTGAAGTTCCGGATAAGGAAGAGAAGAGATTCCAGTAAGTAAAGAAAGTGCGGATGTACCTGGTCATTCAGGCAGGCTTGTGAAGGTTCTTGGATCATGTTGAGGTTGTGTTGTTGGTCCGCATTGATAGTAGAGCCCAGAATTGAAGTTATTTTTTCGGATGAAGTTCTTTCTCTGTTTAGCCGACCGGATGAGTTGTTCATCCTGCGAATGTTCTTGTGGTGGCCGACCGGATGTGTTATTCATCTTGCGGATACTCTTATGGTTGTTTGCCGACTTAGATGTTTGTTCCTAAGTCGATGTCTTGTATAAATAACAATTTGTGAGTTCATTTCGAAGTGTGGATTGTGTGGATGAGTGTGGCATAGCGAAGAGAAGTGCGAAAGGTAGAGCAGAGGTTTTTGGGCTTAAATGGAACTAATCCGGACATGGTAGAGATGTCATTCTCCAGTTCAAGATTGTGATTCTTATCACTTTGTAGACAGTGTGTCTCCTTGTAGGCAGTGGGCCTCTTTGTGAGCAGTGTGCTTGGGCAGTGAGCCCTAATTGGCAAGTGCCATTCTTTTTCTTATTCTTCTAACAGAGAATAATCCTTGGGTTAATCATCCTGTGGTTTTTCCCTTAACCAGGTTTTCCACGTCAAAATCTTGGTGTTCAATGTGTTGATGTTTATCTGCTCTTGTGTTTATGTATTATGCTTTCATGGATGATTAATTGATATGCTGTTAACTAACAACGAAGAATCAAGTGTTTGAAAGAACAAGAAGTTTTATACAACTGATTCACCCCCCCTCTCAGTTGTATGCCTTAAATCCAACAATTAGTATCAGAGCCAAGTTCCTCTGAAAGGAGCTTAACCGCTTGAGGAGATCCAGGATGTCGTCATACAAGAAGGATAGTCTGAAGTTTGATGGAACCAACTTCACTCTCTGGAAAGGTCGCATGAAGTGTCACTTGGAATGTATGGGAAAAGCATACTTGGCTATGGTCTCAAAACCATATGTACCTCCACAAGGTGGTCCGACAACTCTGAATGAAATCACAGATGCTGAAAATAATCTGCGGACCAAGGAAGCCCTACTAAGCGCATTGAATGATTCAGATCTCTCAAATGTTATTGACCTACCAACTGCATATGAGATCCTGACTAAACTGGAACTTCTGTATGAAGGAGATGAGTTTGTCAAAAGTGCAAGGTTGCAAAGTCTGAAAGGGAAATTTGAAAGATTGAAGATGAGAGATGATGAAAACATCACTACCTTTATGCCAAGAGTGAATGAGCTGGTATGTGGAATTAGAAATGCTGGTGGAACTCTAGATGAAAATGAGATTGTCTGCAAAATCCTAAGATCCCTTCCTGCTGCCTACAAAATCAAGGTTGTTGCCATTGATGAATTCAGAGCCCACACAACTGTCACAAGAGAACAACTGGCTGGCAAACTAGCTGCATTTGAAATGACCGAGTTTGGAGATGATCCTCCCAAGACTGAATCTGCTTTCAAATCCAGTGCCTATGTGAAAGGCAAAAAGAGATTTGATCCGGGAGAAAACTCATCAAGGAAGATGTCATGGTATGATCAAGCAAGAAGAGACATGGAAGAAGAAGAAGAAGAAACAGCTCAACTTGAAGCCCTCATTGCAAAGAGACTGCCAAGAGGATCCGGTAAGTATGAAGGAAAACTACCCTTTAAGTGTTTCAACTGCAATAAGATTGGTCATTTTGCTTCAAGATGTCCGGAAAGATCTGCAAGGTCTAATACTAACAGACAAAGGTTTCAAAAGAACTGCTATTATGTTCATGAAGAAGATGACAATGAAGGAGTAACAG
Source organism: Cunninghamia lanceolata (assembly GCA_027924645.1). NCBI lineage: Eukaryota > Viridiplantae > Streptophyta > Pinopsida > Cupressales > Cupressaceae > Cunninghamia > Cunninghamia lanceolata. The sequence goes on along the minus strand of BSBN01001265.1, from coordinate 821,556 downwards.
ATGATGAATCAGAACTAGAAAGCAAATCCAGAAATGAATGGGTGTTTATTGCCATCAAGGAAGAAGATTCAATATCCTCTGAATCTGTCAATCACAAGGTTGTGGAAAGAGCTTTGGCTGCTCAAGTGGAAGAAAAGGATGATTGGGTTATTGATAGTGGATGTTCTCACCATATGACTGGTGACAAGAATAAGTTCTTAGATTTGGAAAGGTATGAAGGAGGAATGGTAAAGTTTGGTGACAATTCTGCTGGCAGAATCAGAGGTAGGGGAACTATTTCCTTTGATGGAAAGAGCAAAACAGGTAATGTACTATATGTTGAAGGATTGAAGCACAATATTCTCAGTGTTGGTCAGTTAGTGGACAAAGGCTATGATCTCCGATTCAAGAATGGAAAATGCAGAATCTTTACAAGCTCCGGAACTGAAATTGCATCCGGTGCTCAAACAAAAGGTAATATCTTTCATCTGGTTGGTTCAAGCAAAAGTTGTCTATTTGCTCAAGTTGATCAGAGTTGGTTATGGCATAGAAGAATGTGTCATGTGAATTTTGATAACATCATCAAGATAAGCAATATTCAGGCTGTAAGAGACCTTCCAAAATTGGTGAAACCTACAAATAGTTTGTGCAAAGAATGTCAGCTAGGTAAACAGAGCAGAGTCTCTTTCAAAAGCAAAGATCAGTCTTCTACCGGATTGTTGGAATTAGTACATACTGATCTCTGTGGTCCGACAAGAATCAAGAGTCTGCAAGGTGATAGATATTTCATGTTGTTAATTGATGATCATTCCCGGATGATGTGGGTTACCTTTCTAAAAGAAAAATCAGAAGCATTTGAGAAGTTCAAAATCTTCAAAGCTATGGTAGAGAATCAAACCGGATTGAAACTAAAGTGTCTAAGGTCTGATAGAGGTGGTGAATTTACATCTGGTGAGTTCATTGACTTTTGTGAGAAGCAGGGTATAAGGAGACAATTGTCTGCTCCTAGGACTCCACAGCAGAATGGAGTAGTTGAAAGAAAGAACCGGACCATCCAGGAAGCTGCCAGGACAATGATGTTGGAAGAAAATGTTCCTCAGATGTTTTGGAAAGAAGCTATCAGCACTGCAGTCTACACTCTCAATCGAGTTCAAATCAGAAACAACACCAGTAAGACCCCCTATGAACTCTGGTTTGGCATCACTCCTACTGTGAAATATTTCAGAGTATTTGGTAGCAAGTGTTATATTAAAAGAGATGAAGATCTAGGAAAGTTTGATGCTAGAAGTGATGAAGGAATTTTCTTGGGCTACTCCACTCAAAGCAAAGCATACTAGTGTTACAATAAGAGATTGAGGAAGATGATAGAAAGCACCAATGTGAAAGTTGATGAAGGAATTGAGAAGCCTTCAAGATTTTATGAGTTTGATGAAGATGATCAAGATGGTGTTCAGGTTCAAGGGACTCAATCCCCTCCGGTAAGTCAGAATCAACTTGATCTAGTAAATCAAGAAGAAGAAATAGGTCAGAATGAACCTGATCAAGGAGCAACAGTGCAGGATATTCCCAAAATTCCAAGGTATGTAAGACTAAACCACTCTGAAGATCAGATCATAGGTGACAGAAGCAAAGGTGTGCAAACTAGAAGGAATGTTGCTCAAAATCAGGATGAATGTTGTATGATTTCAAAGATTGAACCTAAAACAGTAAATGAAGCCTGCAATGATGAAAACTGGACTAAAGCAATGAAAGATGAATTAATGCAAATTGAGAAAAATCATACTTGGGATCTTGTTCCCAGACCTAGAGATAGGAATGTGATTGGAACCAAATGGGTCTTCCGGAACAAACTGAATGAAACTGGTGAAGTTATCAGAAACAAAGCTAGATTGGTCTGCAAAGGCTACTCTCAAATAGAAGGAATTGACTTTGAAGAGACCTTTGCTCCGGTGGCAAGAATTGAAGCAGTCAGATTATTTCTTGCATTTGCTACCTTCAAAGACTTCAAGGTATATCAGATGGATGTCAAGTCTGCTTTCCTAAATGGTGATCTAGAAGAAGAAGTTTACATTGAACAACCGGATGGATTTCAATTGTCTGATAATGATGATATGGTTTGCAAGTTGAAGAAAGCATTGTATGGACTAAAGAAAGCCCCAAGAGCATGGTATGAAAGGTTGGATAAGCATCTTGTGCAGATTGGATTCAACAAAGGTACTGCTGACAGTAACTTATATTTCAAAATTGTTCATGAAAACATTTTGATTGTTGAAGTGTTTGTGGATGATATCATTTTTGGAGGAAGAGATAGTATGTGCAAAACTTTTGCAAATCAGATGAAAAGTGAGTTTGAAATGTCTATGCTTGGTGAAATGAATTTCTTCTTAGGTCTGCAAATTACTCAAACAAAGAAAGGAATCTTCATTTCTCAGACCAAATATGTGAAAGAATTGTTAAGGAAATATGGTATGGAAGATTCAAAACCAATGAACACTCCCATGGCAACCGGATGTAAGTTGAGCAAAGATGATGACTCCCCAAAGGCAGATCAGACAAAGTATAGATCAATGATTGGTGGATTGTTGTATCTCACTCAGACTAGACCAGATATAATGCAGGCTGTTGGTCTTGTGGCAAGATTCTAGGCTGATCCTAGAGAATCTCATGTTATGGCAATCAAAAGAATTTTTAGGTACCTGAAAGGAACAGTTGAGTATGGTCTATGGTACTCTAGAGATCCGGATTTCTCTCTTCATGCTTACACAGATGCAGATTGGGCAGGAGATGTGGATGACCGGAAGAGCACTAGTGGTGGAACATTCTTTTTGGGGAAGAGATTGGTTTCTTGGCTAAGCAAGAAACAAGATGCAATATCTCTGTCTACAACTGAAGCAGAATACATTGCAGCAGCAGGTAGTTGCACTCAAATCTTATGGATGAAGCAGATGCTAAGAGACATTAAAGTTGAATATGAGGAGCCTATCACAATTTTCTGTGATAATTCAAGTGCAATTAATATTTCTAAGAATCCGGTATTGCATTCTAAGACTAAGCACATATCTATCAAGTTTCACTTTTTGAGAGAACAAGTGAACAAGGAAGAAGTCAGATTGGAGTATGTTCCCTCAAAGGATCAGATTGCAGATATCTTTACTAAACCTCTTCCCAAGGACTCTTTTGAATATCTCCAGGAGAAGTTAGGGGTCATGGCCCCTCCGGTGATGAACTAGGATGCGGTGATGTGCATCAGTCCAGTGGATATCACAGTCATATCTTGTGATCCGGATTGATGATGGGGAGCTACAACTAAGTGGGAGCAGCTGGTATGATTCTGATGTATGAGAATTGCAAGTATGAGCCCTTTGCCATTGATGTCAAAGAGGGAGAGAAGACATGTGAAAAACAAGTGGTTGATGATCAAAGGGGGAGCAGTAAAGGAAGAGAAGACATGTGAAAAGTTGTTATTGATAGGGGGAGCTGTGACAGAAAGGAGAAGTTCTTGTCTTGATGGTTTTTCACATCATATGTTGCCATCAATGACAAAGGGGGAGATTGTTGCAAGTATGAGGTGAGCCAGTGTTGTCATTGATGTCAACATACTCATATTGCATTGACAAGAAGGATTGGATGAGCTGTGTGCTGAGGATATTGAGAAAATTAGCCTCAGTCAGGAACAGTGAAGAACCGTGATGAGAAGAAGGCAAATGTATTGTATAGGTTGAGAACCGGAGGATGCGGATTAAAGGGTTTGTAGATATAAGTCTTGAGATGCTTCAGTTAAGATTTCAGAGGTCCGCATGAAGATCTGAAGGAGTTGTGGCTGTCGGTGTAGAACCGGTTACGGCAAGTATGCAGAGGTGACAGAGGATCACAAAAAGGTCCGGTGAGGTCCGGAACTGTATAATCCTAATCTGCGGATTGGAAGGAGTCTTTGGGATGTCCTTGTGATGTGCCATCTCAAGTTGTGTATGATTTGGAGGTCCGGAAGTACCTCTTGCATTATGACAGTGGCGACAGACAATGTTCTTGAAGTTCTGGATAAGGAAGAGAAGAGATTCCAGTAAGTAAAGAAAGTGCGGATGTACCTGGTCATTCAGGCAGGCTTGTGAAGGTTCTTGGATCATGTTGAGGTTGTGTTGTTGGTCCGCATTGATAGTAGAGCCCGGAATTGAAGTTATTCTTCCGGATGAAGTTCTTGCTCTGTTTAGCCGACCGGATGAGTTGTTCATCCTGCGAATGTTCTTGTGGTGGCCGACCGGATGTGTTATTCATCTTGCGGATACTCTTATGGTTGTTTGCCGACTTAGATGTTTGTTCCTAAGTCGATGTCTTGTATAAATAACAGTTTGTGAGTTCATTTCGAAGTGTGGATTGTGTGGATGAGTGTGGCATAGCGAATAGAAGTGCGAAAGGCAGAGCAGAGGTTTTTGGGCTTAAATGGAACTGATCCGGACATGGTAGAGATGTCATTCTCTAGTTCAAGATTGTGATTCTTATCACTTTGTAGATAGTGTGTCTCCTTGTAGGCAGTGGGCCTCTTTGTGAGCAGTGTGCTCGGGCAGTGAGCCCTAATTGGCAAGTGCCATTCTTTTTCTTATTCTTCTAACAGAGAATAATCCTTGGGTTAATCACCCCGTGGTTTTTCCCTTAACCGGGTTTTCCACGTCAAAATCTTGGTGTTCAATGTGTTGATGTTTATCTGCTCTTGTGTTTATGTATTATGCTTTCATGGATGATTAATTGATATGCTGTTAACTAACAACGAAGAATCAAGTGTTTGAAAGAACAAGAAGTTTTATACAACTGATTCACCCCCCCCCTCTCAGTTGTATGCCTTAAATCCAACAGTGAGATACATTGGATGATGATTATTGATGTGATTATGAGTTCATTATGTGGAATTATTATTTGAGGATGATTATGAGACATTAGATAGAAAATGCAATTTTAAATCTTAATTATGTTAGGAATGATTAATGTTGTATGCAATGACATGACTTTAATTTTAGTTGCTTTGGCTATGATCTATCTATGATGTGATTGACCGCTTGATCTAGTTGCGCAGGTTATATTCCCAGGCCACAGGAAATTAGAGGCAGTTTTCACACATATGTAATTCCCTATAAAACTGATCCATTCCCAAGAGGGATGAGGATCACGTTTGATCGGATGATGTTTTCGTACATGCTTGATTTATTTATTTGGCCTAGTTCACCCTTTTTAAATTGATTTATATCATGTGTTGTAAAATTTATATTTTGATTTACACCATTTGGTGTTATTTTATTTATGGGCCATTTAAAGTGATTTTATACCTCCCTAGGTGTTTATTAGAGTTCCAAACTTACCCTAGGTGGTAACCCTAGGGCTTAGGGTCCATTTGGACTTACTAAACCCTAGGGTAACTCACTTCTAGTCACTCTAAACTTGGGTTTAGTAAATGTGACGAAATTTGAAAATGGCTAAGGGTGGGAGATGAGTCATGCCTTGGAAAAGGCCCATCTCCCTTCCCAAAGCTTGGGGATCTCTCCACCAAGAAGACTCAGGAGCTCTTCAATTCCCCCAAGTGTGTGGGATCTCCCTCCAAGACTCACACATGTGCGAGAGCATCTTGGAGGGAGATGGCTCTCTTGGAGAATTAGAGGATGCCATCTAGCATCCCTTATCCTCATGGAGTCTTGAGGAGAGTTGCCACCTCTCCACTTGGTCTCTCACACATGTGTGAGAGCACAAGTGGATAAGGTGAGGGTTTGAATGGATTAGAGGGTGACACTTGTCACCCTCACACTCCTCCCTCACAAGTGGCATGGGATGAGGAAGGAGAAGGTGATAAGTGTCACCTTCTCATTCCTCAAGGCCAAATTTGAAGGCCTATTTTATCTCCTCTTGGAGAGGAGTTGGGGGTTCTTATTTTTTTGAAATTTCTTTCTATCTTTGGGAGGTTTTGGGAGTGTTGGAGAAATCTTGGAGGCTTGGAAACTTGTAGAAGTGTGGGCTCTTCTTCAAACATGCTTCCATTGTAGGGCTTTTCAAGGTAAGCTCCATGGCAATAGCCATTTCCCTATGCATGTTTTTTATTTTAGTGTATGTGATTGAAAAATTATGTTGGTTGTTATTTTCATTTTTTGGTGGGTTTGGGTGTTGGTGAGAGCATCTCCATTGGAGAAAAGGCTCAACTCGTATGGGGTGGGGGAGAGTGACCCTCCTCAAGGTCACCTCCTTGTGTTGTTCTATTTATAGCCTTGAGGGCATTCTATGGATTTGGGAGCATTTTGATTTGGCATGAGTGCCATAGTGATTCTTTGAGTATTGTGGAGAAATTATTTTGGCTTGAGGCCTTGAGTTATTGTGATTTTTTGGAGTTCTTGGGGTGACCTCTTGAGTTGAGGAGTCCACTCCCCTACCCCCTCCAAACTCATTTTATTGAGTTTTGTTATGTGCAGATCCTTGGGAGTAATTTTTGTGTATTTGGAGTTTTCATTGTTGTGGTGTGTTTGTGAAATAGTGTGATTTCTACCTCCCTAGCTCGGGGGTGACCCACTAGCGGGTCTATGGTAGGGAGGAGGGCGATTTGCATGGCCTTGGTTTCCCCTTTGTGTTTATGTTTTGCAGGTCATTGTTGGAGTTTGGAAATTTGAAGAAAAGTTTATTTCAACACTTTCTATATTATATGTGTTGGCTGGTTTTTTGAAGCCATGGCCTTGGAGGCCTTATTGTTTAAGTTGTAAAGATTATTGTACTCCCATTTTTATTGTTGTTGAAATAGAAAGTTTTAATGTGAAATACTCCTTATTGTGACTCCTATGGTGTTTATTAAATGGTTGTTTGTGCCTATGTGTTTGTTGAAAGTTTGACAAAAGAGATCTGATACTTGCTGTCCATTTATATTAGAAAAAAAAGGATGTTAAAATGCCGATGTTGTTGAATTCTACAATAGAAAAACAAGTAGAGTAGTCCCTTTGAAATGGGCTTTAGAAATAAAAGAATTTGTTGTTCAAACTATATTTTATGCTCACATAAAATGAAAATAGGATTGTATATTTACTGCTTTATAAAAAAAATAGTTGTAGGAAGAATATTCATTTCCAAATGAGAATATGTGATCTTGTTTTAATTAATTTTTTGTCAAAAGAAAGGAGAAGAAATAAAAATAGTATTGTTGTATATTTGTTTTTCAAAGAAAAATAAATATTGCTGGTCTATTTAATGACCCAAATTTGGTTTATATTGACTCAATTTTGTTTATATTTTTCCTTGAAGAATAGTATATATATATATATATATATATATATATATATATATATATATATACACAGTTTAAGCAACAGTTATATATATATTTACATAGTATATAAGTATATATGTTCTGATTTAAGCATATTTAAAATTGTTGCTTAAACTCTGTGTGTGTGTGTGTGTCTATATATATATATGCCTGAATAGTAATAACATTGTTTAAAACATTATTCAAAAGCCAAGTGTTATCATTTGTATATTGGATAAAAAAAAGATTTGAAATGAGATTTTTGGTTGAACAGACCAGAACCCTACTCGTACTAGGGTTTATGTTTAAATTGAAAACAAAAAAAAACTTACAGTGGACGGCAGCCTTGGGCCACCACCCATTGATCTTGCAACACAAAACGGGGTGTGGGTGGAGGAACGGCCTCATCCCCACACCCCCCCATCCTTGCTCCCTGTTTTCCCTTAACACAGGCCGCGGCGGTAATCTGTATATGGGCCGTCAGCCCTATTCTCCAACATGCCTCTGTCGCCAATCCATAGTTAAACCTACATTTTGTGACCTTTTTTGTTAACAGTCAAAAAATATATATGTATTATATATATATGTACTTTTACACTTCTAGTATTATTTCCATTGTGTATATATTTATTCATATATATGTATATACACACATATGTGTATATAAATATATATACAAATAGATATATATGTTTTAAAAAAAAGGAAGAGAAACCCTATGGGGTATACTCAATAAATATACCTCTGTGTATTTTCCATGGTGGTCATAGAGGAGAAATTTTCAACCTGCAAAAGTGAAAACAAAATAATAGAGGGGCAAAATGAAAAGGAAACAAAATGGAAAGACAAAGTAAAAGAATAAGATAGAGATTACTAGGGTTAGGGCTCTTTTTAGCAAAACAATAAAATATTGAGATAGGGCTTAGTTGGAGGATGAGAGGGAAATAGAATTGTTATTTTATTTAATTCTATTTTTGTTTCCATGTGCACGGGAAACTAAGTTTCCCTCTCTTTTGCTTTTAGGCTTTTTTATTTATTTTTGCTTCTCCTTGTGCTTTTATATGAGTTGAATTAATTAATTCTTTTGGGGTTTGGATTTTTATTTCCATGGGAATTTATTCTAGTGCGAATGAGATTTTGGATTTAAATGGGATTCCTTATCCCTTTGCTAGTTAATTTTTTTGACACCTCTAATTATTGTCTAGTGCATTTTAATTAAATTTCATTGGGGAGACCTTGTTAATTTAATTATTTTAATTGATCGATTTTATTATTTTGTGGGGAGAGATGTTTTGATTTTTCCCCTTCTACATTTTTAACTTGAGTTAATTAATAAATATAATTATTGTGATTATATTTATTAAATGACTTAATTATGGATTTTTTTTAATTTGGTCATTTATTTAAATTTGAATTTATATTTTGAGGAGTGGTGAATTTTTGTTTGACCTTAGAAATTATTTAATTTATTCTTATACTTTATTTATTTAATTCATTCTATGCTTTATTTATTTAATTTTTGCCTTAATTATTTTCACGGGGAATTCTCGTTAAATATTTATTTTAATTATTGAAAACACGTTATGCTATTGGATTTTTCCTAGAGTTTAGGGTGTTATTTTTATGCCATTTTTGTGACTTTCATTTAATCACTCCATTTCATCATATGACCATCATACCTTTGGATGCGTTATTATATTTGATTTTAATTAAGCATTAGAGTTAGGGTTTGATTTCGATTCAGTTGAGATCATCTCATTCACCTAGGAAACTTAGGGTTTGAATTAAATATGTTCTAACCCTAGAAGCGGCGCACATCATGTCACCTAACCCCCTAGTCGGCTATCATCATGTAGGGGATTATGTAGGAAGGCACACTTTCTTGAGTATCGATTGACATGTTTACGCCTTATGCGTATTGCCACCGAGCACGTAGATGCGTGCTAGGGGGTTTCTAGGGACATGTGGAAAAGTTTTTGATATTCTGTGTCATGACCACATGACAAATGTGGACATGACACGTGTCTTGCATGTTGTGACCGTAAGGGAAATGTGGGTATGATGTATCAGAGCCCAAGTTTAAACACTGGGCTTGTTTGGGCACATTATTATTTCCACAATTTTAATTAATTTGTGAATACCTCATTTTTGTAGGATGCCTCCCCAATGAGTTAGGCGAGCGCATTCACGCCACACTGAGTCCGCTGAGGTGCATAGTGATTCTTCAACCGAGGGTCAGGCACTGCAGGCCCCACAGGCACCACCAACACCACAGGCCCTACCTATACCAAATATTGGGCCATAGATATTATAGGTGCTTCATACAGTATTAGATAGGCTACCACCGACTGCAGTTGCACCGCGCATAGAGCCACATGCTGAGCCCCGCATTGATCCACAAGAGGAGCCATGCATGGAGCCACGAGCAGAGTCACGTGTGCAGCCACATGTGGAGCCCCACGTTGAGCCGCGAGAGGCACCACGTGTAGAGCCATATGTTGAGATACCAGATATGACAGCGGAGGAGGTTGGATCGGCATATAGGGCCCGTGGCAAGAGCCCTCCACGTCATGCTAGGCGTGAGGAGGTAGTGAGAGTGAAGCAAATTTTTTATAGGCCTTATGATTTTTATGCGAATGAGCCTATCTAAGGGCACCGAGATCGAGGAGACCCCATTAGGGATTTGTTGAGGCTGAATCCACCTACATTCATTGGGACTATAGAGGGAGCCAAAGCTAAGGCTTAGCTCATCAGTCTAGACAAATTCTTCATGTTGCGTCCTTACGAAGGCAACACGAAAGCACATGTGGTAGTCCACCTGTTGTGAGATGCAATAGCTACTTGGTGGTGCACTAAGGATTGCAAGCACCGTTTATCATTAGACACACTCACATGGGAGACTTTCATTGAGTACTTCAATGTGCGATATTTATTAGATCACTATAGATAGTGTCGCATAGATGAGTTTCATGATCTTTAGAAGAGAGGGCTTACTATTGCTCAGTATGAGGGCAGGTTCACCGAGTTGTCTCGATATGCAGAGTTTCTCCATGATGAGAAACTCCTGGTTCATAAGTTTATTAGAGGGTTGGACCATAGCATAGCAGGGCCTGTACGCATGGTAGACCCCCAAACATCGAGTGATGCTATCGAGAAGGCATACATAGCTGAGGAGATACAGGGACAAGGGCAGAGTTCACGCCCTCAGTTTCAGGATTGTGGGCAGCAACAGCATCAACAGAGTTACTGTAGACCACCACCACCACCTTAGAGAGGAGGGTTTAGTTCCACATCTTTACCTCTTAGGCCTCCACAATGTTGGGAATTAAGGTGTTTCAACCTTTGCAAATTCCTAATGTTGTATTTATTTATCCCATGTTGAGTTGGCATAGTCAGCACCTTGTGTATATGTAGCAGGGTAAATTTTGATGACTTTGACAGCCGCGGTTTCCCCCTTGAATAATTAACGAGGGTTTAGGGGCAGCTCCCTCAAGACATTGACAGTAGGAGATCCACCAATGCTTATGTTTTTACACTATTTGGTGGTGCTTTTAGTTGGATGAGTAAGCGACAATCAGTTGTTTCTTTGTCCACGATAGTGCTTTGTCCACAATAGAAGATAAGTATATGGCAGCAACTCATGCTTGTAAGGAAGCCATTTGGCTTAAGAGATTGTGTTCAGATATTGGTGTTGATGCAGGTCAGATCACGATCAGTTGTGACAGTCAGAGTGCAATTTGCCTTGCGAAGAATCCAACTTTTCATGCTAGAACAAAGCACATTGATGTTCAGTTTCACTTCGTGCGAGACATGGTTGAGGATGGAAAGGTAAATTTGGAGAAGGTAGATACTTTGAAGAATGTTGCAGATGCATTGACGAAACCAGTGGGCACAGAGAAGTTTAGATGGTGTTCGGAGTCTATGGGCCTCTTGGCCCCTAGCAGTTAAATCTTGTCATTGGTTTTGACCCTTGCAAGGTGTTTGACAAGTGGGAGAATGTTGGGAATTAAGGTGTCTCAACCTTTGTAAATTCCTAATGTTGTATTTATTTATCCCATGTTGAGTTGGCATAGTCAGCACCTTGTGTATATGCAGCAGGGTAAATTTTGGTGACTTTGGCAGCCACGGTTTCTCCCTTGAATAATTAATGGGGCTTTGGGGGCAGCGCCCCCAAGATAGGGTCAAGGGGCGTAGCCCCTTGCGGGGTCCAGGGGTAGCGCCCCTGGCGCGCTCCCTATCATGGTACAGGACGGGGTTGAGGGGCAGCGCCCTCATGGGGGCTCAGGGGCAACGCCCCCGAAACCTCAAACAATTTTTAATTAATGACAAGTGTCAGTGAGTATCTTTGCGCAAGAGAAATGCATCTTTGGGCAGTCAAGGGAGGTTATGACATGTAAGAGGAATATGATATTTTTAGTCAGTGTATGATGGATTCTCTGACAGGGGTAAGGTACGTAAGAGCATCTGTCATAACCTATCTTGGGACTAGGCACCCACTTTGGGATGGGATGTTGGACAAGTGTCCTTAGGCGTGGGTTTTGGGGCATGAGTCCAAGATGGACGCCCATCTCTAGAAGGTTCCATATTTGCCTTGTAAACTCTATATAAATAGGTGCTTGGATGGGAGATAGATAACTTTGGTACAAGTACTATTATGCTGCCAGAATATCTTTAGATTTGACATTTGAAGACTCCTGAAAGAGCATTGGCTCTGAAACTGTATTGTAATCTGTTATTGTTTATTGTAATACATTTGAGCTATGTTTTGGAGTGTCGAGTTTTTCACCTGTAAGGGTTTTCCCCACGTATATCTTGTCTCTCTCTTTTGTCTTCTTTCTGGTTCTTGTGTTTTGCTGCAATATCTCATGTTAATGTTTTAACATTGCTGTAATAGTTAGGATAAGGTTGAATTTGCATAGCCCTCTCCTCATTAGATTAGTGTAGGAAGCATTTTTTGCACACCTAGCTTCCTTTCACATAGCAGCAGCAGAGATCTAGGGTACACGGGGGTCATAATCAAGGTTGGCAGCAGTAGGGCCTGTGCAAGGATCAGAGGCAGCAAGGACCACTTGTGGGACCCGCGAGGTCACAGCAGTTCTATAGGGGTTCACAGGGGTCCACTGGTCGATCTAGACAACAGTAGAGTAGTAGGACTCAGACTGGATAAGTACAGGCTAGGGGCCCATGCTATGTGTGTGGTGGAGTGGGACATCTAGCCAGAGAGTGCCCATAGGGCTTTACAGCAGGGGAACAACCTCATGTAGGAGGATCAGAGCAGACAGTTGGAGATGTGGGTAGGTCCCACCATATGTTTGCAGTGGTTGATAACTGCCAGGTTAATTTTTAGACCTCAGGTATGATTGGGGGTGTCCCCATTTCTATTCTTTTTGACTCTGGCGCTACTGACTCTTTCATATCTCCATCGTTAGTGGAGCATTGTAGGCTAGTGGCCTCTAGGCAGGGCGACAAGTGGGAGGTTGAGTTGGCCTTAGGGGCCAAGATGACAATAGATGTCTTAGTCCACAACTGTGAGATATCTTTGGGACCCTTTACTACAGTATGTGACCTTGGAGTTATAACATTAGGTTCCTACTATGTGGTTTTGGGTATGGACTAGCTTGCGGCTCATAGAGCCAAGCTAGATTGTTACCAAAAGGTGATTATCTACTTAGATGATAATGGTACATCAGTTGAGGTAGTGGGCATTCAGAAGCCCACATCAATTTGTATGATATCTGCTCAGCAGCTTAAGCACTGCATGCAGAAGGGATGCTAGATGTTCGCTATTACAGTTAGTGACATATCAGAGGATGAGCTTAAGGCATCATTAGATGACCACCCCATCTTGAGAGAGTTTGCTGATGTGTTTCCAACAGAGTTACCGGGGATGCCACCCCATCGTGAGGTAGACTTTCATATTGATCTAGTGCTAGGTGCCGAGCCAGTGTCTTGTGCACCCTACATGATGACCACTCATGAGCTCACAGATCTCAAGTTGCAGCTTGAGGACTTGCTCGAGAAGGGGCACATCTAATTGAGCGTTTCACCTTGGAGCCCTCTGGTCATTTTCATGAAGAAGGATGGGTCTCTTTGTTTATGCATGGATTATAGGTAGTTAAATAAGGTGATGAAGAAGAACCATTACCCTCTGCCCAGGATTGATGATCTCTTCGATTAGATGCAGGGAGCTAGGGTGTTCTCTAAGATTGACCTAAAGTCTAGTTACCATCAGTTGCGTATCACAGAGGTGAACATCCATAAGACTACCTTCCAGACTCGATATGGCCACTATGAGTTCACTACCGTCCCCTTCGGCTTGACGAACACCCCTGCAATGTTCATGAGTCTCATGAAACGGGGTGTTCCATACCTACTTGGATTGGTTCATGATTATTTTTCTTGATGACATATTGATCTATTCACAGAGTGAGGAGGAGCACGAGGAGCACCTACATCAAGTTTTGCAGTGTTTGAGGGAGCAGAATCTTTATGGGAACTTGGTGAAGTGTGCATTTTTTAGGACAGAGGTACAGTATTTAGGGCACATCCTATCTAGCGATGGTATAATCTCTGTAGATCCATCAAAGATCAGGGCTATTAGAGATTGACCAGCACCCACCAGTGTGATAGAGGTCAGGAGTTTTATGGGGTTAGTTAGTTATTATCGTAGATTTGTTGAGGGTTTCTCTCAAATAGCGCACCCCATCACTTCCCTTTAGTGAAAAGGGAAGAGTTTTCTATGGACTGAGCAGTGTGAGAAGGCCTTTGGGGTCCTCAAGGAGCATCTTACTAGCTCTCCCATTTTGACGGTTCCTGATCTAGCAGTGGATTTTATGGTTTGCACAGATGCACCACTTGAGGGTTTGGGAGTCGTACTTATGCAAGGTGGTAGAGCGATCACGTATGAGTCACAAAAGCTCAAGACCCATGAGATGAAATACCCCACTCATGATTTAGAGCTCACAGTGGTGATTCATGCTTTAGTTCCTTGGAGACATTTCTTATTGGGTCGTCACTTTGAGATTTATTTAGATCATCATAGCCTTCAGTACATATTCACACAACTGAATTTGAACTTCTATTAGCAGCGTTAGATGGAGTTTCTTTGTGAGTACGACTTTGATGTCCACTACATCAAAGGGAAGGAGAATGTGGTTGTTGATGCATTGAGTCAGAGGAGCCATTAGATCCTAACCTTGACTCTGAATGTGGACTTGAAAGGACACATTATTCAACATCTACTTGAGGATGAGTGTTTTCTTAAGGTGCAGCAAGAGATCCAGTCATAGAGGGCTCTGGTGGGCAAGTTTGTAGGATACTCACTTGAGGCAGATGGGTTACTTCGTCATTAACAGTGCATCTATGTACCCCACGTAGGAGACCTGTGTTCAGTAATGTTAGCAGAGGCTCATAGAGCACTATATGCAGCACATCCAGGGGTGAAGAAGATGCATGCCGACTTATGACAATTGTACCATTGGGCGGGTATGAGATGGGATATGAGATGGGATATTGTAGAGTTTGTTGCTCAATGCCTTGAGTGCGAGGGGTCAAGGCCGAGCATCAACATCCAGCGGGTCTTTTATACCCTCACGAGATACCTAAGTGGAAATGGGACACCATTTCCATGGATTTCATTATTAGTCTTCCTATGTCTTCACGTTGCCATGACGCCATCATGGTGACAGTTGACAAGTTGACCAAGGTGGCATATTTCTCACCTGTACACCTGACGTACAATGCACCAGCAGTGGCGAGAGTATTCTTGGATGATATTGTGAGATTACATGGGGTACCTTGCTGCATCATTTCTGACAGGGATTCAGTGTTCACTTTAGCCTTTTGGAGGGCTTTGCAGCAGGTGTTGGAAACACAACTCAACTTTAGCTCTACTTATCACCCTGAGATAGATGGACAGACAGAGCGGGTGAATCAAGTTTTTGAGGACATGCTCCATATGTATGTTATGGACCATCAGTCTAGATAGGAGGAGTATCTATATCTGGTTGAGTCTGCCTACAATAATGGGCATCACAGCTCATTGGGTATGCCTCCTTTTCAGGCTTTATATGGCAGACCATGCAAGACACCATTGAGTTGGGATTGGATAGAGGACAGATTTGTCATTGGTCCAGAGTTGGTTCAGGATATGGAGCAGTAGGTCACACTGATTAGGCAGAGACTTCAGGAGGCACAGGATAGACAGAAGAAGTATGTTGATGCTAAGAGACTAGATCAGAGCTTCTCAGTTGGTGAAAAAGTATTCCTTAGAGTGCGGCCACACAAGAGTCCAATCTGTTATGGAAAGGGATCTAAGCTCACACCATAGTCTGTTTGACCTTTTGAGATCATGGAGTGGATAGGACCTGTAGGCTACCATCTAGTTGTTGGTTTTGCTTCTGAATCAGCATTAGGGTTTGCCACTTCTAATGCACAGGCAGATTCAGCCAACTAAATACAAGAGGTTGCGTGCGCTGCCTCCCCTTCACTTCTGGTTCTGCCGCACCAAGGGGGGTATCCCTATAACTCAAGATGTAACCTTGACTAGCTCAAAGATAGAAAGATCTAACTTGACAATAACAGGCAGAATACTCTCATGTATGGACCAAGATCTGCATGATAGATCACAAGGCTGGCAACATTCTTGGACATGATGTCTGGTTGGGTATGAGAGCATGCAGGGGGTTCCTAATCCTACTCCTACAACTAACAAATGGAAGTATGAAATGTTTTAGTTTGAAATTTGGATGCAAAGCTGGACATGGTGTATAACACAAGAACACAGCATGATTGGTGCCTATCCAGGGCTTGGAGTCGGTAGACATACACCTGTGAATGATCAGCATGAATAGCTAAAACTGGATTTCAGGGGGATACACATGATATCTGCCTTACAGATATCTCCCAATGAAGAGTGTTAGGTTATCTCTACTTATGGCATCCCTACTGTAGTATACCCTTCCCAATGTTCAACCTGAAAATAGTTTAATCTACCCCTTGAGCAGAAGTTAAAAGATCAGACATTCAACATAGGAATTCTATGCTCTAGAATCTAAACATTACCCAAATATCCAGATTCAGAAGAAGAATACATGCAATACTGGAGACAGAATTAACACAACACATGCTAAGATAGCATTACTCATATAAGATTAACCATGAAATCAGTGGATTCATGCCAAATCGTACAACAGGAGATACATAAACTCACAAGTTAAACTGTACAAAGCAACCAGATCAGCTGGTTTTGAATTACAGAGCCAAAAATCCTCCGCTTTCAACAACCTTGAATGAATAACACCGTCTGCCTTATATAGCAAGAGGGTGTATTCAGCATTAACTACCAGGTTGACCAAAAAGCCCGCCAGATACACAGTATCATAAAAATGGCGCTCAAACACATTACCAGATTGGCGCCCAAACATGAATGCAGCAGGTAGGGGAGGAGACAGGAAGATATCTCGAGCCCTGCGCCACTGTCCGCTGATGTACACCTTCAATCGGGTACCAGATCCGCCCATACCTCTGCAACCTTCGCCATTAATGGCGCACCAACCCGCGGCCTCGGGAAAACGTCAAACAGTCGATCGCAACCATTTCCCGCCGAGATTCATCATCATGATATTTGAAAATGCAGGATATCAATTATCCCACATGCACCCCGTAGCAACCTCTTTAACACTTTATATACTAGGTCATGAGCATATATGATGTCGGTGCTTTTGCTCCTGCCGACACTAGTATAAGACTTCATCATCATCATCCTCCAGCAGCATGATATCCTGTTGCTTGAAATATCAGCCTGACGTCAGCATCATATTGCAATATAACTGCATGATAATCGCCTTCATCCGCACAACCGGATCCATCGGAGGAACATCCTCCTGCTGAGCTTATACCAAAAGTCTGGCCGATGAACATCCTGATGACATCATCATCATATCCTGCTGACGTCATCATCATATCTACCTACTGCGCACCTCCTCATATCCGGATGACGTCATCCTCATGTTTGCAAATATCGGGGGATCTCCACAAGATGATCTGTGTTAGAAATATGACCCCCCCGGACCTTGATGACGTCATCATCATATTAACATCAGGATGATATTCGGAAGACAACCGGATATTTGGAAATATCATCCTGATGTACAAATATCAGGTTGCACTGTAGCTCCACTATAAGATCGGGGTGATAGATGAATATGATGATGCTTGAAAAGATCACCCCCCACTAGATAATGCACGAAGCCGGCAGGCGGATATCTCCTCGATATCAGCATCATCATGACGCTGGAACAAACATACACCCGAGTGATATTCAAAAATGAAAACATCACCCCCTCCTTCAGAAATATCATGATGCAGATAGGCAGAGAAAAAGATATCACCCTGATATAAGGATGACGTCAGTATCATCAGGATGACAAAACAACGAACAAGAAGTGATACAACATCATCAGGATGATATTGACTAAGATCATCCTGACGTTCAAAATATGATGACCCCAGTGAATATCGGGTCGCACTTAGAACTCTTCAACAACATCATCAGGATGATCATAACCAAGATCACCCGATGATAAAAATATCACCCCGGCGAAATATCATGAAGGCAGAAAATATGATGACCCTCGCAAGCAACACGGTGATAACTGGAAATATGATGATGATGATGACGACCCTTAGAAAAAACAAGTCAGGTCGAACAACTCAAAGAATAACCCCTTCAGAATATCAGGGCAACATCATCATCATGTTTGGGCAAGGTGATAAATGGAAGATCACCGAATACTTGAGAAATCACCCCCGCAAGCAAATCAGGGCGCACCGTAGCTTATTAGCAGGATCAGGATAATAACCAAACATCACCCGATAGTGAAATATGATGATGACGATGAGAAACCGGTCGACGGAGAACATGATGATGCTGACCACCATCGAACCAAACATGATGATGATGACCTCCTCCTCAGGAAAATATGATGCTGCAGCTGAAAAATGCTGAGGAGGTCCAACACTTAGAACATTTTTTGGATACTTAGGGAAAGTGCCTGCATGAAAATTGCTCAAAAAACTGCCAGTCAATTCAGGCACTAACACTAGTGTTGCCACCTAGCCTGTCGCATATCGACAATGTTTTTCATGTTTTTGTATTACGGTGATATATATCTAATTTATCTTATGTATTGGATTGAAGTGCTCTACAGGTAGAGGCGAACGGGTAGTTAGCTTGGAGCCAATTCATATATTGGCTTGTCGGACGCTGGGCCTTCGAGGTCAAGAGATGGACTAGGTTAGGGTCCAGTGGGATCATTATGATGAGGTCACAGTGACTTGGGAGGATGCAGCTAGTTTGAGGGCACTCTATCCTCACCTTTTTCATGACTTCTAGGAGCAAGTTTGGTCTTAGGGGGGAAGGATGTGAGGCCGATTTATTTCACTTCCCTATTTTGATCATGTTACATTATAGTTGGTGACATTATCAGACATTTAGAGACTATTGTTTTCCATTATGCAGATTTAGACTATATCTCCTAATTTTTGGATTAGAATTAATTAGTCATGTGGTGATTTGATTAGATCATATTTTGATTCTATTATGTTGTTAGACATGTGAGATACATTGGATGATGATTACTTATGTGATTATGAGTTCATTATGTGGAATTATTATTTGAGGATGATTATGAGACATTAGATAGAAAATGAAATTTTAAATCTTAATTATGTTAGGAATGATTAATGTTGTATGTAATGACATGACTTTAATTTCATTTGCTTCGGCTATGATCTATCTATGATGTGATTGAGCGCTTGATCTAGTTGCACAGGTTATATTCCCAGGCCACAGGAAATCAGAGGCAGTTTTCACACATATGTAATTCCCTATAAAACCAATCCATTCCCAAGAGGGATGAGGATCACACTTGATTTTCGTACATGCTTGATTTATTTATTTCGCCTAGTTCACCCTTTTTAAATTGATTTATATCATGTGTTGTAAAATTTATATTTTGATTTACACCATTTGGTGTTATTTTATTTATGGGCCATTTAAAGTGATTTTATACCTCCCTAGGTGTTTATTAGAGTTCCAAACTTACCCTAGGTGGTAACCCTAGGGTCTAGGGTCTATTTGGACTTACTAAACCCTAGGGTAACTCACTTCTAGTCACTCTAAACTTGGGTTTAGTAAATGTGACGAAATTTTAAAATGGCTAAGGGTGGGAGACAAGTCATGCCTTGGAAAAGGCCCATCTCCCTTCCCAAATCTTAGGGATCCCTCCACCAAGAAGACTCGGGAGGTCTTCAAGACCCCCAAGTGTGTGAGATCTCCCTCCAAGACTCTCACACACGTGTGAGAGCATCTTGGAGGGAGATGGCTCTCTTGGAGAATAAGAGGATGCCATGTGGCATCCCTTACCCTCATGGAGTCTTCAGGAGAGTTGCCACCTCTCCACTTGGTCTCTCACACGTGTGAGAGCACAAGTGGATAAGGTGAGGGTTTGAATGGATTAGAGGGTGACAGTTGTCACCCTCACACACCTTCTCCCTTGCCAGTGGCATGGGATGAGGAAGGAGAAGGTCACAAGTGTCACCTTCTCATTCCTCAAGGTCAAATTTGAAGGCCTATTTTATCTCCTCTTGGAGAGGGGTTGGGGGTTCTTTTTTTGAAATTTCTTTCTATCTTTGGGAGGTTTTGGGAGTGTTGGAGAAATCTTGGAGGCTTGGAAACTTGGAGAAGTGTGGGCTCTGTTGGTTATTTTCCTAGACTGGATGCTTGTTCCCAGTTATCCCTACAAAGTAGCCATCATTGATCAACAGGATTCCTGGGCCACGGGCCAACAGTACAAGAGATAGACTCTATAAATATCTCCTCTTCTTCTTTAGGCTCTGCACAACCTAGGGGGGTATTCCCTATTCAACATCCATGAAATGTGACTATGAACTAATTGAGATGCTGATACAAAGTAGATAAATTCTCCTTCATGTAAACCAAAACTATGGGATAAGTACAAAGGGGCTAGCTTTGGGCCTATGCTTAGTTGTGAACCAGAAGATTTTGGTCCTAAACTACTTCTAGAGTCCTAAAGGCTTGTATTTGAAGTTTGAGTTTGATTTTATGTTTGGATGCAAAACTGAGACTTTGGGTTGCAACCTAAATACAAGACTAGATTGGTGCCTATCCAGGCCTCAGAGTCAATAGACATACACATGTGAATGATCAGCATAAACATATACCAAAAACTAGATTTCAAGGGGGTTTGTTTAGCACCTGCCTTATAGATACTTCCCAAGACTAAGTATTTAGTTATCTCTGCTTACAAACATCCTTACTGCAGTACATTCCTCCCAACACTTGATCTGAAACAGTTAATCTACTCCTTGAGCAGAAGTAAGAAATCTAACATTCAATACAGTAACCTATATTCTAAAACCATAAACACCCCTTAGATGTCTAGATTCAGAAGAAGAACACACTCAATTTGGAGACAGATAACATAACACATGCAATATAGCATTACTCATTTAAATCAACATGAAATTAGTAAATTCATGCATGAGACATACAACATGAGACTCATAAACTCACAAGACATCCAGAATAGGGCCACCAATGAAGTTGTATCTTATTACAACACCAAAATTTTGTCCAGTTTTCAACCCTTTTTTTTAACAAGACTGTGCACCCAACAAATTAATTACATGACAAGTCAAAATTCTTACCAGGTACATTACATTAGAAATGGAGCCCAAAATATTGAAGGCAGTCGAGGAAAACAGAGGAGAAGGTAGGTGGGCTCGGGATCAGAGCCGCCGCTCAAAGATTTACATCGAATCAGGTAGTTGGGGCCTTAACTCCATAAACCATGTCCATGCAAAACTGCCATCAATGCTTCAGCTACCCGCATCCCTCAGAAGTGCAGCAACGGATGCATCAGAAGTTTTTCCTGCCTAAACGTGGCCGTAGATACAAAGAAATCCATCGCTGCTGCTTATTCTAAAGATAGTCGTCGATCACTCTTCCATCGCTTGAGATTAACGGCCTCAAAATACACTGAAAAGTCACCAACCATTGAAAACATGCCATGTAGGCACTTCATGCTTCTATCGCTGACTTTTCCGCCCTTCATTTTGCCTTTTTCACTCTTGTATATGCATATTCAAATGCATATACAATCACTTTTCAAATCTTTGTATATGCAGGATGCATATACATACAATAGCTAACATACAAGGCAAACTCCAAATTTGTAAAGAGTAAATTGAAATTTTAAATCGGGTCCAGGCCTTGCATGTGATTCCTTGCACATCTCAATGTATATCTGAATATACATCGCTTATACATACAAGGCGCGGATTTCAAAAATTATGAATTGGATTGGAAGAACCCTTTGAAATCTGTCTTGTATCTTTTCATTACATATCGACTTGTATATCGGCATATACAAGCGCTTTATACAACCCATGGACTTCAAATTTCATCCACTGCATTTGACTCTTCCTTCACATCTGGGTTGTATGTCATTTCTTTGTATATGCAAACACCTCTACACCTTCCCTTTGTATGCCGAATATACAAACTCATTTGTATATACTTGTGGGCCCCACCAATTGTATCTTTGTTGCCTTGTATGTTACCAAATATACAAGGCCCTTTGTATGTAGCCGATATACAAACTAGGAATATTTCCAGGAATCTGCGATAGATTCTCACTTGTATGTCTCCAATGTATGTCAAACATACATTCAATTTTGCATCCTTTCCCTTGTATATAGCCATTGTATGTCCACACATACATGCCCAATATACAAGCAGACCCTATATACAAGTAGCAAATATTCATGGGAATTTGTAAAAGATTCCCCCCTTGTATATGCAACCCGATTTGCATTAAAATGCATATAACTCAACTTTTTACCATTTTTCAAAAGCCGACTGAGATTTCATAAGCCCGCCAACATACATGACCACTTGCACATACAAAAACCTAGCATTTTGCTCATGTGTGATGGGAAAAAGTGGTAAAACATTATATGGTGGCCGGTCAACCTATGAACACTAAAGCATGAGGATAAAACATAACAACTGGGAAACCGCCATAGGAGGTCAACCTCAAAATAGGAAAAACAATGCAAGACCCTATGACTCAGAAATTTTAGGGTTTGAATGAGAAAACCTGCAAATGTTCAAGCTTAAAACCCTAGACATAAATGGGTACCAACATAGGCTCCGATTGGGGACGTGCAGGCGCAAGACTGCAGTGAGGACTAGACTACTCCAGGGTAGACCAGACAAAATGCAACAGACTATACAAGGTATGTACAAAACACTTACATCTAATTTACAGTGTGCATATAAGACATTCATCTATGAGAAATAAGCTTTAAGGAATTTACCGTGCATAGGCAATTCTAGTAGTTCACCATTGAGGGCCTGGAGGAAGTAGGAATCATCATCATGGATATTGCCAATTTGATATGGGCCAATCCATAAGGGTTCAAATTTTTCATGCTTACCCTTACCCTGGCTCCTTACATTCCACATGAGGACCAGGTCACCTATCTAAAACCTTCTCTCTGTAGCCCTTTTATCAAATAGGTACTTGACTTTTTTCTGTTTCTTAATGTTCATTTTTTGTGCTTCCCTTCTGATTTCATCTAGTTCAACCAGCTGATTCATTCTTTTAGACATTGAGTCCCCAATCTTCTCATCGTTGCCTTGGATGAATTTATAAACTGGTAGGAGGTTATTCATAGGCAATCTAGCTGCTGCACCATATACTAACTCAAAAGGTGACCTTCCAATTGCTCTTTTCACTGTCACCCTGTCAGCCCATAATGCCAACTTCAGCTTTGAATCCCAAGTCCTCTTGTTTTTATCTATCACCCTCTTGATGATTTTCATGAGACTTCTGTTGTTTGACTCTGCCAGACCATTTCCTTGTGGATGGTATGGTGATGTATGAGACAAATCAATTCCATAAGTATTGCAAAAATCAATAAATTAACCAGACCTAAAGCATATTGCATTATCTATGACCACTTTGGCTGGTACTCCAAATCTGATAACAATATTTTCTAGAATGAAATCCATCACCACTTTGCTTGTAGCTTTTTTAGTTGGAATGGCCTCAATCCATTTAATGAAGTAATTAGTAGCAACCAAAATCCAACTGTGTCCTCCACTTGATTTTTCTGAGATTTCCCCTATAAAATCAATTCCCCATTGCTGAAATGGAGCTTCTACAGTTATAGTCCTAAGGGGCAATGCACCTTCATACTTTAGCTTTCCTGAGAACCTTTGACAAGGGTCACATTTTCTTATCATTCTTTGTGCATCTGAGAAAAGAGTTGGCCACCAGTAGCCTGCTCTAAGAATTTTGTGGGCTGTAGTCTGGGTAGCATAATGTCCACCACATACTCCCTTGTGCATGTCACTTAGAATATTCCTAGCCTAATTTTCATCTATACATCTGAGTAATACACCATCAGGATTTTTCCAATATAGCTCTCCTTGAACAATGATGTATTTAATAGCATGTAGCTTCAAGGTCCTCTTCTAATTATGACTGAGATGGGAAGGACAATTCAAATTCTGCAAATAATATACTATGTCCTTATACCATTCAGATTCTGACATATTTACAACTTCGTCATGCACTACATTCACTTGGCATGCCTCTAGATTTGATTGTGTCATCAATTTTGCCAAACCTTGTCCTCTTACCAATTTTGTGATCTGTATTTCAATGTTGAACTCTTGCAATTTATTTATCCATCTGCATCTTCTTCCAATTACCTCCTGGTGAGTGAAAATATCCTTAACTACTGCATGGGGCACATATGCAATTATCTGAGAGCCTACCAAATATGGCATGAAGCTTTTGATTTCTCTAACCAGCGCATATGCTTGCTTCTCCATGATGTCATACTTCAATTCAGTAGCCTGCAATGACCTGCTAAAGAAAGTTATAGGTTGTTCAAAACCTTCTGCATTTTTCTGCAATAAACATGCATCAATAGTATGGAAAGAAGCAAATGAGAATAACTGAAATGGCTTAAAAAAATCAAGAGATTTTAGTACAGGATCCATCTTTATAGCCTCTTTTATGTTCTGAAATGATTTAGTTGCTTCATCTTCCCAATTGACAGTTGCACCCTTCTTCAACATTTTAGAGATATCTTTTGTGGTCTCTGCAAAATTAGGAACAAATCTTCTAGCAAAATTAATTTGTCCAAAGAAGGACTGAATACCTTTCACTATTCTAGGGATTTGAATATTGTCAATTGCAACCACCCTTTCAGGATCAATCCTAACTCCATCCTTGGAAACAATGTGGCCAAGCAATTTTCCTTCCACTACCCCAAAAGCACATTTCTTTGGGTTGAGTGAGATGCCATATTCTAATGCCCTAATAAAGATTTGTTCTAAGTGCATACAGTGTTGCTCCTCCTTTTTCGAATAAGTTGTCAAGTCATCCTGATACATAGCCAGGATTGAGTCAATCAATCCTGTGAAAGCAACATCCACAGCCCTCTGAAATGTAGCACCTGCATTTGTCAGTCCAAATGGCATTCTCACATATACATAGGTTCCCCATGGAGTGGTGAAGGTAGTCTTGAATTGTTCTGATTCTTTTACTTTCACCTAATTGTACCCTGAAAATATGTCCATCATGGATAAAAGTTCACAGCCAGTCACCTTCTGCAACATGGCTTCCATGTTAGGCAATGGATAATTGTCCTTTAAAGAAAATATATTCATATTTCTAATTGGAACAAGGTTGGACACCCAAGTTGAGTGTCTGATGGGCATATTTATTCCAGCCTCCCTAAGCTTCATAAGCTCTTCTTGCATCTTTGGAGCTAAAGTTGGGTTGATAGGTCTTTGTTTTTGTCTAAATGGTTTAGCTCCAGGCTTCAAAGGGATTTCATGCTGGAATAAATCCTCTCTATAAGCTTTTAAGTCCTCATATGACTAGGCAAAAACATGCTTATATCTTTTCAATAGTGCAATCAGCATACTCCTGATATGTGGCTTGAGCTGTTTGCCAATGTATACCTTCTTGGGGGAATGAGATGTCCCCAAATTTATCTCCTCCAATTCATTCTTGTCTGTTGGAGATGCCTTTGTAACAAATTGGTCCCTATTGTCAAACACTCTCTCTAAAGCGACCAGCCCTCTAGGGATTTTATTTGTCTTGAACTGAATTATCTCCTTCCCCATTAGAGTTTCTTTCCCATCCACAACTTCTACAAAATTTTGAAAATCAATTTCTTGGTTCTCATACTAATCAATGCAATGTAGAAATCTCAGCAAATCTTTGTCATCATCAAACATCTGCCAGCCACACACGTTATCTGGTACTGCAGGTCTTAGTTTAACTTCAACATTTGTAATGTCTGACAGAGTTATATCATCTGGCCTTATGGCTACATTAGCTAGAAAATCTGCCCTGACATTTTTGATCTCTCGATCTAGTTTATTAAAAAAGCATCAAACAATTCAATTGTATCCCAAATAGCATGCTTATACTGTTTTAACCTCTTATTTTTTGATGCATACTTATCTCTGACTTGGGAAACAACTAACTTTGAATCCCCAAATACTTTGAGCATCTTGACCCCATGCTTCAAAGCAACATTCAATCCTAATAACAGAGCTTCATACTTTGCAATATTATTCGTAAAGGCAAACTTCAACAAGAAAGAGAAATTTAGAAGCTTACCAACTGGAGACATAAATACAATTCCAGCACCAGAGCCTTCCTTTGAATAAGATCCATTGAAAAACATGGTCCAGAGACCCTATTGGTCCAGCTCTTGAATGCAAACATCTCTCCCTTTATCATCTAAGACAACTCTGAAATTATCACAATCGGTATCCACAAAACATATATGCTCCTCTAACTCTTGATCCTCAACTGTGTCTAGTGACCTTTCTTCTCTGATTAGTTTGACATCCCTACCATTCATAGGGATCATGGCATATGATAGATCTAGTTGCATATTCCCACCAATCAATGTTGCCCATCTTCTTGACAACAGCATGCCATACTGTGGCTTGATATCAACAAATGTTATATTCATTTTGTAAGTCTTTTTAGGATATGCTGCCAGTCTGAAATCCACATCTTTCATGATTCCAATGACTGGTACTTCTCTAGCATCCATGGTATAGCATTTCCCACATGCCTTATCTATCTTTAACCCAGCTTGCTGCATAATAGTGAAAGGCATGATGTTCGTTGATGCTCCTGAGTCAAGCATACAATTCTTAATCACTTTTCCATTTATAACAAGAGAGACATAAAATGGTTCAACCTGTGAAGGGCATTTTGTCATGGTCATCCCCAGATATACTTCAAGAGCCTCATCCTCATCAACGCACACAGCTTGTTTCTTACCCTGAGTCTCAATACTCTGATTAGCTTGACAGGGCACTCCTGAAATCAAGGACAATGTTTTATTTCTGAACTCCTCAACTTTCATCAACTCCATCAATGGGACAGAAACCTTTACCTGGGACAAGACCTGAGTTATGTCAAATAGAGTATAATTTTGTATAACAGTTGTAGCCTAATCTACAGTTTTATTTTTATCTTGGTATGATCCAGCTTTAATTTTCGTGGCTCCCTGACTATCATCTTTGATCTAAAATTTTTTATTTTGATTCTCAACCTGGGGAATTCTATTTTCTGGTCCTTGAGAATCATGACCTATTTTTTGCTTATTATTGCTCCATAGCTTCTTTTGTGGTTCAATCCCTTTATGACTATGCACTGGTTGGTCCACAAAAGTGTTCTCTGGTTGGTGCGAATTACTTACCTGAGCTTTACCCCTGAGATTGTAGTTGCTTTTGACTTGAGCAACTGCTGCAGCTGTGAAGGCTCTAATTTCCTCATCAGAAGGTCCCCTTAAGCTATTCAAGAAGATGTGTGAGTCCTGAGCATAAGCATAATTATCTTCATCATCTTCATCATAGGGAAACTGCTGGTAGACCTGAATCTCATTATTTGTGCTTGCATCAACATCATGAGAAGAATACTCCCTGTTTGTAGACAACATATTGATATTGTCGTCTTCCATGCAATGTGGCTCATTGCACTCATCATAGGCCATGACATTGTTATATAGAGATTGAGCAATCATACATTGTAATTGTGAGTGAGGTCTCTGACATATTATGCACCATGGGGTGTCATTAACAATATTAATACTTGGGTTACTGTTTGGGAGAATGGGTTTACCATTACGCCAATTGGTATTATATGGCATATCATGTAATGATGGTCTTCTTTCTTGCCTCTAGTAAACCTGCCTATCAGGACCTATCCTCTTTTCATTTTTTGTCATTCTATAACTCAGGTCCTTGACAATAGTTGTCAATTTATCTAATTTATCCTCAGAAGTAGATGCAATGCCTTGAACACTTTGAGATTTAGTATTTGGATTTTGCAAGATTTTTACATCATCTCTTCTGTTTGTCTTACCAGATGCTTTTCTATTATTTTCAATATTTGTTGCTATTTTGAAAGCATCTCTGAGGCTGTGAGGACCCTTATCTCTTAACCCATAAGTTGTTTTGGCATCAAAAGCATTTATGTACAACACTATGCACATAGGTTCATTAGGCCTCAGGTGATGTGGCAATTTGTTCAACACCTTAGTGAATCTAGCATTAAAATCAACAACCTGTTCAATTGATCCTTTGGTAATGCTAGTGAACTCATTTATGAAAAAACTTGGATCAGTTTTGTCACCATATTGTTCTTTGAAAATTCTTCTGAAATCCTCCCATGATGAAATACTCCTATCAGGTAGACCCTTGTACCATTCTCTTGCCTCATCAACTAAGGATTGCATAAATAATTTCATAAAAACATCCTCATGCTCAACCTCAAAGTTATCCATGATATTCTAAAAATCTTTTAAGTGTTCTTCTCCTGACACAGTATTATTTCCTGAAAACTTTGGCACTTGCGGCCTCACATGTTTGTCAATATGATTTGGGTAACCAGGAATGCAATCAAAAACCAGTTGTCTGAATCTATCCAGCTGCATAGGTTGTCTACTAGGCTGAATAACATTGGCATTTCTTTTTGCATTCTGATTATCTACATTATTTAATGGTATTCTAGCATTATTTACGTTCTGTCTCTGATCATTATGTTGGTCCTTCACTTCATTTTTGTGCTGGTTCCTCAACACATTTACATTTTCAAGGGTGGGAACTGAATCATTCTGAGAAGTTCTAAGAGCCTGCACTTTCTATCTCATGTCATCTCTAATTTTTACTGCTTGTAGATATTCTAATTCTACCCTCAGACTTTTGATTTCTTTAGCTAATTCCAAGCTGTTTCCATGATTGATTTATTATTATGCTGTTGAATTACAAGAAGGATTTAAGTGATTAATAAGAGAAACTTTTGGGACAACTGATTCACCCCCCCTCTTAGTTGTCTATCTTGAATCTAACAAATGGTATCAGAGCTAAGTTCCTCTAAAAGAGAATAACCACTTGAGGAGATCTAGGATGTCTTCCTACAAGAAGGATAGTCTGGGGTTTGATGGAACCAATTACACTCTTTGGAAAAGCCACATGGAATGTCACTTGCAATGTATGGGAATGCAATATTGGATCATGGCTTCAAAGAAGTATATTCCTCCATAGAATGGTCTGAGAACTGTAGATGAAATTAGAGATGCTGAAAATAATCTTCAGGCTAAAGAAGCTCTACTAAGTGCGTTATCTAATTCAGAGCTGACAAATGTTATAGATCTAAAAACTGCATATGAGATTTGGGAAAAAATGGAACTTCTGCATGAAGGAGACAAGTATGTTAAATGTGCCAAACTATAGAGTCTGAAAGGAAAATTTGAAAACTTGAAGGTCAGTGAAGATGAAAATATCACTACATTTATGCCAAAAGTAAATGAGCTTGTTTGTGGCATTAAATGTGTTGGTGGAATCTTGGATGAAGATGAGATTGTTGCCAAAGTTCTTAGATCCCTACCTCGTTACAAATACAAGGTTGTTGCTATTGAAGAATTCAGATCTTTTTCAAATATCACAAGAGATCAATTGGTTGGAAAATTAACTGCATTTGAATTGGTCGAGTTTGGAGAAGCCCCCCCCAAGACTGAATCTGCATTCAAAGCTAGTGCCTTTGTAAAAGGAAAACAAAAGGTTGATCCAGGAGAGAACTCCTCAAAGAAACTATCATGGTATGAAAAAGCAAGAAAAGATCTGGAAGAAGATGAAGCAAAAGCTGCTCAACTTGAAGCCCTTATTGCAAAAAGACTGCCAATAGGATCTGGTAAGTATGAAAGAAAATTGCCCTTCAAATGTTTCAACTGTAATAAGATTGGTCATTTTGCCTCAAGGTGTTCGGAAAGATTTTCAAGAGAAAATCCAAACAGATCAAGATTCCAAAAGAAATGTTACTATCTTCATGAAGATGATGATGATGAAGGAGTAACAGATGATGAATCAGAGTCAGGAAACAAATCTAGAAGTGACTGGGTGTTTATTGCCATCAAGGAAGAAGATCCAATGCCCTTTGAATCTGTCAATCATATAATGGTAGAAAGAGCTCTAGCTGCCCAAGTTGAAGAAAGGGATGATTGGGTCATTGACAGTGGATGCTCCCACCATATGACAGGTGACAAAAATAAGTTTATAGATTTGGAAAGATATGAAGGTGGAGTTGTAAAATTTGGTGATAATTATGCTGGCAGAATCAGAGGTAGAGGAACTATTTCTTTTGATGGAAAGAACAAAACTAGTAATGTACTGTATGTTGAAGGTCTAAAGCACAATCTTCTCAGTGTTGGACAGTTGGTGAACAAAGGCTATGATCTTCGATTCAAAAATGGAAAATATAAGATCTTTGAAAGTTCTGGAATAGAGATTGCATCCGGTACTCAAACAAAAGGTAACATCTTCCACTTGGTTGGTACTGGTAAAAGTTGTCTATTTGTTCAAATTGATCAGAGTTGGTTGTGGCATAGGAGAATGTGTCATGTGAATTTTGATAATATCATCAAGATAAGCAACACTCAGGTTGTAAGAGATCTTCCAAGACTGGTGAAACCTACTAATAGTTTATGCAAAGAATGTCAGTTGGGTAAGCAGAGCAGAGTCACATTTAAAAGTAAGGAATAGTCTTCTACCAGATTGTTGGACTTAGTACATACTGATCTATGTGGTCCAGCAAGAATTAGGAGTTTGCAAGGTGATAGATACTTCATGTTATTAATTGATGACCACTCTCGAATGATGTTGACACAGAGCCACAGGCAGAAGTGTTCTACAATGGTGTAATTAGGTGGTTTTTATTCTATCAGCAAGAGTTGTTATATGTCATACCGATATGTCCTATCAGCCAGACCAAAAACCATCGGCACCTCTAATACATTTCATCCTGAAGCCCATCTCACCCTGATGTGGGATTCGCTTATATTGCCTATCGGCAGGATCATACCTATCGGTCTGACCTTTAGCCTATTCACCGACGTCGATTGTCACACAGATACCTATAATCCTTAACCATTGATTGCCGGTCCCTGTCACCTCCGCCAACGGTCACCACCCTCGACTAAGTTGCCTATCGGCAACACATCCACTATCGGCCTGACTTTTCATCTGTTCCCCAATGCCAAAAGTCACGCCAAAGCACTCAACCCTAGTTCTACTGTCATCCAGACATCCAACATCGGGCTGACTTCTAACTCCTCTGCCGATACTCTTCCTCACACCGATGCCTTTGACATATGCTATCATCGGTGAGACTTGCCAACGGTCACCCCGATCTATTCCTTCGGTGAGACTTTCACCGTTGGTTAAACATAACTCTAATGCACCGATGCTGAATCTCACACCGATGCTTCCTTCGTCAGTGACACCTCAGGGGTTGTTACACCTATCGGTGAGAGTATCCTCTATCAGCTCAAAATGATCTTCTCAACTTGATGGCTCTTTTCACGCCGATATCCTTGACCGTCGATGACTTGTCCACTTTAACACTCATGCCTTCCACTCTGTTTTGAACTTTGTACATCTGTGAAAGCTCCAAAAGTATGACAAGGCAAAACCCTAGCAATTTTGCCAGTTCACACAGAAAAAACTTAGGGTTGGTACAATCTACTGCATTCACAGATTCGACCTATAACCTTATCCTTCGAACCCTAGCACATGAGGATGCTAGGAACGATCACTGCATGCAACACTTTGATCTGGAAACATGAAATACAAAAATAGAACAAACAAAAAGGAAAACTAATCTAATGTACAGATCCATTCCACTGATTCAACGAATCAACCAGTGGAATGGATAAAAAAATCCATCTCGCCTGCAAAATAGGAAAAATGATTACACAGATAGAATTAAAATCAGATGATTAACACCAATGGGATCTTCTCTTATTCAATCTCAAGAATGCATACAACTTGTTTTGATATCACAGTCTCACTGCACAACACCACTCTGTGAAACCACAATATCCCTTCCCTGTTTTCTCCTTTGCCAAAATGCTATCAAAAACTATATCTCTAAATAGACTGAGCTAGGCCCTATTTATCTACTCCTGTGAGTAGTACAGACGCAATTCCCAGCGGCTGGGAGACCTCCAAATGGCTGGGAGAAGATAGCTAAGACAGCTAGCATAACAAACTATAATTGTCGACACACAATCCAAGATTTACCTAAAACATACGCATTGGTCCAATGGACCTTATTACATCACAAAGTCAAAACATACTATAATTAGACTTATGCTTTATTTTGAAGGGGTGCTCCTGCACCATACTCCCCAGAAGAAGAAATCTCAAGTCCACTTGAGATGGGAGTATGTAGGTCAGAACCATGTTGGTTGATCTATTCTTCAGTCATCCACACTGCTTCTGAATCAGGGTTTCCCTGCCAAGCCACCAAATATTCTAGATATTTTTTGTTCCTTGTTTTCTTGATCACTCTTGTGTCAAAATTTTTTTGCAACTATGGGGGATCATGTTTTGGAATGTCATCAGCTGCTGTATCCTGCAGCAATTCCTGTTCTACATCTGGATGATGCTTGTAGGGAATTAAATCACATACATTAAATATAGGGGATAAACCAAGATCAGAAGGAAGTTGTATCTCATAAGCATTCTGTCCATGCTTTCTCAGAATATGACATGGTCCAATCTTCCACTGCATGAGTTTAGTATATTTACCTTTAGGAAGTCTTTCCTTTTTCAAATGAACCCATACCAAATCTCCAACATCAAACTGTACATCTTTCTTCTTTTTATCAGCATACTCCTTATACTTCAAAGTAGTTTGCTATAGCTAGGTCTTTACTTGATCATGAACCTCTTTTATGGCTTCTGCAAAAGCTTCACCATCTGCACTAATAGAATCTCCTGTAGGCAAGTTTCTTAACTCCAAAATACCTCGTGGATGCATACCATAGACTATCTGAAAAGGTGATTTCCCTGTGCTTCTATTGACAGTATCATTATAGGAAAATTCTACCTGAGATAGGATATTATCCCACTTTTCTCTATGCTGTCTTGTCAAACATCTGAGCAAATTCCCTAAGGAACGATTGACTACTTCAGTCTGTCCATCCATTTGAGGATGATATGTAGATGAGAAAGACAGATTTGTTCCAAGTTTCTTCCAAAGAGTCCTCCAAAAATGACCAATGAATTTCACATCTCTATCTGACACTATGCTCAATGGTAATCCATGTATTCTGACTATTTCTTTGAAAAACAAATCTGCAATATATGAATCATCAGTAGTGGTTTTGCATGGCAAGAAATGTGCCATTTTGTTGAATCTGTCCACCACAACAAAAACAATATCATATCCCTTTCTAGTTCTGGGTAAACCCAAAACAAAATCCATACTGATAGTTTCCCATGGTCTAGAAGGAATGGGTATCAGTTGATATAAACCTGCATTAGTTGATCTCCCTTTTTCTTTCTGACATATCACACATGTCTCTACAAATTTTCTAACATTTGATTGTAACTTAGGCCAATAATAATGTCTTCTAACAAGATCAATAGTCTTATCCAAACCAAAATGTCCTGCCATAGCTCCACAATGTTTCTCTTTTATGATGTTCAACCTCATGGAACACCGTGGAATACACAACTATCCACCTTTGAACAGCAATCCATCCTGGATCAGGAATTTAGAGAACTCCGCATGATATTTATCTCCAAAAGAAGTACATACCTGATATATCTCTCCAAAATCTTCATCATCATCATACATGGTCTTCAATGAATCAATGCCAACACTTTCCAACTGAATTTGGTTGACTGTTAGAGCTCTCCTGCTCAAGGCATCTACTACCTTATTCTTGACTCCCTTCTTATGCTTCAATGTGAAAGTAAAAGCTTGCAAAGTTTCTACCCATTTCATATGTATGTGGTTCAATTTTTCCTAGCTGTTTATGAAACTTAGAGCCTGATTATCTGTGAATACTATGAATTCTTTTGGAATCAAGTAATGCCTCCATTTCTTAAGTGACTGAACTAAAGCATACATTTCCAAATCATATGAGGAATACCTCTTTTTAGCATCATTGAGCTTCTCACTGAAAAATGCAATTGGCCTGCCTTCTTGGCTGAGTACTGCTCCAATGGCCATGTGACTTGCATCACATTCTACCTGAAAGATTTTGTTAAAATCTGGAAGTGCAAGGACTGGCTGCTGTGCCACCTTCGTCTTCAATGTTTCAAAAGAATCATCTGCTTCCTTAGTCCAAGCAAATCTACACATCTGTCCTCCTTTTATAGTATCAAGCATGGGTGCACAAATATGACTAAACCCTCTTATAAACTTTCTGTAGAAGGTTGCTAACCCATGAAAACTTCTGACATCATTCATAGTCCTTGGAGTTGGCCAAGACAATATGGCACTTACCTTCGCCTTATCCATTTGCAGCTTGCCTTGTGAAATGACAAAACCTAAATAGGTGATCTCCTCCTACATGAACAAACACTTGTTCAAATTTATCATTAGTTGTTCTTCATGTAACCTCTTGAGGACCAAATCTAAATGTCTGAGATATTCTTCCTTTGTGTTGCTGAAAATCAGAATGTCATCTAGATAGACTATGACAAACTTTCCCATGAATTCTCTCAAAACCTCATTCATCAATCTCATAAAAGTACTAGGTGCATTAGACAAACCAAAAGGCATAACTTTCCACTCATACAACCCTTAATTGGTTTTGAATGTTGTTTTCCATTCATCTCCTGGCCTAATTCTGATCTGATGATAACCACTCTTCAAATCTATTTTTGTAAAATACTTAGCACCTCCCAAATAGTCAAGTAAATCCTCTATCCTAGGTATTGGAAACCTATACCTGATTGTGATCTTATTAATAGCCCTGAAATCTGTGCAAAGCCTCCAAGTGCCTTCTTTCTTGGGTGCTAGTATAGCTGGTACTGCACAGGGACTTAAACTTTTACCAATCAGACCCATGTCTAACAATTCCTCAATTTGTCTTGCTACTTCTGCATTTTGTTCTGGAGTTAGCTTATATGCTGCCTTCTTTGGAAGTGTAGATCTTGGGATTAGATCTATGCAATGGCTGATATCCCTTATAGGTGGTAGGGATCTTGGCATTCCATCAGAGATGATGCCTTTAGACTTATCCAATAGTTCTTGGACAACTGGGTCTATGAACCTTTGCTTCTTCTCTTTCTTGACTTCTTGCTGCTGTCCTTTATTCACTGTGAGACATGGAATTAGGGCATAGACAACTGCACCTTCTGCTGCTACTTCTTTCATGAACTATTTTCCTTCCATCAGCATTACCTTCACCTCTTTTCCTTTTGATTTCTCCTCCTTCTCTGTCAATGGTAGTAACTCAGTCATTGTACCATTCTTAGTGATTGTATAGGTTTTTCTAACACCATCATGGCGTGCCTTCAAATCATACTACCATGGTCTTCCAAATAAGAGATGGCAAGCATCCATCTTGGTGATATCAAACAGCAACTTATCTTTATATGCTCCAATCTAAAATTCTACCCAAGCTTGTTCTTCTACAACTGTTTGCTGACCTTGGGTAAGCCATGAGACCTTATATGGGGATGGCTGAGGTAATCTTCTAAGCTTAAGCTTTGTTACCATTTCATCAGATACAAAATTTTCAGTAGAACCAGAATCAATTAAAACTTTACATGCCTTACCTCCTGCCTTGCATGTAGTTCTGAAAAGAGACTTTCTTTGTGGGGGTTCTTTATCAGGTACCTTCATGGTAGTCATTATTCTTCTCATCATCAAAGATTCTCCACTCTCTAGATATCCATAATTGTCAAGAGCTTTCACACTTTTAAAAGTGTTTGAGCTTGTTGCACTTTGATTATCAGGTTCTTGAATCAGATTTGTTCTCCTTTCTCCTATTGAACTTGTTGCCTTTTCTGGACATCTGCTGGCTATATGGCCTTCTTTATTACATTTATAACATCTAATAGATCCTCTGCCCTGGGATCTTCCTCTGAAAGGTCTTCTGTCTCTGAAGTTTCCTTGCTGATCGTAACTTTCTCTCTTGTTTTGACTGTTATCTCTCTTGCTGTTGTCATGACTGGATTCTCCCTGATATCCAAATCCATGTCCTCTGCCTCTGAAAAGACTTCTTCCACCTCTTTGTTGTTTTGCTCTTCCTCTATTGTTCTGCTCTTGTTTTCTCTTTAACTTCTCTTCCACTTTCAATGCCAACTGAAAACATTTCTGAACTGTATTTGGATTATGCAGCTTCAAATCTTCCTGAATGTTGAACCTCAATCCATTAAGGTATCTAGCTACCTTTTCTTCCTCACTCTCTTTTACCTTTGTCTTGACACAAAGCTTCATGAACTCTTCTATATATGAGCTGACATCTAGCTCCTTCTGCTTCAAATTTTGTTTCCTCTTATGCGATTGGATGCAGTAATCCAATGGAACATAGGCTTCTTTTACCAAAGCCATCATCTTCTTTTATGTAGCAACTCTACGCTTTCCTTCTTGTACTCTGTCATCTTGGATAAAATTCCACCAAGTTAATGCTACCTCTTTCATTTTTGATTGGGCTATCTTCACCCTCTGGTGTTTTGGTATCTCCTTTGTCTCAAAGAAATTGTTTAAGGAGTCTATCCATTCCATCACTGAATCAGGATCCATCTTTCCTGTAAACACTGGCAAATCCAGTTTCACATCCATGGTTCTCCTCTCCATGGATTTGAGGACATTAATCAAAGGTCTCTGGTCTGCAGGAATGTCTTCCTCATTCCACCTAGGGATCTCTTCCTCTTCATCCCTATCTTTTTCTATACCAGAACCTACTTTGTCCCTCAACTTCTCCAACTCATCCTTCAAGGCCTGATTCTGAGCCTTCACTGCTTTGCTCTCTAAAATCTGCTTCTTCACCAGCATAGCCAACTCAGCGTTGGTCTGTTGGATCTAGGGCATACAACTAAGAGGGGGGGTGAATCAATTGTATAAAAACCTGCTCTACTTTAAATACTTGATTCTTCTTTGTTAGTTTAACAGTATATCAATTAATCATCCATGAAAGCATAATGCACAAACACAAGAGCAGATAAACATCAACACATTGAACACCAGGATTTTGACGTGGAAAACCCAGTTAAGGGAAAAACCACGAGGTGATTAACCCAAGGATTATTCTCTGTTAGAAGAATAAGAAAAAGAATGGCACTTGCCAATTAGGGCTCACTGCCCGAGCACACTGCTCACAAAGAGGCCCACTTCCTACAAGGAGACACACTATTTACAAAGTGATAATAATCACAATCTTGAACTAGAGAATGACATCTCTACTATGTCCGGATCAGTTCCATTTAAGCCCAAAACCTCTGTTCTACCTTTCGCACTACTCTTCGCTACACCACACTCATTCACACAATCCACACTACTAAATGAACTCACAAACCTTTATTTATACAAGACATCGACTTAGGAACAATCATCTAAGTGGGCAATCAACCATAAGAATATCTGCAAGATGAATAACACATCCGGTCGGCCATCACAAGAACATTCGCAGGATGAGCAACTCATCCGGTCGGCTAGTCGGAACAAGAACTTCATCCGGAAGAATAACTTCAATTCTGGGCTCTACCATCAATGCGAACCAACAACACAACCTCATCATGATCCAAGAACCTTCACAAGCCTGCCTGAATGACCAGGTACATCCGCACTTTCTCTACTTACTGGAATCTCTTCTCTTCCTCATCTGGAACTTCAAGAACACAGTCTGTCACCACTGTCATAATGCAAAAGGCACTTCCAGACCTCAAAATCATACACAACTCGAGATGACACATCACAAGGACATCCCAAACACTCCTTCCAATCCACAGATTAGGATTATACAATTTCAGACCTCACCAGACCTTTCTGTGATCCTCTGTCACCTCTGAACACTTGCCGGAACTGGTTCCATACCGATAGCCACAACTCCTTCAGATCTTTATGCGGAGCTCTAAAATCTTAACTGAAGCATCTCAAGACTCATATCTACAAACCCTTTAATCTACATCCTCCAGTTCGCATCCTATACAATACATTTGCCTTCTTCTTATCACTGTTCTTCACTGTTCCTGACTGAGGCTAATTTTCTCAATATCCTCAGCACACTGCTCATCCAATCCTTCTTGTCAATGCAATATGAGTATGTTGACATCAATGACAACACCGGTTCACCTCATACTTGCAACAATCTCCCCCTTTGTCATTGATGGCAACATATGATGTGAAAAACCATCAAGACAAGAACTTCTCCTTTCTGTCACATCTCCCTCTATCAGCAACATGTCTTCTCCTCATTTACTGCTCCCCCTTTGATCATCAGCGACTTGTTTTTCACATGTCTTCTCTCCCCCTTTGACATCAATGGCAAAGGGCTCATACTTGCAATTCTAACACATCAGAATCATACCAGCTGC
Source organism: Cunninghamia lanceolata (assembly GCA_027924645.1). Classification (NCBI taxonomy): domain Eukaryota; kingdom Viridiplantae; phylum Streptophyta; class Pinopsida; order Cupressales; family Cupressaceae; genus Cunninghamia; species Cunninghamia lanceolata. Next base: position 783,340 of record BSBN01001265.1, on the reverse strand, counting down.
TCCCCCTTAGTAGCAGCTCCCCATCATCAATCCGGATCACAAGATATGACTGTGATATCCACCAGACTGATGCACATCAGTGCATCTTAGTTCTTTATCGGAGGGGCCATGACCCCTAACTTCTCCCAGAGATATTCAAAAGAGTCCTTGGGAAGAGGTTTAGTAAAGATATCTGCAATCTGATCCTTGGAAGGAACATACTCCAACCTGACTTCTTCCTTGTTCACTTGTTCTCTCAAAAAGTGAAACTTGATAGATATGTGCTTAGTCTTAGAGTGCAATACCGAATTCTTAAAAATATTAATTGCACTTGAATTATCATAGAAAATTATGATAGGCTCCTTATATTCAACTTTAATGTCTCTTAGCAACTACTTCATCCATAAGATTTGAGTGCAACTGCCTGCTGCTACAATGTATTCTGCTTCAGTTGTGGATAGAGATATTGCATCTTGTTTCTTGCTTAGCCAAGAAACCAATCTCTTCCCCAGAAAGAATGTTCCACCACTGGTGCTCTTCTAGTCATCCACATCTCCTGCCCAATTTGCATCTGTGTAAGCATGAAGAGAGAAATCTGGATCTCTAGGGTACCATAGACCATACTCAACTGTTCCTTTCAAGTACCTAAAAATTCTTTTGATTGCCATAACATGAGATTCTCTAGGATCAGCCTAGAATCTTGCCACAAGACCAACAGCCTGCATTATATCTGGTCTAGTCTGAGTGAGATACAACAATCCACCAATCATTGATCTATACTTTGTCTGATCTGCCTTTGGGGAGTCATCATTTTTGCTCAACTTACATCTGGTTGCCATGGGAGTGTTCATTGGCTTTGAATCTTCCATACCAAATTTCCTTAACAATTCTTTCACATATTTGGTCTGAGAAATGAAGATCCCTTTCTTTGTTTGAGTAATTTGCAGACCCAAGAAGAAATTCATTTCACCAAGCATAGACATTTCAAACTCACTTTTCATCTGATTTGCAAAAGTTTTGCACATACTATCTCTTCCTCCAAAAATGATATCATCCACAAACACTTCAACAATCAAAATATTTTCATGATCAATTTTGAAATATAAGTTGCTGTCAGCAGTACCTTTGTTGAATCCAATCTGCACAAGATGCTTATCCAACCTTTCATACCATGCTCTTGGGGCTTGCTTTAATCCATACAAAGCTTTCTTCAACTTGCAGACCATATCATCATTATCAAACAATTGAAATCCATCCGGTTGTTCAATGTAAACTTCTTCTTCCAGATCACCATTTAGGAAGGCAGACTTGACATCCATCTAATATACCTTGAAGTCTTTGAAGGCAGCAAATGCAAGGAGTAATCTGACTGCTTCAATTCTTTCCACCGGAGAAAAGGTTTCTTCAAAATCAATTCCTTCTATTTGAGAGTAGCCTTTGCAGACCAATCTAGCTTTGTTTCTGATTACTTCACCAGCTTCATTCAGTTTGTTCCAGAAAACCCATTTGGTTCCAATCACATTCCTGTCTCTAGGTCTGGGAACAAGATCCCAAGTATGATTTCTCTCAATTTGCATCAATTCATCTTCCATTGCTTTGGTCCAGTTTTCATCATTGCAAGCTTCGTTTATTATTTTGGGTTCAATCTTTGAAATCAGACAACATTCATCCTGATTTTCAGCAACATTCCTTCTAGTTTGCACACCTTTGTTTCTGTCACCTATGATATGATCTTCAGAGTGGTTTTGTATTACATACCTTGGAATTTTGGGAGCATTCTATACTACTGCTTCTTGATCAGGCTCATTCAGACCTATCTCTTCTTCTTGATTTACTGGATCAGGCTGATTCTGACTTACCAGAGAGGATTGAGCTCCTTGAACTTGAACACCATCTTGGTCATCCTCATCAAACTCATAAAACCTTGAGGGCTTCTCAATTCCTTCATCAACTTTCACATTAGTGCTTTCTATCATCTTCCTCAATCTCTTATTGTAACACCGGTATGCTTTGCTTTGAGTGGAGTAACCCAAGAAAATTCCTTCATCACTTCTAGCATCAAACTTTCCTAGATCTTCATCTCTTTTAATATAACACTTGCTACCAAATACTCTGAAATATTTCACAGTAGGAGTGATGCCAAACCAGAGTTCATAAGGGGTCTTACCGGTGTTGTTTCTGATTTGAACTCGATTGAGAGTGTAGACTACAGTGCTGATAGCTTCTTTCCAAAACATTTGAGGAACATTTGCTTCCAACATCATTGTCCTGGCAGCTTCCTGGATGGTCTGGTTCTTTCTCTCAACTACTCCATTCTGCTGTGGAGTCCTAGGAGTAGACAACTATCTTCTTATACCCTGCTTCTCACAAAAGTCAATGAACTCACTAGATGTAAATTCACCACCTCTATCAGACCTTAGACACTTCAACTTCAATCCGGTTTGATTCTCTACCATAGCTTTGAAGATTTTGAACTTCTCAAGGGCTTCTGATTTCTTCTTTAGGAAGGTAACCCACATCATCCAGGAATGGTCATCAATTAGCAACATGAAATATCTATCACCTTGTAGACTCTTGATTCTTGTCGGACCACAGAGATCAGTATGTACTAGTTCCAACAATGCGGTAGAGGACTGATCTTTGCTTTTGAAAGAGACTCTGCTCTATTTACCTAGCTGACATTCTTTGCACAAACTATTTGTAGGTTTCATCAATTTTGGAAGATCTCTTACAGCCTGAGTATTGCTTATCTTGATGATGTTATCAAAATTTACATGACACATTCTTCTATGCCATAACCGACTCTGATCAATTTGAACAAACAGACAACTTTTATTTGAACCAACCAGATGAAAGATATTACCTTTTGTCTGAGTACCGGATGCAATTTCAGTTCTAGAACTTGTAAAGATTCTACATTTTCCATTCTTGAACCGGAGATCATAGCCTTTGTCTACTAACTGACCAACACTGAGAAGATTGTGCTTCAATCCTTCAACATATAGTACATTACCTGTTTTGCTCTTTCCATCAAAGGAAATAGTTCCCCTACCCCTGATTCTGCCAACAGAATTGTCACCAAATTTTACCATTCCTCCTTCATACCTTTCCAAATCCAAGAACTTATCCTTGTCACCAGTCATATGGTGAGAACATCCATTGTCAATAACCCAATCATTCTTTTCTTCCACTTGAGCAGCCAAAGCGTTTTCCACAACCTTGTGATTGACAGATTCAGAGAGTATTGAATCTTCTTCCTTGATGGCAATAAACACCCATTCATTTCTGGATTTCGTTCCTAGTTCTGATTCATCATCTATTACTCGTTCATTGTCATCTTCTTCATGAACATAATAGCAGTTCTTTTGAAACCTTTGTCTATTAGTATTAGTCCTTGCAGATCTTTTCGAACATCTTGAAGCAAAATGACCAATCTTATTGCAGTTAAAGCACTTAAAGGGTAGTTTTCTTTCATACTTACCGGATCCTCTTGGCAGTCTCTTTGCAATGAGGGCTTCAAGTTGAGCTGTTTCTACTTCTTCTTCTTCCATGTCTCTTCTTGCTTGATCATACCATGACATCTTCCTTGAAGAGTTTTCACCCGGATCAAATCTCTGTTTGCCTTTCACATAGGCACTGGCTTTGAAAGCAGATTTAGTATTGGGAGGATCATCTCCAAACTTGGTCATTTCAAATGCAGCTAGTTTGCCAGCCAATTGTTCTATTGTGACAGTTGTGTGGGCTCTGAATTCATCAATGGCAGCAACCTTGATTTTGTAGGCAACAGGAAGGGATCTGAGGATTTTGCAAACAATCTCATTTTCATCCAGAGTTCCACCAGCATTTCTAATTCCACATACCAGCTCATTCACTCTTGGCATAAAGGTAGTGATGTTTTCATCATCTCTCATCTTCAATCTTTCAAATTTCCCTTTCAAACTTTGCAACCTTGCACTTTTGACAAACTCATCTCCTTCATACAGAAGTTCCAATTTAGTCAGGATCTCATATGCAGTTGGTAGGTCGATAACATTTAAGAGATCTGAGTTGTTTAATGTGCTTAGCAGAGCTTCCTTGGTCCGTAGATTATTTTCAGCATCTGTGATTTCATTCAGAGTTGTTGGACCACCTTGTGGAGGTACCTATGGTTTTGAGACCATGGCCAAGTATGCTTTTCCCATACATTCCAAGTGACATTTCATGCGACCTTTCCAGAGAGTGAAGTTGGTTCCATCGAACTTCGGACTATCCTTCTTGTATGACATCCTGGATCTCCTCAAGTGGTTAAGCTCCTTTCAGAGGAACTTGGCTCTGATACCAATTGTTGGATCTAGGGCATACAACTGAGAGGGGTGGTGAATCAGTTGTATAAAAACCTGCTCTACTTTAAATACTTGATTCTTCTTTGTTAGTTTAACAGTATATCAATTAATCATCCATGAAAGCATAATGCACAAACACAAGAGCAGATAAACATCAACACATTAAACACCAGGATTTTGACGTGGAAAAACCAGTTAAGGGAAAAACCACGGGGTGATTAACCCAAGGATTATTCTCTGTTAGAAGAATAAGAAAAAGAATGGCACTTGCCAATTAGGGCTCACTGCCTGAGCACACTGCTCACAAAGAGGCCCACTGCCTACAAGGAGACACACTGTCTACAAAGTGATAATAATCACAATCTTGAACTGGAGAATGACATCTCTACTATGTCCGGATCAGTTCCATTTAAGCCTAAAACCCCTGTTCTTCCTTTCGCACTACTCTTCGCTACACCACACTCATTCACACAATCCACACTACTAAATGAACTCAAAAACCTTTATTTATACAAGACATCGACTTAGGAACAATCATCTAAGTTGGAAATCAACCATAAGAATATCCGCAAGATGAATAACACATCCGGTCAGCCATCACAAGAACATTTGCAGGATGAGCAACTCATCCGGTCAGCTAGTCGGAACAAGAACTTCATCCGGAAGAATAACTTCAATTCTGGGCTCTACCATCAATGCAGACCAACAACACAACCTCATCATGATCCAAGAACCTTCACAAGCTGACCTGAATGACCAAGTACATCTACACTTTCTCTACTTACTGGAATCTCTTCTCTTCCTCATCCGGAACTTCAAGAACACAGTCTGTCACCATTGTCATAATGCAAAAGGCACTTCCGGACCTCAAAATCATACACAACTCGAGATGACACATCACAAGGACATCCCAAACACTCCTTCCAATCCGCAGATTAGGATTATACAATTCTGGACCTCACCGGACCTTTCTGTGATCCTCTATCACCTCTGAACACTTGCTGGAACCGGTTCCATACCGACAACCACAACTCCTTCAGATCTTTATGCGGACCTCTAAAATCTTAACTGAAGCATCTCAAGACTCATATCTACAAACCCTTTAATCCGCATCCTCCAGTTCGCATCCTATACAATGCATTTGCCTTCTTCTTATCACTATTCTTCACTATTCCTGACTGAGGCTAATTTTCTCAATATCCTCAGCACACTGCTCATCCAATCCTTCTTGTCAATGCAATATGAGTATGTTGACATCAATGACAACACTGGTTCACTTCATACTTGCAACATGGTCATCCTTGCCAGAAGTTCTGATGTTCCTTCTTCATCTGACATCTTACTGTCTTATCTTTTCTTGAAGATCCAACCTTTGCTCTGATACCACTATGACGCAGAGCCACAGGTAGAAGCGTTCTACAATGGTGTAATTAGGTGGTTTTTATTCTATCGGCAAGAGTTGTTATATGTCATACCGATATGTCCTATCGGCCAGACCGAAAACCATCGGCACCTCCAATACATTTCATCCTGAAGCTCATCTCACCCCGATGTGGGATTTGCTTATATTGCCTATCGGCAGGATCATACCTATCGGTCTGACCTTTAGCCCATTCACTGACGTCGATTGTCACACAAATACCTATAATCCTTAACCATTGATCGCTAGTCCCTGTCACCTCTGCCAACGGTCACCACCCTAGACTAAGTTGCCTATCAGCAACACATCCACTATTAGCCTGACTTTTCATCTGTTCCCCGATGCCGAAAGTCACGCCGAAGCACTCAACCCTAGTTCTGTTGTCGAGCTGACTTCCAACTCCGCCGATACTCTTCCTCACACCGATGCCTTTAACATATGCTATCATCGGTGAGACTTGCCAACGGTCACCCTGATCTATTCCTTCGATGAGACTTTCACCGTCGGTTGAACATAACTCTGACACACCGATGCTGAATCTCACACCGATGCTTCCTTCATCGGTGACACCTCGAGGGTTGTTACACCGATCAGTGAGAGTATCCTCTATCAGCTCAAAATGATCTTCTCAACCTGATGGCTCTTTTCACACCGATATCCTTGACCGTTGATGACTTGTCCACTTTAACACTCGCGCCTTCGACTCTGTTTTGAACTCTGTACATCTACGGAAGCTCCAAAAGTATGACAAGGTAAAACCCTAGCAATTTTGCCAGTTTGCACATAAAAAACTTAGGGTCGGTACGATCTACTACATTCACAGATTCAACCTATAACCTTATCCTTCGAACCCTAGCACATGAGGATGCTAGGAATGATCACTGCATGCAACACTTCGATCCTGAAACACAAAATACAGAAACAGAACAAACAAAAAGGAAAACTAATCTAATGTACAGATCCATTCCACCGATTCAATGAATCAACTAGTGGAATGGATAAATAAATCCATCTCACCTGCAAAATAGGAAAAATGATTACACAGATAGAGTTGAAATCAGATGATTAACACCAATGGGATCTTCTCTTATTCAATCTCAAGAATGCATACAACTTGTTTTGATATCACAGTCTCACTGGACAACACCACTCTGTGAAACCACAATATCCCTTCCCTGTTTTCTCCTTTGCCAAAATGCTATCAAAAACTATATCTCTAAACAACCTGAGCTAGGCCCTATTTATCTACTCTTGTGAGTAGTACAGATGCAATTCCCAGCAGCTGGGAGACCTACAAACGGATGGGAGAAGACAACTAAGACAGCTAGCATAACACACTATAACTGTCGACACACAATCCAAGATTTACCTAAAACATACGCATTGGTCCAATGGACCTTATTACATCACAAAGTCAAAACATACTATAATTAGACTTATGCTTTATTTTGAAGGGGTGATCCTGCACTAGATGTGGGTGACTTTTCTAAAAGAGAAATCTCAGGCTCTTGAGAAATTCAAAATATTTAAAGCTATGGTAGAGAATGAAACCGGATTAAACATTAAATGTCTTAGGTCTGATAGAGGTGGAGAATTCACATCTGGACAGTTCATAGAATTCTATGAGAAACATGGGATAAAAAGACAGTTGTCTACTCCAAGGATGCCACAACAGAATGGAGTAGTGGAGAAAAAGAACTGAACCATCTAGGAAGCATCCAGAACCATGATGATGGAAGAAAATATTCCTCAGATCTACTGGAAAGAAGTTGTAAGCACTGTTGTCTATACTCTTAATCAAGTACAAATCAGAAGCAATACTAGTAAGACCCCTTATGAACTCTGGTTTTGCAGCACTCCCACTATGAAGTATTTTAGAGTCTTTGGTAACAAATGTTATATTAAAAGAGATGAAGACCTTGGCAAATTTGATACTAGAAGTGATGAAGGAATATCCTTGGGTTATTCTACTCAAAGCAAAGCGTACCAGTGTTATAACAAGAGATTGAGAAAGATTATAGAAACTACAAATGTGAAGGTTGATGAAGGTATTGAAAAACCCTCAAGGTTTTATGAATATGATGAAGATGATTAGAATGATGTTTTGGTCCAAGAAGTCCAAGCCCCTTCTGAAATTTAGATCCAGAGAATTAGGAAGAAGAGATAAGTTTGAATGAACCTGTTCAAGAAATACAAGTGCAAGAAATTCCCAAAACTCCAAGGTATGTAAGACTGAATCACTCTGAAGATCAGATCATAGGTGATAAAAGAAAAGGTGTTCAAATAAGAAGAAAGATTTCTCAAGACTCAGAAAAGTATTGTCTGATTTCAAAGTTTGAACCAAAAATAGTGAGTGAAGCATGCAGTAATGAAAGATGAACTAAAGCAATGGAGAAAGAGGTGATGCAAATTGAGAAAAATCACATTTGGGATCTTGTTCCCAGACCTAGAAACAAGAATGTGATTGGAACCAAATGGGTCTTTCAAAATAAACTAAATGAAGATGGTGAAGTAGTCAGAAACAAAGCCAGATTGGTTTGTAAGGGTTATTCCCAAGTAGAAGGAGTTGATTTTGAAGAAATGTTTGCTCTGGTGGCAAGAATTGAAGTAGTTAGATTATGTATTGCTTTTACTACCTTCAAAGACTTCAAAGTATATCAGATGGATGTCAAGTCTACCTTCCTGAATGGTGACTTGGAAGAGGAAGTTTACATTGAGCAACTAGATGGATTCCAATTGTCTGATCATAGTGATATGGTCTACAAGTTGAAGAAAGCACTGTATGGACTCAAATAAGCCCCAAGAGCTTGGTATGAAAGACTCGATAAGTATCTTTTGAATATTGGTTTCAACAAAGGTACTGCTAACAGTAACTTGTACTTCAAAATTGATCATGAAAATATTTTGATTGTTGAAGTATTTTTTGATGATATTATTTTTGGAGGAAGAGATAGTATGTGCAAAACTTTTGCAAATCAAATGAAAAGTGAATTTGAGATGTACATGTTTGGGGAAATGAATTTCTTCTTGGGTCTGCAAATCATTTAAACAAAGAAAGGAATCTTCATTTCACAGGCTAAATATGTGAAAGAATTGTTGAAGAAATTTGGGATGGAAGACTCAAAACCAATAAGTACTCCCATGACAACTAGATGTAAATTGAGCAAAGATGATGACTCTCCTAAGGCTGATCTGAAAAAGTACAGGTCAATGATTGGAGGACTACTATATCTTACTCAAACTAGATCTAACATTATGAATGGTGTTGGTCTTGTTGCTAGATTCCAAGCTGATCCTAGAGAATCTCATGTCATGGAAATCAAGAGGATTCTTAGATATCTAAAAGAAACAGTTGAGTATGATTTATGGTATCCTAGAGATCATGATTTCTCACTTTAGGCATTTACAGATGCGGATTGAGCAGGAGATGTGGATGATAGGAAGAGTACCAGTGGTGGAGCATTCTTTTTGCAGAAAATATTAGTTTCTTGGCTGAGAAAGAAACAAGAGGCAATATCTCTATCCACTGCAGAAGCAGGTAGTTGCACTCAAGTATTGTGGATGAAGCAAATGCTAAGAGACATCAGAGTGGAGTATGAGGAACCTATCACAATCTTCTGTGATAATTCAAGTGCAACAAATATATCAAAAAATCTGGTGTTGCATTCAAAGACAAAACATATATCCATCAAGTTTCACTTTTTGAGAGAGCAAGTGAACAAGAATGAAGTCAGATTAGAGTTTGTGCCCTCCAAGGATCAGATTGCAGACATTTTTACTAAACCTCTACCTAAGGACTCTTTTGAATATCTCAGGGAGAAGTTAGGGGTTATTACCCCTCTGGTTCTTAATTAAGGTGCACTGATGTGCATCAATCCGGTGGATCTCATAGTCATATCTTGTGGTCTAGATTGACGATGGAAAGCTGCTACTCAGGGGGAGCAGTTGGTATGATTCTGAGTGATGCAAGTATGTGCCCTTTGCCATTGATGTCAAAGGGGGAGAGAAGGCATGTGAAAAATAAAAAGTGGTTGCTAATCAAAGGGGGAGCAGTAAAACAAGAGAAGACATATGAATGGTTGTTGTTGATAGGGGGAGTTATGTCAGTCAGTGAGAAGTTCTTGTCTTGATGGTTAAAACAGTTTTTCACATCATATGTTGCCATCAATAACAAAGGGGGAGATTGTTGCAAGTATGGGCCTAACCAGTGTTGTCATTGATGTCAACATACTCCTATTGCATTGATGTTAAGAATTGGATGAGTTGTACGCTGAGGATATTGAGAAAATTAGTCCTATCAGGAACAGAGAAGAACATTGAAGACAGTGAAGTAAAGATCCTAGCTAAGATGAAGATTAAAGGTTGTGTATCAAAGAGTTTGTAGATATGTGTCTAAAGGTGATCCAACAAAGATTTGAGAGGTCCGCATGAAGATTACAAGAAGTTATGGCCATATGAGTAAAACTGGTTCTGGCAGATGTTCAGAGGTGACAGAGTGACACAAATAGGTCCTGTGAGCTCAAGAGATGCAATATCTCATTTTGCAGATTTGGTGGAGTGTGTAGGAAGTCAATGTGAATTGACAACTCAATTGGTTCGTGGTCTAGAGGTCTGGAAGCATCTATTCCAATATGACAGTGATGACAGACTGTGTTCTTGATGTTCCAGATGAAGGAGAGAATGATTTCAGTAAGCAGAAGTAGTGTGGATGTTCTTGGTGATTCAGGCAAGCTTGTGGAGGTCTCTGTATTATGTCTAGCTCGTGTTGATGGTCCGCATTGAAGATTGAGCTTGTAATTGAAGAATTACATCCAGATGATGATGTTCTTCCTAAGTTTGGCTGACCGGATGAGTTACACATCTTGCAGATGATCTTGAAGTTGTTCTGCGAAGCATGGCGTGTTCCTCAAAGAAGATTGAAGTCCCAGATCTGTGTGGCCAATAGTGTGATGATCCGCATGAAGTCTTTTTTTATGTATTGTCTCTGTAAAGTATGCCGACTTGGATGATTATCCCAAAGTCAATGTCTTGTATAAATAAGAGTTGTGAAGTCATTTCAAAAGAATATTGGTGGAGATGAGAGTGTGGTAGAGAGGAGGAAAGACAAGGCAGAGTAGAAGTATTGGGCTTAAATGGAACTGACTCAAGCATGGTGAAGATGTTATTCTTCAATTCAAGTATGTAATATTTATCATTCTGTAGACAGTGTCTCTCCTGTAGGTAGTGGGCCTCTTGTGAGCAGTGTGCTCGGGCAATGAGCCCTAATTGGCATGTACCATTTTGTTTTTCTTATTCTTTTAATAGAGAATACAATCTTGGGTTAGTCACCCCGTGGTTTTTCCCTTAACCAGGTTTTCCACGTTAAAATCTTGGTGTCATATGTGTTAATGTGTTTCTGCTCTTGAATTGTTGCATTATGTTTCCATGATTGATTTATTATTATGCTATTGAATTACAAGAAGGATTTAAGTGATTAATAAGAGAAACTTTTGGGACAACTGATTCACCCCCCCTCTCAGTTGTCTATCTTGAATCTAACATATATGTTTTCATTTAAGCATATTTAAAACTGTTGCTTAAACTGTGTATATATATGCCTGAATAGTAATAACACTATTTAAAACATTATACAAAAGCCAAGTGTTATCATTTGTATATTGGATAAAAAAAAAGATTTGAAATGAGATTTTTGGTTGAATAGACCCGAACCCTACTCATACTAGGGTTTATGTTTAAGTTGAAAGCAAAAAAAACTTATAGTGGACGGCAGCCTTAGGCTGCCGCCCACTACTCTTGCAACACAAAACAAGGTGTGGGTGGAGGCACGGCCTCCTCCCCACACCCCCCTCCTTGCTCCCTATTTTCCCTTAACACAGGCCGCAGTGGTAGTCTGTATACGAGTCGTCGGCCCTATTCTTCAACATACCTTCATCGCCAATCCACAGTTAAACCTACATTTTGTGATCTTTTTTGTTAATAGTCAATATATATATATATATCATTAATTCTATACTTTTACACTTATATATATATGTATATACACACAGATGTGTATATAAATATATATACAAATAGATATATATGTTTTAAAAAAAAGGAAGAGAAACCCTATGGGGTATACTCAATAAATATACCTCTGTGTATTTTCCATGGCAACCATGGAGGGGAAATTTTCAACCTGCAAAAATGAAAACAAAATAATAGAGGGGCAAAATGAAAAGAAAACAAAATGGAAAGACGAAGTAAAAGAATAAGATAGAGATTACTAGGGTTAGGGCTCTTTTTAGGAAAATAATAAAATATTTAGATAGGGCTTAGCTGGAGGATGAGAGGGAAATAGAATTGTTGTTTTATTTAATTCTACTTTTGTTTCCATGTGCACGGGAAACTAAGTTTCCCTCTCTTTTGCTTTTAAGCCTTTTTGATTTATTTTTGCTTCTCCTTGTGCTTTTATTTGAGTTGAATTAATTAATCCTTTTGGGGTTTGGACTTTTATTTCTATGGGAATTTATTCTAGTGGGAATGAGATTTTCGATTTAATTAAGATTTCTTTTCCCTTTGCTAGTTAATTATTTTGACACCTCTAATTATTGCCTAGTGTGTTTTAATTAAATTTGATTGGGGAGACCTTGTTTATTTAATTATTTTAATTGATCGATTTTATTATTTTGTGGAGAGAGATGTTTTGATTTTTCCCCTTCTATATTTTTAACTTGAGTTAATTAGTAAATATAATTGTTGTGATTATATTTATTAAATCACTTAATTATGGATTTTTTTAATTTGGTCATTTATTTAAATTTGAATTTATATTTTGAGTGGTAAATTTTAGTGTGACCTTAGAAATTATTTAATTTATTCTTATACTTTATTTATTTAATTCATTCTTTGCTTTATTTATTTAATTTTTTCCTTAATTATTTTTACGTGGAATTCTTGTTAAATATTTATTTCAATTATTGAAAACGCGTTATGCTGTCAGATTTTTCCTAGAGTTTAGGGTTTTATTTTTATGGCATTTTTGTGACTTTCATTTAATCACTCCATTTCATCATACGACCATCATACCTTTGGATGTGTTATTATATTCAATTTTAACTAAGCATTATAGTTAGGGTTTGATTTCGATTCAATCGAGATCATCTCATTCACTTAGGAAACTTAGGGTTTATATTAAATATGTTCTAACCCTAGAAGCGGTGCACATTGCGTCACCTAACCCCCTAGTCGGCTATCATCACGTAGGGGATTGCCTAGGAAGGTGCACTTTCCTAAGTATCAATTGACATGTTTATGCCTTATGTATATTGTCACTGAGCACGCAGACGCGTGCGAGGGGATTTCTAGGGACACGTGGAAAAGTTTTTGATATTTCATGTCATGAGCACATGACACGTGTTGCGTGTCATGACTACATGGGAAATGTGGGCACCATATGGAAAGATACATCAATGGAAGAACAACATTAAACTAAGAGTGCAGTGACTAACATAAACCACAAAGTATCAAAGCATGAAATCACTGTCATGATTAAATAGTTGACTAAATAGAAACAAGGGCAAGGATGACAGTGATGTCTTTTGAGGTCTCCGTCAGTCATAGCACAAGAATAGGTAAAGAGTTGTCAAATAGATGGAACAATAGTCAATGTTCTGGAAACAACAGTCAATGTACTATAAAGGAACAACATTGATTATTTGAGGTTGAAGTTATAAACAATGGAGGAGACGGTCATGAAGGTCATCAAAAGGTAGTGTATGGAATAGTTTGAAAGGAGATTTATATAGTTTGGTTGAATGGTCAGCCAAGGAGCCTATGCAAAGATCTCAGATTACAACAAGTTTCCAAGGGTGTGTATACTTTGAAAATGCATTGATGGTATCGTGACATTGTGAAGTTATAAGAGCACTATCAACTCTACAAAGTATACATTGACTAAATAGTTATAAGAAATATGACTGTCACACTATTAGCAGACAATGAAAACAATCATCATAGATTGTTAAAAATAGTCATCCAAAGACTGTGTAGCTGTATACCACAAAACAGAGAGTTTTGCTAAACTTTTAGAGACCTATCAAGAGTGTAAGGGCTATATGAATTATAGAAAAAGGGTCTATACTTGCATTAAAAGTTTGTATAACCTTATAAATCTTTCTTCAAGCCTTGTATGATCCAAAACTCTTCAAGAAATAACAGAGATAAAGAAGCAATAATGGTAATGAAGTGCAGAAGTAAACCTCATGAAGCCCACAGATCTATGAACCTTACAAGTGGTTATGTATTGAAGTTTTTTTTCCAAAATGAATGATGAGGAAGTTGCTCAAGTCAAGGGTCATAATGAATAGTCAGCCAGTAGCACTAGATGTTGTCACAGTCATAGCCTAGAGGCCAATCATGAACTTCACAAAGACCTTCATAATATATAAGGTTACAGTCAAAAATAGCATGATTGTAACCAGAGAATAGTTACTATGCAAAACAGTAGTCTATTAGTTATAAAAGGCTATAGGAATATCTCCAAAAGACTGCATACAGTGATAAAGAACACTCTTACATACAGTCATACAAACAAAAGAAGCTACCAGTACATAGAGGAGTTCCCAAGCACAGTGGCAGGAGGTAGTTTTTGACAGAGAAGCAGGCCCAAATCTCATACACTTTATCCATTTTGAAAATCTACAGGAACATTTTTGCTACTACCAGGGTATATTCCAGAAAAATGATAGTGTTCAACATATATGTACAGCAAAATATGCTAAAAATGAATAAAATGTATGAGATTCAGCTACAGAATATGGTGAAGTTTCAAAAATACTTCAGAGAAATGAGTTTGTTTTACTCACCTTCAGCTACAGGAGAGTCAAATATCAAAGATGCCAGTGAAAATGCCTTCAGAAAATAGTAGAAATCATCCACAGTAGAGCTCAAAAAGGAAACCCTCATGGCAGCGCAAAATGGGCAGAGCAAGATTTCAAGAATGTAAAATGCAAAATGAAGGTAAAATTTTGCTTTTATGTTTTAGGGTTTCATAACCCTAGAAGCCCGATGGGATTTCTTTTCTTTTTTTGCATTTTATGTCTTTTGTTAACTCTAAAAAGGCACGTGGTAAAGACTTGAATAAATTGTGTTGCTTAGGAAGTATGCCACGAGGTGGCCATCAGACTTGTTAAGACTTTGTTAAGTCTTTTACTTCTTTTGTACTTGGGTGAGCACTTCGGTGCCTTCTTTCTTCATACTTATTCTTTCCTTGCATATATTATATAATGTGAAACAATAACCTTTGAATGATGACCTTATAAATATTTTGAGAGTTATTGTTACCTTTTAATGCAAAGGAGATTAATGGAGTGAGACTTTATTGACTTTGATTATAGTTGGAATGTGGAGAAGTTCGCAGACACATGCCAAATATGTAGCCCTTTGTTTTGCCTTAGAGTGGAGGGAGATTGACTAAGTCTTGAAGACAGTTAGTAGTTGGCTTGACTTTGGAGGGTATCTAGGAGTGATTTTATTGCTTTTAGAGTCCTTTTAGAGTTGTTTTCATGAGTCATTATGATTGACTAGGTCATGATGGACTTTTTCCTTCATTGTGGACTCTTATGGAGGAGATATGATGTAGAGGGATATCTCTCTCATACAAATCTGATCACAAACACACATAGAACACTATGCAAGAGGGAAGCAAATTAATTTGAAACACATCAAATGGAAGAGAAATCTGCAACACTTATTTTATTTCAATAAGAAATTTCATTACATCAACATGAAGCTTAAGAGCTTCCTAGAATCATACATGCAACACCTATAACAAATAAATTTTTAGCATCCTGGACTCATTTCCCAACATCTGGGTCTCTTTTCCATTTTCTTCTCCTAGCTCCAATAAAAACCTGTCACTTATTCCTTTTTCCATGCCCCCATTTCTCATAATTTCTTAAAATTGTTTATGGGTTTTGTGCCTCTTCTTCCCATCTTTCCATAACATATTTAATTTCTTAATTTGGATAATATACAAGAAAGTTATTCTTGTTTTACCAAGACTAGGTCTCATTATTACGACCCCACATTTTTGGAGTTATAAATTTTGGAATTACTAAAATAAAATTTGGGAGTTAAGTCCACCAACCTGGGACAAAAAGACCACTTACAAGATTCCTTACAATAATAAGTGCCATTAATTCCATGATTCTTGGCAGCCCCATTTATGACAAAATCAGTCAAATCCCACCAAATTACATTTACAATTTCACTCAAGGGAAATTACATTTGTTGCAAATTAAAATATAATTTTCTCAAAGCTCCACCATTATTGAAAAAAAACCAAACAACTAAAAATTAAAATATTTTGATGATGCAAGATTGCTAATTTGCCATGGATGCTCCTGCATCAGACTCTCGGAGAAAAGAAAATTCAAGTCCTCTTGAATGCAAGTCAACTCTTTCTTCCTGGTCCTCCAATTCTTCTGCAACTTGTCCTTCATCTCTGCAACTATCCCTGGGTCCTTCCTCTTCTTTTTCTTATGCCATTTATTCAGCATTCTCTCAGCTTCTAGGCTCCAAAATTCTATTTCTTGTGTATATACCTCAGCAATATCATCTATGTCTTCACTGGCAGCATATTCATCTGAAATGGAAATCATTTCCTTAAGTGTTTTGGCAACATCTTCTTCACCATCATCTTCATACATTGTAGGCACTTCTTCTTGTTCTTTATAACCTACACATACATAATCCAATGAAATATTAGAAATAAAATATTGAGACCTTGAGGTCTCCTCCATGCTTCCTTGCACCATGCACTCTACTTCAACCTTGTCCTCCAAGGGTTTCCTTTGATGAACAACATCTTCTAATTCCTCCATCATAATTATTAATTGCTTAGGACTTTCATATACAAATTAGTATTCCTCTTTGTCCAAACTTATCATCTCCTTCCAAAGGATTTCATCAATCTCTTGCTGCTGCACTTCAGGGTTGCATTCAATTTGTCCTACTGTTGCAACTTCCTCTTCCATAACTATTCTTTGTTTTCTTCTTTGAACAATATTATTAATAGGCCATGATACCTTATTTTTTATTGTCAAGTGCCAACTCAATACTCTTTTGAGCAACCGCATCTCATCTTCCATCCTTCTGCTCATCTCTTCCATAGCTTGCCTCAATTCTCTTATCTCTTTCTCAACCTCTATTTGCCTCATCTTTTCCTCTTTCCTCTTCCTCTCTTTTTCTTCTTGCATCTTCTTTTGTGAACCCCCAATCTACAAATACCTTCTAAACAAATCTATCTTTCCTCAAGCAAGTCTCTTTCACCTTGCTTCTTCTTTGCCTTTGCCTCACCTAGGTCTCTTCTCTTTTCCTCTACCTAGTCTTTTGGCAACCAGGCTCTCTCTTCAACCTGCACAAACAAAAACACACAAACACCAAACTCTCTTGCCCAGAGCTTCTGAGCTCTGATACCAATTGATGCAGAGGGATATCTCTCTCATACAAATCTACAACAAATACCAACACAAAAGCTTATGCAAGAAGGCTACAAATGAAGTGAAACAACAGAAAAATGGAAGAGAAATATGCAACACTTATTTTATTTCAATAAGAAATTTTATTACATCAACATGAAGCTTAAGAGCTTCCTGGAATCATATATGCAACACCTGCAACAAATAAATTTTCAGCATCTTAGACTCATTTCCCAACATCTGGGTCTCTTTTTCATTTTTCTTCTCCCAGCTCCAATAAAAACCTGTCACTTATTCTTTTTCCCGTGCCCTCATTTCTTAGAATTTCTTAAAATTGTTTCTGGGTTTTGTGTCTCTCCTTCCCATATTTCCATAACATATTTAATTTCTTAATTTAGATTATGTACGAGAAAGTTATACTTGTTTTACCAAGACTAGGTCTCATTATTACGACCCCCCATTTTTGGAGTTATAAATTTTGGAATTACTAAAATAAAAATTGGGAGTTAAGTCCACCAACCTGGGCCACAAAGACCACTTACAAGATTCCTTACAATATGACAGTTACAATAATAAGTGCCATTAATTCCATGATTCTTGGCAGCCCCATTTATGACAAAATCAGTCAAATCCCACCAAATTAAATTTACAATTTCACCCAAGGGAAATTACATTTACAATTTCACCCAAGGGAAATTACATTTGTTGCAAATTAAAATATAATTTTCTCAAAGCTCCACCATTAGTGAAAAAAACCAAACAACTAAAAATTAAAATATTTTGATGATGCAAGATTGCTAATTTGCCATGGATGCTCCTGCATCAAGATATAAGCCCTATATTTAGGCTTTTTGTGGGCATCCGACCCCAGTTAGTTTTTAGACTCCTTGTTTGGTGGAACCACTTGGATAGTGGTGGATATAGTCACTTATTTGACTCTTTTGTACCGAGTTCTTACATGCAGATTTCAGAGACTTGTGATTTTTATCCTTGCTCAGATTTTGTGAGTTAGTAATTCATTTACTTTTGGATGTGTATACCAGTGATTACTTTGGAAACCAATAAAGATAATTTATTTAACTTCTCAATTTTTTGCTTCGTTGTGTGCATTCAAATTGATTGATGTAATTACTTGTGAGATTATTTATTTCCTTGTAGTTTTATTTCAGTTTTAGGATCTTTTGCCGAAGAATATGCAATTTACAGGTCATAGGTTGTGTTGAAAATGCAAACATTTTAGTTGTGAAGATATATTTTCCTGCTAGGAGTAAAGCATATAACCTTCTTATGAAATATTTATGTAAAAGCATATCATTTTTGGGCTGTGTATGTCAAGTTACTTTGTTGATCAAGCCAAGTGTATACAAGCTGTGTTTGCAGGCCCTAGTTAGTTTTGGTGCATCACCTTAGTCATAGATTTTATTTTTTATACAATTTCTTCTTCACCCTTTTCCTTATCAAAGCAGTAGTTTAGGTGATACCATAGGAATCCATCCTTCTCTAGAGGTTGACCTCTGCTTTTAAAGTTACCCACAGCTTAGAGGTCTTCCCATGTTTCAATAGATTATTAAACCTTACGTTTAACAGAGTGCAAATTTCATTGATAACAATTTTTGGCACGCCTGGTAGGACTGTGAACTGATTCTCTATCCATTGTGTACATTATTTCATTATTGTCTGGTGTGTAAAATAGTTGATTTCTACCTTTTGAGGTGTTTTAAATACATACCTGGCGACTTTGAAGCTTTGGTTTAGTGAAAACTAGTGCAGAACAATTCATGCATTGCTAATATTGGTGTGTATGTCAGAAAAATCTACCTTTGGAGGCAAGGAAACGTACACTTGGCGACTCTGGAAAGAAATATCTACTGGTTTCAAGAAGACAAGTGCTGGTATGTACTTATTTTACTAAAAAATTAGACTTGATTTTTATTGTGAAATTTTCAATGAGTTTTCAATGCATATAAATGTTGCAATATGTCTTCATTTCAAAGAAATATATCATACTTTCCACCATTTCATGAAGATCCTATTCATACACCATTTTATGAGCCATATCGCAGTGGTCAAGTAGTTGGTTTTAGTCCAAACCACCAAGTCTATCATGCTTACCACCCTCCCACCCATGCACAAACTCCATGGAAGCTGGTGTATGCCTATGACCAGCCTCAAGAATTCCATTTTTTGCCCAACCAGCAATACTACTTTCCCAATCAGCTCCAAAATGATGAGAGACTGGAGATTACAAATATTAAGAACATATGGTTTGATTGGAACAAGCAGTTGAATGACATAAAGAGGAAGCAAGAATGTTCTTTATAGCAGGAGCCCATGAATGAACAAAATCAGTCAAACCAATCCATTAATCCTTAGTTTTAGTCATGTCAAGAACTTGAACCTAGCCATCAAAATACTCAAAAAAACATGAAAGCCATCTTGGACTAGGTATCCTTGTTATAAAATGCCAAATCTTGCTAGGGCTATTGCTTCCATACCTATCCAAAATCAGGAAGATGAAGAATCAAATTTCTTACTAGGAGGGAAGTCTGGACATGAAACTCTATGGCAAGAGGAGTAGTCAGTTGCTGTTGTTTGTACCATGTCCCCAGCTAAATATGAGCATAACACATGTGAAGAGGATGTAGGATCAGGCTTATCACTAAATCCCTTACATTTTCATTCATTTGAAGAGTTTCTAATGTTGTTTATAAAATGAATGAAAGCAACATACAAAGGTTACAGGGTAAAGGTCTTCAGTTGCAAAGATAGGATGCCCAAGTGTCATTGGAGAAGGCACAACATGAAGAGGAAGAATTATTCTTTTTGTTTGATTAATTACCTACCTTTGTTGAACAGGATGAGGAAAGCATTCAGTCTGATAATAGAGACTCATATCAAGTAAAAGAGTGTGAAAGTAAACCTTTCTTAGAACCTACACAGCTAGCTGAGAGCTGTTATGAAGTAGAAAATAGCCCTCCTCCATCAGAATCTCATGAAGAGTGTGAGGAGGATTAATTTTGGGATGACCTTGAAGTTTTTGTCTCTAAACTAGATGACAAAAGATTAAACCTGCTGGAAGAAGTTGCCAATCATGCTAAATCAGGACAGCAAGTCACAAGTTTGAAAAACAGCAGGAACAACCTGTAGAGGAGATAAATGAACATGAAGAACTTGATGGAAAAGAGGTTGATATGTTTTGTTATGATGGGCTACCTTCATTTATTGAACAAAATGAAGAAGATGTGACTGTGATAACACAAGACTTGGGACAGCTACAAGTTGTTGAACACTGTGATGAGTTACCGGTTTGTGAAAGTCAATATGAGAATGAAGCTTTGGCTCATGAGGTAGTTTCATTTTGGGATGATCTAAAGTCTATTTTGACTTAGGAGGAAGCCTCTTTTTGCCTAGATTTGGATATTGAGCTAGCACCATTTGAAACAGAAGATAAAAAACAAGGAAAGGAACAACAACATGATTTGGAACAACAAGGAACCAGCATGGAGAGTTCTAAATTCACTCTTTCTAGAGGATGCCCAATTAGGCATCTAGTCAGAATGGAGGCCAACAAGAATATTGATATTTTGCTTACACCAAAGCATGAAGATATAGCTAAGAAAGAGCTGATTCAAGTCACTTTTCTACCTCGGGATAGGAATTTTTACATTCCATGTGAAAAGGGTAGTGAACTTGTGTATGTTCTTTAAGAGGTTTTATAGCTCTTTGTTGAATTTCTATTCATATTTCCTCTCTTTCTAGCTATCCTCAAGCACGACAAACATTGTAAACTATGTAGAAATGGCAGCTACTTCACCCAACCAGTGAATGGTTTCATTTGAGGTGGTGTTTTTCTTGGTTAATGTAGGGTAGGGCTAGTAACTGAGTAGTTTTTATTCCCTAAGTATTGTCCAGCACAATTAGCTAGTTTGCTTTCTGTAGTTTTTGCTTTTGCTTAGGTGAGTAGGGTTTTCAAGGTTTCATTGTTGTTCTGCTGAATTACAAAAGTCAAAACTATTTGTCTAAAGTGTTTTAAAAAATCTCAGAGTGACCCCATGCCCAATGGATATGCTTCAGGCAACTAGTCTGATGTTTAGTAGGCAAACATATAGCAGATGTCACCAAAAATGTTACCTAAATTTCACTACAGCTAATTCAAGTAGAGCTTTGATTCAAAACTTAAAAGGTACATTTTATCTAATCTTTCCCAGATTACATTCAAGAGCATAAATGAAATAATTCAAAAAGATTATGTTTATAAAATTACTGAATTTATCCAAGTGCATGTAACATAAGAAAGATTTATACAAATATTTTCTAAACAAATAAATAATCTTTATTGAATGTAAATGTACATTATCTCACACAAGCCGTGAGATTAAATTTCTTATTCAATGAAATTGAAGAACAATCTATACATGAATAAGTAAAAATAAAGATGTGCATGTAGGGTTAGAGGCCAATCATTTCCTAAGAATGACTGGTTCTGGTTCTAGTGTGTTGTCCTGTTGCCCCGAGTTGCCTTTGTCCTTCCTAGTTTCATGTCATCTCTAGTTCCTACATCTAGAAAAAGAGTGATGTTAGAGCAATGCTCTAAGTAATGAATGGTCCCAAACCATACATGAACAAGATACATATGCATGTATAAACTAATCCTCAAATGCATTAAATAAGCAATGCATACCTTGGATGTCCTAGAGAACAATCAAGTCATCAAACACATCCAAAATATGCATTTATTTCCTAACAAGTTTGTTTCATGTGTAGATACAGGTGTAACTATGTTTCTGTTTGATTCATCAAATTACATTATGAGTGGAGGAAATGTGGCTCCCACAAGGGTTGAGACCAACTCATAGTAATTGCAAAACATTTTATATGTATTTATGAGATGTAAGAAAGATGGTGCAAAAAGAGAATCAACAGTATGCCAATAGGGTATGAACAGTCTATAATAACTATATTAAATGAGCAGAATAACCTTCAAAGGAACAGTCATAAAGGGCTATATGAATTGTTGAAGACAGTCATGCCATGTATCAGCTAGTGGCAGGGCAGTCAAGAAGATTGTATACAAAATACAATGTATGCAATAAGGAAATATGCACAGGAGTATAGACTTTATGAAATGAAGAGCAATCATGCATGTAACAGTCCTCAAGGGACAACATATAGAAAAGTAACAACATACAATCTTGTCAGAGGATGCTGAAAGAATAGTCATTAGACTAACATCAAGAAAGGAGTAGTAGAGTTCATACAGGATGCTTCACTATTCATGTCAAATGTGCCAGTCATCTTTATCAATGACAGTCATCTCCAACTTTTGAAAGGCATATAACATCCATGTACAAACAAGGAGCAGTGAATAGTCAGGAAGAATAGTCATATTGTTAGAATGACTATCAATAGAGGCAGCAATACAAAGATAACATCAGCAGTATCATGAGCAGTTACCTAAATGACAGTGTAAGAACATCTACAAGAGAGCAACCACCCAAAGCACAATGAACAAGGAAAAGGTTGCTATCTCATCAACAAAAAGAGATCCCTGCATGTTTCAAGCAGTGAATATGATGAGCAGAGAACAAAGAGATTTTTTAGGACTACAAGATTTTCTAAAGAGAAATAGTAAGAAAAGGTCACAAAGGGCAGTCTATGGGAAAGGTTGTTCATTACCATAAGAAGATAGTCAAATTTCTTACCAGCTACATACTTGCTCATCTATGATAGAAATCTAAGGAGGAGCACTCATCATAGTAAAGAAGACCGCAAAAAGAACAAGTAGTGATGGTATTGTCATAAGACAAATTGCAAAGCAAGAGTAGCAGGAAAATAGTCATAACTATAGTCAATAGAAGAGGTTGTATGAAGAGCATTGTTCAAAGACCCTTATGGAACCAGACAAGATGCATTTGTGGGTTTAAGACAATGTCTAAGATCATGTTGTTGTCATAGAGGTAGAATTACATTGTATTGTTGTCACAGGTTAACCATATGGAAGGATACATCAATGAAAGAGCAACATTAAACTAAGAGTGCAGTGACTAACATAAACCACAAAGCATCAAAGCATGAAATCACAGTCATGATTGAATAGTTGAATAAATAGAAACAAGGGCAAGGGTGACAGTGATGTATTTTGAGGCCTCTGTCAGTCATAGCACAAGAATAGGTAAAGAGTTGTCAAATAGATGGAACAATAGTCAATGTTCTGGAACAGCAGTCAATGTACTATAAAGGAACAACATTGATTATTTGAGGGTGAAGTCATAAACAATGGAGGAAATAGTCATGAAGGTCATCAAACGGAAGTATATGGAACAGTTTTAAAGGAGATTTATATAGTTTAGTTGAATGGTCAGCTAAGGAGCCTATGTAAAGGTCTCAGATTATAGCAAATTTCCAAGGGTGTGTATACTTTAAAAATGCATTGATGGTATCATGACATTGTGAAGTTATAAGAGCACTATCAACTCTACAAAGTATACATTGACTAAATAGTTATAAGAAATATGACTATCACACTATTAGTAGACAATGAAAATAGTTATCATAGATTATTAAAAATAGTCATCCAAAGACTGTGTAGCTGTATACCACAAAACATAGAGTTTTGCTAAACTTTTAGAGACCTATCAAGAGTGTAAGGGCTAAATGAATTATAGCAAAAGGGTCGATACTTGCATTATAAGTTTGTATAACCTTATAAATATTTCTTCAAGCCTTATATGATCCAAAACTCTTCAAGAAATAGCAGAGATAAAGGAGTAATAGTGGTAATGAAGTGCAGAAGTAAACCTCATGAAGCCCACAGATCTATGAACCTTACAAGTGGTTATGTATTGAAGTTTTATTTTCAAAATGAACGATGAGGAAGTTGCTCAAGTCAAGGGTCATAATGAACAGTCAACCAGTAGCACTAGATGTTGTCACAGTGATAGCCCAGAGGCCAGTCATGAACTTCACAAAGACCTTCATAATATATAAGGTGATAGTAAAAAATAGCATGACTGTAACTAGAGAATAGTTACTATGCAAAATAGTAGTCTATTAGTTATAAAAGACTACATGAATATCTCCAAAAGATTGCATACAGTGATAAAGACCAATCTTACATACAGTCATACAAACAAAAGAAGCTACAAGTACACAGAGTAGTTCCCAAGCATAGTGGTAGGAGGTAGTTTTTGACAGAGAAGCATGCCCAGATCTCATACACTTTATCCATTTTGAAAATCTACAGGAACATTTTTGCTACTACCAAGGCATATTCCATAAAAATGATAGTGTTCAACATATACAGCATAATATGCTCAAAATGAATAAAATGTATGAGATTAGCTATAGAATATGGTGAAGTTTCAAAAATGCTTCATAGAAATGAGTTTGTTTTACTCACCTTCAGCTACAAGAGAGTTAGATATTAAAGATGCCAATGAAAATGCCTTGAGAAAATAGCAGAAATCATCCACAGTAGAGCTCAAAAAGGAAACCCTCATGGCGGTACAAAATGGGCAGAGCAAGATTTCAAGAATGTAAAATGCAAAATGAAGGCAAAAAGTTGCTTTTGTGTTTTAGGGTTTCATAACCCTAGAAGCCCGATGGGCTTTCTTTTCTTTTTTTGCATTTTATGTCTTTTGTAAACTCTAAAAAGGCCCCTGATAAAGACTTGAATAACTTGTGTTGCTTAGGAAGTATGCCATGAGGTGGCCATCAGACTTGTTAAGACTTTGTTAAGTCTTTTACTTCTTTTGTACTTGGGTGAGCACTTCGGTGCCTTCTTTCTTCATATTTATTCTTTCCTTGCATATATTATATAATTTAAAACAATAACCTCCAAATGATGACCTTATAAATCTTTTGAGAGTTATTGTTACCTTTTAATACAAAGGAGAGTAATGGAGTGAGACTTTATTGACTTTGAAAGAATATAGTTGGAATGTGGAGGAGTTGGCAAACACATGCCAAATATGTAGCCCTTTGTTTTGCCTTAGAGTGGAGAGAGATTGACTAAGTCTTGAAGACAGTTAGTAGTTGGCTTGACTTTGGAGGGTATCTAGGAGTGATTTTATTACTTTTAGAGTCCTTTTAGAGTTGTTTTCATGAGTCATTATGATTGACTAGGTCATGATGAACTTTTTCCTTCATTGTGGACTCTTATGGAGAAGATATAGGCCCTATATTTTAGGCTTTTTGTTCGCATCTGACCCCAATAAGTTTTCAGACTCCTTGTTTGGTGGAACCACTTGGATAGTGGTGGATATAGTCACTTATGTGACTCTTTTGTACTAAGTTCTTACATGCAGATTTCAGAGACTTGTGATTTTGATCCTTGCTCAGATTTTGTGAGTTTGTAATTCATTTGCTTTTGGATGTGTATACCAGTGATTACTTTGGAAACTAATAAAGATAAGTTATTTACCTTCTCAATTCTCTGCTTCTTTGTGTGCATTCAAATTGATTGATGCAATTACTTGTGAGATTATTTATTTCCTTGTAGTTCTTTCTTAGTTTTAGCATCTTTTGCAGAAGAATATGCAATTTACAGGTTGGGTTGTGTTGAAAATGCAAACATTTTAGTTGTGAAGATATATTTTCTTGCTAGGAGTAAAGCATATAACCTTCTTATGAAATATTTATGTAAAAGCATATCATTTTTGGGTTGTGTATGTCAAGTTACTTTGTTGATCAAACCAAGTGTATACAAGTTGTGTTTGCACACCCTAGTTAGTATTGGTGCATCACCTTAGTCCTAGATTTCATTTTTTATACAATTTATTCTTCACCCTTTTCCTTATCAAAGCAGTAGTTTAGGAGATAACCATAGGAAGATGGCCTTCTCTGGAGGTTGACCTCTGCTTTTAAAGTTACCCACATCTTTAGAGGTCTTCCCATGTTTCAATAGATTGTTAAACATTATGTTTAATAGGGTGCAAATCTCATTGATAACACAACCTTTTGGAGGCCTCCAATTGACCTCCCAAATGATTCCCCTTCATCAATTTTGTCTCTCTATTCTTCTTTTCTAGCTTGCCCCCTATTATTTCCAAATCTACCTAGCTGACCATCGATCTCTAAGGGAAACCCACCCTCCTAATCTCTTTCAATCAATCTATAGGACTAAATTTCATCTGTATCCCCCTCTGACCATTCTCAGCCCCTGAAACCATTTGCATAACCCTATCTTTCTGGGTCACCCATTTTGTATTTTGAGTCTCCCTAGGTGACCCTAGCTCTCCCCATGGGGAAACCTTTGATCTCTAGGGGTGACCCTGTTGTGTTTAAATATATAAGTTTCTATTTAGTTTGGGACCAAATTAGCTATGTTTTCTCTCTAATTTAAATGTCTCATCGACCTTAACTGAGCCTAGTATAATTATAACTCCTCCACTCTCAAATAGTCTATTCTTGGCTCCAATTTTTTATTTAATTAATTGATGGAAGAATATTAGAAAGTCATTCTAATTAAATAAATATGGTTTATTTAATTAATTAGATGACCTAGGAATGTGAGAGGTAGATAATGTAATGTTAGGATGTGGTATGATTTAAGTGTCTACAGTATCACTAGCTTCCAATAATTTCCATGCTGGCACCATAAAAAAATACGTAGGTGTAAGCACTAAAAAGTGCATAGGCCTACATTTAATTAATTTGATGATGTAGGAATGTGAGAGGTAATTAGTGTGGTCTTAGGACATGGTAAGATTTAAGTGTCTACATTATCACTACCTTCCAATAATCTCCTGGCAAGCATCACAAAAAACCACATAGGTGTAAGCACTAAAAAAGTACATGGGCCTACGTGGTAATATGATGATGAGCTATAGTCCGAATCACATACACATAAGCATGTAATTATGAAATCTCAGAAATATTCTTCTTGGTGACACATGGGTCGAAGTCTTTCATCTTGTTTGTGTTTCCCTATCCCCATAGCTAACCCTTCTAGGTCATGTTTCTTCATCTTTTATCCCCTGTCAACAATTGATTTCTTTCACTTTCTAGCCTTGTTGTTTTGACTAACAAGTGTCGCAAGATGGGAAATACACTTTCCCTAAGACCATTTCATCCATTTCAACCTTTCAGAGGCCTCTAATTGACATCCCAAATCATTCCCCTTCATCAATTTTGTCTCTCTATTCTTCTTTTCTCAGTCACCCTTTGTTATTTATAGATCTACCTAGGTGACCCTCAACCTATAGGAATTACATGCTCTGTGAAAAGGGGAAACCCACCCTCCTTATGTATTTCAATCAATCTCTAGGACTTAATTTCATCTTTATCATCCTCTGACCATTCTCAGCCCCTAAAACCACTTGTAGAACCCTATCTTTCTGGGTCACCCCTTTTGTATTCTAAGTCTCCCTAGGAGACCCTAGATCTCCCCATGGGGCAACTTTGGATCTCCATGGGTGACCCTATTGATGAGTCAAATCCATGACTCATTTATTTCTTTATAATTCATGTTTCAAAAGACTTTTATAAAATATTATGGCATATACATATATATTATTATAATTATATTTGTCTCTTTGATGGATTATGCACATGTTTAGTATTCATTTCCTTTTGATGCAATCTCTTAACTTATTTACTTGAATTACATTTTCAAAGTGCATATCTCATGAATTGTGGTATAAGTGGTTTATGTTTGCATGAGGATTATAGTGGTGAGACTCCCAGTGGTCTCCAGATCCCTCCGAGGCCCCTTTTCCTAAGAAGAGCCCGAACTCCAGATGGCTCCAGATGTCATTACCCTCCAATAGAGTCATCCTCCCCTTGAGTCAATGACTATTATAAGCCAATCCTAGGGGTACCCAAAAGGTCAACAACGCAAACAAGACCCACGCCTCAATTAAAGTAGTTGTTATGATCTCAATCTCCACGTCACTCTTGACTAACCAAAATAGTTTTTAATTGGCGCCAGTTCCAACTAAAGTCACTGCCACCAAGTGCCACGCCATTCTAGGAAATCACTCAAGTTTGCCAACAACCAAGTCAATAAAAGTCTCTAATCTTCACTAACCTGTAGTGGAATCATCAATATAATAAATAAACAACTAGCTTTAATTCCAGTTCACTATAGTTAGGATCGCTGATAGTTATTTCCTTTTAATAAAGCTTGACTATATAAATAGGAGCAAGTTGTCTCTTTAAGTTAGTTCCATATTTTGGTAGCAAGTTGTAATCTGTTTATATTTCCAGTTAGAGGAAAACTCCTTGTTTTTCCAGTTCCATATCCATGTCCATTTCTGGACTTTGATTTAATGCAAATGAAGGGGGAATTCTTCTAAAAGTTTGTTCAAGCTCAGAGGATCATCTCCAGCTGGGAAAGTAGGGCCCGCTTCCCCAAACTAGAGGAGATCACTAGGTATTTTATGCAATTCTATTTTGTCTTTCTCTTTAGTGAAATTATCTATGTATGTTAATCTTGTGATGTGTCCTCCCTTTTCTTTATAACTGTTTAGCTAGTTGTCACCTGCAGGTTTGTTTTATAAATTCTTAAAATACCAAAAATAGGATTGTGATTTCAATAACATTGATATATTCAGAGTGTTTCTTTGTTGTGATTTGACAATGGATTCAATTACCTTGAAGTTATGTTTCAGCACTTAAGATAGTTTCCTTTTGGCAATTTAACTAGTTTCCCTTCAAGCAAAATGTGTTTATTTCTTTAGCAATTAGAATAATTTCCTTTCAAGCAATTGTGTTTATTTTGAAAGCAATTAGAATAGTTTCTTTCCAAGTATGTGTGTTTCCTTTCAAGCAAAAACACAGTTTCCATTCCTTGCATGTGTGTTTATTTCTGCAAGATAAGTAAACCAGACTTTGTCCATCAACCACTGATTCGGATTCACTCCAAAATCCCCCACACTAAGAGTCTTATTGCAGATAACTCCAGACACCTCCAGATTGATAATTAAATGATGATGAATTAATGAACACTACTACAACCTCATCATTTTTGGCACCATTATCGAGGAATAATCTACAAATCATTGTAGGTTTAAGGTGTTGATAAGACTTCTTGAATGAGTGCATTCTAAATTCATTAGTTTATGAGAAGGCCTAGGGATGCCTTAGGTCAGTTCATCAAACAAACCACAGCCAGCACATCTCTGGAACTTAATCATCTGAGTGATCAAGGATCTCTTGTAACATCATAATCTCCCATTCTCTTTGATACACCTTCTATAATGGGTGATAATGGTGATCATGAGGAGATAGCTAACAATAGAATATTCTCTTATCTAATCTCCATCACTCTTGATAGAAATGAACCTCCCATGAAAAATATATCTCCTGCATTCCTACCCACCTTTCGAGGGAAGACTTCTGAAGATCCAGCCTAGTTCCTGTTTGAATTTAAGGTCCTCTGCTAGACTTATGATTATGCCACAGACAACCAAAAACTAAAACTTTTTCCTTCCACTCTCAAGGAGTATGTGCTCTGATGGTTCATGGGCCTGAGAGTAGACTCTATCTCTTCTTGGGATGAAATGGAAACCACTTTCCTTGACAAATATCAAGATTATTGTAGAGTCAGGGATAGGAAAGATGAACTCTTCCACATGAAGCAGATGAAAGATGAAAATTTGGAGGATTATGTGGATAGATTCCTATTTGTCCATAGGAGTGTAGAAATAATTTAGATCAGGAATTAAGTAAGACCATTTTTCTTAGAGGAATTGATGATGAAATTAGGGAAGCCTTAAACCTAATGGGAAAAGGAGATATTAATAAGCAAGATTTTGCAGAAATTGTGGAAGTTTGTAGAAATTACTCTCACACTCATGTAGGTAAGAGAATATTGAAGAAAGGTAGTTCCACTGATGTTACAAAAGTCATGGAAGAGCTAGCAAATTTAAAAACTGATATCTTGCTTCATCTGAATACCACTTTGGATGGTATGCAAACTAGTAAAAGGAACACAAAACCCTTAGCCATTTATTGCCCTTGTTGTAGAGAAAAACATCTGCTTAGGGAATGTCCCTTTAATTGAACTAAGTTATGCAAAATTTGTGAGAAAATTCATCCAACAAATGAGTGTAGCCTACTCCTTGAAATCAAAAATAGATTGAAGAAAGTACCAATAGACAAGGAAGAACTAAATTTTATTGGCTAGAAACAACCAAATTATGGATCCAATCAGTATTCAAACCAATATGCTCCAAGGGGGCCATCAAATTGAGGACCAACCTCTTGGAATGGACCTTGGGGAGGTCCACTTCCTCAAATGAAAATGCCACCCCAGTGGGGACTAGCATGGCCTCAGTCAGACTGGACAAATCAATCTTGGACCAACCCTCATTGGCCAAATCAACAACAATATCAATAGCAGTGGGCACCTCAATACAACCAAGGAATGAGGTGATTTGGGAATCAACCTAAAGCCTTACTTCCTAGACCCTCACAACCTGCAAACCTGAATCCAAGTAAATCAACCTCCAATGCCTACTCAGCCAGTTCCCAATCCTAAAAATAATAGGATGCAACAATAGGTGTATAACACAGATCCAAATACAGCCACCCTGAATGTTGTGGAAATAAATGACATCCAACTTTGATCTTGAAGAATTCCTATAAATATTCCTATTGAGGAAGTCACTAAGGAAGAGGAAGTAACACCCAATGTTGATAAACAACAAAAAGATGAGAAGACTAAGACAAGAAATTCAGAAGAAATTCCAAAGGAAACCTCTGTTCCATTCCCAAAATGATTTAAACAAACTCCTCCAAAATCTAAGGAAAACCAGCTTGCACATGATGACTCACAGTTAATCAAGGAACTTAGAAAGATACATATTTAAGTTCCATTATTACAAGAAATAAAAGATATTCCAAAGATAAATCAGACCATTAAGAGCTTATGCCTAAAACTTCTAGGTAGAAAACAAAAATTACCCAACACCATCCAAGTAGAAGGGAAACTTGCTGATGTTCTGTCAGGCAAGCTAATCCCTCAAAAATATGGGGACCCTAGAAGTCCTGTTATTTCAATAGAAATAAAATGAGTGTCAGTCTCTAATGTACTGATTGACCTAGGAGCTGCTATTAATGTGATGACTTCAAAAACTGCAAAAGCTCTAGCATTAACACATATTCAACCAACATCAATTGTGTTACAACTGGTAGATTTATCTATCACCAAACCAGAGGGAATTCTGGAGGATATCATAGTCACTATCGATACCTGGGACTACTCAGTTGATTTCCTAGTCCTTTAGACTAGAAAGAAACATTTAAGGTACCCAATGATACTTGGTAGACCTTGGCTGGCTACCGCAGCAACCCTTATTGACTGTAGGTCAAGAAACATGACTATTTAAAATGGGAAAAAGCTGAAGGAACTTTCCATCTATCCCCTTGCCAATCCGTTCTTACAATATGAGAATAAACCATGGATAGATGATTTGATGGATTCGGATGAAGAAGACACCTCCTCATTGGCAATGGTAACAATTGCAGAACATTTTGAAGAATGCAATGAGGAGTATAAAGAATTGGAATCAAATAATGAAGCCTCCTTGTATAGTGTCACCTAGCAAGAGGTCTCCAGATGGCTCCAAAGAGATCCAAAGGGATCTTTCAAGTCATTCTACTATCCATATTCTAAACAAATTGCTTCCCACTTAAGTTATCAACAAGAAAAAATGTTACACCAGATTGTACCTCACCTTTGTCTATTAAATACTCTGTTAAGTCCTTACAAAGACCTTCTTTCTATTCATAATGGCACAAAACAGATCACTGTCCAAGCCAACAAACAACTCTCTATCAATAGTTGGTTAACAGAAGTAGAAGAAATTTGATTGACAAAACTATTACAAAATCATACCCAGGCTTTCGCATGGGAATACAAAGACATGAGAAGAATCCACCCCAGTGTATGCACACATCATATCTACACTGAAGATGTTTGTCCTGTTAGAAAACCACAGAGGAGAATTAATCCATCCTTGAGGGACATAGTGATGGAATAAATAGAGAAACTATTACAAGTAGGATTCATCTACCCCATTTCTGACAGTCAGTGGGTATCGCCATTGGTTATAGTACTAAAGAAAAATGGCAAGTGGTGTGTCTACATTGACTATAGATAATTGAACAAAGCCACTAAAAAAACTATTTCCCACTTCCCTTCATTAACCAGGTACTGGATAATCTAGCTGGTAGTCTCTACTTCTCCTTTCTGGATGTATTCAACGGCTACAACCAGATCCAGGTGGCTCCACAAGATCAGGATAAAACTACCTTCACATGTCCTTGGGGGACATTTACCTACAGAGCTCTATCATTCAGATTATAAAATGCACTAGCCACATTTCAACAGGCTATGTTGGCATTTATTGTTGATTTATCCAATACATGTGTGGAGGTTTATATGGACAATTTTATGGTGCATGGAAAAACTTTTGATGAAGCCTTGAATAGTTTGAATAAAGTACTTGAAAGATGCAAAGAACATCAGTTAACCCTGAATCATGAGAAGTGTCTTCTTATGATGACTGGAGGGATAGTCCTAGATCACCACATCTCACAAGAGGGAATGAAAGTGGACCCCAAAAAGGTTGAAATTATAGTTCAAATTCCTCCTCCTCAAAACTCAAACAAAAGTGAGAAGTTTCCTAGAACATGTTGGGTATTATCGAAGGTTTATTGAAAACTTCAGTAGAAAAGTTGATCCTTTGTTTACCTTGCTTAAAAAGGATTCTAAATTTAATTAGACACCACAATGTCAAGAATCCTTTGAATCCATCAAAAGCACCCTCATGACAGCACCAGTCCTCAAAGGACCGAATTGGAGTGAACCATTCCATATTCACACTAATGCTTCTAATCAGGCGATTGGATAAATCTTAGGACAAACTAACGAATCTGGAGGGATGCATGCAATTTATTATGTTAGAAAAAACTTAAACCCTGCAGAGAAAAACTATACCATTACAAAAAATGAATTCTTAGTAGTAGTTTATGCAATCAATAAGTTTTGCCACTACATCACAGGCTACAAAGTTTTTATACATACCAATCATGTAGCTATTAGGTATCTAATAAATAAAGCTGTGGTAGGTGGTAGAATTATTAGGTGGTTGTTATTGCTACAAGAATTTGACATAACCATTGTTGATAAACCTAGAAAAGGTAATGTTGTCATTGATTTCTTACCAGATTGACTGTGCAGGGAAGTAACAAACCAGTGGATGACACATTTCCAGATGAACATCTCTTTGCCATTTCCATACAATCACCATGGTTTGCAAATTTAGCTAACTATTTAGTTTCAAGAAGATGCCCACCACATTTCAATCAGAAGGAAATCAGGTGACTGGTTCGAGATAGCTCTAGATACAAATGGGTAAATGGTATCTTGTTTAAAAATTGTCCTAACCATGTATTGCGAAGGTGTGTGCAGGAAACTAAAATTTATGACATAATCTAAGCATGCCATGATCAACCTTTTGGTGGACATTTTTTAGCCCTTTGGACGGGACATAAAATTATGGGAGCAAAGTATTTTTGGCCAACAATGACCAAGGATATCCAACATTATGTCAATCACTGTGATCAATGTCAGCGAATGGGACCTCCAACTCCTACCACAAAGATGCCACTCCATCCTCAAGTGGTTCTTGAACCATTTGAAAAATGGGGAATAGATTTTGTGGGGTCGATAGATCCACCTTCTAGAGGAAATCACTACATTTTGGTCTGCACTGACTATGCCACTAAATGGGTCGAAGCAAAAGCACTACTAGTAGCAAAGGAGGAAAAGGTTGTAGATTTTCTATATAAGCATTTTTTGCAAAGATTTGGAGCACCTAGATTTCTTATTTCTAATCAAGGACCATAGTTCATGTCTACTATGATCAAAGCATTCTTAGAGAGATATCAAATCTATCACAAGAAGTCATCTCCATATCATCCTCAGAGCAATGGTCAAGTAGAAGTAACAAATAGAGAACTACAGAACATCCTCACAAAACCATTTTAGGTAAGAAAATAGATTGGGCTGAAAGAATGACAAAAGTTGTTTGGGCCTATAACACCACATGGAGGACCACCACTAATTTCACACCATATGAATTAGTCTATGGGAAACACCTAGTGTTGCCCATAGAATATGAGGTGGAAACATTTAGAACAACACTTGAAGTTGGTATTGACTTAACTGAAGCACAACACAGGATGATGCAACTAAACAAATTGGAAGAGATGTAGATGGAAGCATTGCAGCACACAAAGTTAATTCAACAGCATAGAAAAGAATTGTATGATAAGCACATTATCAGTAAGTAGTTCAAACAAGGAGATTGGGCCCTATTGTACAATTCCAAGTATCAAGATCTAAAAGGGAAACTACACACCAGATGGTTGGGGCCCTATGAAATTCAAGAAACCTTTAGCAATGGGGTCGTTCATCTAGTTCCCATTGATGGAGATCGTAGAGTTCTTTTGGTAAATGGACATAGATTGAAGTTGTATCACAAACTAGCTTCCAAAGAGGAGTTCTCTGCAGAAATTTGGTCTCGGATAGAGCATTTTGCCATGGAGGATCTCTCTTCCATGGGACTCATGTTCTAAATGATGACTTTGGAATAAATAAAATAGTAAAGGTTGAAAACCATAAATGGCAGCCTTTTCTATCAGAAAACATAAAAAAATTATTAAAAAAAATCAGGCAAAGTTGAAAACTAGAAATGGCAGCTTTGTCTAGAGGGAAGATTGAAAACCAACAATGGTGGTCTTTCCTTTGAATTCCCCATTTCCTTCAATAAAATTCCTTTTTGCAGTTCTACAGGTCTTTGTGTTGAAATTTTTTGAAGAGCTCCAGATAGCTACCAATAGCTCTAGATGGCTACGGATGGCTCCAGATGGATATTGACGAATGCTTGCTTTCCAAAGTATCACTGGGCGCTAGGTGATGTTGCATCGCAAAAAGTGATTTGATAAAAGTTAAGGCGAAACCATCTTAGGGATGCATACTATACAAAGGTATATTCCTACCTTGAAACTTGTATTATTATTTTAATATATGTATCTTTGCCACGTGTTTCCCCAAATGACCCGCATGCAGTCCTTATTCTTCACACGTGCCAAGGCAATTGCATGATTGATGGTAGTCAGACAGGTGGTAGCAGTAGGATCATCCATAGATCTTGTGTACCTTGCAATAAGATGCAAGTACTTGGTCATAATGATAACAAAAAAAAAGAAATAAGTACTTGCTTGAGAAATAGTGATGACCGGTAATTATGACCATAAAAGGGAAATGCATTTGAAAAGATGTGAAAGCTACGGTTGTTGGCATTAGCTCTGGATGTGCATGGAAAAACAATTAAGGTGGCGGTTGTGAATTTCCACTTCGCACGCTGCCACTCTGGTTTAAACCTCTGAAGTATGCACCATGAATGCTGAATAGATGGGCAGGGTAACTGACAACCTGTCCATCTTGCATGTGATTATTTCCTCACTTAAACTTGCCATCGACAACTCAAAATTCACATTACTTCCTATTCTGAGAAACCAAAGAGAAAAAGAAAAAAACCAGAGATCCATGTGACATTTTTCTACAAATTCATACAAAATCAGCTAAGCAGATGGGCAACAAAAGGAAAGCTAAGCCAAAGAATGTCACTTTTGATGATGCCAGTGCACAAATCTTCTAGCAAGATGGATGGTTGGAGTTCCTATAGAAGTTTGAGGGGTATGAAGTAGAATTGGTTGACGAGTTCGTCACAAACTTCCATAGGACCTTCACCATAGTTAAAGGGATAAGGATACAAATAAACCCTACTATAATTAGTCAGCTTTCTTGCATACCTATATTAGGTGTTGATTTGTTTTCAAGCAAACCATCATATGAGGAGCTAGTTCAAAATTTTCATGTTGTTTCAGAGCCCTTCCCCTGATATGTTGTAAGTAAAGGAGCAACAAAAGGAATTGAGAGGACTAGTCTCCTAGACCCATGGAAGACTGTTGTCCTATGGATCATGAAATTCTTTACATGTGATGGTCAGTATGGCACAATTTTAGGGCCAGGAATGAGATTAATTACTCACCAAAGGCATGGGGCCAATGACCCCAGATATTTGATAAATTTGTTTGCTTTCTTGTATACAAACCTAGTTAACATGATGACAAAAAGGAAGAGCAAAGAAGTGAAGATTA
Source organism: Cunninghamia lanceolata (assembly GCA_027924645.1). NCBI lineage: Eukaryota > Viridiplantae > Streptophyta > Pinopsida > Cupressales > Cupressaceae > Cunninghamia > Cunninghamia lanceolata. The sequence continues at coordinate 746,981 of BSBN01001265.1, read as the reverse complement.
GCCACCTCGGCTTAATACATTTGATCATGAAGCACCACTTCCTATAGTAGGAAGATGACCAACAAATATGGGAGGACTTTCTTGCCTTGCAGCCCAAAAGGAAGAGAGTGAAACACCACACTTCCACTATCTCTATTTCAGGAGACCCTATTGTATTGTCTTCCAAATCCCCTAAAGTTTGGTTTAGATGACTACGGAGGGGGACGGAACAACCCAGTCAAGTAGATGAAGTAGTAGGTTCCACCTCTGCTAGAATATGCCACCCCCGTCTATTAGTTATTTCTTCAAATGAGGAGGATAGAGGAATATTCATCCCCTACTGCACAGCAAAGAGAAGAAACTCGTGAAGACATGGGGACTGAAGAGACTTACGGTGGTGAAACTCCTGAGGAAGTTGGTGAAGAGGACACCCCTAAAGAAGTAGAAGAGGATATCTTGCAACATAGCCACAGGAAAGGGAAAAATACCGTCATGGAAAGCTATGAGGATACAATAGCCCAGGTAACTCGGCATGTGCTGGCTTTATCAAAAGTTGAGTTTGATTTGAGGTAATGCAGGGCACAATTAGATGCCAGGGCTTAGCAATTAAGGGCCAAGGAAGAAGAGCTTGAGTAGCAGAAGGGAAAGGCTGTAATGGAGAGAAGAAAAAGAAAAATAAATTTATGTTTTTAAGGAGGTAGATAATCACAAGGCCATGATGGCCCAAAAAGACACTTAGATCACACAACTTCGGCAAAAGACTACTCAGCAGACCCCTACGCTTACATCACTGAATGTCTAGATACATAAAATTTATAGCTAACACTGGACAATAGACAACTCAGAGGTAAGATCATAAACCTTCAGAGATATCTAGAGGCTCTTAGAGAAGAGAAGGTGGTGGTGGAGAAGAACTTGGTTTTAGCTTGTGAAAAAGGGGAGACCCTGTTAGCTCAGTGCCCGCTATCAGGTGTGTATGCTCTGTTCCTCTAAGAACAATTTTTGAGATGGAAATTACTTAGGATAAGTTGCAATCTTCCATTTGATTTTGATAATGATAGAGATTTTGTTGAATGTTATTTGCAAAAGCCAAAGGACCAACAAAATCACTTGTGTGAGTTCTTCCGACATGGCCACATTATGGGACATGTCAATACTTCAATGCTTAATCTACATGTGGGAGAACTCCAAATCCAAAGCTATCTATCTCTACTTAGAAATAACAGGCTATGGGAGGAAAGGATGGAAGAATATAATGCAGCAGCAGGATCCATAGGGTTATTAATGAGACATGAATGCCCTAAGTCCACATGGTTCACCAACACCTTCAAAGCAAATGCTTACAGGTAGGGCATCACAGATCAATATGTGAGAAATTTAAATTCTTGTATTCCTGATTTCTTTGCAATAGCAGGTTATCTTCTAAATGCAATAGTCTCAAGATGCATATTCAGATTTGAGGACTTGCCTAATATTTTCAAGAGAAGGGAACTTGTGTCCCCTGCAAACATCAGGTGGATGACCGACAACGTAAGAAAAATGATACCCCTGATTTAGCAGAGGTAACAAAACTGGATTGGAATGAGGTTTAGGTCACCGTTGATTCTGATGCAAACTCCTTACCTTAGTCACCCTCCAAGAAACCTAATGAGAGAAGGCAAATTTAACAAATGGTTTAGCGGGTTACAGGAAAATGATGGATTCCAACCAAAGGGTAGAAAATTGTTTCAGTATGAGGATGAGGACTATAATTGTAGTACTATCATTGAAGGAAAGAATATACTTGATGAAGCAGATGGTGCAGGATAGCCATGAGGACATGGCATAGTTTTAATTGGGGGAGATGATGAGTCAAATCCATGACTCATTTATTTCTTTATATTTCTTGTTTCAAAAGACTTTTATAAAACATTATGGCATATAAATATATATTATTATAATTATATTTGTCTCTTGGATGGATTATGCACATGTTTAGTATTCATTTCCTTTTGATGCAATCTCTTAACTTATTTACTTAAATTACAATTTCAAAGTGCATATCTCATGAATTGTGGTATAAGTGGTTTATGTTTGCACAAGGATTACAGTGGTGAGACTCCCAGTGGTCTGCAAATCCCTCCGGAGCCCCTTTTCCTATGAAGAGCCCATTCTCTAGACGGCTCCAGATGTCATTACCCTCTAATAGAGCCATCCTCCCCTCAAGTCAATGACTATTATAGGCCGATCCTAGGGCTACCCAAAAGGTCCAGCAATGCAAACATGACCCTTGCCTCAATTAAAGCAATTGTTATGATCTTAATCTCCACATCACTCCATTTTAGTGACTAACCAAAATAGATGTTAATTAGCGTCAATTCCAACTGAAGTTATTGCCACCAAGTGCCACACCATTCTAGGAAATCACTCAAGTTCACCAATAGCCAAGTCGATACAAATCTCTAATCTTCAATAACCCACAATGAAATCATCAATGTAATAAATAAGCAACTGGCTTTAACTTCAGTTCGTTGTAGTTAGGATCACTAATAGTTATTTTCTTTTAATAACACTCAACTGTATAAATAGGAGCAAGTCTTCTTTTTAATTTAGTTCCAAATTTTGATAGAAAGTTGTAATCCATTTATATTTCTAGTTAGAGGAAAACTCCTTGTTTTTCCAGTTCTGTATCCATGTCCATTTCTAGACTTTGATTTAATGCAAATGAAGGGGCAATTCTTCTAAAAGTTTGTTCAAGCTCAAAGGATCATCTCCAGCTAAGAAAGTAGGGCCCACTTCCCCAAACTAGAAGAGATCACTTGGTATTTTATGCAATTCTATTTTGTCTTTCTGTTTAGTGAAATTATCTGTGTATGTTAATCTTGTGATGTGTCCTCTCTTTTCTGTATAACTATTTAGCTAGTTGTCACATACAGGTTTGTTTTATAAATTTTGAAAATACCAAAAATAGGATTGTGATTTCAGCAACGCTGATATATTCAGAGTGTTTCTTTGGTGTAATTTGACAATGGATTCAATTACCTTGAAGTTTTGTTTCAGCACTTAAGATAGTTTCCTTTTAGAAATTTAACTAGTTTCCCTTCAAGCAAAGTGTGTTTATTTCTTCAGCAATCAGAATAATTTCCTTTCAAGCAAGTGTGTTTATTTCCAAAGCAATTAGAATAGTTTCTTTCCAAGTATGTGTGTTTCCTTTCAAGCAAATAGATAGTTTCCATTCCTTGCATATGTGTTAATTTCTGCAAGATAAGTAAACCAAACTTTGTCTACCAACCACCAATTTAGATTCACTCCAAAATCCCCCACACTAAGAGTCTTATCACAGATCACTCCAGACACATTGTGATTGATAATTAAATGATGATAAATTAATGAACACTACTACAACCTCATCACCTATTGTTTTTAAATACACAAGTTTATGTTCAGTTTGGGACCAAATTAGCTCTGTTTTCTCTCTAATTTGTATTCCTCTTTGACCTTAACTGAGCCTAGTCTATTTTTAACTCCTCCACTCCATATCAGTCTATTCTTGGCTTGAAATGTTTTTTAATAAATTGATGGAATAATATTTGAAAGTCATTCTAATTAAATAAATATGATTTATTTAATTAATTAGATGATGTGGGAATGTGAGTGGTAGTTAATGTGATGTTAGGATATGGTAAGATTTAAGCATCTACAGTGTCACTAGCTTCCAATAATGTCCATACAGACATCACAAAAAGTCACATAGGTGTAAGCACTAAAAAAGTACATGGGACTACATTTAATTAATTTGATGATGTTGGAATGTGTGAGGTAATTAGTGTGATGTTAGGACATCGTAATATTTAAGAGTCTACATTATCACTAGCTTCAAATAATCTCCATGCAAGCATAAAAAAACTAGATAGGTGTAAGCACTAAAAAAGTGCATGGGCCTACATGTGGTAATTTGTTGATGAGCTATAGTCCTAATCACATAGATGTAAGCATGTAATTATGACCTCTCAACATTTTTCTTCTTGGTGACATGTGGATTGAATTTTTTCATCTTGTTTGTGTTTCCATAGCCCCCTAGCTAACCCTTCAAGGTCTTGTTTCTTCATCTTTTACCTATTGTCAACAATTCATTTCTTTCACTTTCTAGCCTTGTTGTTTTGACTAACTAGTGTTGCAAGATGGGAATTACACTTTCCCTAAGCCCTTTTCATCCATTTCAACCTTCCATAGGCCTCCAATTGACTTTCCAAATCATTCACCTTCATCAATTTTGTCTCTCTATTGTTCTTTTCTAGGTTGCCCCCTGTTATTTCCAGATCTCTCTAGGTGACCCTAGATATCAAGGGGTGACCTGCTCTACAAAAAGAGGAAACCCACCCTCCTCATGTCTTTCAATAAATATCTGGGACTTAATTTCATCTTTATCCTTCTCTAACCATTATCATCCCTTGAAACCACTTGCAGAACCCTATCTTTCTGGGTCATCCCTTTTGTATTTTGAGTCTCCCTAGGTGACCCAAAATCTCCCCATGGGGAAACCTTCGATCTCCAGGGGTGATCCTATTGTGTTTAAATATGCAAGTTTATCTTCAATTTGGGCCCAAATTAGCTCTATTTTTTGTCTAATTTGCATTTCTCTCTAACCTTAACTAAGCCTGGTCTATTTTTAACTCCTCCACACCCAATCAATCTATTCTTAGCTCCAATTTTTTATTTTATTAATTGATGGAATAATATTAGAAAGTCCCTCTAATTAAATAAATATGATTTATTTAATTAATTAGATGATGTAGGAATGTGAGAGGTAGTTAATGTGATGCTAGGACATGGTAAGATTTAAGTGTCTACAGTATCACTAACTTCCAATAATCTCCATGTGGGCATCACAAAAACCACATAGGTGTAAGCACTAAAAAAGTGCATGGGCCTAAATTTAGATAATTTGGTGATGTAAGAATGTGATATGTAATTAGTGTGATGTTAGGACGTGGTAAGATTTAAGTGTCTACAGTATCACTAGCTTCCAATAATCTCCATGTAGGCATCACAAAAAACCATGTAGGTGCAAGCACTAAAAAATGCATGGGCCTACATGGTAATCTGATGATGAGATGTAGTCCTAATCAAATACATGTAAGCATGTAATTATGACCTCTCAGCATTATTCTTCTTTGTGACATGTCAATCAAAGTCCTTTATCTTATTTGTGTTTCCCTAGCCCCCTAGCTAACTCTCTTAGGTCATGTTTCTTCTTTTTTCACCCCTTGTCGACAATTCATTTCTTTCACTTTCTAGCCTTGTTGTTTTGACTAACCAGTGTCGCAAGATGGGAAATAAACTTTCCCTAAGCCATTTTCATCCATTTCAACCTTTCAAAGGCTTCTAATTCACCTCCCAAATCATTCCCCTTCATCAAATTTGTCTCTCCATTATTCTTTTTTGGGTCACCCCCTATTATTTCTAGATGTCCATAGGTGACCCTTGATCTCGAGGGGTGACCTACTCTATCAAAAGGGGAAACCCACCCTCCTCATGTCTTTCAAACAATCTCTGGGACTTAATTTCATCTTTATCCTCCTCTGACCATTCTTAGCCCCTGAAACCAATTGAAGAACCCTATCTTTCAGGGTCAATCCTTTTGTATTCTTAGTCTCCCTAGGCGACCCTAGATCTCCCCATGGGGCAACCCTGGATCTCCAAGGGTGACCCTATTGTGTTTAAATACATAACTTCTATTAGTTTGGGATCAAATTAGCTCTATTTTCTTTCTAATTTGCATGCCTCTTTGAACTTAACTAAGCCTAGTCTATTTTTAACTCCTCCACTCCCAATCAATCTATTCTTAGCTCCAATTTTTTTATTTAATTAATTGATAGAATAATATTAGAAATTCATTCTAATTAAATAAATATGATTATTTAATTAATTAGATGATGTGGGAATGTGAGAGGTAGTTAATGTTATGTTAGGACATGGTAAGATTTAAATGTCTACCGTATCACTAGCTTCCAATAATCTCTATCTAGGCATCACAAAAAACCACGTAGGTGTAAGCACTAAAAAAGTGCACGGGCCTACATTTAATTAATTTGATGATGTTTGAATGTGAGAGGTAATTAGTGTGATGTTAGGACATGGTAGGATTTAAGAGTTGGAAACAAGGCAGATAACTGAGAGGGGGGTGAATCAACTATCTCAAAATTTCCTTAACTTTCTTCTCTTTTGTTATCTTAATATTCAGTGTTGCATCAAAACATGAAAGCATATGTAATCATAAGAATAGAAATAAAATCAACACACATAACACAAGGATTTTTACGTGGAAACCCTATTAAGGGAAAAACCATGGGGTGACTAACCCAAGATTGTATTCTATGTTAAAAGAATAAAGGAGTACAAATGGCACTTGCCAATTAGGGCTCACTACCCAAGCACACTACTCACAAGAGACACACTGCCTACAAGAGACTCACTATCTATAGAACTTATAGAAGATAATCAAGTGTTTGAACTGATGAGTAGCATCTACAAATGCAAGAGTTTAGTTCTGATTAGGCACAATATACTAATCTGATGCACTTCATCCTTCCTCTGTTCAATGTTGTTGTTCAGTCACATACCAGACTTGGATTGTTGTTTCCACACTTATCTTTGCTTTTCTTCGCACCTTATTACTTACACCAACACAACACACACCTACATACTGGAATCCATCTAGTATATATATATCCGTATCAAGGATTTTAATCAACTTTCTAGTCGACAACAAGAACACTGCAAGTAATTAATTGGTCGGCTGAATCCATGCTTGATTTGTGATGTGTATTAAAAACATAGGAATAGAAGTCATTAATCATGTTGGTCAACAATGTATAATCCCAAAAATTTCTTGATCAACATCTTTTACTCATCCGGATTGAGGTTTGATACTTTGCCGGTCGGTTCTTTCTCTGTCTACTCTGCCTGATTGGAATCCAACACTCAGATGCTCATATCTTTTTCATGCTTTATCACCGGAGGCTAAATCTCTGGAATACAGTATTCATGATACTCCTCTTGACTTGTCCAAGTCCACAACTTATTGAGTTACACCATCTTAGAGATCCGAACCTAATTGTCAGACCTTGTTACATACTCTGTTCTTGTTCACTAGACCAAAACATTCTTCAATCTGACTTCAGGTATAGGCATACTATGTACTGCGGATGTGTGGGATAGACTTTGTTGCCATCAATGACAACACTTATGAAACCACACAGTGTCTCTTGCCAACAATCTTCCCCTGTGGCATTGATGGCAACACTTAGTGAAAAATGGCTAAGTGTTGCAGTATCTCCCCCTTGGCTAATGCTCTGTCTTTTGTACTGTTTTACCGTAGCTCCCCCTTAGCTGGATTCCACATTTTTCACTACTCCTCACTCCCCCTTTGACATCAATGGCAAAGGGTGAAATCTATATATCAAAATTTTGCAAAAATTGTCCTATACATGGCTGCATAAGTATATATATGTGGTATACTTACATATACTTAAGTATATCCACAAAAGTGGCCTTCAACTGTACAAACTCTATGGCCCAGCTCTGCTTCATCCTATCCAAAATGGAGGTGTGACTACTCAACAAAAATGCATATGCTTCTGCCCTTCTTAAATCTATCAGATCACTGGTTTGGGCTGTGGTCTAAGCATCTGTCAAGGCCTCATGCATTGCCTCTAACTTAGGGATAGTTATCCATCTGAGTTCACCCATTCTATTCATTATGTTCTTCTTTTCTTTGTCCAGCCTTTTTATTTCATTGATGATAACAATAGCTTGGCATTCTTGATTCATTAGAGAGGTAGTAAGGGGATCAAAATTCTGAGATAAACTTGACAGTTTACCTTCTTGTTCTTTCACTTTCTTCTCAATGTCCTCTGTCACTTTGGGCCAAGATAAACAAAATTTGTATATGTCCCCACCATCTTTTAGAGTATTTTCAAGGCTCTTTATTCCAATGTCTAGGGTCCTATCATTAGCAATAAGTCCCTATACTTTAGTGAATCTTTTTCCCAGAAACTCCTTCCGGACCTTTGCTTCTGTTGATTTCTCTAAAGATTCAAAATGAGTGTTAACAGAATTTACCAAAGTTTTCAAGTCATTGGATGGTGAGGCTGAAGGATCCTTTTGGAAGGATGGCATGATCTTCTCCAAAATCCTGGATGCAATCTCCAACAATTCACAATCTTCCATGTGAGATTTCAGGAGTTTTTCTTTTGCTTTGACTTGAGAAAAAGATGTTATTTTCATTGTCTGAACTAGAGAGAGAGAGTCAAAATTTAGTGGTCCTTGAAATAGCTTAGGTTCATCTATCTCCATCATTTCTCTATTTAAGAATTTCTTCACTACCTCTGCAGTGTCTCTTGCTGGAGATTGAGACTTCTTTGAAATATTAGAAGAGTCTTCATTAGTCTTTTCTACTTATTCTTCTTCTTTTCCCTTGACCTTTTCTTCTTGAATCTTCTTCTCCTCTCCTCTATCTTCTCCTTCAGCTTCAAAGTCTAGAATATTTGTCATAGTTGCAGTGGGATCTGGAGGAGAGATGTCACCTGTGTTTACTGATTTATGAACTTCCTCTTTCGGAACAAAGGAGTCCAAGTCCTTAGACTTCTCTTCATCTATTTTCTTTAATCCTTCAACATCCATGGTAGAAGGTTCTTCATCTGTTTCCTCTACAATAGGAAGATTGAATCTTTTGAAAGCATTCCAGAGGATATCTTTTGTTTCTCTTGCTACTTGGTCAATTTCTCCAAGCATAAGTTTATTCATTCTTGCTTTACTCTGGAACTCATCCTTACAATCCTTGAAAATCATGTCCATTTGTTTTGGAGTGATAGAAGGATAAAGTTGAATTGCTATTTGTTCCCGAATCTCCAAGTCTTTTGCCTTTGCATTCTCTTTTCTCAGTTCAAGTACTTTTTCTAGACTCTTAGGAATTAAGGATATAATTTCAATGAAAGATTTATTGTAAATTTTCGGGTACCTGACAGCAGCTTCTTCCAAAATTCTCTTGTCAGTATCACTGTATTCATCATAGAACTCTATTACTAGCTGTAGGTTCCCATCCATAGTAACTGCCTTGATGATGTCATCAATGGAAAGAGTGGGCTTTTCAACAAATTCCTTTACCTTTTCTTCCTCATTTTTACTAGCAGAGAATTTCTCGAATATTTTCTTCTTCTTCATTTTCTTGATTTCCTCATCAGATTATGTTTCTTCATCATATTTAAGGCTTCTATATGACCTTGTGGCTTTGGTCTTTCTCCTCTTTTCTCCTTTTTTGGATGTCTTGACTTCTGGTTTGGAATCCTTTGAACTTTTAGGAGTGGCAAGTACAGAGCTCTTGGAAGATCTAGTCCAGGAGGAGGCTTGTACCAGATTGTCTCCTTTCTTTGCTTCTTGTTTCTCCTTTTTAGCTTTCTCCATCTTCTCTCTATTTGCATCCACAGCTTCCTTTGATAGGCCAAATCTTTTCACAATTTATTTAACTTCCCTTCTTACTTTCCTCTTTATTTTTGGCTATCGTAACTCAACATGTATTTTTACACTTAGCTCTTGAAAGGTTCCAAACCTTTCTACCTCAATGTCCTTGGGCTAGCTCAGTAGATGTTGAATATGAAGCTCCAAAATTTTTTCATCGACTTCATATCCCATAGGCATTATCCACATAGTTCTTTTCTCAACTGCCTCCATTAGGCATTGGTCAGTGTCAACCATGAAGCAAACTGTGTCCTTGTATTTCTCAACTATGGACTGAGGAATTCTCTCTTTGGCTTGCATCATGCTCTAAAAGTTCTTGAAGTAACCCCAGAGAGCTGTGTTTTGGGCTTGAGCATCACCAAGTCCATACATATAATCCTTAATCTGAATTGCAATCAGTTTGTCATTTTGCCATTCCCAACCATGTGATCTAGGTAGCTCATTCATATAATAAAACAACAGACACAGTATTAGGCAACCATATTTAAAGGAATTCTTCTTATCCTTTTTGATCTTCTATAGGTTTTCCAACAATTGATTTAGAAGAAGCTCACATAGATCATAGTCTGCATCTTCCCTCAACATTTAATATGCTACATAAATTGTTGTGCCAAATACAGAATTCTCCCTGCTCGAATGATAGATCTTGTACCTGATTATCATTGAGGCAAACTTGACATCCGGATCTGTGATGTCATCTATGGTCATTTCTCTTTTGTCAAATTTAGATCCGGTGGCTTCAATTACTGTTTGGTTCTTCACGGATTTAAGTGCAAGTAACCCACCGAATGCATGCAGTCCGGTCACTGCCCTGATGCCATATTTAGTTATCTTGAAGGGCCTCATTAGCCACATGAAATTATCATGCATCCTGCTTAGAACATAGCAGACCCAATCATCTTCTGTAAAACATGGAAAATGTATGCAATGTCCGAAGTGTTTATCCCAGAGGGCCTTGAATTTAGGTTTGAGTTCAAAATTCTCATCTATAAGTTGTTTGTGATAAATGTCCATTAATTTTGAGTCTCCAAATTCCTCAATGTTGGCATGGATATAAACCCTAACATCTTCTACATGCAATACCCCATGTGGAATGTTAGAAAATGTGCCTAAAGGATCAAGTTCTAGAGATTTATAAGGGTGTTTCTTGAATTTAGGACGCGGCCTATCAGTGATCTTGACAACCATTGGAGTAGCCATTTTGCAAGAGATTCAGAGAGAGATTTTCAGAATGGAAGTACCTTTTCACACTTTTAGGGTTTGAAATAGGAGCCAGAACAAATCGTTGGTTGAATTCAATTTACCAGTTGATCTTGAGTGCGTTATAGAAACTTTGTTGCAGAGCTCTTCTTTTCTTCTTCATGAGTGCAAGTGTGCAAATAATGAGTGAAAGAACCCTTTTATCCTTGCGCAAACCCTAATTTCCTTTTGTAATAAATACACAACTTAAGTTATCTGGTTGCCCTGTTTTGAGAGACATCTTTTTGAATCACTGCCCCGAACTTAGAATTATTGTCAATAAGGATTGACAATGTATCTTATTTTCTTCAATCATGCCATGGGTCCGTAGATCAAAACATTTCAATTTTGAATCATACCGGATCTATCTGTGAAATTCTGCTTAACCAAATGGCTGTCAGAACTGAACTAATTTGAGCAATTATAAGTCTTGCAAAACTCCATGTAGATCTTTCACATTTTGACTAAAGGTTATTTGGAGGTTTTTTTAGAACCTTTTAATCCACAGCAACAGATGTTTACTCAATGTGCCAAATTTAGGCACTAACTAATTGGCTGGGGGAAATTGATTTTCTCTGTGACTCCACTTGAACTAGAGCTCACTTTTTAGTTTTTGGAAGGAATATTAGCACCGGATTCCGGTGCAGATCCATCTCCAATATTTTATGTACTCTTCTTTACCCAAATCTTGCTCATCTCCTTTTGAACTTCATCTGCATTTACTTTGCCTTTGCCCTTATCTTGTTTTTGATTATTTTCCACTGGACCTTTTCTATCCTGATTTCTGCTTCTACAGAATTTGGCAATATGACCGGATCTATTGCAATTGTAACATACAACATTTCTTTGCTTATTTGATTGATATCCTCTTGATCTACATTGATTAGCCATATGTCCCATTCTATTGCATGCAAAGCATCTACCATTTAATGAATTGTTTATTTACATATTTTTGCATTCATTAGATTTGTGACCATACCTTTTACAATTGAAACATTGTCCAGAGAAGGAAGGATTATTCTGATTCACTCTTCTCCTGCACTAAGTTGCTCTATGACCAAAATTATTGCAATTGAAGCAATATCCATTGAAGGATGGATATCTTTGGGCATTTGGTTCCCTTACCAGAGGTCTTCTAGGCCTGTTTCTTTGATTACCTGATCCAAAGTTCTTTTGACCGGATCCGAAGCTTTCACCTTTATCATATCCCAAGCCATGCTTATCATCTACCCTCTTTTGGCTTTCAAGAAGAACTTCAAGTTGGGTTGAACTTATCTTGAATTTCTCTTTGTATTCATTTGTTGTTTGAAGATCTTGTTTAAGAGTCTCTATCTAATTCTCGAGTTGTTCTTCGTTATCTCTAGCTTCTTCAAGATCAGATTCAAGATGCCTAATTATTCTGTCCATTTTGTGGCAATCCTCTGTTTTCTCCTTGAGGGATTGTTTTAGATTATCTTCAATCTTTCTTTTTTCTTCAATTTCTTGAGTGAACCTCATAACCGCTGATTCCATTTCATGCCTCACCATAATGACTTCTTTTGACAACTTTTCACATAGCTTATTTTTCTCATCCAGATCTTCATTAGTATCATTGACTTCACTCTGATTGGCTAATTTTTGAAGTAGTTCCTTTCTCTTTTTCACAGAAATGTTAAGTTTTTCTTTTAGCTTATTTATGAATTCATCATCTTGTTTGAGTCTTTCTCTCAAATTAATCACTTCAGAGTGGGATTGTTCAAGATCATCTAGGGCAGACTAAAGTTTTTCCTTCATACCATATGCATCCATTAAGATTCCCAGATCTTCCTCAAGTTGTTAGGCTTTGTTCAGAGGAACCTTTCTCTGATACCAATTATTGGAAACAAGGCAGATAACTGAGAGGGGGGGTGAATCAGTTATCTCAAAATTTCCTTAACTTTCTTCTCTTTTGTTATCTTAATATTCAATGTTGCATCAAAACATGAAAGCATATGTAATCATAAGAACAGAAATAAAATCAACACACATAACACAAGGATTTTTACATGGAAACCGTGTTAAGGGAAAAACCATGGGGTGACTAACCCAAGATTGTATTCTCTGTTAAAAGAATAAAGGAGTACAAATGGCACTTGCCAATTAGGGCTCACTGCTTGAGCACACTACTCACAAGAGGCACACTGCCTACAAGAGACACACTATCTACAGAACTTACAAAAGATAATCAAGTGTTTGAACTAATGAGTAGCATCTACAAATGCAAGAGTTCAGTTCCGGTTAGGCACAATATACTGATCTGATGCACTTCATCCTTCCTCTATTCAATGTTGTTGTTCAGTCACAAACTAGACTTGGATTGTTGTTCCCACACTTATCTCTGATTTTCTTTGCACCTTATTACTTACACCAACACAACACACACCTACATACTGGAATCCATCTGGTATATATATATCTGCATCAAGGATTTTAATCAATTTTCTAGTCGGCAACTAGAACACTGCAAGTAATTAATCTATCGGTTGAATCCATGCTTGATTTGTGATGCGTATCAAAAACATAGGCATAGAAGTCATTAATCATGTCAGCCAACAATGTATAATCCCACAAATTGCTTAATCAACATCTTTTACTCATCCAGAATGAGGTCTGATACTTTGTCGGTCAGTTCTTCCTCTGTCTACTCTGCCTGATTGGAACCCAACACTCAGATGCTCATATCTTTTTCATGCTTTGTCACCAAAGGCTAAATCTCTAGAATACAGTAGTCATGATACCCCTCTTGACTTGTCCAAGTCCGTAACTTACTGAGTTACACCATCTAAGAGATCCGGACCTGATTGTCGGACCTTGTTACATACTCTGTTCTTGTTCACCAGACCAAAACATTCTTCAATCTAACTTCCGGTATAGGCATACTATGTACTGCGGATGTGTGGGATAGACTTTGTTGCCATCAATGACAACACTTATGAAGCCACACAGTGTCTCTTGCCAACATTAAGTGTCTACAGTATCACTAGCTTCCAATAATCTCCATGCACACATCACAAAAAACCACGTAGGTATAAGCAATAAAAAAGTGTATGGGCCTACATGGTAATCTGATGATGAGCTATAGTCCTAATCACATACATGTAAGTAGGTATTTTTGACCTCTCAGTAGTATTGTTCTTGGTGACATATGGATTGAATTCTTTCATCTTGTTTGTGTTTCCATAGCCCCCTAGCTAACCCTTATAGGTCATATTTCTTCATCTTTTACCCCTGTCAACAATTCATTTCTTTTTCTTTCTAGCCTTGTTGTTTTGATTAATCAGTGTTGCAAGATGGGAATTAAACTTTCCCTAATCCATTTTCATCCATTTCAACCTTTTAGAGGCCTCCAATTGACTTTCCAAATCATCCCCTTCATCTATTTTGTCTCTCTATTCTTCTTTCCTAGGTCTCTCCCTGCTATTTCTAGATCTCCCTAGGTGATGGTGGATCTCAAGGGGAGACCTACTCTATCAAAAGGGGAAACCCACCCTCGTCATGTCTTTCAATAAATCTCTAGGATTTAATTTCATCTTTATCCCCCTTTGACCATTATCAGCCCTTGAAACCACTTGTAGAACCCTATCTTTCTGGGTCACCCCTTTTGTATTCTGAGTCTCCCTAAGTAACCCTAGATCTCCCCATGGGGAAACCCTAGATCACTAGGGGCGACCGTGTTTTGTTTAAATATGAAAGTTTATCTTAAGTTTGGGCCCAAATTAGGTTTGTTTATTCTCTAATTTGCATGCCTCTTCAACCTTAACTAAGTCTAGTCTATTGTTAACTCCTTGTCCACTCCCAATCAGTCTATTCTTAGCTCCAATTTTTTATTTTATTAATTGATCGAAGAATATTAGAAAGTCATTCTAATTAAATAAATATGATTTATTTAATTAATTAGATGATGTGGGAATGTGAGAGGTAGTTAATGTGATGTTGGGATGTGTTAAGATTTAAGTGTCTACAATATCACTAGCTTCCAATAATCTCCATGTAGGCATCACAAAAAACCACATAGGTGTAAGCACTAAAAAATTGCATGGGCCTACATTTAATTAATTTGATGGTGTGAGAATATGAGAGGTAATTAGTCTGATGTTAGGATGTGGTAAGATTTAAGTCCTACAGTATCACTATATTCCAATAATATCCATGCAGGCATCATAAAAACCATGTAGGTGCACGCACTAAAAACATGCAAGCGCCTACATGGTAATATGATGATGAGTTGTAGTCCTAATCACATACATGTAAGCATGTAATTATGACCTCTCAAGATTATTCTTCTTTATGACACATTGATGAAAGTCTTTCATTTTGTTTGTGTTTCCTAGCCCCCTAGCTAACCCTCCTAGGTCATGTTCCTTCATCTTTCACCCCTTGTCAATAATTCATTTATTTCACTTTCTAGCCTTGTTGTTTTAAATAACCAATGTCGTAAGATGGGAAATGAACTTTCCCTAAGCCATTTTCATCCATTTCAACTTTTCAGAGGCCTATGATTGACCTCCCAAATCATTCCCCTTCATCAATTTTGTCTATCTTTTGTTCTTTTCTGAGTCACCCCCTATTATTTCCAGATTTCCCTAGGTGATTCTCAATCTCCAGGGGTGACCTGCTCTATCAATCTCTGAAACTTAATTTCATCTTTATCCTCCTCTGACCATTCTCAGCCCCTAAAACCACTTGAAGAACCCTATCTTTCTGGGTCAATCCTTTTGTATTCTTAGTCTCTCTAGGTGACCCTAGATCTCGCCATGGGGAAACCCTAGATCTCCAAGGGTGACCCTATTGTGTTTAAATACACAAGTTTCTATTTAGTTTGGGACCAAATTAGCTCTACTTTCTATCAAATTTGCATGCCTCTTCGAACTTAACTGAGCCTAGTCTATTTTGAATTCCTTCTCCACTCCCAATTAGTCTATTCTTAGCTACAGTTTTTTTATTTAATTAATTGATGGAATAATATTAGAAAGTCATACTAATTAAACAAATATGATTTTTAATTAATTAGATGATGTGGGAATGTGAGAGGTAGTTAATGTGATGTTAGGACATGGTAAGATTTAAGTGTCTACAATATCAATAGATTTCAATAATCTCCATGCAGGCATCACAAAAAACCATGTAGGTGTAAGCACTAAAAAAGTGCATGGGCCTACATTTAATTAATTTGATGATGCCAAAATGTGAGAGGTAATTGGTTTGATGTTAGGACATGATAAGATTTAAGTTTCTATAGTATCACTAGTTTCCAATAATCTCCATGTAGGCATCATAAGAAACCACATAGGTGTAAGCACTAAAAAAGTGCATGGGTCTGTTGGAACCTAAATTTTCATACCGATTTTTGCAGAAAATTTTAGGTTTCCATAATAAAAAATCAGCTTTAGCACCCAGAAATACATTTGCAAAATCTATATTGATGGAATGAAGATAATTATTGAATATAAAGCTCCACACAAGAAAGCAGATGATCTAGAGGAGTTAATACCACAGCTTGTTGAGAGAAAACAACAATTATCTACTGAGGGGGTTTTGAGTGTTTTGAAGTGAATTATTGATGAGGAGTGTCAAATGTTGGGATTGAACCCAAAATATGATGATTTTTTAAAAAGTGCTTCCAATTCCTCCACCCCTAGTCAGACCTTCTGTCATGATGGACACCACATCAAGGAATGAGGATGATCCCACCCATCAGCTTGCTATGATTATTAGACACAATGAAAATCTTAAAAGCAGGAGAAAACTGGGGCTCTAGCTCATATTATTTATGAGTTTGCACAATTGTTGCAATTCCACATTGCTACATATTTTGACAATGAACTGCCCAGTTAATCAATTTTGAGGTATTATATTGGAAGGCTATTTGGGCACCTCAAGAGGCCTATTTTGATGACCAAACCAATAGATATTGATGAAACTTGTACCCAACCACACTAGCTAGAGATAGAACCATGAATGACCAATGTATTAATGAAGCTAGTGAAAATGGTCCCATCACATCGACATTTTTCATTATTGAGTTGGCAAATGCTACAAAGACATTGAGCAAGTTACAATAAGTGAATTACAATCTTTTAGGGGAGGTAGAAATTGTAGTTCTTTCAACTACATTGTCTAGTGCTGCAATTCTCAGAATGTTATAGGCATTGAGCTCCCTTACTACTTCATTTCAAAAGAAAAGGATGATGAGGTCTTGCCTAAGCAATGACAGATAGAACACTGGATGATGTAAACAAGCATTGGAATATCAAAGTATTAAGATGTCATTTATGGGGAAGCATAATTATGATTTTCTTCCACAACAAAACCAGCTTGTTGTTTCCTTTTGGACCTGCCGCTGCCATTGTAGATTCATGGAATATAAAACATGGTTGGGTATTTATTTTTAGCCTATTGGGCATAACACCTTTGGCCAAACGACTTGGGCAGTTAGAATTTTACACTGGTTCTACAGTTGGAGGGCTTTTGAATGCCACCTTTGGAAATGCCATTGAGATGATCATTTCTATATGTGCACTAAAACATGGGATGATTCGTGTTGATACAACAGTTCCATACTTCCAAATATATTGTTTGTGCTTGGTTGTGCCTTTTTTAATGGAGACATTATTCACAGTAGAAAAGACCAGACCTTTAGTAAGGTGGATGTTGGTGTTAACTCAGGATTATTGTTGATAGCTGTTATGGGACTACTTTTCCTAGCTTTTCTCCACTCTACACATACAAAGCTCCATGTCGAATGATCAGAGTTAGCACTTTTAAGGTTTAGCAACTACATCATGCTCATTGCATATGTATCTATCTATTCTTTTAATAGAAGAATCATCGATACCTGTATGAATGCTATAATGAGGGTGACAATGAAGGAAGATTATTTGATCAATGCTATTGAGGGGACATCTAAGAGCTAGAATATGCCAGTTGCTTTTATAAGTATCATATTACTCCCGATAGTTGGGAATGTTAACAAACATGCAAGCGCAGAAATGTTTTCTATGAAAAATAAACTAAACATTAAATTAGGCATTACAATTGGATCTTCAACACAGATAGAAATGTTTTTGGTTCCTCTCTATGTGGTGGTTGGTTGAATCATGGGAAAACCCATAGATTTGAACTTTCATGTTTTTGAGACTACGACACTCTTTATCATAGTTATTGTGGTGGCATTTCTGCTTCAGGATGGCACATTGAACTATTTCATAGGGTTGATGTTGATACCATGCTACCTGATAGTTGTTGCAAGCTTCTCCACGCACAATGATTCTAAAAGTGATGACGATTCAGGAGAGGATTTGTATGCTAACACTGCTGACAGAGACTTGTAGTAGAAGGTAGGAGAAACAGCACTGCATACTACCAAGCAATCTATGTGCAACTTAGGATTGGAGAGTACTTCAGCTATTTCTGCATTGACTACCATTGACAGAGATAAATCTGACCATAATAATATGGTTCTAGAATCAAGTACAGAGGGTTGAAAATCTAAGAGAAGAAAGACAGAACATACTACTCCAAGTGATTCAAAGCTTGCATATCATGGAACTTTAGTATATCCAAAAAAAGATGAAGTGCAATTGAATGATACTTCTATAGATCTGAGATCTCCCTTTACACGCCAGACTAAAGATATTAATCTTAAATCCCCTGCTACCACTAGATGTGGCCACAAAGCAACACAATCATCTTGTAAATAACTGCTGACAAAAGGGACTCCTAAATTAACCCTAAAAAGAACTTGTGAGTGCGTGGGCAAGGGAACAGGAACATGAACTGTTGTATCTTGATGTTTGTGGTGGTGAAGGATGAGGTTGGATAAGCCAAGGAACTAGCACTTCTGGAAGGGCTATTAGATCAATATGTTTCTGCAGTCAATACCCTTGCAGTGTTTCAGGAGGAATATGATCCATACAAATATGGTTTGATGCAAAACATTCCATACATCTCCTACATTCTCGCCAGAAAATACACAGTTGAAAACACACAGAAGAAACCCTAAAATTAAAAAATGCATCGACGAGAGAAAACCAATCGGAGCGAAAATTGTTAATCATGCCAAACTCTTGTGTCACACTGATGGAGGCTTTATCGGCAAGAAACGACATATCGATAGGAAATATTTTGAAGCTCCTAATAGAGTTATGTAACACCGATGGAGCCCTGTGTGAAGAAACGGTTATCAAAGGAAAAATAAATATTTAGTGGTGCAAGTAATTAATAAAAGTGAGACCATAGTAGAACAAAAGCAAAATTTATTGTTTCGAAGGGTTTGAGAATATTTTCAAGAAGTGACATATTTTCTCCGAGGGTTAAGAAGGTGGGTATTTTTGGAAATGCACATGATGGATTGTAAAAATATTTGCGCCTGAAAAGTTAAAAAAATGGTCAAATTATTTTCACCTAAATGAAATTCTTATCAAACAAAGAGTGAAAATACATATGAGTAAAGATATCAAACAAATATTTGTAAACCAAACCTAAAAAATATTTCACGGTAAGGTATTTTCACCTAGGGTGTAAAGAAAGGGGTGATAATTATTTTGTCAAATAATGGTGAAGACATAAGAAATATGATAAGGGAAATGAAATTAAGATTAAAGTATTGAGAAATACTATATTGGACAAACAAAAGGTTAATTTTTTACAAAAATGTTTTATATTAACTAAATTATCATCTCTCACTACAAACAAAGAGATACACAGAAGAATATTATTGAGAGAAAGAATAAAGATTAAAGCATTACTTTATTATGTGATGATAAAAGGTCAGATTGAATATTAAAGATAATTAATTAAACGAAAAGGTATACCAAAGGTTGCACTAGAAATCAAAAGGTCATAACCCTAGAAGATATCATGTATATATGCCAGATGAAGTCAGAAGAGTAATCATTAGTAGTAGATTAAAAGATCACTAGTAGTAGATAGGTCCATCCATTCGCCATCCATCTCATTCATATCATAAGCTATTGTAGTGCACAATGTTGAAAGCAATATAATGGAGCAGAATGTTCAAATCTGGTGATTTACTTTCAGTGTTCAATTGTTGTGTCGGGATTAAATTTTATATGTTATTGTACTGTCTCCAAAGTGGTTTTTCCTTATTATTCAAATTAACATAATTTGGTACAATACATTTGCTATTGGTGTGTGTTCAATTTGGTTGGTTTCTGCAAGAAGTTGATTTAAGTCCTCCCAAGTAGTTCATGTTCATTGGTCTCTGCCAGGAGTTAAATCCTTTAAACAAACAATCTTGGTTAGGTTTCCTTCTTACGAGAATTAAAATTCCTTTTAGTTGTTCACAGTAGTTTAGGAGAATATCACTAGGATTTGGTAAGAAGAGTATAGTAACTTACAAACTTGCACGTTTACATAAGGTGCAGACATATAAAAGGTGCCCAACAGTTAGAGTTAAGCTAAGAAGTAAACCAACCAATCTTATGCATCTCTCTCCATAATCATCATTTATCCACTAACTCTATCCACCCAATAGATTAGGCACTGATCCATTTTAGAACTCTTTATACAAATTTAATTGACATCCTTAATATTTCAAGCTTTTATTAGGAGTTAGTAATTAAACTCTATAATTATCTAATGTCTATGTGCCATAGTGAGTTGAATTGCCTAAATCAGAATCCACTTATATTTCCAAATCTACCTTATTGATTAGGTATACCGACCTAGGTCTGGCAGTGCCAAAAGAGTAGGGGGTTTTGTTGTATAAACCCTGTCTTGTTGACCAAAAACGTATCAAGGGATTGGCACTCTCTTGTGGTTTAAAACCTGTGTTTTGAGAACCAACAAATTGGTGACTCTGCTAGGGAGTAATTTAGAATCTAGTTAAAGGTTGTCTCATCACAGAGTCATTAAAATTTTGAATTCAAAAACACAACTCGGTAACTCTACTGGAAAGGACCGAGAAAGACAATCATTTTCCTACTTTTGGGAAAAAGTAGGTGGCGACTCTGTAAAATTAATTGATAGATAATGCATAGACATTTTGGAACAGCAACATTATTTCCATTCAAAATATAGCTACAAAATTCTTGTCAAGATGTCAGAAGAAGTGAAAAGGCAACAGTTATTAAGAGAGTAAAGAATTGGCCCGACTACTACAAGCGAAAGTCAAACATGTTCCAAATGCATCACAAAATATACCATTCTATAATAAGGATGAATATGTTAATACAAGTGAACCTTGGACCCCACAAGTGCCTCATAGATATGAAAGTGTTCGTCATGCACAATAGAACATTTTTTCATCACAGGCTTCAAAACAAAAAATGCTTATCCTGTCCCTTCTGGACAAAGACTAGTAAGCCACCAAGGTCATCAATACAATCAATATCCGGAGCATTATCCATATCGATACCAAACTCCATATCAAAATGTCCGACATGATTTCAGCCCACTTGCAAATATCAATCAAAATTTGCAAAAAGGTATATATCGGGATCAATAATTTGAGAAGAAAAATGATGAATGTTCCCATATTCTAGAAAGAAGCAAAAGTCTTTTGGATGCCTTTGTTAACATAAGGAGAGACACAGGAGAATCTGGGCATTCTTTGCTTAGAAGAATGGTAGATATTTGTAGGCAAATACCTATTAATTCTTTGCCAAGTAGGTCTGAGTTCATTGAGCAGTTCATGAGAGTATATGAGCCTAAGTCAATTTATTGTCCTGAGGCATGGAAACCAGTTTCTTTTAACCAAATAGATGAATGGATTGCCATTGTAAATAAGAAAAGGTATGAGGATGGTATCGATGTTGAATCTAATAGTGATTTCATTGATGAATATAGAGAATCTGATCAAGCAATGCAACTGGAAGAAGAGACATGCGCAAATGAAGTTTTTTCAGACTTAAATAAAGATGAAGTTATTAAAGACAAATTTTCCACCTTGGAGGATAGCTGCAGTATTGAAGATGTGTCACATCTCATTTTTATGGACAATACAATTATTCTAGATTAGTGAACAATTATCGTGATTGATTTTACTCTAAGTAATTTTGCTTACGTGGATGTAATCATTATGAGTTAATTAATGAAATTTGGAATTATTTTTAATATGGAATATTAATGCAGTGATTTACTTCGGCTATGTTTTGAGATACTAACCTATTGACGTCAAGTTGAGTGCAATTGGATGCAGATACTCGTCGAAGACGAGAGCATGGCTGAGGTAGAAATGTTCTAGCCACTTGGCAAGAACTGGTGGATGGGATACCTGATGTAATCACACACATCACGTAGTTGCATATGCATAATGAAATTAGATTTAATTGCATTAATGAGTGGTCAATTGTTTTCAAAATTATATTTTAAATAGCATTTATATTGAATGAGGATATGTATGTTCGTATTTTTTTAAAATTAAATATTAAATAATTGTTTTGTATTTTAAATTAAATAATAAAATATTGTTTAGATGTTGGGAAGATATTATGTTCCTCAAAAATAAATAAATGTATATATATATATATATATATATATATATATATATATATATATAATTATATTTTAATATGCAATATTGTTTTGCATTCTCTTCTTTATTATTTAAATAGTGTATTTTAAAAGAAATAAGTTAAATAATATTATAAATAACATTATTATATTTAAAGTTTCAATTAAATAATTATATTTTGCTTCTATCACCCATGCGACAGTAAGTTATAAAAGATATTATTGTTATATTTTTTTAAATAGTATTTTTCTCAATTCTTATTGGTGGGAAGATCATGCAAACTGAGAATTTAACTTCAGTTTTCTAAACCTAAATATTTCCAATGCTAAAATTAAGAAGAGGTTTTAATTATGAATAAAAGAAAAAGGAGGAAAGAGTTAGATGAGGGGGATGCATGAAATTGGAGGGAGATTAATTTTTTCTGAGCATGGAAGGTAGAGAAGAACTGGAAAGAAAAAAAGAGAAAGGCGTTTTCAGAAACAGTCAAAAACAGTCATAGAAAAACACTGATATCTTAGTCATATCTTAACAAAATTTAAAACCGTAAATTGTTCCAGAAAGCTGGGAAAGAGTAGAACAAAACCCAGAAGGAATTTAAAGATATCTATAGTATTTAGTGAGTAGTTTAACAAAAGATAAACGTGCATCTTTTATTGGTGTGAGAAAAATAGCAGAAGGTTGGCATCAATATCTTTCAATAGCAAAGAAGAAGTTTAATCATTCCACAACATGTAATTGACCTTTTTGCAAGCAAGTTACCAGGTAGTTTTCTTGGTTTTTAATAGCATTAATTAATGGTTGTTTATGCATGTTAAAAACATAGTATTTCAGGCTTGCGTTTTGCCTCTGTTTTGACTACCTCAAACCATTCTTTTCTCAGATCTAGATTTCTAAATGATTTAAAACCTATTGCAAACTCTAGATCGTTGATAGATATTCTCTTTGACTGTATTTTCTCTTTTACCTTTGTGCTATGCTGAAACCCAGTCGTTGTTTTCTGATTTGGATTATTTTAAACTGACTAGGAAACTCTTGAGAAATCTCTAGTTCGCTATTATTTAAATTCCCTATTAAATATTAAATTGACTGTAATTCCTTGTTATGCTGGCTGAGATCGAATTGAGATTAGAAAATCAACCTTTGTATAGATGAAAATCAAACTCTGAAAGATAACCAAAACTATTCTTCCTCTAACTTGATCGGTAGTATTACTTGACTGTGGTTAATACATTATTGTCTCTGTGGATTGAGGAATTAGAACCTGTAGTGTGTTTCTGTGATTAGAGTTTTGGAAAAAGGGATTGGAATTGAATTATGGGAGAACACTAGATGTTTTATTCTATTATCTTTGAGAAAAGATAGAATTAATATTTGGCATAAGTATGTATGAAACCTCATTTTGAGAGAGTAGAGTAGTCAACCTCATCATTGGATTTTATTATATGATTCATGTAATAGTAATTGGATATGAAGCAGAATCGTTAATTACTACAATTTATTTAAACCATAGAAATATGAATTGAGAATATAATCTGATATATTGCTTTATGATGACTCTTTATTACTGCTTGATTGAAAAGTGTTCTTTCTTCATTGATGCATGGGAAAGGGATCAGAGGTGGTCATAGGTGATTTTAGATCTTTATTCCTTGGATTATTTAATTACTTGCTATTTTCTTGCTTCTTGGGAAAAGAAGTAGATTTTCTAGGAATGTTATTGGGTTACTTTCTGGTCTTGGATGCCAATGTGGATATATCAGAGATGGTTTTTCCTCTTTTTGGGAATTGACCAAGCTACTTGAAATGATTAGATCTAATTGGAATGCCATTGAAAAAGATGTTTAATTGTCTAGAACATTATTTATATATATATTCCACATGCCTATTGTGAGATAATTTGCTTTTCATTATTGGAATTGCACTTTTAGACATTAGGATTGCAGTGGGTATTCCCTCTTGCAGTTGTTATTGGGTAGCTAGACATTTCGTGCAGGGTTGGGTTTCCTTCATGTCATGAAGGGATCCGGGGAAGTGTAAATACTTCATGGTTGGGTGGAAAAGCACCTGAGCCATGTTCTCGTCTGTCAGGTTGCAGGTGATGGACCACTTAGTTCGTGTAGCTGGAGAGTGTTGATCTGTTATTCATTGATGTACTTGTTATTGTACCTATTTGGATGTATTATGGCATGTTGCCAAAGGATTTATGTATATTGATTCTTATTGCATATTACCTAGATTTAGCTCGTGAATATGTAAGATTTAAAGACTTATTTGTTTTATATCGATGAGATTTTCTTTGTGAAGATTTATTGACTCTTGATTCTTCTTGATGAAGTTATTGTTCTTTATTTAATGTTGTAATTAAGCAGATTATATACATCATTTTACTTTTGTTTCTTGTGATGTTGTATTTAAGTGAATTATTAATTCATTTTACTTTGTTTTACTTTTTAGATGGATTTGAGGGCTTTTACATTTGGTATCAGAGCGTGGTTCCAACATTGGGAGCTCTGGGTGTGTGTGTTGCTCAGTTTGATTGAGCATGTGTGGGTCCTTGTGTATTGGCTGCTATGAATAGCATGTGTTTTTTTTTATGGGGTTAGATAGACCTTGATGATTGTTCTTGAGGATATGGTTGAGTGATGCTTGATGTAAGTCTTCCCTTTGAGTGAAGTTGTAGTATTTTTACATTATAGTTAGATGTGTGTGCTATCTAAGTTATTCCTATCATGTCCTGTTGTGGAGTCAGTTAGCCATCGAGTGGATGGGATGTTGGGCGAGAACTTAATCACCAACCTAACTCTCCCTCTTGTTGTTTGTCTTTTATGTAAGTAGTGCATTAATATATTACCCTTATGTTTGGGAGAAACGTGACTACTCCCTGTTGTGAGAGTGATGTGAATAGACATGTGGAACCTGATTCTATCTTGAATTAAATTTCGGTTGCTAGATGTTTCTTATGTATGGCTATATGTGTGTCATTACATGATGATTGTGACTCCTTTGAATGATATGCATTTTTTTTATTGCTTGGTATCTTTTGTTATGATTGGTTTAGTTATGTAGGAATGATATTGTGTTTTATGTTGAATATCATTGTTTGACAAGGAAACTGAATTGAATATGTCGTATACCCTGTGAAACGACTTGAAGTATGAATGAATATGCTATGTAAAGCTAGTGAGAATGACTTCAAGGCTGCTTAGAACATCTAAGACTGATTTGCTACTATAAGAAGCATTGGACATTGAAAACTTTATTGTTCAAAAAAATGATTGAGGACAGCAAGTACTATGCCGAAAGTGTGAAAAATAGAGGTCATTAAATCTATTCTTTTTCTATTTGTGAGTGACTATATATATATTGTATATACTCCTTAGTTTTGAAAGATCATACATGAGGAAAACATCCATTTATAACATGACTGAAACTCTGTCTTTTAAACCTGCAAAACAAAGGAGAAATAAACCATTATTATGAGATAAAACTGAATATACACATTGGAACTATTATTATAAAACAATTACATTATGAGAAAAAAAACAGACATTGAATAGACAAAAAGAGTGATTAATTTTTGTTTTATGAATCAAAGAAAATGAAAGCTTTTATAGCCTTATTTGTTATGATTTTTTTTGTTTTGGGGAAAGTTACACAAGTATGCTGAAATCAAACATAATGATTTGTTTATTTCCTAAGTCATGCTTCAATGAAAATGAATATTTATTGAGAAAAGAAAGTGATTGCATTGTTTGCTATGCTTTATGTGTTTTGGGAAAGTTACTTTCCGGGACGGGTGCCGAATGAGGAATTATAGAGGAGTAGATTTTCTTTTTCAAAATCTACACCACCGTAAAAATCGGTTTTAGACTTTGGCCAAAGTCAACTTTTGACGTTGAAATAGACGAATGGACCATTGAAATAGATGGATGTATGCCTAGTTTTATTGATATAATTCTCTACCTCATCCTATTAATGAGATGCTGCATTCATGTAGGGATGCATGTAGGTTAACAGGCACGCACCAGATTCCATCCTGCATACTGATATATATTGCTAGGCTCTATGAGCAGGATTGGGTATCCTTCATGTTGGAAGGATCCTAGGGAAGCGTAAGCTTCGTGGTTGGGCGGAAAAGCGCTGAACCATGTTCTCGTCCCCTGGCTCGTAGATGTAGCCATAGACGTTGGATTGATATTGCATATTATTGATATTTCATACTTATATTGTAATCCCTATTGATGCTAGGGTGACTTGATAGGCTACAAGCCTAAGATGAGTAAATTTTGGATTATGTATTAAATGTACTTCTAAGTGGATTATATTTATGTACATGTGAATTTGAAATTGAATAAGAAAGATTATATTATTCTTGTTTACTTGAGAAATGTGGAGTTTGAGTTGATTCTTTAATTACGGTTAAGTTAGAAGGTCCAGGACCTTTATTATTAGAATTGCTAACTTAGTGTTGAAAATATGATGGCTTCCATTCTTTGATGTTGAATAACTTTTATTCGGATGTATTAGTTTCTTGTCGATATCTTCCTTTTGTATGAACTTTTACATTCAAGTTACTCCTTTCGCTTTTGAGATTTGATTATCTTTGATTTAAAAATCTTATTATTTATGCTTGAAACTTATGAATACCTCGAGTACCATAAGCTTAACCGAATATAATTTAGTAGAAGTTCTTTTTGAAATTTAATGTTGACTTTAAATTTTCGTTAATTTAGTGTTGAAAACAAGTCAACATATGTAATTTTGATCTTTTGTGATTTAATGTTGAAATTATTTAATGTTGATCTTCTTTATTTAATGTTGAAATCATGTCGAACTATTTAAAAATTAAAAAAAAAAACTTTTAGATTTAGTGTCGAAAACATATTGATCTACTTACCTTATTGTTGATTCTTTGGAAGTTTAGTGTTGGAAACATGTTGATTTTTCTATGATTGACCATCTGATTGAAATCATGATTTAATATTGTAATTTTGAACATTTTGGTATTGATGATCCTATTTTAATGTTGATCTTATTTTAGTGTTGATGATCCTAACTTTTTTTTTTTATGGGAACTTTCTCTTTTTATTTAGTGTTGATATTTGGATTTATTACTGAAACTCTTACCTTTATTTAATGTTGATAAGTACTAACTGATAATGATAACAAGTTGCATGGGATGCTTGTTTATCATCCTTGGATGGCAATGTTCAGATGTCTCATGTGGGTAGGCATGCTTGACAAAACTAAACATATTGTTGATATCTTTATATGAGTAGTTATGTGTGATGTAGAAGGTAGATATGCCTCTTGAGTTAGTATATGAGATAGAAATCATTATAGTGATAATGACGGTTGAAAATGGAAACTAATAGAAAGGAAAAAGAATTATTGGTAATTTTCTTTACAACGAATCATTGCATAGACTCAGAATACCCTTAATTTCCTTAATCTAGTTGAGATACTTATTATGATACCATATTGCATGATGTGTTACTTTTTATAACAAGAGTGTGTTTACTCTTTTTATTTCATGGTGATTATAATAAGACATCGAGACGATGTCTCTTCCTAGTGGGGAAGGACGTCACGTCTTGTTTTTATGGACAATACAATTATTCTAGATTAGTGAACAATTATCATGATTGATTTTACTCTAAGTAATTTTGCTTACGTGGATGTAATCATTATGAGTTAATTGATGAAATTTGGAATTATTTTTAATATGGAATATTAATGCAGTGATTTGCTTCGGCTATGTTTTGAGATACTAACCTATTGACGTCAAGTTGAGTGCAATTGGATGCAGATACTCGTCGAAGACGAGAGCATGGCTGAGGTAGAAATGTTCTAGCCACTTGGCAAGAACTAGTGGATGGGATACCTGATGTAATCACACACATCACGTAGTTGCATATGCATAATGAAATTGGATTTAATTGCATTAATGAGTGGTCAATTGTTTTCAAAATTATATTTTAAATAGCATTTATATTGAATGAGGATATGTATGTTCGTATTTTTTTAAATTAAATATTAAATAATTGTTTTGTATTTTAAATTAAATAATAAAATATTGTTTAGATGTTGGGAAGATATTATGTTCCTCAAAAATAAATAAATGTATATATATATGCAATATTGTTTTGCATTCTCTTCTTTATTATTTAAATAGTGTATTTTAATAGAAATAAGTTAAATAATATTATAAATAACATTATTATATTTAGAGTTTCAATTAAAGAATTATATTTTGCTTCTATCACCCATGCGACAGTAAGTTATAAAAGATATTATTGTTATATTTTTTTAAATAGTATTTTTCTCAATTCTGATTGGTGGGAAGATCATGCAAACTGAGAATTTAACTTTAGTTTTCTAAACCTAAATATTTCCAATGCTAAAATTAAGAAGAGGTTTTAATTATGAATAAAACAAAAAGGAGGAAAGAGTTAGATGAGGGGGACACATGAAATTGGAGGGAGATTAATTTTTTCTGAGCATGGAAGGTAGAGAAGAACTGGAAAGAAAAAAAGAGAAAGGCATTTTCAGAAACAGTCAAAAATAGTCATAGAAAAACACTGATATCTTGGTCATATCTCAACAAAATTCAAAACTGTAAATTGTTCCGGAAAGCTGGGAAAGAGTAGAACAAAACCCAGAAGGGATTTAAAGATATTTGTAGTATTTAGTGAGTAGTTTAACAAAAGATAAATGTGCTTCTTTTATTGGCGTGAGAAAAATAGCAGAAGGTTGGCATCAATATCTTTCAACAGCAGAGAAGAAGTTTAATCATTCCACAACATGTAATTGACCTTTTTGCAAGCAAGTTACCAGGTAGTTTTCTTGGTTTTTAATAGCATTAATTAATGGTTGTTTATGCATGTTTAAAACATAGTATTTCAGGCTTGCGTTTTGCCTCTGTTTTGACTACCTGAAACCATTCTTTTCTCAGATCTAGATTTCTAAATGATTTAAAACCTATTGCAAACTCTAGATCATTGATAGATATTCTCTTTGACTGTATTTTCTCTTTTACCTTTGTGCTATGCTGAAACCCAGTCGTTGTTTTCTGATTTGGATTATTTTAAACTGACTAGGAAACTCTTGAGAAATCTCTAGTTCGCTATTATTTAAATTCCCTGTTAAATATTAGATTGACTGTAATTCCTTGTTATGCTAGCTAAGATCGAATTGAGATTAGAAAATTAACCTTTGTATAGATGAAAATCAAACTCTGAAAGATAACCAAAACTATTCTTCCTCTAACTTGATCGGTAGTATTACTTGACTGTGGTTAATACATTATTGTCTCTGTGGATTGAGGAATTAGAACCTGTAGTGTGTTTCTGTGATTAGAGTTTTGGAAAAAGGGATTGGAATTGAATTATGGGAGAACACTAGATGTTTTATTCTATTTTCTTTGAGAAAAGATAGAATTA
This sequence comes from Cunninghamia lanceolata, assembly GCA_027924645.1. Lineage (NCBI taxonomy): Eukaryota > Viridiplantae > Streptophyta > Pinopsida > Cupressales > Cupressaceae > Cunninghamia > Cunninghamia lanceolata. The sequence goes on along the minus strand of BSBN01001265.1, from coordinate 717,329 downwards.
ATATTTGGCATAAGTATGTATGAAACCTCATTTTGAGAGAGTAGAGTAGTCAACCTCATCATTGGATTTTATTATATGATTCATGTAATAGTAATTGGATATGAAGCAGAATCATTAATTACTACAATTTATTTAAACCATAGAAATATGAATTGAGAATATAATCTGATATATTGCTTTATGATGACTCTTCATTACTGCTTGATTGAAAAGTGTTCTTTCTTCATTGATGCATGGGAAAGGGATCAGAGGTGGTCATAGGTGATTTTAGATCTTTATTCCTTGGATTATTTAATTACTTGCTTATTTTCTTGCTTCTTGGGAAAAGAAGTAGATTTTCTAGGAATGTTATTGGGTTACTTTCTAGTCTTGGATGCCAATGTGGATATATCAGAGATGGTTTTTCCTCTTTTTGGGAATTGACCAGACTACTTGAAATGATTAGATCTAATTGGAATGCCATTGAAAAAGATGTTGAATTGTCTAGAACATTATTTATATATATATATGCCACATGCCTATTGTGAGATAATTTGCTTTTCATTAATAGAATTGCACTTTTAGACATCAGGATTGCATTGGGTATTCCCTCCTACAGTTGTTATCGGGTAGCTAGACATTTCATGTAGGGTTGGGTTTCCTTCATGTCATGAAGGGATCCAGGGAAGTGTAAATACTTCATGGTTGGGTGGAAAAACACCTGAGCCATGTTCTCGTTTGTCGGGTTGCAGGTGGTGGACCACTTGGTTCGTGTAGCTGGAGAGTGTTGATCTGTTATTCATTGATGTACTTGTTATTGTACCTATTTGGATGTATTATGGCATGTTGCCAAAGGATTTATGTATATTGATTCTTGTTGTGATGTTCACAACACGCCCCATTATGCTCCTTAGCAAAATGGGGACCCCTGCTGATGTCTTGCTTTTTGCTTCTGCTTGTGTTTTTTCTGCTTCCTGGCGGTCTGGTAAAAATGAAGGTCAGGTGCATCATCATCATGATATATGATGAGGTAGGTCATCATCATGAGGTCTATTTGTCAAAGTTCATATTTTGTTTCTGTGACCTCATATTTTGAAAGAGCTTGAAATTTCATGCAGGTTTGCCTTTTACTTCACTTGAAAATTCGTCCATATGTGGAAGTTATGCACGGTCAAAGTCTTGGTCAAACCTGATATTTGCAGGAGGATCATCATATTTTTATATCCTAAGTCATGTTGACAGGATCATCATGATCTTGGTCTATCACCCGCTAAAAATCATGCAGTCGCAATATCCGGACGTCAATTCTAGGTGGTAGTTCCCTTTACCCGTCAAATGGCCTCAGGCGCATCATCAGCATCATGATTTTTCTTAGGAGCGTCATATGTTATAAACTCGGTTTTGGTTGCATGATGATCATCATCAGCATCATATTTGAACGCCCCCCCCCCCCGATAATATCCTGAGGTTCGAATATCATGATGACATCGGCTTTAAGTCAAGGTAAGTTCCCCGTCGAAGTGGTCTTTTGTATCGCAAGCATCATCATGATATTTCAACATTACCTGATCTTATAATATCATGCTGATCGCCCAGACTTAGAAAATCCACCTTCGGCATATTTGCATGCGCATGCTATAAACCTATCACAAGGTCATCATCATGATATTTGCTGAAGTTCGAATTATGATGATGACGACTTCATATCATCCTGATCTTTCGCGGGTCATTTGCTGAATTTCGCCAAGTGATGGAGACATCATCATCATAAATCGACGAAGAGGATCATCATCTTCATATCCTCCTGATCTCCGGTTAGCGAAATATCATGATGATCACCCTATTCATTAAGAGGTGGTCGATACTGCATTCCTCAACAGCATGATCATATTTTGCAATATCACCCTAGCGCAAATATCATGATGACCAACTCATCCTTGTGCTCCGAAAACAAAATATGATGATGACGTCATCATCATATTTTTATCCTGTCATATTGTCAGGATCATCATGATCTTGTTTGTACGCCCGATATTTCGCCAAGTCCTCCTGCCGATGAAATACAACCTTTTGCAAGTATCCTGATGATCATCATCATCACATTTTCCCTTCGGCAGGATTTTTTCCCAAACATGATCCGGTTGGCGAAATATCATGATGAAGTCATGTTCAAGTTTAACGAAGGCTCCGAATATCATGATGACGTCATCCCGATCTGATAAACGAAGAAGTAAATATCCTGATGATCATCATCATCATCTTTCTTTCTTTCAACAGGATATTTTCTGAAGCACGATCCGGTTCCCAAACATGATGATGATGTCTCATTCTATGTTCGACAAAAGCTAATATCCTGATGATGATCATCATCATCTTTTTTCCTTCAAATAGGATATATTTTTCAAGCACGATCCGTTTCCCGAACATGATGATGACGTCATCCTTAGCATTTCAATGAAGCCCGAATATCATGATGACGTCACCATCATCTTCCTTTCCTCAGCAGCATGATTATATTCATATCCTCCTATTCTTCTTAAACATGATGATGATGATGATGTTGTTCTTTTCCCCGATATGCAGAAGCGAAACATCATGATGACATTCATCTGGACCTTCAGGAGGGAGAGCATCATATTTCCGGAATGTCATGATGATGAAGTATATCGACCAACATGTTTTTTTGACGCACCGACAGGGATGATCATGCCGATGGGCGGGAAATGAGGCGGTGGAATTTTAAAGCATTTTTTTTGGCGCCTCTGGCATTTTTCGGTCAGCGATGGTTGACCCGTGAATCTTGAGCAGTCTGAACGCATTTTGGACGCGTTTTGAGGGCATTCTGGATCCGATTTTCTCAATCTTGCGCTGTCACCTGGATTTGAACACTTATTTTAATTTCATGCTGTTTTTGTGATAAATGTGAAACTTATTGCTTGTCTTGTCTTGCAGGCTTGCAGTTGAGGAAGCAGCTGGAAAGTCAACACAGTGACCTCATGGAGGCAGAAGATCTGATCTCAGGAGCAAGAAGATAAGGATGAAATGTGAAAAGTCAAAGCCATTCAAGTAAAGAAGAAGGTCGCAGCTGAAGGTATTATCACAAAAGACAAACAAAAGTTATTACCCAGCTGCCGGAACTTCTCAGAAGGGGCAATATTTCGCCCAGATTTGACCACTGCTCAGAGATATTTTTGAGAACTGGTTCACCTGTATTTATTGCTGTAACCAGAGGTTTGAACCAAGGGTTCAGTTAGGTTTTTTTGCTGTAGTGAGGACAATCAGAATGTCTTTATATTGTGCCTCTCTACACTGTAATACTTTACAACAGGGGCTACAACAGGGATTTTTAGGGCCTACAACAGAGATTCTAGGAAAACACAGCAGTTAGCTTAGCATAGTTTAGAAGTGGAAGAAGGAGGTCGCCTGTTTGTCTACAGTAAGGTGCGCGTGGAATGTCTGGCTGCCTTACTGTATCTGTAAAGCTTGTAAGTTCTCTGTAGTATGATCAATGAAACTAAGAGTCATTCTTACATTGTAAATCATGTATGGCTATTCGTTTCTAATACAATAGAATATGGAGTTCTGCATCTATCTTCTGAGTGTTCTCCTGCTCTTCTTTGTGTTTTGAAATATCTTCTTTGAGAGCTTGCAATTTTAAATGTATGTTTGTGAAAATGCTCAGAACTTACATTTAGGGTTTTTACTGTGGATTTGATCAGATTACTGTGGTATTTACATAGTGCATAACAGAAACACTTAGATCCTTCTGTAGATTAAGTGAGGTATAGATTAGATCTTTCTAACTTTTCCCAACCCATCTGAAATATTTAGCTGAAAACGTAGAAATCGAAAGGAAATTGTCTCAAATTTGAAGAAGCATGATAACAGAGCTATAAGTAGACAGTTTTCATAAACAGATCAAGAAGAAAGATGCAAAAATCCAAGAAAACCCTCTAAAACTTGCAGCCCAGTATCACCTGTATGCAAATGAATAGAATACTTGTTGAAATCTATGACCTCTTTGCATATTCTTAGTCCAGTAAACCACAAAATAAACCTAAACTATGTAAGGCCCCTTGAACATTACAGCTTCACATTGACCAACTGAACTTGACCAACCGAACCATTGTAGACTTGGGATTAGTTGAATCACCAAAAGATTCCTTCTTGTCTTTCAAGTATAGTTTCAGTTCATTTTATGTGAATTTTAACTTATTGTTATGATTGCATCAAAACAATCATCAATAGTTTTCTGGCGCTAGAAGGAGGGCCTGATTTGGTTTAGGGTTAAAATTCTGAGTTTTAAATGTTATATTCTGAGATATGTTAGATCTCATAAAATTTCAAAAGGCCTAAAAGGGTGAAAAGAAGGTCCCATTTTTTTTTAATGGACACATATGGGGATAGTTTTCAAGTTAACAGTCCTTTATTTCAGGGAGCTTTGAATGAACAGTTTTATTCTCAAATTTTATCTAATTTTTGTTTGTCTAGTTGTTGCAGGATACACCGGACTATTGAACACAATGAACTTAAATGTTTAACATTCCTCACTAGGATAGATTCATATTTGAAAGGACTAATTATTTTTTCAGATGTGTTCAGGGCTGAAAGCTGGCAGGAAAAAGAGATTTTGCAGCAACAAGCTAATACAACACTAGAAACTAATAGGTGGTTAGAAAATACAATAGAAAAATCAATTCTGGAAGGGAATGATAACCGAGCATCTTTTCTTAGGTCATATTATGGAGGGATTGATAGTAGGTCTCTACTTCCTAATACAGGAAAAGGGGAGTGCAAGTATAAGTCTTTTAAATCTTGTAGAGAGGAAACCATTTGTCAGGATAAGGTTTTTATTGCTGACCCTAATGCTTTTGGTAAAGACAGTAAAACATCTTTCCTTGAGTCATTTTATGGAAAGGAGAAATGTGGGCAAATGAAAAAATTAGAGTGCACTGAAATTGATGAGATCCCTATTATAAAAACTAGTGAAGTCATAGAGGAGAAAGTAAATCCCAATCCCATGACGGATTTCTCTGAATTGAATGACCAAGTTCCGGATTGTTGCAGGTTAATAGAAGCAGACTCCACACTAGACGATAAATGTGAGTCAGTTGATGACCAATTCTTAAAAATTGAAAATACAGAAGATCATGGAGCTGCTGTACATAATCAGACATCACCCTCATGCCATGTTGAAAATAAAACAGGGGAGTACTCCTGTCAATCTAAAGATGTCGTCCCACCTTTACTCTCAAGTGATTTAGAAATGATTAATTTCTGTATGTCAGATTATGATGATGGAGATACTTACTTAAGTGCTGATGTGCAGGAAACTAATGAGAACATTGAGAAGTTTGCTAAATTTGAGGATAAACTGAACATCCAGAATGAAGGAACAGAGCTGGATGAAGATGAAGAAATGATACATCTAGAGTCATTCTTCTTTCAACTTGAAGAAGGACTAGACATAGAGCTGGGCAATGAAAATGCAGAGCTAAATGAAGAGCCAGCTATCAATGAACAAGTGTGTTCCACAGAGCTAAAGGCACATCAGGTTGTCTCTTTCCTTTCCTTAGTAAAAAATGATAAATGCTATTTTGATTATGGAAATTCAAGAGATAGGACATGCTTATGGATTAATCATAACCCTGATGAGCAGCCTCAGTTACTAGTTAAGAGCTATTCTGATAAACACAATGAATCTAGAATATCAGAATTTTTTTTAGAATTCAAAGATAAATCTGCTATGATGATGACCATAACTAGTACCCTGTTACTCCTGCACAACCTAAAGAAATATGCAAGTAGGGGTGTTCTTGGGTCTATTTCCTGGGTTTCTAAATTGCCTCGTAGAGGCTTGTATATAGTCTGGTAGGGTAGTTGTTTTTGTTTTTGTGTTCTTCTTTTGCTGTTTTATTTTTTAGGTTGGTTGTTTGTATAGCTTGTCTTCTTTTTGTTTCTTTCTGTTTGTACAATTTTTTCTTTTGCTGTGTTGTTTGTACAGCGTGTTTGTTTGGTTTGTTTGTTGTCTCCTCAGCAGGGATCTTTATTTTACTGTAGAGTATTAAGGAGCAGAACTAGCAACCATTCAAAACAGTATATAATTTAGGATATTCAGGTTAACCATTTGCAATTTACACATAACTTGTCACTGTCATGAATGTAGAGAGTTGTTCATCTTCTGAAGTTTCGTATTCAATAAATGTGATTGAGAATTCGAAGCAAGTTTCTCACGATGACACACCTAAAATCCTTGGGTTTGTTGAACCTACCAGTGTAGATATTAGGTGAAAAATCAGAGGTCACCCTTGCTACCATTACAATTCTCAGCTTAATTTCAGCAAGTGTCCACTCCTTGCATCATCATGAAGTTACAAATTGCTATATCTTATGAAATCTTTCAAAATTAGAAAACAAATAAATAAATAAATAAATGAATAAAGCGGATTATACTAAAAATCCAGATTAAGCCATCTAAGTAACTCTACCGGGGCTATGGATGCTCGCTGGCAGTGGGGCTCTACTTAGGAGAATTGTAACGATAACCTTGCCGGGGCTATAGACGCTCGCTGGCATCAAGGCCCTATCCGGTCGGCTATGAGGGAATATCCTCACCTACGTAGGCTAATGTCAGTCACTGGTTTGTTCAACCGATCTTCAAGATGAGGATAATTAATCACATGCACACAACTAAACTGAAAATGGAAATTCATGCATCTTTATTGAACACTTTGAGTCTCAAGCTGAATAGTAATTTGCAGGAAAGATAGTTGGAAGTTATGAGTTCATTTCACCTAGTTTCCTTGAACACTCTGAATTTAATTGTTTTGTTTTGGTTGCTAGTTGTTGTGATGTTCACAACACGCCCCATTATGCTCCTTAGCAAAATGGGGACCCCTGCTGATGTCTTGCTTTTTGCTTCTGCTTGTGTTTTTTCTGCTTCCTGGCGGTCTGGTAAAAATGAAGGTCAGGTGCATCATCATCATGATATATGATGAGGTAGGTCATCATCATGAGGTCTGTTTGTCAAAGTTCATATTTTGTTTCTGTGACCTCATATTTTGAAAGAGCTTGAAATTTCATGCAGGTTTGCCTTTTACTTCACTTGAAAATTCGTCCATATGTGGAAGTTATGCACGGTCAAAGTCTTGGTCAAACCTGATATTCGCAGGAGGATCATCATATTTTTATATCCTAAGTCATGTTGACAGGATCATCATGATCTTGGTCTATCACCCGCTAAAAATCATGCAGTCGCAATATCCGGACGTCAATTCTAGGTGGTAGTTCCCTTTACCCGTCAAATGGCCTCAGGCGCATCATCAACATCATGATTTTTCTTAGGAGCGTCATATGTTATAAACTCGGTTTTGGTTGCATGATGATCATCACCAGCATCATATTTGAACGCCCCCCCCCCCCGATAATATCCTGAGGTTCGAATATCATGATGACATCGGCTTTAAGTCAAGGTAAGTTCCCCGTCGAAGTGGTCTTTTGTATCGCAAGCATCATCATGATATTTCAACATTACCTGATCTTATAATATCATGCTGATCGCCCAGACTTAGAAAATCCACCTTCGGCATATTTGCATGCGCGTGCTATAAACCTATCGCAAGGTCATCATCATGATATTTGCTGAAGTTCGAATTATGATGATGACGACTTCATATCATCCTGATCTTTCGCGGGTCATTTGCTGAATTTCGCCAAGTGATGGAGACATCATCATCATAAATCGACGAAGAGGATCATCATCTTCATATCCTCCTAATCTCCGGTTAGCGAAATATCATGATGATCACCCTATTCATTAAGAGGTGGTCGATACTGCATTCCTCAACAGCATGATCATATTTTGCAATATCACCCTAGCGCAAATATCATGATGACCAACTCATCCTTGTGCTCCGAAAACAAAATATGATGATGACGTCATCATCATATTTTTATCCTGTCATATTGTCAGGATCATCATGATCTTGTTTGTACGCCCGATATTTCGCCAAGTCCTCCTGCCGATGAAATACAACCTTTTGCAAGTATCCTGATGATCATCATCATCACATTTTCCCTTCGGCAGGATTTTTTCCCAAACATGATCCGGTTGGTGAAATATCATGATGACGTCATGTTCAAGTTTAACGAAGGCTCCGAATATCATGATGACGTCATCCTGATCTGATAAACGAAGAAGTAAATATCCTGATGATCATCATCATCATCTTTCTTTCTTTCAACAGGATATTTTCTGAAGCACGATCCGGTTCCCAAACATGATGATGATGTCTCATTCTATGTTCGACAGAAGCTAATATCCTGATGATGATCATCATCATCTTTTTTCCTTCAAACAGGATATATTTTTCAAGCACGATCCGTTTCCTGAACATGATGATGACGTCATCCTTAGCATTTCAATGAAGCCCGAATATCATGATGACGTCACCATCATCTTCCTTTCCTCAGCAGCATGATTATATTCATATCCTCCTATTCTTCTTAAACATGATGATGATGATGATGTTGTTCTTTTCCCCGATATGCAGAAGCGAAACATCATGATGACATTCATCTGGACCTTCAGGAGGGAGAGCATCATATTTCCGGAATGTCATGATGATGAAGTATATCGACCAACATGTTTTTTTGAAGCACCGACAGGGATGATCATGCCGATGGGCGGGAAATGAGGCGGTGGAATTTTAAAGCATTTTTTTTTGGCGCCTCTAGCATTTTTCGGTCAGCGATGGTTGACCCGTGAATCTTGAGCAGTCTGAACGCATTTTGGACACATTTTGAGGGCATTCTGGATCCGATTTTCTCAATCTTGCGCTGTCACCTGGATTTGAATGCTTATTTTAATTTCATGCTGTTTTTGTGATAAATGTGAAACTTATTGCTTGTCTTGTCTTGCAGGCTTGCAGTTGAGGAAGCAGCTGGAAAGTCAACACAGTGACCTCATGGAGGCAGAAGATCTGATCTCAGGAGCAAGAAGATAAGGATGAAATGTGAAAAGTCAAAGCCATTCAAGTAAAGAAGAAGGTCGCAGCTGAAGGTATTATCACAAAAGACAAACAAAAGTTATTACCCAGCTGCCGGAACTTCTCAGAAGGGGTAATATTTCGCCCAGATTTGACCACTGCTCAGAGATATTTTTGAGAACTGGTTCACCTGTATTTATTGCTGTAACCAGAGGTTTGAACCAGGGGTTCAGTTAGGTTTTTTTGCTGTAGTGAGGACAATCAGAATGTCTTTATATTGTGCCTCTCTACACTGTAATACTTTACAACAGGGGCTACAACAGGGATTTTTAGGGCCTACAATAGAGATTCTAGGAAAACACAGCAGTTAGCTTAGCATAGTTTAGAAGTGGAAGAAGGAGGTCACCTGTTTGTCTGCAGTATGGTGCGCGTGGAATGTCTGGCTGCCTTACTGTATCTGTAAAGCTTGTAAGTTCTCTGTAGTATGATCAATGAAACTAAGAGTCATTCTTACATTGTAAATCATGTATGGCTATTCGTTTCTAATACAATAGAATCTGGAGTTCTGCATCTATCTTCTGAGTGTTCTCCTGCTCTTCTTTGTGTTTTGAAATATCTTCTTTGAGAGCTTGCAATTTTAAATGTATGTTTGTGAAAATGCTCAGAACTTACATTTAGGGTTTTTACTGTGGATTTGATCAGATTACTGTGGTATTTACATAGTGCATAATAGAAACACTTAGATCCTTCTGTAGATTAAGTGAGGTATAGATTAGATCTTTCTAACTTTTCCCAACCCATCTGAAATATTTAGCTGAAAACGTAGAAATCGAAAGGAAATTGTCTCAAATTTGAAGAAGCATGATAACAGAGCTATAAGTAGACAGTTTTCATAAACAGATCAAGAAGAAAGCTGCAAAAATCCAAGAAAACCCTCTAAAACTTGCAGCCCAGTATCACCTATATGCAAATGAACAGAATACTTGTTGAAATCTATGACCTCTTTGCATATTCTTAGTCCAGTAAACCACAAAATAAACCTAAACTACGTAAGGCCCCTTGAACATTACAGCTTCACATTGACCAACTGAACTTGACCAACTGAACCATTGTAGACTTGGGATTAGTTGAATCACCAAATGATTCCTTCTTGTCTTTCAAGTATAGTTTCAGTTCATTTTATGTGAATTTTAACTTATTGTTATGATTGCATCAAAACAATCATCAACAATTCTTAGTGCATATTACCTAGATTTAGCTCGTGAATATGTAAGATTTAAAGACTTATTTGTTTTATATCGATGAGATTTTCTTTGTGAAGATTTATTGACTCTTGATTCTTCTTGATGAAGTTATTGTTCTTTATTTAATGTTGTATTTAAGCGGATTATATACATCATTTTACTTTTGTTTCTTGTGATGTTGTATTTAAGTGAATTATTACTTCATTTTACTTTGTTTTACTTTTTAGATGGATTTGAGGGCTTTTACAAGATGTTGCTGAAAACACACCGCCTGAGGATTTTATTAGCAATGATTCAGATGGTATGGAGATGCAACCAAGTATTCATTGCCATAGCATTAACAATGATGCATTTAAGGCTGAAACAAAAATGATCAGTTTTCCTTACAACAATAAAGAAGGCAATGATTTTGATCAGTTTGTAAAGGATGGGTGTGCAAGTGAAAATGATTGTTATGATAGACTTCATGATGAGGATGAAGATATAGAGGGTCTCTCCTATATAACAGATTGTGACTATGAATGTTATGAAGAATCCATTGAAAATCTATATTTTGATGACAATCATGTGGATTTGCAATTAAGTGATTTTTGCAGCTCTTATGGAGATCATGAGGAAGAAGCAATGGAAAATGTAAGTCCATTTGATAGTGAACAAATAACACCTCCAGTTGCGGTTGATTGCTATGATGACACAATTAATAAAGAAAAAGTTTGTACACCCGAAAATGGTTTTCAATGTTTTTCAAAACCCTTGTATGATGGCATAACAGAGGAAGATGAGATGACATTCTACCAAGGTATGCTGGAAAAGGAAGTTCATGTGTTCACAAATCCATGTTATGAGGAGGATGAAGCAGATAATCAAGATGATATGTCAACTTGTGAAAAAAATAATTGTGCTGATGAAATGGGCATACCTAATTTTATTGATCTTGATTATTGTAGTGATGATCAAAAGGATAAGGAAAATGTCAACAAGGAGGTAAATGAGGAAACATGTTCAATCAACAGCGGACAAATTTCAAATTTATTGACAATGGAATATTAGAGATATGCACATGGGAATGATTTGAAAGCTCCATGTCCAGCATACATTTGCTTTGATAGTGAAGGCATTTTATGTGACAATGATGGGAAAACTCTTGAAGCAGACCAAGATTCTATGTATGTCCCTGTTCAAGAGGAGATATATAAATCAAGATTGGGGATCTTTGAGAATGGCATCAATTCATATGTCATGGATAATACATGCTCAGCATCAGTTAGCCCAAACATACATAATGATGAATTTATTGATCAGAAGTTGATGTCACTACCAATTGATGATATGGAGGATGCTAAAAACATCTCAGATGAAGCTATCTCAAAATATGTTGGTATGGAAAATTTCTCAAACCCATCCAAGAAGCATTTAGATGGTAGAGTGAACAACGTAAATAAGTGCCTTGTTAACAATTGTTTTCCTAGGTTGCATCAATTGCCCTATGATGCTTTGAGATTTTTTATGCAGTCTTATGATGAGAAAAGACCTAATGATTTCAGCTATATGTTGAACAATGAGTATTCTCAATTTTCATGTTAGCCAGGGGAGTATTTTACAATATATGATAGTGAGAAGAATAATGAAAAATGTTGCATTGAAGGTGAATACTTCTTATGTGACAAGAATGTATCACATGATGATGGAAAGTTTCAAACAATGTCTAATGATGAATAGCTAAAAAGAGATAAGGGCAAAGCTAAATATAAAATTGTGTTGAAAGATTCCAATACCGGTAGATATAGCAGGATAAATCATATGGATGTTTTCAAGAAAAGTCTGATGGAATCAGATCAGAATAAAATATATGACAGAGGCAAGAGGAGGATTTTATTTTTCTGATGGCCTTAAGCCATCAGTTATGGTGTGGTTTTTTCCAACCATATCATTTTAGGGCAAAAGGTGATGTTTGAACTCTGTTGCCCAATGGGGTAGGCACTTGTCTACTCCCCAGAGATCTAGGATCTTGCTATGCCCGCAAGGGGCATACATCCCCAGATAGAGGCACTATTGGAACCTAAATTTTTATACCAATTTTTGCAGAAAATTTTAGGTTTCCATAATAAAAAATTAGCTTCAGCACCCAGAAATACATTTGCAAAATCTATATTGATGGAATGAAGATAATTATTGAATATAAAGCTCCACACAAGAAAGCAGATGATCCAGAGCAGTTGATGCCAGAGCTTGTTGAGAGAAAACAACAGTTATCTACTAAGGGGGTTTTGAGTGTTTTGAAGCTAATTATTGATGAGGAGTGTCAAATGCTGGGATTGAACCCAAAATATGATGATTTTTTAAAAAGTGCTTCTAGTTCCTCCACCCCTAGTCAGACCTTCCATCATGATGGACACCACATCAAGGAATGAGGATGATCCCACCCATCAGCTTGCTATGATTATTAGACACAATGAAAATCTAAAAAGCAAGAGAAAAATGGGGCTCTAGCTCATATTATTTCTGAGTTTGCACAATTGTTGCAATTCCACATTGCTACATATTTTGACAATGAACTACTTGACCAGTCAATTTTGAGGTATTATATTGGAAGGCTATTTGGCCACCTCAAGAGGCCTGTTTTAACTACCAAACCAATAGATATTGATGAAACTTGTGCCCAAGCACAGTAGCTAGAGATAGAACCATAGATGACTAATGTATTAATGAAGCTAGTGAAAATGGTCCCATCACATCAACATCTTTTCATTATTGAGCTGGCAAATGCTACAGAGACATTGAGCAAGTTGCAGTAAGTGAATTACAATCTTTAGGGGAGGTAGAAATCATAGTTCTTTCAACTGCATTGTCTGGTGCTGCAATTCTCATAATGTTATAGGCATTGAGCTCCCTTACTACTTCATTTCAAAAGAAAAAGTTGATGAGGTCTTGCTCGAACAATGACAAATTGAACACTGGATGATGTAAACAAGCATTGGAATATCAAAGTATTAAGATGTCATTTATGGGGAAGCATAATTATGATTTTCTTCCACAACAAAACCAACTTCTTGTTTCCTTTTGGGCCTGCCGCTGCCATTGTAGCTTCATGGAATATAAAATATGGTTGGGTATTTCTTTTCAGCCTATTTGGCATAACACCTTTGGCCAAACGACTTGGGCAATTAGAATTTTACACTAGTTCTATAGTTGGAGGGCTTTTGAATGCCACCTTTGGAAATGCCATTGAGATGATCATTTCTCTATGTGCACTAAAACATGGGATGATTCGTGTTGATACAACAGTTCCATACTTCCAAATATATTGCTTGTGCTTGGTTGTGCCTTTTTTAATGGAGACATTATTCACAGTAGAAAAGACCAGACCTTTAGTAAGGTGGTTGTTGGTGTTAACTCAGGATTATTGTTGATAGATGTTATGGGACTACTTTTCCTAGCTTTGCTCCACTCTACACATACAGAGCTCCATGTCGAATGATCAGAGTTATCACTTTTAAGGTTTAGCAGTTGCATCATGCTCATTGCATATGCAATCTATCTATTCTTTTAATAGAAGAATCATTGAGACCTGTATGAATGCTATAATGAGGGTGACAATGAAGAAAGATTATTTGGTCAACACTATTGAGGGGACATCTAAGAGCTGGAATATGCCAGTTGCTTTTATAAGTATCATATTACTCCCGATAGTTGGGAATGCTGCCAAACATGCAAGCGCAGAAATGTTTGCTATGAAAAATAAACTGAACATTACATTAGGCATTATAATTGGATCTTCAACATAGATAGCAATGTTTGTGGTTCCTTTCTGTGTGGTGGTTGGTTGGATCATGAGAAAACCCATAGATTTGAACTTTCATGTTTTTGAGACTGCGACACTCTTTATCACAGTTATTGTGGTGGCATTTCTGCTACAGGATGACACATCAAACTATTTCATAGGGTTGATGTTGATATCATGCTACCTGATAGTTGCTGCAAGCTTCTCCGTGCACAATGATTCTAAAAGTGATGACGATTCAGGAGAGGATTTGTATGCTAACACTGCTGACAAAGACTTGCAGCAGAAGGTAGAAGAAAAAGCACTGCATACTACTAGGCAATCTGTGTGCAACTTAGGATTGGAGAGTGCTTCATCTATTTCTGCATTGACTGCCATTGCCGGAGATAAATCTAACCATAATAATAAGGTTCCAAAATCAAGTATAGAGGGCTAAAAATCTAAGAGAAGAAAGACAGAACATACTACTCCAAGTGATTCAAAGCTTGCATATCATAGAACTTTAGTGTATCCAAATAAAGATGAAGTGCAATTGAATGATACTTCTATAGATCTGAGATCTCCCTTTACACGCTAGACTGAAGATATTAATCTTGAATCCCCTTCTACCACTGGATGTGGTCACAAAGCAACACAATCATCTTGTAAAGAACCACTGACAAAAGGGACTTCTAAATTAACCCTAAAAAGAACTTGTGAGTGCGTGGGCAAGGGAACGGGAACATGCACTGTTGTATCCTAATATTTGTGGTGGTGAAGGATGAGGTTGGATAAGCCAAGGAACTAGCACTTTTGGCAGGGCTATTACATCAATGTGTTTTTGCAGTTAGTACCCTTGCAATGCTTCAGGAGGAATACGATCCATACAAATATGGTTTGATGCCAAACATTCCAAACATCTCCTGCATTCTCACCAGAAAATACACAATTGAAAACACACCGAAGAAACCCTAAAATTAAAAAATGCATTGGCGAGAGAAAACCAATTGGAGTGAAAATTGTTAATCATGTCGAACTCTTGTGTCACACCGATGGAGGCTTTATTGGCAAGAAATGGCATATTGATAGGAAATATTTTGAAGTTCCTGATAGAGTTATGTCACACCGATGGAGCCCCGTGAGAAGAAACAGTTATCAAAGGAAAAATAAATGTTTAGTGGTGCAAGTAATTAATAAAGTGAGACCACAGTAGAACAAATGTAAAATTTATTTTTTCGAAGGGTTTGAGAATATTTTCAAGAAGTGACATATTTTCTCTGAGGGTTAAGAAGGTGGGTATTTTTGGAAATACGCATGATGGATTGTAAAAATATTTGCACCTGAGAAATTAAAAAAATGGTCAAATTATTTTCACCTAAATGAAATTCTTATCAAACAAAGAGTGAAAATACATATGAGTAAAGATATCAAACAAATATTTGTAAACCAAACCTAAAAAATATTTCACGGTAAGGTATTTTCACCTAGGGTGTAAAGAAAGGGGTGATAATTATTTTGTCAAATAACGGTGAAGACATAAGAAATATGATAAAGGAAATGAAATTAAGATTAAAGTATTGAGAAATACTTTATTGGACAAACAAAAGGTTAATATTTTACAAAAACATTTTATATTAACCAAATTATCGTCTCTCACTACAAATAAAGAGATAAATAGAAGAATATTATCGAGAGATAGAATAAAGATTAAAGCGTTAATTTATTATGTGACGGTAAAAGGTTAGATTGAATATTAAAGATAATTAATTAAACGAAAAGGTATACCAAAGGTTGCACCGAAAATCAAAAGGTCATAACCCTAGAAGATATCATGTATATATGCCAGATGAAGTTAGAAGAGTAATCATTAGTATTAGGTTAAAAGATCACCAGTAGTAGATAGGTCTATCCATCTCACCATCCATCTCATTTATATCAGAAGCTATTGTAATGCATAATGTTCAAAGCAATATAATGGAGTAGAATGTTCAAATCTGGTGATTTACTTTCAGTGTTCAATTGTTGTGTTGGGATTAAATTTTATATCTTATTGTACTATCTCCAAAGTGGTTTTTCCTTATTATTAAAATTAACATAATTTGGCACAATACATTTGCTATTGGTGTGTGATAAATTTGGCTAGTTTTTGCAAGAAGTTGATTTTAAGTCCTCCCAAGCAGTTCATTTTCATTGGTCTCTGTCAGGAGTTAAATCCTTTAAACAAACAATCTTGGTTAGGTTTCCTTCTTACGAGAATTAAAATTTCTTTTAGTTGTTCACAGTAGTTTAGGATAATATCACTGGGATTTGGTAGGAAGAGTATAGTAACTTACAAACTTGCACATCTGCATAAGGTGCAGACATATAAAAAGTGCCCAACAGTTAGAGTTAAGATAATAAGTAAACCAAGCAATCCTATGCATCTGTCTCCATAATCATCATTTATCCACTAACTCTATCCATCCAATAGATTAGACACTGATCCATTTTAGAACTCTTTATACAAATTTAATTGACATCCTTAATATTTCAAGCTTTTAGTAGGAGTTAGTTAGTAAACTCTGCAATTATCTCATGTCTGTGTGCCATAGTGAGTTGAATTGCCCGAATCGGAATCCACTTATATTTCCAAATCTACCTTATTGATTAGGTATACCCGCCTAGGTCTGGTAGTGCCAAAAGAGTAAGGGGTTTTATTGTATAAACCATGTCTTGTTGACCAAAAATGTATCAAGGGATTGGCACTCTCTTGTGGTTTAAACCCTGTGTTTTTTAGAACCAACAGGGCCTACATGGTAATCAGATGATGAGATACAATCCTAATCACATAGATGTAAGCATGTAATTATGACCTCTCAATAGTATTCTTTTTGGTGACACGTGGATTAAAGTCTTTCATCTTGTTTGTGTTTCCCTAGCCCCCTAGCTAACCCTCGTAGGTCTTGTTTCTTCATCTTTTACCCCTATCAACAATTCATTTCTTTCACTTTGTAGCCTTGTTGTTTTGACTAACCAGTGTTGCAAGATGGGAATTACACTTTCCCTAAGCCCTTTTCGTCCATTTCAACCTTTTAGAGGCCTCCAATTGACCTCCCAAATCATTCCCCTTCATCAATTTTGTCTCTCTATTCTTCTTTTCTTGGTTGCCCGCTATTATTTCCAGATCTCCTTGGGTGACCCTAGATCTCATGGTGTGACCTACTATGTCAAAAGGGCAAACCCACCCTCCTCATTTCTTTCAATCAATTACTGGGACTTAATTTCATCTTTACCCCTCCTCTGACCAATCTCAGCTCCTAAAACCACTTACAAAACCCTATATTTCTGGGTCACCCCCTTTGTATTCTAAGTCTCCTTAGGTGAGCCTAGATCTCCCCAGGGGGCAACCCTGGATCTTCAGGGGTGACCCTATTTTGTTTAGATATGCAAGTTTATCTTTATTTTGGGTTGAAATTAGCTTTTTTTTCTCTAATTTGCATGCCTCTTCAACTGAATTGAGCCCAGTCTATTTTTAACTCCTTCATTCCCAATTAGTCTATTCTTAGTTCCAATTTTTTTTAATTAATTGATGGAAGAATATTAGAAAGTCATTCTAATTAAATAGATATGATTTATTTAATTAATTAGATGATGTGGGAATGTGAGAGGTAGTTAATGTGATGTTAGGACATGGTAAGATTTAAGTGTCTATAGTATCACTAGCTTCCAATAATCTCCATGTAGGCATCACAAAAAACCACATAGGTGTAAGCACTAAAAAAGTGCATGGGCCTACATTTGATTAATTTCATTATGTGGGAATGTGAGAGGTAATTAGTGTGATGTTAGGATGTGGTAAGATTTAAGTGTCTACAGTATCACTAGCTTCCAAAAATCTCCATGCAGGCATCACAAAAAACTATGTAGGTGTGAGTACTGAAAAAGTGCATGGGCCTACATTGTAATCTGATGATGAGCTAGAGTCCTAATCACATACATGTAAGCATGTAATTATGACCTGGTGTAGTCATGGTAGGAGGGTTCACAAAGTGAACTATCTAGGTCGTGCAACAAGAGTAAACACAATGGAAACAACTCAAAGATATGAGCTAAACACATATTCAGTCATTCAGTATATCATAGAATTCAAATATAATTTGGCTAGCATCATGCGGGCTTACAATTAGGGCTCAAAGGCCTGATTACAGAATATCAGAATATGCGCAAGATATAGCTTTGAAGTCTCCTCATGAAAGAGCCAACTATCTATCTTCTAAATCCTGAGAACTATGCTAATGATCATAACTTGATAACTACTTTCCTAAGGATCTATTACATCAATATATATCATCTCTGGAACAATAGATTCCTCTGTGTCGGCCAAGGAAGGTCACAAACTCCAATGAAGAGTTGTAACGTGTGTACACAAATAGGCTGGACCTAATCATGTAGAACACCTCCGTAAATCAATGGAATGATGTACAGATCTCAGGGAAGGTTGGTGATGAATCAAAGATCATTGAATGATGTGTCGTTAAGCTCCACAAGTTGAGGAATGCTCTACAAGTCTTCTCCTTTAGCTAATTATCATAGACTGTCAGGATGCTCTGTTATGAGAAAATAGTCAATCTTCTGATAGCGATATCTTTCCGGTACTTAATCCAAATGCTCTGAATTATGAATATGATGTAGATGAATCAATCTAGATGCTAAGTCCAGCTCCGCAAGGTGTGAAATGCATACTGTGGTAGAATGTGGACCAAAATACAAAAACTGCTACTGATTGAACTACCTAAACTGAACTGGAAAATGAAAGGAAACAAACTAAATTGCAAACAATTGAAATGAAAATGTTTTTGGTTGATGCAAGATTGCTCTTGAACTAGGGATGCTCCTGCATCAGACATCCAGGGTTATTGAAAAAGAGAGTCACTCACTTTACGGGGGCTAGGGGAGAACTAAGAAGGTCCACCTCAGCCTGGGAAATCCATTCTCAATCTTCTTTCGGTCTGCCTTTCCACTTCACAAGATATTCTTTGTATTGTCTTCCTCTAGTATTGTATCCAACTCTTCTATCCAAAATGTCTTCAATCTGCTCCGGTGCTTGTTGTGGTAACTGCTTCTTTAAGTTTTCTTCCATGTTGTCACTGAATTATGCTTCATGATATTGATACAAGTCTGCAATGTTGAAAATAGGTGATATACCCAATGTCTCTGGTAACTCTATTTCATATGTATTTCCTAAATCAAATTATCTGAGTATCTTACAAGGTCCAAACTTCTTCATCTTCAACTTGTTATATGTCCCAACTAGAAATCTCTCTTTTCTCAAGTATACCATCACTTCATCTCCAACTGTAAATTCCTTGTTTGTTCTTCTTATCTACCTTTTCCTTATACTTACTTTTCATATCCTCCAAATGCTTCTTCACCTGATTATGCACTATTTTCATGTGATCTACAAATTTCTCTACTTCTGCACTTCACTTTTCTTCCATATCCATGTCCCTCAATTCTGCAACTCCTCTAGGTGTTACTCTGGTAACAATCTCAAATGGTGTTCTTTTGGTACTCCTATTTACTGAATTATTGTATGTAAACTCTGTTTGTGAAAGAATCAAATCCCAACTTCATGCCTTCCCTACAACCAAACATCTCAACAAGTTTCCCAAACTCCTATTCACTACCTCTTTCTATCCATCAGTCTGTGGGTGAAATGCTGAACTGAACTTCAAATCTGTCTTCATCTTCTTCCAAAGTGTCTTCCAAAAGTATCCAAGAAATCTGGTGTCTCTGTCTGAAATTATACTCTTAGGCAATCCATGTAATCTCACAAGCTCCTTGAAAAATAGGTCTGCTACATGCACTGCATCAGTTGTCTTCTTACAAGGTATGAAATGAGCCATCTTTGAAAATTTTTCCACCACTACAAATATTGAATCATGTCCTTTCTGTGTCTTCGGCAATCCCATTACAAAATCCATGCTTATGTCTTCCCAAGGTCTCTCCAGTACTGTCAAAGGTTTATACAATCTAGTATTCTGACTACTCCCTTTTGCAACTTGACAAACTCTACAACTCTGCTCAAATCTCCTAACATTCTTATGTATCTGAGGCCAAAAGTAGTTTTCACTTACCAAATCCACTGTCTTATCAATGCCAAAATGTCCTGCCAATCCACCATTGTGTTTCTCCTTGATCAAATTGTCTCTCATTGAACTCTTAGGCATGTACAACTAATTCCTATCTGTCATAACAGGTTCCACACATGCTTTCCAAGGTTCTACAAAATTAATGTCTTCCTCATACATGTTCTTCAATTCATCAAAACCCAACACTTCCACTCTCATTTCTATCAACAAGTTTCTTCTTCTACTCAACGCATCAGCAACTTTGTTTGATTTTCCACTCCTATGCTTCAACACAAAAGTGTAACTCTGCATGAACTCTACCCATCTCATATGTCTCTGATTCAACTTACCTTGACTATTCAAATACTGCAAAGTTTGATGATCTGTATATAGTACAAACTCCTTAGGCAACAAGTAATGTCTCCACTTCTTCAAGGCTTGAATTATGGCATAGAACTCCTAGTCATAAACTGAATATCTTCTCCTTGCATCATTCAACTTCTCACTGAAATATGATACAAGTCTACCTTCTTGACTTAATATTGCTCCAATCGCATTTCCACTTGCATCAAAATCAACTTGAAATACCTTATTGAAATCTGGTAATGCCAAAATAGGTTGCCATGTCACTTTCTGCTCTAATAATTCAAAACTTTTATCTACTCTAGATGTCCACTTAAAGTCTTTCATGTCACCTCTCATTGTCTCTATCATAGGGTTACATACTAAACTAAAATTTTTGATGAACTTCCAGTAGAAACTAACCAATCCATGAAATGATCTAACCTCTCCAATGCTCTCTAGTGTAGGCCACTCAACAATTGCTTTCAATTTCTCAACGTCCATCTTCAATCCTTTTGTAGAAATCACAAATCCCAAATATACCAACTCTTCCTTCATGAAACTACACTTCTTGATGTTTATCAGCAATTTCTCTTCTCTCAACCTCTACAAAACTTGTCTAATATGCCACAAATGTTCCTCTTTTGTCTTACTAAAAATTAGAATATCATCTAAGTATACAATCACAAACTTACCCAAGAATTTCTTCAAGACTTCATTCATCAACCTCATGAAAGTACTTGATGCATTTGTCAATCCAAAGGGCATCACTAACCACTCATACAATCGTTCATTTGTCTTAAAAGAAATCTTCCATTCATCTCCTTCTTTGATTCTGATCTGATGGTATCCACTCTTCAAGTCTATCTTTGTGAAATACCCTGCTCCACTCAAAAAATCCATGATATCATCCATCCTAGGTAAATGAAATCTATACTTAACTGTGATCTTGTTTATTGCTCTAGAATCAGTACACATTCTCCATTCTCCATCTTTCTTAGGTGCTAATATTGCAGGTACTGCACAAGGACTCAAACTTTCTCTGATCAAACCTTTACTCAGCAACTCCTGTATCTGTCTATTCAATTCTTCATTTTATGTCAGTATCATTCTGTGTACTGCTTTGTTAGGCAATCTTGCTCCCAGTATAAGATCCATGTGATGACTGATACTCCTTATAGGTGGTAACCCTTCAGGTATATTATCTGATATGATGTCCTCATACTTTGTCAACAACTCTTTTATTTTCTCTAGTTGTTCTCCTCCAAACTCTTTCTTTAATGTTTTGGGTTTCGTAGGAATCAAAGCATAACACATATTCTCATGTCTCAAACCATCAAGAAATTTTCTTCCATCTACCAAATAGATTCTAGCATTTCCACATACTTCACTCTTAGGATCATCTTCTAAAGGAATCAAAGTAATTATATTTCCATTTGATGTTATAGTGTATGTATTCTTTCTCCCATCATGTATAGCTTTTCTATCATACTGCCAAGGTCTACCCAACAAGATATGACATACATCCATAGGCATAATATCACACAAGACTTCATCATGATAAGATCCAATATGAAATTTCACCAAAAATTGTTCACTCACCAGTACCTTATGATCATCCTGAATCCATGCTATCTGATAGGGATTAGGGTATTTCAATCTTTCCAACTCCAGCTTAGTCACCATCTCCTCTAAAACTAGGTTAACTAAACTACCACTATCAATCACAAGTTTACAACACTTACCTCCTAATTTGCATCTTGTCCCAAACAAACTTTTCCTCTGCAATGGTTCCTCATTTGCTTCTACTTGAAATAGTACTCTCCTCATCACCAATCATTCTCCTTTCTTTGGCTTACCAACCGAACTAGGTGATCCAACAGGTTCTTCTTCAACATAGGTTGCTATCCCACTGTTCTTTGTCTTCTTGCTTGTACTACCCTAATTACATTCAAATGCTCTATGTCCTTCACCTCCACACTTGAAACAAGTACCTCTGAATGTTCTCTTATCAAATCCTCTTCCCTCTCTTTTGTATCCTTCATTCCGGTATGCACTAGGGTTTCCTCTCCAGTGAAAATTTTTGTCATCTCTCTGATAAGAATTATTATCTCTGTCCTCCTTAAATGTGTTGTCAAACGTGTTATGTTTGGAATGTGATCTATCTCCTCTAGAAAATATTCTACCTCTCTAAAATTTACCTCCTCTGCCTTTCTGTCTTGGATCATGTCTTTTATTCAGCTTCTCTTCAACTTTCAGGGCAAACTAATATTCTTCTTCCAAAGATGTCATCCTTACCAAACTCAGTTCTTCTTGAATGCTCAATCTCAGTCCATTGATGTATCTAGCCACTTTCTCCTTACTTGCTTCACTATGTCTTGTCCCTATGATCATCTTATGAAATTCTTCAATGTACTCTTTCACAGATTTCTCCTTTTATCTTAGGTTTTGCAATCTTTTCAATAGCTCCAACTCATAGTCAGCATGTATGAATTGATTCTTCAATTTTGTCACCATCCTATCCCACTTCATAATCTTTTATTTTCCTCTTCTATTTCTTTCCAACTGAACTTCTTTCCACCATATAGCAGCATGTCCCTTCAACTTTGTCTTTGCAAATTTCACCTTCTCCAAATCTTCAATTTCTTCATACTCAAAGTATTCTTCCATGTCATTTATCCAGTCAATCAATTCTTTAGGGTTCAAATTACCAATATAATTCGGCACATCAACTCTAGGTCTTTTTCCCATCTTTGAAATAGCTCACAACATCTTTACTTGATATGATTCTTCTTCTTCATCACCTCCTAGGGTTTTGCCAATTTGTTCAACAGATTGAAATTCTTCTTCATCGTCACTTTCAACATTAGGTCTCGGTGTCAATCCTCTTCATCTATCTTCTTCAACATCATCCAAATGAATTCGCATTATTTTCATCATCTCATCCATTCTACCATCCATTGTTCCAATAGCAACAACTCTCCTCGGTGGCATTCTTCCTAGGATCAAGTGCAAACTGCCTCAAGTTTGATGATCTGGTTACAAGGTAACAATTTCCTCACAATCGGCAATTGGTTGTGACACAAGTAACCTGCCTCAATTCGGTTATCAGTACACGCAACATCTTACAAGATTCCCTCATCAACTTCTCTCAACTCACTCCCAAATATTTGAACGTTCGCTCTGATACCACTTGGTGCAGTCATGGTAGGAGGGTTCACAGAGTGAACTATCCAGGCCATGTAGCAAGAGTAAACACAATGGAAACAACTCAAAGATATGAGCTAAACACATATTCAGTCATTCAGTATATCATAGAATTCAAATATAATCTGGTCGGCATCATGCGAGCTTACAATTAGGGCTCAAAGGCCTGATTATAGAATATCAGAATATGCACAAGATATAGCTTTGAAGTACCCTCGCGAAAGAACCAACTTTCTATCTTCTAAATCCTGAGAACTATGCTAACGATCATAACTTGATAACTACTTTCCTAAGGATCTATTACATCAATATATATCATCTCTGGAACAATAGATTCCTTTGCGTCGGCCAAGGAAGGTCACAAACTCCAATGAAGAGCTATAACATGTGTACATGGATAGGTCAGACATATTCATGTAGAACACATCTGCAAATGAATGGAATGATGTGCGGATCTTGGGGAAGGTCAGCCGCGAACCAAAGATCATTGAATGATGTGTCGTTAAGCTCCACAAGTCAAGGAATTTTCCGCAAGTCTTCTCCTTTAGATGATTATCAGAGACTGTCAAGATGCTCTGTTATGAGAAAATAGTCGATCTTCTGATAACGATATTTGTTTGGTACTTAATCCAAATGCTCTGAATTCTAAATATGATGTAGATGAATCAATCTAGATGATAAGTCTAGCTTCGCAAGGTGTGAAATGCAACTGCGGCAGAATGCGGACCAAAATATAGAAACTTCTACTGATTGAACTACCTGAACTGAACTGGAAAATGAAAGGAAACAAATTAAACTGGAAAATGAAAGGAAACAAACTAAACTACAAACAACTAAAATGTAAATGTTTTTTGTTGATGCAAGATTGCTCTTGAACTAGGGATGCTCCTGCATCAAGACCTCTCAGCAATATCCTTCTTTTTGAAACGTGGATCGAAGTCTTTCATCTTGTTTGTGTTTCCCTTGCCCCCTAGCTAACCCTCCTAGGTCATGTTTCTTCATCTTTCAACCCTTGTCAACAATTCATTTCTTTCACTTTCTAGCCTTGTTGTTTTGACTAACCAGTGTCGTAAGATGTGAAATAAACTTTCCCTAAGCCCTTTTCATCCATTTCAACCTTTTAGAGGCCTCCAATTGACCTCCCAAATCATTCCCCTTCATCAATTTTGTCTCTCTATTCTTCTTTTCTAGGTCACCCCCTGTTATTTTTAGATCTCCCTAGGTGATCCTTGATCTTCAGGGGTGACCTTCTCTATTAAAGTTGTAACCCACCCTCCTCATGTCTTTCAATCAATCTCTAGGACTTAATTTCATCTTTATCCCCCTTTGACCATTCTCAACCCCTGAAAACACTTGCAAATCCCTATCTTTCTGCGTCACCCCTTTTGTATTCTAAGTCTAGCTAGGCCACCCTAGATCTCTCCATTGGGAAACCCTAGATCTCCAGGGGTGACCCTATTGTGTTTAAATACACAAGTTTCTATTCAGTTTGGAACCAAATTGCCTCTATTTTCTCTCTAATTTGCATGCCTCTTCAACCTTAACTGAGCCTAGTATATTTTAACTCGTCCACTCGCAATCAATCTATTCTTAGCTCCATTTTTTAAATTTAATTAATTGATGTAATAATATTATAAATTCATTCTAATTAAATAAATATGATTTATTTAATTAATTAGATGATGTGGGAATGTGAGAGGTAGTTAATGTGATGTTAGGACGTGGTAAAATTTAAGTGTCTATAGTATCACTAGCTTCCAATAATCTCCATGCAGGCATCACAAAAAACCACGTAGGTGTAAGCACTAAAAAAGTGCATGGGCCTACATTTGATTAATTTGATGATGTGGGAATGTGAGAGGTAATTAGCGTGATGTTAGGATGTAGTAAGATTTAAGTGTCTACAGTATCACTAGCTTCCAATAATCTCCATGCAGGCATCACAAAAAACCACATAGTTGTAAGCACTAAAAAAATGCATGGGCCTACATGGTAATCTGATTTTGAGCTATAGTCCTAGTCACATACATGTAAGTATGTAATTATGACCTCTTAGCAGTATTCTTCTTGGTGACACATGGATCGAAGTCTTTCATCTTGTTTTTGTTTCCCTAGCCCCTTAGCTAACCCTCTTAGGTCATGTTTCTTCATCTTTTACCCCTGTCAACAATTCATTTCTTTCACTTTCTAGCCTTGTTGTTTTGACTAACAAGTGTCGCAAGATGGGAAATACACTTTTCCGAAGAATTTTTCATCCATTTCAACCTTTCAGAGGCCTCCAATTGACCTCCTAAATCATTCCCCTTCATCAATTTTGTCTCTCTATTCTTCTTTTCTAGGTCACCCCTGTTATTTTCAGATCTCCCTAGGTGACCGTGGATCTCCAAGGGTGACCTGCTCTATTAAAAGGGGAAACCCACCCTCATGTCTATCAATCTCTGGGACTTAATTTCATCTTTATCCACCTTTGACCATTCTCAGCCATTGAAACCATTTGCAGAACCCTATCTTTTTGGGTCACCCCTTTTGTGTTCTGAGTCTCCCTAGGTGACCCTAAATCTCCCCATGGGGCAACCTTGGAAGGGTTGCCCCTATTGTGTTTAAATATGCAAGTTTCTCTTCAGTTTGGGCCCAAATTAGCTCTATTTTTTCTCTAATTTGCATGCCTCTTCAAACTTAACTGAGCCTAGTCTATTTTTTAACTCCTCTACTCCCAATCATTCTATTCTTAGCTCCAATTTTTTATTTAATTAATTGGTGGAAGAATATTAGAAAGTCATTCTAATTAAATAAATATGATTTATTTAATTAATTAGATGATACATGTGGGAATGTGAGAGGTAGTTAATGTGATGTTATGATGTGGTAAGATTTAAGTGTCTACAATATAACTAGCTTCCAATGATCTCCTTATAGACATCACAAGAAACCATGTAGGTGATAGCCAAATGAAGACAAGGATAATGTAGTCTCTAAAGGAGAGTAAGAAATATAGTGGAACTAGGATTACCATCATAAATCATGTGTAGATCAAATAAGTGTATATACTACTCACAAGATGTAGAAGATAAATATTTGAATTCAAAATCTTTGAAATCAATTCAATGTCAATTATCTTATTGATATGTTTCTAATTTGGGAATTGTGATTCTATAAGTTGTGGATTGCTATAGTTTATGAACCCAAATTTTCTAACCTTATAAACTAAGAACATATCACAACATATAAGAATTCCCTAGAGACTTTAGAATCGTGTTTTTTCACAAACATTGAGGAAAATCATAATTTCCAATTAAATCCCCATGCTTATTAATTCTCATTTATGTTGGAAAGTTTGATGATTTACTAGGTTCTTAGATCATCCACGAGAGGTAGGTGTTTTCACATTAATGACTTGTTGTAATTGCATATAGAAACTTAATTGTTCTTCATTGAATGCCTTAGGCTCCCTAAACACAACAAAAAAAATTGATTTCTAAACTAATTAATATGGCTAAATAAATATGATTTTATTTTATTTGATTTAATTCCTTGTAGTGAAACTTACAATAATTACATGCTTGACTTAGCAAAATGAATAATTAAATCAAATTACAATTCATGTTCCAAGTAGATTCTCTTGTATTATGATAACTAATTGATAATCTTATAAAATATACGATTCAATCTTAACTAGGTGATATCTAATGTGTTAGGATCACAAGGATACATGATGGTAGGAAAGTCTATCAACTTTGAGTTCATCGAATTTAGCCATGTCTATAAAGTTGTCGCGTTTAAAAAGAGGTTAAAGCTCATAGTCAAGTCTCCAAGTCTAAAATCATCATAGTGAATAGAGTTTTAAATTCGATTCTAAAATGCAAATTCGGTTTAAATATTTAGAAGGTCTAGGCAATAAAACTATCTTTTATAGCTCAAAAGCTCCTTTGAAGAAATTTTGATCGGAAATAGGATTAGATCTAGTCAAAATATAGTTTCGCATCTAAGTTAATCTCTTTATTAATTGAAACACTCATGGTGAATGATTTTATGTCATGTGATGTTAGGAGTCACTTTCACATTGGTGTCAAGTTTACTATGTTAATACTAGATTTACCTAGAGATGAGACTTTAAGAGCCCAAAACCAAAATTAGATTAATTAAATTGCAGAAGCTTGTGGATTTTAATTTTTAGAATCTAAAAGGAAAAAAAAGAAATTGAGAAAACATTCTAAAAAGAATTCAGGTTTAAAATATAACTAAATTAGGTGAATAGTAATTTTGTATCCTAGATAAAGCTTTAAGGATCAGGATCCCTCCATAGATGACAAGTGTTACAATTTGGAGATATATGGGAAAATATGTGACAACATCCCAAAAACTCTGAGGTGAATGCACTACAACATTTAGGGAACTCTAAAAGAATATATACTTGAATTCAAATAAACCTATTTAAATAACCTTATACAGTTTGGAGGTTTCAGAGCTCAAAAGTTCCTTTGAAAATAAATGTGGACTTGAAGATAGATTAAATCCAATTTACAATGTTTCACATCTAAGATTCTTCTATTAATAAGTCCTTTGGATTTGATTTACTCTAGGGATGGCATGTGTCATGATCAAGTCTGAGGGGGGATAGATGGGAAGAATATAGGAGCTCTAAGGAAAGACACAATCAAAAGTACGGAACTTGACGAGAATCTAGATTTCAACATGTTCAATAGGGAAATTTGAATGCAAAAATCATTTAACTAGAGGATGAAACCTATTTTGGGTTTGGGGAAGCTCAAAGGAAAAATTTAACAATTTCATCTCTTTAAATTCTTGACCCAACAATATTATGCAACTAGGTTAGACCCATCTTAGGTATTGTTGTGTGGTTACACAACATGCCCCATTTTGTTTTGACAAAACAGGGACCAACTTTTTACTTGGCTTTGCTTGTGTTTTCCTACTTTTTGGCGGTCTGGTAAAAGTAAGTCATGCAGATGATCCTGCATAAGGAAGTTGGGGTAAGTCATCATGATGAGGTCAATTTTTTCAAAGTTCATATTTCATGTCAATAACCTCATGGTTGGATAGAGCACAAAATTTCATGCAGGTTTGCCTTTTGGATCACTCTGATATTCATTAGGGAACAAAAGTTATTGCAAGTCAAAGTCCTGGTCAAACCTGATATTCCAGGGGGAGGGTCATATTTACAAATATCAGTCATCTTAAGAAGGATCACCCCGATCCAATTTTATCACCCGATAAACCATTTATCCGGAGATCTGGACGTCATTTTTAGGTGATAGAAGCATTACCCGTCGGTCAGCTTCATATATTTTGCGGGGGTCATATTTTCAATATCACCTAATATTCTGAATATCACCTTACTTTCCAAATATCACCCTGTCATGAAATATCACCCTAGATCCAATATGCTGATGACATCATCCTGATATTCTAAGAAAAGGTCATTTTAGTTTCGAGGGGTCATATTTTCAACATCACCAGACATTTTAAACATGGCCCGATGTTTGAATATCACCTGATATTCTCAAACATCGCCCGATGTTTTCAACATAAGTTTTCCCGCCAAAGGCGGATGGTCATATTACACCTAGGGGGTCATATTTTGAATATCACCTGATATTCAGAATATCACCCGATCTTCCAAAGATCAACTCCCTCATCTCGCCGCGCGACATTAAATGCCATAAATGCAGTAGATGGAATTTCCTGACTGCGAACAAGATCTAAACACTTGGCAGTGCCCGTAGGTTTATGACAGAAGATCAATAGTTAAGATTGAATTTGCCTTGTGTTGCCCTAATAAGGAGGATAAAAGTGAATTTACACTGTCATTTTACACTTACCTTACGATAAAACTAGTTTTTACATAGCACAGAGCTTTCAAACCCTCATACGACCTAGCTGCGGACACACACGGCTTGCAGCAGAACAGGACACGTGATTATCACTGGTATCTGAATCTCTTCCATATAATCATCAGCATAATCAAGGATTTAATCGCTATCAAGTAAGTAATTAAAACCCTCCTCCTGTCATTTTCTGCATGTCCAGGTAGTATGTTGTTACTGGTTTGAAGATATATGTTATGCATATCATGATGAAGTGATGATTAAATAATATAATGTGCATCATGCCGTGAAGATATAATGTTGTTTGCATGTATGTGAAATATTGTATGGTAATCCTGGTCATGTTTATTGCAGGAAACCATGGCAAACAAAAGGTTGGCCTAGTCTGAAGCTGAATTCCTTAAACCAATGTTTGCTTAGCCTGAAGGTGTACGGTTCAAGTATGGCGTCATCGCAGATACACACCAAGGAAGCACTGATTTGGTCACTTGGTCATCTAGAATGCATGATGACAAGAATAATACCCTATTGGACACCGTTTTCGTGTCAGGAATGTGGAACGCAGCTGGATTTCCCTATTCTATGGAGACTCCAGAATTGATTATTGAATGTGCCAGAAACTACAATGCACAAACAAGGAAAGTGGAAAAGCATGGTCGAGTGTATGCAGATCTGTCCATCAGGGGCATTGCAGCCACTTTCAATTTAACATTGGGAAAGAAGGTTGTTAGCATGGATCTGAAGAAACTGGAAACTGAATATATAAACAAGAAGAAAGTTGCTAGGAAGAGAATGTATCAATGGAGGGCAAAGAATAGTCCTTACCCTGCCGCTGCCAAACTACCAGTGCATATGTACAAATTTGATTTTGACGATGAATACCAATATATGATAGCCCTACTTAGCAAAGTGACAGGCTAGCCTGATGCTAGGAGTTTCAAAGATTGGATGTATGGGGTTATCCTGATGTGTCTGTATACAGACAACAAGCCATTATGGGCCAAAATGATAAGTGATGCCCTAAATGAACAGCTCATGAACCTAGGAGGCCTAGAATGTTCATTTCATATGACTTCATATGTGGTATACTCATGTGCATACAAGGGTACATTCAGTGCACTTGCAACAGAAGGAAAGATTGGTGGCACTACGAATGATGCACACATATGGGATCATTATCCCCAGTTGCAAAGACAAAATTGTCTTCTAGATTACAAATTAGTGAATGATGCATTTTCTATGCATCTGGTCAGGACAATGGAAGAAGATAGGACTAAAAGACTGAGCATGGAAGCTCAAGAAGTCATATACAGGCATGGTGCCTGGTTTATACAATATACCACATTCTCTTATATTAGAATAGAGGGCTTTGTAGGACAGCCCCTCATGCTCCCAAGATATCCCAATGATGCAGTTGTTTTGATGGAGTTCATCAGACAGATATCCACAATACTGGATGCTTACAAAGCCAATAATAAGATTCCACCAGTATTGTTTCCAGTAACAATGGGCTGGTATTTATGCCAGGATTCTGATAACATTAAGAAGGCCATAAGTGGTCTAGACATGATGAAGTTACAGCCTTTCCCCTTGGCAAGATCATATGAACCATATGGGAGGATGCAGAAAATCATGGGGAAGCCCATCCATCAAAAGCACTTAGAGGATTTCTAGACAGATTGTGAGGATGAAACTGAGGCTAGAAGAAGAAAATACCAAAGGCTGACTCTCAACCAGATCAGAACTTTTGATTGTATTCCAATGCCTGCTCAGTTAAAGAGGGATGACGGTAAAATAATAGCTGATGAATATGAGGAAAAGGAAATATACAATGACACAATCTTAGCACCTGATCTTACACAGCATGAGGATATCTCTTTAGATCAATTTACAGGCAGGATGCTGCAGTTAATCCAGTCTTGGGTAGATGAACAAATAAATGCATTGAAGAAGAAG
Organism: Cunninghamia lanceolata; assembly: GCA_027924645.1. Taxonomy (NCBI): domain Eukaryota; kingdom Viridiplantae; phylum Streptophyta; class Pinopsida; order Cupressales; family Cupressaceae; genus Cunninghamia; species Cunninghamia lanceolata. The sequence continues at coordinate 685,898 of BSBN01001265.1, read as the reverse complement.
GGTGTAGCCCTTACAGTTGACAATAAGAAGAAGAGGCAAGAGCTTCCTGACAATGAATATGATGACTTTCTGATTGAGAAGAGGAAATCTAAAGGAGAAAGAAAGCCGCCTCAGGAACAAAGCAAGAGACCCCCCAGAGGTAAGAAAACTGATAATGAACCCAAAGGGGTAATAGTTGAAAGAGTGATTATAACAGCTAAGGAGGCATCTGCATCAGGAAAGGCATCAGCCTCATCAGCACTACCTCCTATAGATAAACAAAAGGCTAAAAAGATCCAGAGGCCAGCTGTTGAAACTATTGAAACATATGAGGAGGGGTCAAGCATCACAAAAGCTAAAGGAAAAGGATGTTCCTCTTGATGAAGAGCCTGAAGAGGAGGACCCTATGCCCCTCATTAGAAAAAGAAAAGCACCTCAGGTGATGGCATCCGCACCTAAGAAACCAAGAACATCCATGAGAGGTGAAATAAAATATGAACCCATAGTATTGAGGGGAGCTAGTGGAGAAGTATTCAGAAAGGAACTGCAACACAATGTGCCACTTCCCACCATTATTCAGTTTAAGACTGAACAAGCTGAAGAACAGATGAAAGAATCCTCTAGGCCAATTCAAAGTAGTCTTGTCTCACTAGAAGAGACAGTTGACTTATCTGATGATGAGGTAGTAAAGGATGTAACCTCTCAACAAATGGAAACCCTTGCTGCTAACACCCGCATAACTCCACAAGGAACTCCATCAGTACAGGTGGTTGTGTTAGAAGAATTGAAGCAAGTGGAATAGGAGAAGGAAAACAACCCAAAAAGGATTGCACAACAAGTAGGGCTTGATAAACTAGTGGATCAGGTGACTAGCCCTGAAGTGATAGATTTAACATACAGGGAGGATGTAGCACATCCTGAAAATCCAGTGGGTGCACCTGATAAGAGAACAAAAAATGTTGAGAAAGTGAAGATGGAAGAAATAGAAGGCCATACTGCAGATATGGGCCAGGAACAACAAGATATATCTAAAGAGCCCAAAATAGTTGAAGTCCAAGAAAAGGGGGCGAATGACAAGGCCATATCAAATGAAGAAGTACCCCGGACTCAAGAACCCTTTGGTGAAAAGGATACATCAGGTCAGGATGACCTAAAGAATCAAGAAATGGATACTGTAGGTGCGGATTAGAATGTGATAAAAGATCATCATATGGATGCACCTAAGGTAGATACAATGACATTTGCGGATGTAAATGTGCCTCATAATGAGGAAATTCCCAAAGGGGATGAAACAAAAAATGATGAAGTACAGGACCAATTACAAGATCATCATGTGGATGCATTGCAAGATCCTCCACCACAAGAAGTTCTTCAAAAGGAGGAAGTACCCCAGGATCACCTTCATGAAGAGCATCATGAGGAAGAAATAAGGAAGTCACCATCTCCATCAAAAATAGATGCAGTTACTGGAGATCAAGATGATCAGCATGATGATGGTGGACGCCAAAGATCTGGAGAACAAGTTCATCCATGGCTTGAGAGAAAAATAGATACAGAGTCAGGTTTGGAGATTCAAGAGTTTGATGTGTAAACCCTATTTTCAGAGACCATCATGAAGCCAAGGAGGAAGGCCAGGTTAACCTCGGCCATAAGAAGAGATCCTAATACGGGCAGAAGGACCGCTCAGATAGCACTTCCCACAGTAGAGAAGGAGAAAGGCAAGATCACCCTAGAAGAATTCCAGATTACTACTATTGATTTAGGGTTTGCCAATGAAGACCAGGAAGGTCAAGAGGGAAAAGATATAATTGATTCTTTGACCCAAAGGGTAAAGAAGGAAAAAGAGAAAAATAAGCAGCATAAGGAGCACATTGGTCAGCTGCATACCTACATAAAAGGGTTAATTAACCTTGATGATACTTCAAATGCAAAAGTAGTCCCATTGACTTCAATTTCTCAGGAAGAGGTCAATAAGCTAGACCTTATGAAGCACGAATCAATAATAATGAGAAAGTGGATGGTATTAGCACTCAGTGGAGCTAAAGAAGTAGTGAAAGCCTCATTGCAGAGGTGGAATTCTCTAAGTATCTCCAGAAGGAAGGTTGACAAATTGTAAATGGAGCCCAGAAGAAGGTCATTCCAATTAGAGAAAGGCTTGAGTGCTTTGGATGAAATGAAGAGGATTAATCCTCAAGTTCTAATAAACAAACAGGTGCTGGATAGTAGTATCGCCATACTGATGGATATCTGGTATAAAGATATCAGATTTGAAAATGATGTATTAAAAAGATGCAACAGCAAGTTAAGAGACATCAGCATGAAGCTGCATGACATGATGTCATTTGAAGCGGAGATCCTGGAAGCCCTAGAGGGGAAAATAGAAGGAAAGATTGAGAATCAAGATGAAGATTTTGCAGTAAAAGCTTTGCATAATAACTTTCATCCTATAGCTGATGACCCTCTTAACCACCTGACAAAAGAAGCCATGGACAAGATCATGAGGATCAAGGTTAGGGTGGAGAATTACAATGAAACATCAAGCAGCAGCAGGAGCAAATTAGAGGCTCTTCGAAATAACTATCAAGCCCACAAGAACGCCATTGTCAAAGCAAAAACTTAGGATGGCGGAGAAGTTGAACGAGTGGTGGGAGCATATGAAAATGTTAGGATAATCATGCAAGCCCATATGCAAGGTAATGTTCAGCATGATGATGAAGGTACGGGAAGTGATGATCCTGATGCTCCTGATGAAGAATAGATGAAGATGTGATACTGAAGATGGCACAAGCATTAGACATTTAGAGAAAACAAGTAATTCAGATGGTTGCTAGCTGGCAACCTGTGCCATGTGAAACATGTTGACTAAGTCAAAGATGAATATTCACCGTAGATCTTAATAGATAAATCTTGATTGTAGATCATGTGTAACCGCTCCATCACCTTGTTCTATAAAAGGTGCAGGGATGCTTTATTTTAGAGATTCGAAACTTAATTGAAATCTATTTTCTGAAATATTCAGGGCTTATTTCAAAGTTGTATACATATATGTTCTTGCATACTTAATGAATGAGAAGATTGTTTTGATTACAATCCATCATAAATCTTGAGTAATCAGTGTATGAATTCTTGATACATGCTTTGATTTGCTATGTCCCTTGGATTGCATATCATCTTGCATGTGTTGTCTTCATTCCTTTCCTTTGAAGTTAGCATCGACTGTATCTAGCTGTGGAATGTCCTGGTGAACATATAGTTTGATTTCTTCTCTTCATGACTATATCTGATGTGTATGTGGCTCAATAACTAAAGGTTCATCATTATTTGAAGTATTCTTTTCAGTTTCTTTTAATTTCAGAGTAATTCACCATCACAATTGCAAATAATGGATAATTAGAAGCAAATTACATGAAATATGCAGACAACTCGTAGATAATTGAAGATTTATAGCATATTTGAAGTTAAAGCATTAATAATTGATAAATATCATGAAAAGATTTAAGCATAGACACACTATTTCTGAAAATATCTTTTGTAGATAACTTTATGTGTAGCATCTTTATAGAGACTGAATTCCTGCTGATGAACAAACGTAAGGCCCGAAAATGGAAACAACAAGATACATGAACCACTGAGTAACGTCAGATGATTAAGACCTAATCCACAGAGACTTGGGATCATGAATTCTTTGAATTCATCATATCTTTCAAGATGAGTAAAGGTTGATGTATAACTTTTATTATATGTTTGTTTATGACTAACATCATGATCAACATAAATTGGCGCTAGAAGGAGGGCCTAAACTAGAAAGATCGTATAGAAGATCATCATCAGTAAGTTTGTCAGAGATTTGATGATGCAGGAAGTATGGTAACACTAAAACACCTCTGAATTTTGAGAATTACATAAAGATTTACTGTATTAAGCTTGTACATGCTAATCCTATGTAAAGTTTTCAAGATTGATCTTCAATATTGCAAGCTTTGTGGTAGATCATCGTGAATTTGCAAAGATCAGGTTAATTTTAGGTAAATTTGTCCAACCTTTGAGGTATCCTATCTTAGAAACCTAATATCTGATTGCAAGAGTCACCAGACCTAAATATCACCTCATATTTGCATTGTTCATGCAAATATTCTGTAAATATCTAGTCAGTCTCGCTTGCTGATTGTAAATACAGCCTTTGCTGGTAAGTTCCAACTGATCTTTACAGTCAACCAGAGGATTTCCTTTAAAATTAAGAAATCCTGGCTCACAAGATAAATACCAGGTCACGATCCACTGGACCTTTTGACGAATTACCTGTCAGAGGATTTAGACCTCGAACTGTTGATATCCATCATACTCCTTGTTCTAGTGCTTTAGGAGCATCGCCAGAACGTACTTCTGTAAGTCCTATTAATTTGCAAATACCTACAGGATCACCAGTTACACCTTTGGTTTAGCCTCAGCCTGTCATACCTCAGGGTCAGCCTCCTCTGGTTGCAATGTCTTTCTTTGCAGCAAAGTCACCTTTGACCTTTAATGGATATCATGCTTTGCCAAAGAATCTGGACAAAATCTGTCCAAAATATCATCCATATCAAGATGCAGATGACCATATCAGAACTTTCAAAGAAGCCTATTGTAGGGCCAAAATAGAGCATTAGGACGTTGTATGCAAATTATTTCCTTTTTCCTTAGGGGAAGAAGCTTATAATTGGTATATTAGCCTTGGCCAAGGTTCAGTCGGATCATGGGTTGTTTTAGAGAAAGCTTTCACTGATAGGTTCAAAATACCAATAGATCCTTCAATGAACTATCACCTATTTGCCACAATTAAATGGTTTGAGGGAGAACATATAGCCAATTTCAACGCTAGATTCCAGAAAATGTTGTCCAAGTTAGTCGCCCCATATGTTGTAGCAGATGCTGCTGCTAGGAGCATTTATTATTCAGCTCTGGATCCTTTAACTTCCATGTTCATCAGGAGAGCACATTCTAAAATCACAACTTTGACAGGAGCTTTCCAAGAAGCTATCAAAGTTAATCAGCAGTTAGTTCCTGCTCCTACACCAAACATAGCATTTCCCACACTTCCTGGTTATCCAGGATATCCTGCTCAACCATAGCATAATGGAGCCATGATGCTTCCAGCTGTCATGCCAGCACCTCTGCAAATACCTCCATTGAGTATAATGCCACCTCCAAATGGAAATGGCCAGATGATGCAATATCCAGGACAAATACAAACACCTCAGGTTGTAGTCTAGTCTGCCAACAATCAAAACAATGGATCTTCTTATTCAAGCCTTCAACAGAAAATGTAGTGGCTAAGGTCTAGGAAGAAAAGGAAGAGATCAAAGAAATATCATCTCAGCTAAGGAAGCTTACAACTAAGATCACTCACTTAAGAAGTCAAAACTTCTACTCCCAGCCTAACCAAAATAGAGGCTATAACAATGATAGACCAAATTATCCTAATAGGGGGTATAACAACAATAACTATAACAATAATGGCAATAACAATCCTCAGAGACAACCTAGAGTGTGGAACACTAGGCCAAACAATGGTTCATTGCCATCACCCCTAGACAATTTGCTTCCTGGTGAACCCAAACAGACTACTAGAGTTAACCTTGCAAAAGTAGCTCTCACTAACTGGTGCAGAATTCATAACACCAATGCACATGCAGAGTTAGACTGTCCTCAATTCAGAATTGCTGCTAGCATTTTTCAGACTGAAGTGTCCAATACTTCAGGAAATCAGCCTCATATAGAAGGAAACAAACTTGTCCCTTGTGGATATGACTCAGCTTTAGTGCTGGAGAGTTACACTCATCATCCTTATCAGTAGACAGTGCATGCTCAACAAGATTACACCCTGGCACATGAAGAATCAGCCATGGCTTTTGAGTCAAATTATGTCTTCCCTTTTGAAGATGAAAATGAGCCTTCAAATGAACATGAAGAGGTGCATGCCTACCAATAGGAATATCCGGGTAAGCACAACTATAACTTGAGAAATAATGCTAACAGACCTACTGGTCCATTGACCTCTTCATTGCCTCCGAATAATTTCAATACACCTCTAGACCCTAAGGCAAGTAATAACCTTGGTTTTCCCAAGGTGAATGCTCAGTATCTAACACCACAGAATAATGTGTCAAAAATTGCCAACCTACCTAATGAATCTGACAAGCTAGTCACGTATCTGGCTGATGAAATGAAGAAAATCAAAATCAGTTTGTCCTTGTCATAATTGCTTAAAACTCCTGCCATCAAGAAGGCATTTATGAAATCACTAGATGATCCTGCTCCCAAAGAGGATAGTCACCCCTCAGGTCAGTCTGGTAATAAGCATCATACTGCTAGAGACAATAATGTTAAACATAAGGTGCCAACTACTGTTCAAGCTACAGAGACCTCCCACATGACTTTATACAAAGATAAGAGTGAGTCACCTCCATTCCTCCTCACCATAAGAATGTTTAGTAAAAACCTGCACAACTGTTTGGTAGACTCAAGAGCTTCTACAAATGTAATGCCCCTGTCTATATGCAATACTTTAGGCCTGCATCCTACTAAATCTTTGAAAAAAGTCACACAGCTGGACAAAACAGAAGTAAGTGTAGTGGGAGAGTTAACTCATATTCACATGCAACTTGCATCTAATCCCCAAATCCAATATTATATTGACATTCAGGTAGTTGACATACCTGATACTTATGGGATGTTACTCAGCAGAGATTGGTCCAAAACTCTGAATGGATACATGTCTACAGATTTTAGTCACATGTGGTTACCCTGGAAGGGGACACCAAACTAGATAAGAATAGATGTTGAACCTCGAATGAAGCACATGATCACTGAATACAACAAAACTAATGAGATCATGTACATAGATGTAGAACCTGGATTTTATTCCATAAGACCTCAAACTGTCAGAATAGAGGAGATCCTGATGTATGACGTGCATCATCATGATGATGATACTCCAGGTGATGAAATAATTGAAGAATCTGATGAAAATGAGGTAGACCATTACAAGAATTTTGAAAGGCACTTGTCTAAACAGGTAAAGCGTTGTCAATTATTAAAGATACCTACTAATGATATTTTGATTGATGGTTGGTGCAGGTTGCATAATGAGTCACATTCTGAGAATACTTGTGAGGCGTGTATAGATATGCTAGAGCTAGAACAAGTGTACAATGATGCATCATCATCAGCATCAGAGGTAAGTTCATCGGATAGTGATAATGATAGTGATTCTGATTGTTGTTTATCTCCTACAAGGATAGAAGAAGGGGCATGTCACGTTGAGAGTCATGTTCAGATGACAGAGGAGATGCTGGTATGCAACCAAAGTAATGTTACAAGAAAAGAGAAAATCACCGAAGGGAGTGATTGTTTAGTTGAATCAGATTATGAATTATTTGATGAGGACAGAGGCAGCAATCTGTCTAAATTTGAAGAATTTCTGAAAGAAGAGATCTAGAAGATGACACAGCAGCAGAGGCTTCCGCAGGATGCCTTGATTGAACGGTGGTACAAGTTGCATGAGGCACCTCACTCAGAGACTGCTTGTTCATTGTGTTTGCATCTCCTGAAGAGACATACATTGCCTAGTCCAAAAGATCATCCTCTTGATGAGGAAAAGAAAGAAGAGTCATCAGCTTCACAAAAGAAAGGAAAGATGAAATCTGAGAAAGCTGAAATACCTAAGTTAAAGTGGATATCAAGTGGAGCAGCTGCCAGAGCTGCAAAGAAGAAAGAAGGTTCAAATAAGCCTCCTACTAAAGATAAACCATGGATCCTTAGATTTGATGGATCCTAATCCAAACAAGGAGCCGGAGTAGGGATAGACCTAATTGATCCATCAGGAAAATCCTACTTGGCAGCCTATAGACTATAGTTCTCCTGTACCAACAATGTAACAGAGTATGAAGCTCTGATTCATGGGATACTATTTGCCCTTAAGAAGAAAGTAAAAATTCTGCATGTTTACGGTGACTCAAAATTAGTGGTCAGACAGGTGAGAGAAATTTACTCCTGCAACTATAAAAAGCTGTCTAATTATAGACACAGGGTCTGGGACCTGATAGAATCATTTGATGCATTTAATATCACCCACGTACCTAGAGAATAGAACCATATGGTAGATGCTTTAGCCCAGGCTGTCAGTACATTGGAGCCACTGTCTATTTCAGGACTAAAAAGATTTTCAGTAGAGCTGGTATCAGTGCCTTCTGTGCCAGACAATGTGACCAACCTCCAAGTGTTTGATGATGACCATCATATCCTAGATTTCATCTCCAACAGAGATATCTTTGATGCTCAAATCATAGATGAGAATAATACAGAAGATCATGTATGGGAAGAGGAAGAAATCTTAGAGTTGCCCAGCAATAAGATTCCTAAGGGAATGATTGAGCTAGAGAGAGCTTTTGATCTGGACAACATGTTGAAACATAAGGATCTTCCAAAAGCTGATGGAGGAGAATATTCACAAGTGAATATTGGACAAAATGATGACAAAAAGAATGTTCTGATAGGGAAGGTTTGCACAGAAGAAGAGTTGGAAGGAATCACCCAGGCTCTCAAAGATTACATACATGTCATAGCATGGACTTATGATGAGCTAAAGACATATGACACATCAGTCATTACACATACCATACCCCTCAAGCCAGATGCCAAGCCTTTCAGATAGAAGCAAAGGCCTGTCAATGCCTTGCTAAAACCTATTATTTTTTAGGAAGTTAAGAAACTGTTAAATGCCAGGATTATATTTCTTGTGAGACACTCCACCTGGGTGGCTAATCTAGTGCCAGTAAGGAAGAAAAACGGTGACATTAGGCTATGTGTGGACTTCAGGAACCTAAACAGAGCATCTAAGAAGGATAATTATCCTTTACCCTCTCTGGATGAAGTTCTGCAGATTGTAAATGGAGCAAAAATGATGTCATTTCTAGATGGTTTTTCTGGTTATAACCAGGTAATGGTAGATAAGATAGACAGACTGAAAACCACCTTCACCACAAAGTGGGGGATATTTGCCTACAGGCACTTGCCGTTTGGGCTGATAAATGCTGGAGCAACATTCCAGCGAGCAATGGACATAGCCTTTAGAGGCTTAATAGGAAAATGTATAGTCATATACATGGATGACTTAACAGTATTCTCTAAAGATAGAGGAAACCATGTAGTAGATCTCAGAAATGTGCTTTAAAAATGTGAAGAATATGGGATATCTTTGAACCCCAAGAAATGCATATTCATATTCAGGGTAACAACAGGAAAATTACTAGGCCACCTGATAACTGAAAATGGGATTATCATTGATCCTGACAGGGTGGAGTCTATTATGAAAATACAACTTCCTAGAAGTAAGAAAGAGCTCAAATCTTACTTTGGTAAGATAAATTTTGTCAAGAAGTTTATTACTGGCTTTGCTGAAATTGTTAGACCTTTAAATGCCATGCTCAAGAAGGATGCAAAAATTGAGTGGACACCAGAGGCTAGAGCAGCTTTTGAAGACATTAAAAAAGCTATATCTGATGCTCCAGTGCTGATCAATCTAGACTACACCAAGGACTTCTATATTTATTCATTTGCTTCATAGAATACCTCTGCAGTAGTGTTGACACAGAGAAATGAAGAAAAAGAGGAGAAGCCCATAGCCTTCATGAGTTGCCCTTTCAAAGATGCTGAACTAAGATATATGGATGTTGAAAGGCAGGCACTTGCCTTGGTCAGAGCAGTAAAGAAGTTCAGGCACTATATACTAAGAAGTAAAGTTATTGTTGTGGTGCCTGATGCAGCAGTAAAAATGCTATTAATGCAGAGTGAGCCAGGTGAAAAAAGGGCTAAGTGAATCATTGTTCTACAAGAATATGACATGGAAATCACACCCATGAAACTAGTAAGAGGACAGGCTTTAAGCCAGATGATATCAGAGATTGATCCAAATATCACAAGTCAGCAGTATGTTATTAATGAGAAGGACAGTGGAGAATGGTACTCAGACATCAGGCACATCCTGATTACTGGAAGATGTCCTCCAAGACTGCAGGCCTCACAAAGGAGAGCCCTGAAAATAAGGTCACAAAAGTATATGATGAAAGTGGGAATCCTTTTCAAGAAAAATTATGAAGGAATATATCTAAGATGCCTAGAGAGGCTAGAAGCAGATAGAGTGTTATCAGAGCTACATGACAAGTTTGGAATAGCACATGGGTCGCCCTTGGCCACAACTCATGCTATCCTCAGGGCAAGATATTACTGGCCCACAATTTTCAAAGATACTGCTGAGCATATTAAATGTTGTCATGTATGTCAGGTTGCTGCTAACAAAGAGAGATATGTTGCTCAACCTTTGCAGCTAGTGATGGAGGTGCGCCCATTTGCACAATGGGGCATGGACTTCATAGGACCAATCAATCCTTCATCATCATCGGGCCACAGGTATGTTTTAACGATTACTGACTACTGTACCAAGTGGACCGAAGCTGTCAGCACCAAGACCTGCAATGCTGATGATGTCATCAGATTTTTAGAAAGTAATATTATCACCAAGTATGGGGTTCCCTATGCTCTGGTAAGTGATAATGGCTCTGCTTTTGCTTCAACTAAATTCTCAGGCTGGGCTTTTGATTATGGGATTATACTAAAATTTTCCTCCAACTATTTTCCCCAAGGGAATGGATTAGCAGAATCCACCAACAAAAATTTGTTGAATATCATAAAAAAAGTTAATAGAAAAGAACCCTAGGGAGTGGAACACACTTCTGAAATATGCCTTATGGTTGGACAGAACTACTGCATTAGGAAACTCGCCTTATCATTTAGTATATGGGGTGGATCCAATCCTCCCTGTAAATCTAAAAATTCCTACACTGCAGTTTGCCCAAGAGTACCTAAGCATAGACAATAAACAAGAGGTCAGGTTGCTTCAGTTGATGCACCTGGAAAAGAAAAGAAGTCAAGCAATTGATCAATTTGCCAAACATTAGGTTGTTGTCAAACGTTGGTTTGACAAAAGAGCCAGGGTAAAAGCCTTCAGGATATCCGATTTAGTCCTAATGTGGGATAAAGCACATGAGAGGAAAGGAGACCATGGTAAGTTTGACAAATTATGGATAGGTCCCTTCCAAAGTTTTGAGATATTAGGAGACAACACTTACAGGCTAAAAAACTTAACAGGTGAGGATGTTCCATTACCAGTTAATGGACAGTTCCTCAAACATTATTTCCAAGCCTGAGTAGCTTCATGACAGTATGTGTATTATAGTGTATATTTGTATAGTTGTCTGTATAGTTTGTTTTTTGTTTTGGTTTTTGTTTGTTTGTTGAGTTTTTGTTTTGGTTAGTCAAGATGATGCACCTTATCACCCCAGAAAATAACTAAATTGTTAGGATTCAAGTGATGTGAACAAATTTACATATAGGTTATGATTCATTCTGAGAAGTACTTATGATCAGGTCTGTGATATCCTTTCATCAGGGTGCCTTTTCTTGACCAAAGTGACTCTTTCACAATGACTCACCTAATAGCCTTGGGTTTGTTGAACACACAAGTATAGGTGTTAAGTGAAAAAACCAAAGGGACTCCCTTGCTACCAATACAATCTCCAACCTAAAACAACAAGTGACCATACCTTGCACACTGAGCTTTCATGATGACATCAGATATATGAAGTATAAATATTGAAAATTAAAAAAAATATAATAAAATTAGGCCATCTAAGTAACTCTACCGGGGCTATAGGTGCCTGCTGGCAGTGGGGCTCTACTTAGGGAGATTGTATAGATAACCTTGTTGGGGCTATGGACGCCTGTTGGTAGCAAGGCTCTATCCAGGTTGGCTATGAGGGATGATCTCCAACTATGTATCTTAAAACCAATTACTCATGTTTTCAACTTGCTTTCAAGATGAGGCTAATTAATCATTTGCACACACCTGATCCTTTGTTAGTATTATTGCCATGATGAAACTTTGTCATATAGAAAGATTATGATGCTTATATTTAGAAAGAGTTAGAATGTTATATATGAATGTGTTCACCTCACTTGAATCATTGGAATTTTGTTGTTTTTCTTTGGTGGCAAGTTGTTGTGTGGTTACACAACACGCCCCATTTTGATTTGACAAAATAGGGACCCAACTTTTTGCTTGGATTTGCTTGTGTTTTCCTGCTTTTTGGCGGTTTGGTAAAAGTAAGTCATGCAGATGATCCTCCATAAGGAAGCTGGGGTAAGTCATCATGATGAGATCAGTTTTATCAAAGTTCATATTTCATGTCAATAACCTCATGGTTGGATAGAGCACAAAATTTCATGTAGGTTTGCCTTTTGGATCACCCTGATATTCATTAGGGAACAAAAGTTATTGCAAGTCAAAGTCTTGGTCAAACCTGATATTCCAGGGGGAGGGTCATATTTACAAATATCATTCATCTTAAGAAGGATCACCCCAATCCAATTTTATCACCTAATAAACCATTTATCCGGAGATCTGGACGTCATTTTTAGGTGATAGAAGCATTTACCCATCGGTCAGCTTCATATATTATGCGAGGGTCATATTTTCAATATCACCTGATATTCTGAATATCACCTTACTTTCCAAATATCACCCTGTCGCGAAATATCACCCTAGATCCAATATGCTGATGATGTCATCCAATCCTGATAAACAAAGCAATCACTCTGATGATGACATCATCATCCTTTTTACCTTTCGGAGGTATATTTCCAATGTTGACCCTTTTTACATAACATGACGATGACGTCATGGTGTCACAATGATGAATCAAGTCATTATCCTAATGACGTCATCCTGATATTCTGAGAAAAGGTCATTTTAGTTTCGAGGGGTCATATTTTCAACATCACCCAACATTTTAAACATGGCCCGATGTTTGAATATCACCTAATATTCTCAAACATCACCTGATGTTTTTGACATAAGTTTTCCTGCCAAAGATGGATGGTCATATTACACCTAGGGGGTCATATTTTGAATATCACCCAATATTCAGAATATCACCCAATCTTCTAAAGATCAACCCCCTCATCTTGTCGCATGACATTAAATGCCATAAATGCAGTAGATGGAATTCCCCGACTGCGAACAAGATCTAAACACCTGGCAATGCTCGTAGGTTTATGATAGAAGATCAATGGTTAAGATTGAATTTGCCTTGTGTTGCCCTAAAATTGCCCTAATAAGGAGGATAAAAGTGAATTTACACCGTCATTTTACACTTACCTTGTGATAAAACTAGTTTTTACAGAGCACAGAGCTTTCAAACCCTCATACGACCTAGCTGCAAACACACATGGCTTGCAGTAGAACAGGACACGTGATTATCAATGGTATCTGAATCTCTTCCATATAATCATTAGCATAATTAAGGAGTTAAATGCTATCAAGTAAGTAATTAAAACCCTCCTCCTATCATTTTCTGCATGTCCAGTTAGTATGCTTTCGCTGGTTTGAAGATATATGTTATGCATATCATGATGAAGTGATGATTAATTAATATAATGTGCATCATGCTGTGAAGATATAGTGTTGTTTGTATGTATGTGAAATATTGTATGGTAAGACTGGTCCTGTTTATTGCAGGAAACCATGGCAGATAAAAGGTTGGCCAAGTCTGAATCTAAATTCCTTAAACCAATGTTTGCTCAGCCTGAAGGTGTACAGTTCAAGTATGGTGTCATCGCAGATACACACTAGGGAAGCATTGATTTGGTCACTTGGTCATCTAGAATGCATGATGACAAGAATAATACCTAGTTGGATGCCGTTTTCATGTTAGGAATGTGGAACGCAACTGGATTTCCCTATTCTATGGAGACTCTAAAATTGATTATTGAATGTGCCAGAAACTACAATCCACAAACAAGGAAAGTGGAAAAGCATGGTCGAGTGTATGCAGATCTCCATCAGGGGGATTGCAGCCACTTTCAAATTACCATTAGGAAAGAATGTTGTCAGTATGGATCTGAAGAAACTGGAAACCAAATATATAAACAATAAGAAAGCTGCTAGGAAGAGAATGTATCAATGGAGGGCAAAGAATAGTCCTTACCGTGCCACCGCCAAACTACCAGTGCATATGTACAAATTTGATTTTGACGATGAATACCAATATATGATAGCCCTACTCAACAGAGTGACAAGCCAGCCTGATGCTGAGAGTTTCAAAGATTGAATGTATGGGGTTATCCTAATGTGTCTGTATACAGACAACAAGCCATTATGGGCCAAAATGATAAGTGATGCCCTAAATGAACAGCTCATGAACCTAGGAGGCCTAGAATGTTCATTTCATATGACTTCATATGTGGTATACTCATGTGCATACAAGGGTACATTCAGTGCACTTGCAATAGAAGGAAAGATTGGTGGCACTACGAATGATGCACACATATGGGATCATTATCCCCAGTTGCAAAGACAAAATTGTCTTCAAGATTACAAATTAGTGAATGATACATTTTCTATGCATCTGGTCAGGACAATGGAAGAAGATAGGACTAAAAGACTAAGCATGGAAGCTCAAGAAGTCATATATAGGCATCGTTCCTGGTTTATACAATATACCACATTCTCTTATATCAGAATAGAGGGCTTTGCAGGACAGCCCCTCATGCTCCCAAGATATCCCACTGATGTAGTTGTTTTGATGGAGTTCATGAGATAGATATCCACAATATTGGATGCTTACAAAGCCAATATTAAGATTCCACCAGTATTGTTTCTAATAACAATGGGCTGGTATATATGCTAGGATTTTGATAACATTAAGAAGGCCATAAGTGGTCTAGACATGATGAAGTTACAGCCTTTCCCCTTGCCAAGATCATATGACCCATATGGGAGGATGCAGAAAATCATGGGGAAGCCCATCCATCAAAAGCACTTAGAGGATTTCTGGACAGATTGTGAGGATGAAGTTGAGGCTAGAAGAAGAAAATACCAAAGGCTGACTCTCAACCAGATCAGAACTTTTGATTGTATTCTAGTGCCTACTCAGTTAAAGAGGGATGATGGCAAAATAATAGCTGATGAATATGAGGAAAAGGAAATATACAATGACACAATCTCAGCACCTGATCTTACACAACATGAGGATATCTCTTTAGATTAATTTACAGGCAGGATGCTGCAGTTAATCCAGTCTTGGGTAGATGAACAAATAAATGCATTGAAGAAGAAGGGTGTAGCCCTTACAGTCGACAATAAGAAGAAGAGGCAGGAGCTTCCTAACAATGAATATGATGACTTTCTAATTGAGAAGAGGAAATCTAAAGGAGAAAGAATGTCACCTCAGGAACAAAGCAAGAGACCCCCCGGAGGTAAGAAAACTGACAATGAACCCAAAGGGGTAATAGTTGAAAGAGTGATTATAACAGCTGAGGATGCATCCGTATCAGGACAGGCATCAACCTCATCAGCACCGCCTCCTATAGATAAACAAAAGGCTAAAAAGATCTAGAGGCCAGCTGTTGAAACTATTGAAACATATGAGGAGGGGTCAAGCATCACAAAAGCTAAAGGAAAAGGATGTTCCTCTTGATGAAGAGCCTGAAGAGGAGGACCCTATGCCCCTCATTAGAAAAAGAAAAGCACCTCAGTTGATGGCATCCACACCTAAGAAACCAAGAACATCCATGAGAGGTGAAATAAAGAGAAGTATTCAGAAAGGAACTGCAACACAATGTGCCACTTCCCACCATTGTTCAATTTAAGACTGAACAAGATGAAGAACAGATGAAAGAAGCCTCTAGGCCAATTCAAAGTAGTCTTGTCTCACTAGAAGAGACAGTTGACTTATCTGATGATGAGGTAGTAAAGGATGTAACCTCTCAATGAATGGAAACCCTTGCTGCTAACACCCGCATAACTCCACAAGGAACTCCATCAGTACAAGTGGTTGTGTTAGAAGAATTGAAGCAAGTGGAACAGGTGAAGGAAAACAACCCAGAAAGGATTGTACAACAAGTAGGGCTTGATAAACTAGTGGATCAGGTGACTAGCCCCGAAGTGATAGATTTAACATACAGGGAGGATGTAGCCTGATAAGAGAACAGAAAATGTTGAGAAAGTGAACCTAGCAGAAATAAAAGGCCATACTGTAGATATGTGCCAGCAACAACAAGATATATCTAAGGAGCCCAAAATAGTTGAAGTCCAAGAAAAAGGGGGTGAATGACAAGGCCATATCAAATGAAGAAGTACCCTGGACTCAAGAACCCTCTAGTGAAAGGGACACATCAGGTCAGGATGACCTAAAGAATCAAGAAATGGATACTACAGGTGCGGATCAGAATGTGCTACAAGATCATCATGTGGATACACCTAAGGTAGATACAATGACATTTGCGGATGTAAATGTGCCTCATAATGAGGAAATTCCCAAAGGGGATGAAACAAAAAATGATGAAGTATAGGACCAATTACAAGATCATCATGTGGATGCATCACAAGATCCTCCACCACGAGAAGTTCTTCAAAAGGAGGAAGTACCCCAGGATCACCTTCATGAAGAGCATCATGAGGAAGAAATAAGGAAGTCACCATCTCCATCAAAAACAAATGCAGTTACTGGAGATCAAGGTGATCAGCATGATGATGGTGGACACCAAGGATCTGGAGACCAAGTTCCTCCATGGCTTGAGAAAGAAATAGATACAGAGTCAAGTTTGGAGATTCAAGAGTTTGATGTGTCAACCCTATTTTCAGAGACCATCATGAAGCCAAGGGGGAAGGCCAGGTTAACCTCGGCCATAAGAAGAGATCCTGATACGGGCAGAAGGACCGCTCAGATAGCACTTCCCATAGTAGAGAAGGAGAAAGGCAAGATCACCCTGGAAGAATTCGAGATTACTACTGTTGATTTAGGGTTTGCCAATGAAGAGCAGGAAGGTCAAGAGGGAAAAGATATAATTGATTCTTTGACCCAAAGGGTAAAGAAGGAAAAAGAGAAAAATAAGCAACATAAGGAGCACATTGCTCAGCTCCATACCTACATAAAAGGGTTAATTAACCCTGATGATACTTTAAATGCAGAAGCAGTCCCATTGACTGCAATTTCTCAAGAAGAGGTCAATAAGCTGGACCTTATGAAGCATGAATCAATAATAATGAGAAAGTGGATGGTATCAGCACTCAGTGGAGCTGAAGAAGTAGTGAAAGACTCATTGCAGAGGTGGAATTCTCTAAGTATCTCCAGAAGGAAGGTTGACAAATTGCAAATGGAGGCTGGAAGAAGGTCATTCCAATTAGAGAAAGCCTTAAGTGCTTTGGATGAAATGAAGAGGATTAATCCTCAAGTTCTAATAAACAAACAGGTGCTGGATAGTAATACCGCCATACTGATGGATATCTGGTATAAAGATATCAGATTTGAAAATGATGTATTAAAAATATGCAACAGTAAGTTAAGAGACATCAGCATGAAGCTGCATGACATGATGTCATTTGAAGCAGAGATCCTGGAAGCCCTAGAGGGGAAAATAGAAGGAAAGATTGAGAATCAAGATGAAGATTTTGCAGTAAAAGGTCTGCATAATAACTTTCAGCCTATAACTGATGACCCTCTTAACCACCTGACAGAAGAAGCCATGGACAGGATCATGAGGATCAAGGTCAGGGTGGAGAACTACAATGAAACATCAAGCAGCAGGAGGAGCAAATTGGAGGCTCTTTGAAATAAATATCAAGCCCACAAGCATGCCATTGTCAAAGCAAAAACTCAAGATGGCAGAGAAGTTGAACGAGTGGTGGGAGCATATGAAAATGTCAGGATAATCATGCAGGCCCATATGCAAGGTAATGTTCATCATGATGATGAAGGTACGGGAAGTGATGATCCTGATGCTCCTGATGAAGAATAGATGAAGAATAGATGAAGATGTGATACCGAAGATGGCACAAGCATCAGACATTTAGAGAAAACAAGTAATTTAGATGGTTGCCAACTGGCAACCTGTGCCACGTGAAACATGTTGACTAAGTCAAAGATGAATATTCACCATAGATCTTAATAGATAAATCTTGATCGTAGATCATGTGTAACCGCTCCATCACCTTGTTCTATAAAAGGTGCAGGGATGCTTTATTTTAGAGATTTGAAACTTAATTGAAATCTGTTTGCTGAAATATTCAGGGCTTATTTCAAAGTTGTATACATATATGTTCTTGCATACTTAATGAATGAGAAGACTGTTTTGATTACAATCCATCATAAATCTTGAGTAATCAGTGTATGAATTCTTGATACATGCTTTGATTTGTTGCCTCCCTTGGAGTGCATATCAGCTTGCATGTGTTGTCTTCATTCCTTTCCTTTGAAGTTAGCATCGACTGTATCTAGCTGTGGAATGTCCTGGTGAACATATAGTTTGATTTCTTCTCTTCATGACTATATCTGATGTGTATGTGGCTCAATAACTAAAGGTTCATCATTATTTGAAGTATTCTTTTCAGTTTCTTTTAATTTCAGAGTAATTCACCATCACAATTGCAAATAATGGATAATCAGAAGCAAATTACATGAAATATGCAGACAACTCGTAGATAATTGAAGATTTATAGCATATTTGAAGTTAAAGCATGTATAATTGATAAATATCATGCAAAGATATAAGCATAGACACACTATTTGTGAAAATATCTTGTGTAGATAACTTTCTATGTAGCATCTTTACAGAGACTGAATTCCTGCTAATGAACAAACATAAGGCCCCAAAATGGAAATAGCAAGATACATGAACCACTGAGTAACATCAGATGATTAAGACCTAATCCACAGAGACTTGGGATCATGAATTCTTTGAATTCATCTTATCTTTCAAGATGAGTAAAGGTTGATGTATAACTTTTATTCTATGTTTGTTTATGACTAACATCATGATCAACAGGTATGAGGATGAAAAGTAACACAATTGGCCAAGGCAAAGCTAGACATGAAAGGAAATGCATTGAGGTTAAGTTGATTTTAGGTTTGAAAGGATCCTCAAGGAAAATAACCTTGAAACATCCTAGGGAAAGGCTCTAAAAAGTGGATTGAGAGAGATTTAAAAACTAGTTTAATTGATTTTAGGTTTGGGAGCACTCAAGAAACATAGTGACTTAAAATAGGCTAGAAATTAGAAACGAAGGAACCTCACACTAGGGAAACATGAACCCAAGAAATCAATTAAATACTAAAAGGGAGAAATAATGGGGAGGTCAACATAAAAACAACATAAAACCCTATGTAAAAATTAGAGAATGTAAACTAAAGTAAACTAGGAAGTGGATTTAAATCAGAGAATGTCAATAATATTTATTTTTATTAATTAGGGGATAAGGAAGCCACTAAGGTTATTACATCTTAACAATCACCCCTTGTAACCCTTTGGCTAGTAGCTTGATCCATGCCAACAATATTTGCTAGAGTCTCAAACATGCAACCATTATTCATTATCCATAATCTACTAGATTGATAACCCTAGTGGTCCATCAACTATGGATTTAATTTATGGCATTACTCTACTCTCTTATCAACATCCTTTAATAACGTATATTATTCCTTACAATAATATTGAATTCTTGAACAATAAAATACCAACAAAAATAAATAAATAATTAAATAGAGCACATTGCAAGAAGCTTACACTTGACACTATAGTTTTCTCTAGGGAAATCCTATATGAGTAGAAAAACTCTACTAAGAGTATACCAATGGAATGCCATTCCCTATTTTGTGCATTACAATGGAGACTCTACCATATCTATGGTATTTTGGGGTTTGTAAAGGAATATGTAAAATTAATCTATCTCCTCAAGCTTTTGCACTCTACAAAACTCTACAATTTGTTGTCTGACTAGATCAACATAGAAAAAGAGCATTCTACATTTTCCAACTAAACCTCTCGACAGTGTTTTCAATCTCCTTTTATGCTTCTCTACTCTACAAAAAGGGTCAACAAATTTCAAATGGTCATGGCCAGCCTTTAAAATTCCTTGCCTAGGAATATGGATGGTTGCCAAGTAATGACCATCCATGTAATTACCACTATTATACCCTTGAATATCTACACTGACATGGCCCACTAGTATTATACATTCACTCATCCATGCGGTGATAACTAAAAGTATTGCCAACATATCATAATAGTATACCATTGTAGTCAAAAGGGGAGAGATACTATCACCAAGAGGGAATATCCTAGTTGTCATGGTCCTTAGTAAAGGATTGTCATTGTTGATCACTCACCATGCATACATCTACAACCATGCCCCCTAGAAACCAAGGACAACAATTGTAATTGAATTTCCACCCACATCATATGGAATTTTACCACCTTGTCACTACCCACATGGATAGAAACATCAACAAACTATTATCATTTCTAAGTTAGTGATTACCAAAGACTAACATGTGCACTTCAACAAAATAATATTCTCTTCAATAACACTTTGACAACTTCATACTCACTTCAACAATGTCATGCTCACTTCAGAAGAAACATGCCTAGCTTAGTAGCCACTTTATCACTTCAGTAGCAACATGCTCACTTCAGTTGCCACTTGTTGAATTTAATAGCTAGCTCCACATCTTTGGTAGTAAACTCATTATTTTGACAAGAAATGATCATATTTGATAGAATTACACTTCATAACCTAAATGGCCCAATGTGTTCTTGACTTGAGGACCTTCTTGATTTGAATCACTTTATTAATTTTAGATCACACCTCCCTAACTAGGGGTCTTTTGGTCCCTAAAAGCTTTCTGGCACCAGTTCAATGGATTGAAGAACTCACAATCCACATGCCTCTTCAAGCGTCCTTGTTTTGTCTTGGTATCATCTAATCTTGGTTTGCTCTTCAAGTATATGTAAACCAATCATGGGCATTGACTTGTTCTATGATCAATCCATTCAACACATCAACAAAACTGAATTGAAAGGAAATAAATGTATATTAACCTTTATGGATTTCTCTAGAATCTTATGCTCTTCCTCTTCCTTGAATTGAACATGCTTCTTTCCTTGTGACAACTGTGTACCTTGCTACACTTGTATTTTAGTTTGTTGTTCTATTTTAGCTTGAGGATTTATAACAACCCTAACATTAGCCATTATATGATTGTGTCGACCCTCATTCTTTAGTGAACTAATCTACCCAATAGTAATGGTCAACTTGGACCTCCTAACATAAGAGTTTATAAAGAAGGTTTTGCCTTTTAATTGAATTTTTTTTCCTAGAGTAGATATCATCTAACATGAAAAAATAGGGATTACCAAAGAACACTTCATCTCTACACTTCAAATGTAACTTGAATGTCAAATTGCATTGTCTAGTTACCTTCATGTCCATTGCAAGTTGCAACCAACCAAAAGAATATGGACCTAGGTCATTTGCAACCTCCATTTTTAATTCACTATATTATAAGAAACTAGATTTCATTAAGAGCATGAGTTAAATAAGGCATTAAACTTCTTACCTTTTACCTTGACTCTAGCTTGAAATAATTGGGTTAGCTCTTCCAATCCATGAGATCCACTACCATTTTTTTGGGACTCCTTTATTAAGTGTGGCATAGGCTATGTATCCATCATCATCAAAGGAATCACAATCACCATCAAATTCTATCCTATTTTCCATGTATATGGAATTCTTTCTTTTATCCGTCTTCTCATTAGAAGGAGCCAAATCTAAATGTAGATTCCAACATTTCTCATTCAAATGGCCATCTTTATAACAATGTAAGCAATGAGGCCTTGCCTTACCTCTTCTCTTTGAGATAATATTAGAAGTAGAAATCTTTTTTTATCTTCCCATTATTTGCATTGATTTTTAGTACCTCCTTGCTATTGCTCCTCACCATGCTTGTTCTTACAGAAAGAGGTCCCTTTTTTATCCAACTCAAGGTAGTGTGCATGAGCACAAGCCTTACCTATATATCCTAATACTTAGCCATGAGGAACTATCTCTTCAAGTTACCAAATAGTCCTTTGACATATTTCATGAGAACTTATTTATCCATGATGTCTTTGATCATTTGGTTTACTCTTTTTCTAAACTCATTGTTCTACGATTTCATGCTTTTTCATTTTCTTTGTCTCAAGTAATGCCACTACATCACTTGCTCTTCTTCATGGCATATAGGATAGAACTATTTATGAAACATCCTCTTAAAGTCTTCTCACTTTTCAAATAACAACACATTCCCAAATTCCAAAGAGTGTGCATATCTCTCATATTAAATGAGAGCATGCCCAAAAAGTTTTAATCATGCAAAATAAACCTTCTAATATGGGGACAACTGATGGAGACTAAATTATACATCCATTTGGGACACCCATTGGTCTATTTTTTATGTTGATCTTACTATTATATGTTTGGATCTTGATCTTTGTCTTTTCTTTAAAAATCCTACCCTTAGAGGATTCTCCTTGTTCCATTTCTGCTCATCTTGATTCACTTACTTCCATTTCTCTTGTCGTGCCTTCCATTTATTCAACTTCCCCTTAAAACTTGGGACTCTTGCAAAATCTTCTTCAAGATTCTAAAATCTAGCATTCACATCTTATTCTCTTATCATTCTTACTATCCTCAACCACTCTTTGGAATTGATCTCAATTTTAAAATGAAATAGATATTTATTTCCACTTTCTCTTGTAGTTGGCATGCACCTACTCAATCTAAAAACTTAGATTTCCCAATCAAAATTACTACTTTGATACCACTTGATCCATAATCCACTAGATTGATAACCCTAGTGGTTCATCAACTATGAATTTTACTATTGATGCTACTGTACTCTCTTATCAATGTACCTTAATAACTTCTATTATTCCTACAACAATATTGAATGCTTAAACAATAAACATAACAAAATATAAATAAACAATTAATTTGAGAACATCACAAGAAGCATACACATGAGACTTTAGTTTTCTTTAGAGAAAATCCATACAGGTATAAACACTCCTATTAGAGTATGTCAATGGCATCTCATTCACTATTTCATGCATTCACAATGGAGACCCTAACATATCTATGGTCTTTCTGAGCACTTGCATAGGAATACATGAAATTGTACCACTTCTTTGATCCAAATCCGCACCACCAAAATCCCATTTCATCCCCAAATTCCTATCCCCATCCCACACCCAATCGAAAAATCCCAAAAATTCTAAGACTCTTTGGGTCCCTAAATCCCCAAAATAATGATCCCAAAATTCCCCATCCTAACCCCACAATTAGAAATCCCCCATCCCCATGCATCTAAAATCTCCCATCAAAATCACAAACTTAAAAATCTAACATGGTGTTTGTAAATTTTGATCTTGGTTCCCATCAACCCCACAACATTCCCTCACACCTCCATCCTCCCATCCTATCTCCACTATATGGCCTATCCCCCCCATCACATCCCTTTAACCTATGCTTTCACATAATCTATTCATCCTCCATCCAACCTACCTTCCACTCCATCTCCCTCATTGCATCATCTACCATCAAAGGTATGGTGGCACCTAGATTACATCTTGAATAATCTCACTTATCCATCTACCCACATCCATGTGTGCAACATCAATTGACATGGTCGATGTGCAATTGCTATCCAAAATGGGGACACTATCACCTCACGATGGAAAT
Source organism: Cunninghamia lanceolata (assembly GCA_027924645.1). Lineage (NCBI taxonomy): Eukaryota > Viridiplantae > Streptophyta > Pinopsida > Cupressales > Cupressaceae > Cunninghamia > Cunninghamia lanceolata. Next base: position 662,269 of record BSBN01001265.1, on the reverse strand, counting down.
AAATGATTGATTCCCTTCATCCATTCCATCCTAATCCTAATCCTCATACAAATCACTTTATCCAAATCGACCCCATCCTAATCTTCAAAGTGAAAATCCAAAAAAATTAAAATTACCAAAAAACATTAAGAAACAAAAAGAGAAAAAAAAGTAAATAGAAAAAACTATCCAATGGTGAAAACCATTAGATCCTAGTACCTTGGAAAAGTACCATGATGAAAACCCCTTCATGGGCATCATGCATAATCCACTATCTAAATATCACCCTACACTTGGGGGCAAGCCTCTCCTAGCCTATCCTTCCCATCCATTGTATATCCATACCTCTATCCTATTGTCTACCTGTTGACCCTCCCTTCCTGCTTTCAATATAGTCAAGGATAGGTGCATCAATGTTAAACACATGCTTTGGACACCTCTTGGAATACATTTTCCTTCACAAAAATCCCACCCACACATCCCAATGCTTCATCATGAGTGACACATCTAGAGTGGGACATCTTATTCATATACGATGTTGTTCTTAGAGATCACATTTGCACCCCCTCCATCAATCTATCCTAAACCTCTATCCACCATGAAACCCTATCCCAATCTATATCCGAATCTCTCCCCCACCCAACTTCTAGACCCTAGACATGGTCTTGACATCCATGGATACAGTTTGACACTACATTTCCCCATCTATCACCAAATCAAAAATCCCTCCATCACCTCATCCCATTATCCCATAATCCATTGTCCCTAGACTTGGTTTTCCCTTATCATTAGTAATCAACTAAAGCATATCCAAATGCAATCCAATGCAATTCCTCCCAACAATTCAAATCTCCTAGCAACCCAAAACCTACAAGAAAACCCTAATACATGCATATCGATCTCAATAATCTATGAAAAATCATCCAATCACATCCATTAATCTTGTTCCTAGCCTCACTGCAAGCCTAGATCAAATTTCAATCATCATTATCAAGATATATCATTTCCAATCCTCATGTTGTTTCCAAGATATATCATTCCCACATCAACAACACTATCCTCATCAGCAACCAATCAATCTTTAGCTTTTTAGCTTGACCATGGGCAACATCATGTTTGTCTTTAACTCATTTTGTGTATGCTTGCTTTCTTATTTGTGTGCAATATCATTTTTGTCTTGCATCTACATCATTCCCTATAGCCTACGCACCATGGCAGTATCACGGTCTTTCATATCATGGTGCTATATGGCATATAGTTGCTTGTGACCTTGTCTGTTGCCTCATCATAGTACCCACCAAGGTCATCCAATGCCTTATGATGTGTTGGGGTATCCTTTTGTCTACTATGCATGGGACACATCGTCACCCTAGTTCTTTATACCTTGGTGCATAACATCTCATGTCATATCAAATAAGGTTTCTCCAACCAATGCAACATGATGCATCTTTCCATCCCTCCATTTGCACCCCCCATCCATCTTTCTCCAACCATCCTCCCATCCCAATCAATTTATTCTCCCTGATCCTTTCCTTGCCCCTTTCCTCCAATCCCCTACATCCAATCTCTTCTATCCTCCAAATCTATTTTCTTAGAATCCACTCTCATCTTTCTAATCCTCTTATCTTCATCCATTTTGAGAGCACACCCATGTTCTTCGAACCCATCTACCCTCTTGAGGGGGCATTGTCTGTACCATCATTCTTCCTTGTCACTCTCACTTCAAGTGGATAGGGCATCTTCATTCTTAATCCTATCATATTCTTCCAAATCAAAATCTTCTCAACCAAATGCTATATTTTATCTTTCTTTGAAATGATGCGTCTTCACAACACCATCTCAAAGAGGGGCAACATGTAGACACCTAAAACTATCCACTCATTGTCTCATTACTATTCATCTATAATCAAGACATCACTAGACTACTTTCCTCTACAATTAATTGAATAAATATGAATTTATTTGATTAGTTATTTATTTTTCATCCCAACATTAATTAAATAATATTTTATTATTTAATTATTATTTTCACTATTCATCACTATTCACTTATACCTCTTCCTAGCATTCATCATCATTCTTCTATAGTCCACCTTAAGCAAATAAATCCAAATATTTATTTACTTAAGTCCCTCATCCTCATTCCAAAAATTAAATAAATATTTCCATATTTATTTAATTCTTGTTTGGTCTATTTTAATTAAGTTGACTAAAACCAATTAATCAACTTAATCCCTCACTTGCACATTCCAAATTCATGTTTAACCCATTCAAACCCCTCACATTTCTCAAAATGTACAAAGGCATGTTTCCTTGTACAAATCACATGGGTCCTCTTCCAAAGGTATGAGCAAGTACCTTACACATCCCTCTAAAAGGGTCTTTTTGTCCTCCTTCAATCTCATCCATCCCCTTCTTCCAAGACCATTCTTCACCATTGATCTCTCCTCAATCCAAGGACTCCATTTGTCCTCCAATCCAATCATGCCACTTGGTGACCTCTCATTAAACCAATCCTCTCAAACAATGTGATCCATTGATTTTTCAAATCAATTCTAGCCATCCAATCCTCCATCCAGAAATCTATAAATTGGTCTCAACTCAAGGCATTTGCATAAGATCTTGGAATGCAAAGTCATGTTGCTAGACTAAGGAGCAATCACATACATCCAACATCAAAAAGCACATCCAAAACAATCAATGCTTGCATGTGTTGTTCATAGTTTAACTTCACTTTGTTTATGCATTCATTATTTGCTCAATCGGAGGTTGCATTAGATGTGAATGGAATAGGCTAATATTAGTTTAGTTTGTTCTTCTTTATGTTCACATTTATATGTAATACAAAAATCACTAATAAAGTGGCTCAAGTGAACCTTTGTCAAAGTGTATGCTACTAAATATTGAATAGGTAAACAGAGTAGGTTAACTAAAAAGTAGAATAAACAGTTCTTTATAAATTAGTGTTAAAGTGGATTATTAATGATCAAAAGTTAAAGATATATTTTTTGAATTATATTTTTAAAAATAAGTAAATGTCACATGGTCGCTAGCTTATTAGTTTATTGGTGGTGAAAATGTTTGGTTTCTATAGAATTTATTATAGATTTATTTTTATTAGTTGCATCATAGGTGATGAGGTCAGATCTAAAACCTTGCAACTTTGGTTGAATGAATCCCCTACATGACTATCAAATACAACCATACAAAATAAACACAAAACTAAATAGAAAATGACATGAATATATTAATTTCATCATTATAATATTTAAACAAAACATATAAACTTTTCCTCTCCCACTTCAATTTTGAAGGTTTATAAAAAAATTAGGAACATCTTTTAATTTTTAAAAAAATCGAAAATATTTTTTCATTAGAAAATTTTAAAAAGTATATTTTGATTCACAAGAATTACATTTTTTTTTAAATTATTAAAATTTATATATTTTTTAATAGATTATTTTTTTTTATTCAAGGTTCATCATATAAAATCAGGGCTTAAATTTGATGGTGTATCGCTGTACTTGGCTATTTTTGTCATAAAATATAATCAAAATTTTAGGGAGATCATATCACATGAAAGGGTAGATTTTAGATAAAATGTCAAATTTTCTATAGAGTTATTTGATATATGCATTTAGTCTATATATAATTTTTTTATGTCTTAGTATTTAAAGGGTAAGTTTGAGTAGATAACTGTCATGAAAAATTTGCTTGATAGACAAGGTCCACTGTCAAATTTAGGCCCTGTATAAAATGTTCAATACTAAAGTTGTTACCTTGTTCCTTAGGCCTTACAATAAGTTGACAAAAGTTAACAATTTGGTTGAATGAATAGTCTTTGTCAAAATTATAAGACTTCAATTTTCTAAATTAATTAGGGGAGAGGGGAGAGGACCGAGTAGTTGAGCATGTTCCAATACTTGTGATAATATTTGTGGATTTAATGCCCAATATTTTTAAAAGTATAGCACTAGTAGTAGTGACTTTATAGTTGTTAGCATTGACCATAAATACTTATAATTTAATGAAATATATTCTTCAAGATTTAAAAAGCAACAAATCATGTGATACAACATAAGCACTACCACAACATGACTTAATGCACAACTATCCGTCTACCTTTTTTTTTTGGATCGTTTTGTACACCTCAACAAAAAGCATGTTGATGTGGCATCATATTTGATGATGTCGACCTGAAACCTTAGTTATAAGTAGGAGCCTTGCCAAGTAAACTGCTCTAAAAATTTGGAGAGTAATTCAAAATTGTCACATATGATTTTGAAAGACACGAAATTAGGGTGCTTAACCACTCTACCTACCCCACTAGGATTATAAGAAATCTTACCCAATTCTCCAAACGGAAACTTCCAATTCCCTCGTATGAAAAACAAGAAGAGAAGAAAGAGTAAACGGAGGCAAGTGAATTGTAGACAGAAGTGATTGTAGGCGTGTTGGCCATGTCTGTCTTGTCCACATTATATGCACAGAAATGGTCGGCATTGATTTCACAGAAGCCAACAACCAACAAACTGCATTTTGTTCAGAAGCATAGGGCCAAATTTAAATATCTACCCAGATGAGCTGTATGCTTTTATTACTCTTGTATCGATTCTCTGTTATCAGACACTCTAGTTTTAATTTAAATGTTATTCTCAAAGTAGACAAACGCATTTAATTTCTACCTCGGCCCTGAAAATGGTGTTTTAATGGCGCTCTTTGGAGTTTTATGAGTTGTACAGTGTACTGTCTTTACAAAGAATGTAAGAATGAAATTTTCAGTGCGCTGCGGACATTCTGTGATGGTTCCGTACCAGAAATGTGTGAAGAGGAGAGTAAATGTTGAATTTGAAAGGAAGAGTTTCCCTCAATTGACGGGCACCATTGTTTCCCTCCTTTGAAGGGCACCTTTCTGGTGCAGGTACGGTGGAATTGGGTAAGAGTTGCCCTTCATAATCTCTGTTGTTTTCAGTGAGCTGGAAGTTTGTATCTTTGTGGGTGGGTTGGTTACCAATGAATGGGGAAATTTCTATCCCATTTAGTTTCAGGTTCTTTTGAGAGAATGACTAAATACGATTACATTTAAATGGTATAGGGGAGAGGACCCATTAGTTGAGCACCCTAACTTCACGCCTCTCAAAATCATACGTGGCAATTTGGAATCACTCCAAAAAATTTACAGCAGTTTATTTGGCAAGGCCCTTGTTTATAACTAAGATTCCAGGGCCACATCATCAAATATGATGCCACATCAACACATTTTTTGTTGAGGTGTCAAATAGTTCCCCCCCCCCCTCCCCCCCCCCAAAAAAAAAAAGGAGTGGACCAATAGGTGTGCATAAGTCATGTTTTGTTGGTGTGCTGATGTGGCATCACATGATGGTTGCTTTTTAAATCTAATGAGCGTTCAATTATAAGTACTTATAGTAACACTAACCACCTTAAGTCACAACTACTAGTGCTAAACTTTTTAAAATATTGGGCCTTAAATACACAAATACTGTCACACCTATTGGAACATAATTGGGTCCTCTCCCCTAGTTTATGATGAATAGTGTTATATTTTTATATTAACATATCAAAAATATAATATGTCCACACATAAAAGGCCCATGGAATGGAATACACCATTCACGTGAATGTTATATTTTTATTCAAAGTTGATTTTATTCTTTTATATTGTTATTCATTTTTATTTACATATTTTCACATGTTTATCTCCACTTTATTTATATATCCACATATTTTGGTACCTTCACCTTGATTATTCTTTTATATTGTTGTTCATTTTTATTTATATATTTTCACATGTTTATCTCCACTTTATTTATAGAGGCACATATTTTGGTACCTTCACCTTGATTATTTATTTATCCATGTACTTATTCCCAAATGTTTTATTTTTGCCTTGACTCTAACAATTTTTGTCCTAGGTTAATTATGTGGATGGGGGATCGATCTCACACCCATGGATCTGAGGCATAAAATTTTAAAAATCAAACCATATTTTGGCCAACTCTTGCCTATTCTTTTCTTGGCTTGAGTCAACTTGGTACACGTTTTACATTATTATTGCTATGTACTTGTATTTAAAGGAATTATATTGTTGTTCATTTTTATATACATATTTTCATGTCTTTATCTCCACTTTATTTATATATGCACATATTTTGGTACCTTCACCTTGATTATTTATTTATCCATGTACTTATTCCCAAATGTTTTATTTTCGCCTTGACTCTAACAATTTTTGTCCTAGGTCAATTGTGTGGATGGGGGGTCGATCTCACACCCACAGATCTGACCCATAAAATTTTAAAAACCAAATCATATTTTGGCCAACTCTTGCATATTCTTTTCTTGGCTTGAGTCAATTTGGTACACGTTTTACATTGTTATTGATATATACTTGTCATTAAAAGCATTATATTGTTGTTCATTTTTATTTACATATTTTCATATGTTTATCTCCACTTTATTTATATATGCACATATTTTGGTACCTTCACCTTGATTATTTATTTACCCAATGTGCTTATTCCCAAATATTTTATTTTCACTTTGACTCTAGCACTTTTTGTCCCAGGTCAATTATGTGGGTAGGGGATCGATCTCATATCCACGGATCTTATCCAGAAAATTTTAAACATCAAATTGAATATTTTGGCCAACTCTTGCCTATTTTTTCTTGGCTTGAGTCAATTTGGTACACGTTTTACATTATTATTGCTATGTACTTGTATTTGAAGGCATTCAATTGCACTCATTTATCATCCTCTCATACTCAAGCTTCATTCAATCAATCATTTGCATTTAAGGAAGATCATGCTAGGAACATTTCAATTGGTGCATTAAACGACTTAGAATATGTATGTTTGAGGATTGTTGTCCTTGATCATTTCCATGATAGTGAAGTCACTCCTATCAAGGGGGTTGACCCAAGTGAACATGACACTTATGATTCAACAATCTCCCTTAGGTGTTTATAAATACCATCGGTCCTTAACACTCAAAGAGGTAAGGTGAATCAAGTGAATTAGAAAGTAGGAGTGCACATTCAACCAAATCAATTTCGTGGGCCCCAAGATAGATTTGTATCCAAGGAAATGACTTAGATCTATGAATTTGATTCGCCATAAAGTTGATTGATTATTTTGATCTTGAAGCAATTTATAGATAGAGATCTATCATTTCTAGTATTGAGACAAGTGGAATTCAAAACAACATCAAAATTATTCTTCCTCTTTTGTTTTAGAGCTATGTACCTTTATCCTTTTGCATTTAATATCCTAACTTAGCATTTAATATTTTAATATCTAGCCCTCAACTCTATTATCTAGATAAGTTTATGTACATAATGCTTGGATTAATTAAGTAATATATATAACATTTTTAGGGAAAGTTTATTTTCCTTCACATTTTTTTTAAAAATGTCTATAATTACACCCCTTAAGGTTCAAGACCTTAGGGCTATACCTTGATAAATATTAGGGTTTTTTAATCCGATATAACCTTGATTTATCATCTATTTCTAGAAAATCTAGGTTTGATCCAATATGCTTATTTATTTTAATTAGGGTTTGGGTATACAAAGTGATTTACATCTTTTATCTCACCCTCTCGCCCCTAGGATATTTTAAAATTATACCTCCTTTTAGATCTTTCTCCTTGAGTGATTTGCATGCACTTATTTCAAAGTTTGAGATGTTCCCATCTTTTATATCATATGACACATCCATCCTTGATATACTATGTCCTTCTATACTTTGGATGCAAATGTGTTTTATGTAGAAGTGTTGTTTTATTGGTTAGATACTATCTCATCCCTCTTTCATTGAATTGATTAGTGCTTACCATCTTTTATTATAGGTACTTATATCATTCACCGGATACTCTCCATCATGATCATATGCCTTGTAAAAATAATGAGCATCCAAGCAAGGATCTATCATGTGATACACCTACTATGATCGTAGATTACATCATACTTCCTTCACCCATACATGACATTAGTATACCTCTTGGTGGTACATATTTTATATGACATGTTAGCATTATGTCCATGGATTGATATGTTTTAAGTGAACTAACCTCTTTCATACACAATAATGAGTATAGTGATTATCATTTTTCTACATGTCATGTTGAATCTCTAGATACTGGGTAGTCCAACCCCACATGATAATATCTTGTGTCCTCATGATAATTTATTAGCATCTCATGTGTCCTTAATTGATACTTCATTGTCTCATCCTACATTGCATAAAGACACTATAAATGTTAGTGAAGAACTTTTGCATGATGATTATGATGGGTCTACTAATGTTTCCAAGTACATGTGAAATCATTCTTACTTGCTAATTATGAACGCTTACATAATGACATTGTTGGGTGAATATTTCGTTATCAACTAACTAATGACAAAATGGTTATATCAACCATGGTATGATGAGATAAATCTCTCCTCTCTGAAAGGGGAGGCTCCCTTCTTATTGCTAACTATAATCAACCAGTAATTAACTAAGTTTATTTACACTAAAACTATCCATGGGGTGTTTCCATATCATCTAATTCTCTTATTTTAGAATAGATGTTCTCTTACAAACTTACAATAACAATCTCGTGATGCTTACAATATGTAATGAACCACAAACTACTAATTGGAGCAATAATAATTGATATGGACAATTAAATTAAACAAAAGAATAACTAAAATGATGTTGAACACCCCAAATACTGAGAGGGGGGTGAATCAGTATTCTTTTAAATCATTCAACCATTAAATATCCAATCCATTTAACAGATTCAATTGCAGTAAATGAAATAAAACATAAAGCATGTAACAACAACATATAACACATGAACACCAAGATTTTTACGTGGAAAACCTAAAATGGGAAAAACCAAGGTGAGGATTAGCTCACAATATAATATAATCGATTATAGTATATTTATAGAAGTTCTTACTGTAGGTGGACTCACTATCTAAGTGGACTCACTGCCACTAAGAAAAAGATAGAAGAAAGATTGTGGCTCACAGCCTAGATTGAACTGTTACAATTGCATCTAACATATGCATGAGATACAGCTCCAATGAAGCTTAATAAACTATCTTTGCACACTTTATCTGATTCTGATCTTACAACCTGCTTTCCTCAGCAATCACATTACTCTGATCTTTTACTTAGCATTCACAATGTAAGTTCACACTCTACTAACAGTATTCGCATGCATCCATATATGTTCATACCTAAAACACCGAAAAGGATCTAGCATATATGTTTGCTTCAAGCATAACATCAATTAGGTCGGCCTAATTGAGTGTAACATACAAAATATACAATATATGACTTGTCGGCTCAAAACCTTCCACACACGCTTTGCACCAAGATCCAATCCTTAACATAATTTGAAATAAGTCGGTATGGACATAAAATAGCTCCCACATAACTCCTCAATGCTTATTTAACTTCCACATATCTTCACATCTATTAGGTCAACACCGCTGAAGACCTAATACAAAAATCCTTCAACTACATACCCATATTCGGACACATGTACCTCGAAACATCATGCCAACTGGAAATCACACTCTATTGACATCTGTCAACATCTCCTTAAAACTGCAAAGCTAAAAACTAATCCACGGAGAAATGCGGACTCTCTTACTCACATGCACAATATAGGAAATGATTGTATTCTATCAGGCCGAATTTCTGTCATTCATAACTTCCAAACCATAGGACAAAATCAAATAAAATTTTGGAATTAGATGCTTCTATCAACCAACAACAATATACTAGAACCGCAAAGTAAAGTATTCATTTGCAGACCAGTGTGGACCCAAAAACTAAATGCTCTGTAACATAGAATTACCAGAATTGACACTTAGTCAATTTTCATCACAAGCCTTTTTACTAGATCAAACCTTCTTGCAAGATTGTATTTCATATACATCCTAAAGCATGTTAGAAGCAACCAAAATGATATGCATAGAAGTCTTTATACCAAGATACAATGTTGACATCAATGGTAACATTGCAACACATAGTAGCATATCTTGTGCTTTACCCTACATGCTCATGTTGCTAACAACAAAATCAATGACAATCTTCCAACAATCTCCCCCTTTGTCATTGATAGCAACATGCCAAAATATTCCCCCCCTTTGACATCAAGGGCAAAGGGTGCTTTCAACCACTATTCTTGACATGTATTGGATCTCCCCCTGAGAAATATATTCATATGTACAAGCTAAAAGATTGAATTAACTCCTCCTAAGTCATGTATCGAAGAAAGAACCAAAAATTTGTACCAGAATCTACTCTATATACTCTGCATATGTACAAAGAATCTAAAATTGCAAACTAAAAATGCATAAGAAGTGAGAAATGATGTCAACTAGATGAAGTAGACACTTGTAATTTTTGCACCATGGTCTGCCATTCCTATTTGCCTTCATCCCATGACTTCTTGGCTTCCCCAAGCAATCTGCATTGAGCTTCAAATTCCATTAGAAACTCTCCTTCTGGAGTGCTAGGTGCAGGATTCATCTGTGAAGCTTTGGTAGCACTCAAAAGGGCTCTACAAATAATCATGAATTTGGGATTCACTAAGTCCCTTATTTCTCCTAACTGCAAAATAATATACTCTTTCAATTTTTTGATGCGTTCATTTGCTTCCTTGATATTATCTTTTAGATCTCTATTTTCATCTTCAGTTCTTTCAAGATCTTCAAGAGAAGCATTGAGTTCTCCAACTTTGTCAAGTATACAATCTTCTTCAGTGAATTTAACAGCAAGAATTTCTTTCAGAGGAATAGGTAGTCTTCTAGCAGCCACGTGTCCAATTTCTAAGATCTTCCTCGAGCGGTTAAGCTTCTTCCAAGGGACCAGGCTCTGATGCCAATTGTTGAACAACCCGAATACTGAGAGGGGGGGTGAATCAATATTATTTTTAACCATTCAACCATTAAATATCCAATCCATTTAGTAGATTCAATTGTAGTAAATGAAATAAAACATAAAGCATGCAATAACAACACATAACACATGAACACTAGGATTTTTATGTAGAAAACCCAAATGGGAAAAACCATAGTGAGGATTAGCTCACAATATAATATAACCGATTATAGTATATTTATAGAAGTTCCCACTGCAGGTGGACTCACTACCCACTGAGAAAAATATAGAAGAAAGATTGCAACTCACAGCCTAGATTGAACTATTACAATTGCATCTAACATATGCATGAGATACAACTCCAATGAAGCTCAATAAACTATCTTTGCACACTTTATCTGATTCTAATCTTACAACCTACGTTCCTCAGCAATCGCATTACTCTGATCTTTTGCTTAACATTCACAATGTAAGTTTGCACTCTACTAACAGTATTCGTATACATCCATATATGTTCATATCTAAAACACAGAAAAGCATTTGGCATGTATATCTGCTTCAAGCATAACATCAATTAGGTCAACCTAATTGAGTATAACATACAAAATATACAATATATGACTTGTCAGCTCAAAACCTTCCACACACACTTTGCACCAAGATCCAATCCTTAACATAATTTGAAATAGGTCAGCATGGACCTAAAATAGCTCCCACATAACTCCTTAATGCTTATTTAACTTCCACATATCTTCACATCTACTAGGTCAGCACCGCTGAAGACCTAATACAAAAATCCTTCAACTGCATACCCATATTCAAACACATGTACCTCGAAACATCATACCAATTGGAAATCACACTCTATTGACATCTGTCAACATCTCCTTAAAACTGCAAGGCCAAAAACCAATCCACGGAGAAATGTTGACTCTCTTACTCACATGCACAATACAAGAAATGGTTGTATTTTATCAGGTTGAACTTCTGTCATTCATAATTTCCAAACCATAGGACAAAATTAGATAAAATTCTGGAATTAGATGCTTCTATCAACCAACAACAATATACTAGAACTGCAGAGTAAAGTATTCATTTGTGGACCAGTGTGGACCCAAAACTGAATGCTCTATAACACAGAATTACCGGAATTGACACTTAGTCAATTTTCATCACAAGCCTCTTTACTAGATCAAACCTTCTTGCAAGATTGTATTTCATAGACATCCTGAAGCATGTTAGAAGAAACCAAAATGATCTGCACAGAAGTCTTTATACCAAGATACAATGATGACATCAATGACAACACTGCAACACACAGTAGCATATCTTGTGCTTTACCCTACATGCTCATGTTGCTAACAACAACATCAATGACAATCTTCCAACAAATGATACCAGCATGTGTTAATACCAAGAAACCCACAAAAGCATAAAGTCTTTTGTTGCTTCTTATGCCAAATGGAAAAGGGAAACATATGGAATATGATTCAGCCCAAAGTCTTCACCGTATGCCACAATTAGATCAAACAATCACAGATGATAACTTGTAGCCCAAATTCTTCAAGTCACCTTCAATCACAAACATAAGTCACAAATCCAAAGATGATATCGCAGCTCAAAGACTACAAAATTAGATTCAAAGAACCTTCTAAAATATTTAATTCCACCCACGATTCAATCATATACACAAGAGAATGCAATAGAAAAAGACTTAAGAACAATTCCAATGCACCACAAGCTTGATTCAAGATAAAGATTGAATGCCAACTTGCTTCACTTATATTGATTGAATTAGATTTACACTTTTGAATACAAAGTTTCAATATGCTCCTCAATTTGGCAGTGTTTCACTTCAATAGCTAAAAGATAACATTTACAAAAGAGCCCCCTCTTATTTATAGAGGGAAGCTTTGAGCAAAAATAGGAAATCTACAACTACTTTGACTTATTCAAGACATAGTCCAATTTGATTTGGGACTCTGTACTTCTCCTTCATATAATTGCATATTATAAAAAGATATGTAGGATGTCATTTACATATTACAAACTACTTAATGAAAGCATAGAAAAATTAACTAAGTGTCCTACGGCATAGGAATTTCTTCCTATTTGCCCTTCTCTAAGAAATCTTCGTATCTCCTCAAAGTGGCCTGGACTTCATTATTGTCAGGTCCCGGTGTATGTTTGGAGATGGTGAGCACTCTGGTGATGGAGTCTATTATGGTGATAGGCCCTCTCTTATGCTTATTCAGGATCCTCTGCAATTTGTCCAAAATCACTTGAAAATCCACCAACTTGTCAATAGAAGCCAATGAGAAAGCTTTAGATTCTATCTTTGTATGTATTAGTGTGGTGAATTCTTGGAAAATTGTATCAAGTATCAGTAGGGAGGGTTTATTGATCATCATCTAACATCTGGCAAGGAAGTTCGGAAAGCTTTTCTGAAATATCCAGACCTTTGTCTATGTCATTGTCCAGGTCTTCTTTTAGATATATGATTAAGCTCTGGATGATGTCTTTCTTGTTTATCATCGCCTCCTTGAATTCAACATACCTTTTCCTATTGGGGATTACACCATGTTCAACTAGCACTTCCATCTTGAAATCTCATTTCTTGTTCCATGTTTCAAGATCTTGTTCTATCAGCTACATGTCCTGAGAAAGTATCTCAAGTGTCTGGTCAACTTCTTTCTTTACCTCACTCAAATTGTTATAAAGTTCAATGGAGGACTTTATCAACTGTGTACCTTGGGCCAATATTCTCTCAATCCAGGCACTGACTACCCGACCTTGAGCCCCAATCTTTTTAGCCTTTTGAATGGCTTCTTCACCCACACCTATCTCAACAGATTCAACCTGCTCTGAAGATTGGGCTATTTTTAGTAGAACTAAAGTTAGTTGTTCTACCCGTGCTTTTAGTCGATCTTTGATCACCTTGTCCCTATCATATCTTTCAAGCAACACAACTAATGTTACTTGCAAATCCTCCTTGGTGCTTTCATGTGTTTGTTTTCCAAGCTCTATCCTTGAAACGATATAGTTTGAATCTTAAACTTCACTGATGTTTTTGTCCTTCGAAGGCATAGCTACCTCAGCATATTTGTTCCTTGATCAACAAGCACCCTTGACAAGGTTTTGGCCTTCTTAGTTGATTTGGCCTTTGCTGGGACTAACTGGCCAAAGTCAAAGTCATTCAAGATACGACTTGTTTCTTCCTCTTTGGTTTCTATGATAGTAGCCAAGGAGGAAGGATAGAGGAATCATCTCCTGTTTGTGTTGCCAATGATTCTGACAATGGGTTGATGGCCATAGTGGATTTTGAAACAGATGGTATATCAGGAGAAATGAAGGTGGTGGAAACAATTGGTGGAGTCTGAGTTAACACTGCAGCAGGAATTTCAACACTTGACACTTTGGATGTGGATGCAGATATGAATTTTCAAAGTCCAATTGTGTAGTCATGAATGTGTCAATCATAGGTGAGGATACATCTGATAAACTAGGCAAAGAGGAAAGTGAGCCAAACACATTCTCTATATTACCATGAGGGCTTTCAAACAATGACTTATTGGTGGGTGAAGAAGGGGATGAATGAACAGAATGAACTAATATAGTGGGTATTGCAGAATTAGTAGAAACAATAGGTAGAGATTGTTCACTTGAAGAAATAGGAGTAGGGGTTTGCACTACAGAGATTATAGGAGGTGAAGAAGGAGGTCCTACCTAAGTTGACTCCAATTCAGAAGAGGCAGGAGGTTCTTCTGATTCCTCGGCTGCAATTTCTTCTTCTTCCACATCTACCTAGGTAGATGTTCCCTCTTTTTCTTTTTTTTGCCTTTATCCCCTTTGGTTTTGGGCTTCTTGCTAGTACTAGGAGTATCTTCTTTATTCTTTGTTCTCAATTCTTCCCTTTTACTAGAAGGTCCTTCAGTATGCTCTTCTGTTGACCCTATTTTGAAAATTTTTAACTTTATTCCTTTCTTCTCCAACCAAACATTGGTGTTTGCAAGAACAAGAACCAATTGGAATCTCTCCCTTATTAAAGACATCTCCTTTTGTGACCATTGAATTGGTGGAAGAGAAGTGTCATCAATTTTATTTCCCACATGTGCAGAACCCACTATATCACCTTCTTCTTGCAAGTCCTCAGGAATATCAGCAAGATCAAACTTTCTGATCTATTCTAAGGTAAGTTGACTACATTCTAGCTTTCTTACCTCTTCATCAATTTTGCACTCAACCCATATATCTTCAATTTTATGCACATGAGTATAGTTCCCCTTGAGCTTGTCCTTCATGCCCCGGTAATCAAAATCATTTATTTTCTTATACCTCTTCATGGTTACCCACTGCATTTCAATTTCTATTCCTTTGGCTCTTAGAGTTTTGGATATTAAATGCTGGCCAATGGTAACCAAGAACTTGAAACTAACTCTATGAGCTTCTACTTGTTTTCTATGTACAGTCATTATCTCTCTACATAAGTCCATCAATATCAGCTTGTCTCCTAGATATCTTGGCAACATGTAGGGCTTCCCATTGAAACAACCAACTCTGATAAATGTAAAAGTAGGAAATTGTATAAATATACAACCAAACCTTTTCACCTTCTCCCAAGATGCATGAGAAAATCTTTTCTTTTCAAGCTCTTTCTCAAACATACAAATGAAACTATAAAAGAAGGCATCATTGACCCTTCTGAAGTGTTTGATGCTCTCTTTCAATGTCAATTGAGGGTAGTACTCATACACTGGAATATGCCTTCTATCACCTTTTGAAATTAAGCCAAGAAAGTGCTTCATAGAAGCAACAACATATACTAAATATGAAGTCATATAGAACTTCAAAGAAGTTGACACTTTTGAGAGTTGTTGACAAATTGAGTCACTAATTTGCTTACCCAAAAATATCTTCAAATTACCTTTCTTTATGACATATATGTACTGGTACATCCATTCTTAAAAAGTATTGGATGTAGGGAGTCCCTTGACTCTGCTCAAGAGAGTAATCAAATCACCTACCTCTTCGATGAACTCACTCCGGAAGATGTTCTTTGGCCACCTTGCAATTGTAGACCTGGGAGTCTTGAGCCACCAAGTGTTAATGATTTTCTTACACTTTTATGTATTCTTGTCATAGTGATTTTATGCTTATTCCATGGTGATATTAGCATAATCATCAATGTTTGGGCATGTGAAAATCTTATCAAAGAATTCTTCATCCAACTTTATCACCACTTTACCATCTGCATCTGTTATGCTCTGATGCAGGAGCATCAAGTAGTGTAAGGGCAATCTTGCATCACCCAAAAAGATGTTGATTCAAAATCATTGAAGTTGTTTTCATTTCTTTCTATAATTAGTATTTTTGGTTCCATAATCACTTGAGTAATGATGTAGGACTTTCAGTTTTCCCAAACTACTAAAAATAGAAAATTGCTATTTTTGGAAAGTTTAATTGCCATTTCTGGAAAGTTTGCATTTGGGCACGGATTGAAGCAAAAAATTACAGGAAGCTTCGTAAATGAAATATAAGACCTTTGGCAAAGGAATTAGGCAAAGATTATTTGTGAGCTGAAAGATATTAAAGTTTCTATTTTTTGAAAAGCCCCTAAAAATTTTTGAAATCAGATATGAGGCACTAAAATGTCCCATAACATCATGAAAAGTTGATATAAATCCATTTACAAATTTCCAACGCGATAGTTCACTTCGTGATCTTTCTGACGCTTAAAATGGTTTGTCAATTGGACACCCAGATCAAAAGTTATGCTTCCTAGAAGTTGACCTACTTTTGGAGGGAGTTGCAAGTTTCAAAATTTTGGCTGGAGACTGCCAAAATAACTATTTATGACTATTTTTGGGAACCAGGAGCAAAAGTAGAGATAAGGGGGAAAGTATAGAGTCAAGAATAAGCGGGAAAATAGAAACCCTAGCAAATTTGGGGTTACAGAAGGTAGATGATTCCACAACTTGGAGATAGGGAAGCTATAGTGTATTACAGCCTGTAGAGGATTGATTCCTTTGATTGTATTTGAGCTTATGTAATGTAATGAGTTGTCCAAATCAATAAAAGAACATTCTATTTTATGTGTGCAATTTTGGTTGTGTGTTTTATGATTTACCCCCTTCATCATGCTCTTACTCTCTTTATTGAAATTAATAGCTATTGCCAACACAAGCTTTGGATTCTAAGCTAACACTAAGAAGGCAGAAACCAAATGGATGCTATTGTTGAGAATAGTTTACATGTTTGAGGTGACAAATTGTTTGTTCACTCTCTCCAAAAACTCTGACATGTCCATGTGTCTGATCTTTGTGTCTCTGATATTGTCCACATTGGACTCCATAGAAAACATCAGGAACATGCCTTGATATTTGTACTTCATATTTTTCTTCTTGGGAGAACGATCAGTCCTTTGGCAAGAGACTGCAAAATGAGTTTCAAAACCTTCCAAAGTTAGAAAAATTTCAAGTGTCAAGATCCATGCAATTGTGGAGAGAATCTACACTTTTACATTTCAAAACTGTGTTTGGTGTAGTTCGGAGAAAATTCTCTGAACTATACAGGAATTTCTATTTTTTGGTGTAAAGTCAAAAAAAATTTCCGCGTAGTTCAAAGAAAATTCTCTGAACTACACATAGGATGGTCAAAATAAAATAGATGCAAGTCAGAGAATTTCCTCCGATTTGCATCTTTCAAGGGTAGGTCGATTTGATGCAAGTCAAAGAAAATTCTCCAACTTGCATGTCTTAGTGCAAAAAAGGATATGCAGTTTAGATAAAATTCTTCAAAGTGCATGGGGTAAATCACTTGGTGCACTTCGGAGAATTTTGTCTAAAGTGTATAGGATATAACATGCATTTGTTTATAACGACCAAGTCTCAATAGTATAGGGTAGGGCGTTGTGTAGGAAATTTTCCCTGAACAACACCTTATGACTTAGGGTGTTGTTTGGGGAAAATTCCACGCACAACACCTTATTGTTAAAAGTGTAGGCTTAGGTAAAAGGGTGTCACTCGAAGGTTTTTCTCCAAATGACACTGGTCTTGAAGACCAATGGTGTCATTCAGAGAAAAATCTCTAAGAGACACCACTGTGTTTTAAGGTAGATAGTCAAGGGTTGCATTCAATATGGGTGTCGTTCAGGGAAATTTCCCCAAACAACACCTATTTACAAATGGTGTTGTTCAGGGAAATTTCCCCAAACAACACTATTAAAACAAGTATTGTAACGGTTCCAAAGTCACAAACAAAAAATAAAACAAAATAGTGAAGTTTAAATGCTATCAATGACGACGAAAACCTACTCAAAGCTTAGGGTTTCAAATGCAAACAAAACAATGTTTAAACTACAAACAAATTTTGAAAAGAAAGATGGAAATGACACTACATACCCGTGAATGATTCGGAACAATAACCACAAATAGATCTCGAGCCCAATTGATCACGTGGCGGCGGGTAAAAGGATAGTAGGAGGTTTTGAAAATGACGAGGGCAAAGGAGCGGTAAAAACAACTATTTAAAACAAAATTGATGTCGAATTAACACATATAAACCTCAGTATTAAATGGTCATTAATGACTAATCATGTAGAGAAAGGAGTGTAGTTGCGGAGAATTTTTCCACAACTACATGTGTAGTTGTGGAGAAATTCTCCATGATTACATATATTTGAAACTTAATAACTATGCAGTGTCACTAAAAAACAATGACCTTACACAGGAAGAAGAAGAAATGACTAAGTATAAAAACTTGTCGTGCAATTTTCCAAAAGGCGAAAAGTAACCCGACTCAAAATGACTTTTTGAGGGGTTAGACTACGCATGAGGCCATTCAAATTTTGCCTCAATTTGTATGCTTAGAGGACGTGGGCTACGAAATAGACAAGTTTCGTAGGGGTTATCCCATGAATTGAGCAAGCAAAATTTGAGGATAACAGACATATTCTTGATTAGTGAGTTTCAATTATACTTGAGTGGTAGATATTTGCAATGGTTCAATTAATATTGTTTGTTCTACAATTCCTTTATGAACTTAGCCTATCCTTTCATCACATGTTTTTATCGCCTTAGTTCATATGAGGATAACATGAATTTAGAAGTGTTCTCTCATGATCTATCTTTAATCCTAGTTCATCATCTATAACATGGTGTAGTATAGATACAAGTGTCTTCTTAAAGGAAACTATTGATATTCAAATTTTGCTTATGACAAAATATATACCAACACTGGAGATTTCACAAGCATGAGACTAATTGTGAAATTTCCTTCAGGGTTCTAAAGTCAGCTCTTCATAAGATCTTTAGTGAATTCTTTTAAATAGAAGAGGAGAAAAGAGAAGAACTACTAAAATAAAACTACCCTAAGGCGATGCGCCAAATTTGAAGTTCTTACTAACTTTAGTGATTCACATGGTATTCAATATATACTAATTATGATGATTCATCACTGTAACAAGGGGTGTCTAAATGCACGATCATTATTCAATAAGAGATCATCATTCATTAAGCATATGAATAGAAGTAGAAATAGAAGACAAAATAATACTGAGAAAGGTATTTCAAAGACAAGTTAGGCACATAATGTCAATTTTCCCTTTATTGGTGAATTGTGAACAAATTATAAAAGAGGCCAATAACACAAATTCATATCATTCAAACAATCCTAGGAAACACACATAAAGGCTTTCGTCTATTAAAAAATTATTTCCCCCTTTTTCATATCTGCAATGAATCCTCTTTTATTCTTTCAAATTGTTGTTCATTTTTATTTACATATTTTCATATGTTTATCTCCACTTTATTTATATATGCACATATTTTGGTACCTTCACCTTTATTATTTATTTATCTGTGTACTTATTCCCAAATGTTTTATTTTCACCTTGACTCTAACAATTTTTGTCCTATGTCAATTATGCAGATGGGGGATCGATCTCACACCCGACCCATAAAATTTTAAAAATCAAATGATATTTTGGCCTACTCTTGCCTATTCTTTTCTTGGCTTTAGTCAACTTGGTACACGTTTTACATTATTATTGCTATGTACTTGTATTTAAAGGCATTATATTGTTTTTCATTTTTATTTACATATTTTCATAGGTTTATCTCCACTTTATTTATATATGCACATATTTTGGTACCTTCACCTTGATTATTTATTTATCCATTTACTTATTCCCAAATATTTTATTTTTGCCTTGACTCTAGCACTTTTTGTCCTAGGTCAATTATGCAGATGGGGGATCTATCTCACACCCATGGATTTGACCCATAAAATGTTAAAAATCAAATTCATATTTTGGCTAACTCTTGCCTATTCTTTTCTTGGCTTGAATCAACTTGGTAAACGGTTTAGATTTTTATTGCTATGTACTTGTATTTAAAGGCATTCTATTGCACTCATTTATCATTCTCTCACATTCAAGCTTCATGCGATCAATCATTTGCATTTAAGGAAGATCATTTCAGGAACATTTTAATTGGTGCATTAAAATGAATTAGAATCTGCATAATCATTCTAAAGCATCTACATGTCTAAATATTTTTGTCCTTGATCATTTACATGATAGTGAAGCTAGTCCTATCAAGGGGGTTTAGCCAGGAGAACACAACCCTTACGATTTGGCAATCTCCCTTAGGTGTTTATAAAAACCACCAGTTCTTAGTTCACCCAAAGAGGTGAGGTGAATCAAGTGAATTAGAAATTAGGAGCACACATTCAACCACATCAATTTCGTAGGCCACAAGAAAGATTTGTACCCAAGGAAACAACCTAGATCTATGACTTTGATTCACCACAAAGTTGATAGATCATTCTAATCTTGAGGCAAGTTAAAATAGAGATCTATCATTAGTAGTCTCAAGATAGGTGGAACTCAAAACAACATCACAATTATTCTTTCTCCTTCATTTTAGAGCTAAGTACCTTTATAATTTCACTTTTAATTTCCTATCTTAGCATTTAATATTTCAATATTCTAATATCTAGCCCTCAACCCTGTTATCTAGATTATTTTATGTACATATTGATTGGATTAATTAATTAATCCATAACACTTTTAGGGAAAGTTTATTTTCCTTCACATTTTTTGTGAACACGTCTATAATTACACTCCTTAAGGTTTAACACCTTAAGGCTAAATCTTGACAAATATTATAACCTCAATTTATCATCTATTTCTAGATTTTCTAGGTTTGATTCACATATGCTTATTTACTTTAATTGGGTTCAGGTATACATAGTGATTTATGTCTTCTCTCACCCTCACACCCCTATAATATTTTATAATCATATCTCCTTTTAGATCTTTCTCCTTGGGTGATTTGGATGCACTTATTTCAGATTTTTACGTGTTCCTATCTTTTATATCATATGGCATGTCCCTCCTTGATATACTCATTTCCTTTTTTACTTTGGATACAAATGTGTTTTCTATAGAGATGTTTTATTGGGTACTATCTCATCCCTCTTTAATAGAATCAGTTAGTGTTTACCATCTTCTATTAGAGATACGTATATCATTCACCCATACACTCCATGATGATCCTATGCCTTTGTAAAAATAATGAGCATCCATCAAGAAGGGATCTATCATGTGCTACCTCTACTATGATGATCATGGATGATATCACACCTCCTTTACCTATACATGGCATTGATATACCTCTTGATGGTACATCTTTTACATGTCATGTTTTCCCTATGTCCATGGATTCTTCTACTTTAAATAAACTAACCTCTTTCATACATGATAATGAGTTTAGTGATGATCATTTTTCTACATCTCATGTTGAATCTCTAGATACTTGGTAGTCTAACCCCACATGTTATCTTATTTCTTCATGATAATTCATTGGTGTCTCATGTGTCCTTCATTGATATTTCATTATCTCATCCTACATTGCATGAAGACATTATAAGCCTTAGTGAATAAGTTTCACATGATGATTATAATGGGTCTACTAATTCTCCCCTTACATGTGAAATCATTCTTACTTGCTAATTATGAACACTTAGATGATGTCATTTTCTTGATTAACGAGTTTCGATTATACTTGAATGTAGAGCTTTGCAATGGTTCAATTCATATTGTTTGTTCTACAATTCCTTTATGAACTTAGCCTATCATTTCATTACATATTTTTCTAGCCCTAGTTCATATAAGGATAACATGAGTTTAGAAATAGCCTCTCATGATTTATCTTTCTCATAATTCATCATCTATTTAACATCGCACAATCTAGATTCGGGCGCCTTCTTAAAGACAATCTAACCTAGTAGCCTAACAAACTTTGAATAATACTCACACATGCCAAATGGAACAACAATCAAATTTACTTACATTAAAATTTAAATAAGCCTTTAAT
Organism: Cunninghamia lanceolata; assembly: GCA_027924645.1. NCBI lineage: Eukaryota > Viridiplantae > Streptophyta > Pinopsida > Cupressales > Cupressaceae > Cunninghamia > Cunninghamia lanceolata. The sequence goes on along the minus strand of BSBN01001265.1, from coordinate 640,008 downwards.
GGCTTATAATCATTTTGAGAATGAAATTGCCATGAATCTATTATGTTATTCTATATGGATGAACTATTTAGTTAATCTTTCTTCTTCTAGTTAATCTCGTGTTCCCCTATTTTCCCCAATGTCTCCTTATTCTTAGATGTTTGACCTATATGTTCTCATGATCTACCTATTGTTTCACTTTCCCATGCATGAGCATTCTTCGTCATTCATGATCTAGGGCATGTTTTGTTCCAAGAATAAATTACACATTCTCTTGTGTCCATGTTTCCAGTTTGTATAGGCTTTTGGATTGATTCATCTACCCTAAACACCACATGATGATTTGGAAAATGGAAATAATCATGGCACATGATTTGGCCACCAAAGATAAGAGTTCTAAATTCTTGTTGGACTATTTTTATTGAAGAAATGTTGTTGTTCATAGCTCCCATCTACTTATCTCAATCCTAATTGAAAATTGTGATGAAGCTTTAAAACTACCAAGTGTTTGAAAAAATGTCTATGAGAGAATAATACTAACCAATAAAACTATGTCATCCATTTGACAATTGGAGGTTTGAAATAATTTGACCTGGACAAATATGATGCCAAGTGTCCTTTGAGATACATGTAACCAAATATCAACTCTACAAACCATCATTCACAATTGTTGTTGAAGTCATTATAGTTTTTGTCAAAGTTATACTGTTGTTAAAGTGAGTTCATGATGCTAATAAAGTTACACATAAGCTTCCTATCAAAGTGATATGTTACTAAATATGTTGGAAGTTGTTTCCAAGGTGAAACTAGATGCTACTGAAGATGTTCTAGGTTACTATTGAAGTGACTTGAAAGTTACTACTAAAGTGAATTCATGATGATTCCAAAGATGTAATTGTACTCTTTGATGTTGCCAAAGTGAAATTAGTCCCTATACCAAATTCAACTAGAACATTCTTTTGACTCTCTAATTTGTCCAAATATGCCATTTCACCTTAAAACACACACTAAAACTAAAGTTATTCTTAACTGGCCTTTATTATGTTTTTGGGTGATACATAATTGCTTGTAAACTCAGATACTCCTACATTAGACACACCAAGTGAAATGTACCATAAGCTTGAGGCTCATTACCTTTTTATAAAATTTGAAAGTGAGATTCCATGTTTAACAACTTAAAATGTACCCATTCACATTGCTTCTTCAATTATTTTCTTCTTCAATTTACCATGTACTCACTATACTCTTTTCCTCTAGTCTTCTTGATTACTCATGAGGCTATCAACATTTATACCTCATCCCCTTCTTTATTAGGCGATTTTTGTACACATTTTTTCATTGAATCTAAAACTATACCTTCCTTTCCACTTGTTTTCCCTCATAGTAAGGGTATAAATCTACCACATTAAAATTGGGAAGATATCCACTCCTTCTGAGAGCTCTATCTCACAAACATTCACTAGAAATTTCTCAAGACCTTACAAGATCCAATTTTCTTCAATTTCAGCTTATTGTAGGTTCCTTAGGGAAACCTTATCTTCCTCAAATGAGATAAAACCAAATCTCAAACTTGAAATTATTTCTCTCTTCTTGAGATAAATATCTCAAACTTATATCTCATTAAACTCTTCTCCCAGTTTCTTTCACCTCCTTATGTAGCTCGTGCATGTATTTAGTAAATCCTTTCCTACAACACTTTGTCTTCCCTAATCTATAGTATTTATCAATTCATTTACCCCTCCAAGGTTGTAACAATACACTTTGAAAAGGGATTTTTTTGTACTCCTATTTAATAAGTTGTTTTAAGTAAACTCAACTTGTGCCAATGTAGTGTCCCATTGATTTGGCTTCTTTCTAGCCAACCATCTCAATAAATAAATGAGGATTTTATTGGCAACCTCTATTTTCCCATCTATTTTTAGATGATAAGCTAAGCTAAAATTTTACTTACTATCCAAGGTACGTAAATGGCCCTTAAACTTTTTATCCTTGTCTCAAACAATGCTCTTTAGCAATCCATGCAATATTACTACTTCTCTAAAGAGTAATGTAGCAACATGTGTGAAATCATTTGACTCTTTGCAAGGTCTAAAGTGTTCCATCTAACAAACTTGTATTCTAACTCTTCCCTTTGGCATGCTAACAAACTATATAACTCTACATTGTTCTTCACACATGCACTCATACTTAGCTAATAATAACTCACATAATTGTGCCAATCATTTCTCTACCCCAAAAATCTTAGTAAGACCTCCACTATTCTTCTCTCTTACTAAATTCTCACTTTTTGAACATTTAAGTATGCATAATGTTTCCTTTTGAACAACAAACCCTCTTGAATAAAGTACTCCAATTGTGGAGTTATGTCCATGTCAGTTGGGATCTTTCCAACTACCCATGCTTCATTAAAATCTAAGTCATCCTCATACAACTCTCTCATAGCATCAAACTTAGCAACCTCCACTCTCATCTCATGAAATAAATGACACCTTCTACTTAATGCATTGGATACTCCATTCCATCTACCACTTCTATGCTTTAAAACAAATAAATAACTTTGAAGAAACTCAACCCATTTCATATGCTTCTAGATCAACTTACCTTAGTTGTTTATAAATGGCGCTTGATGAACTAAGAATAGAACAAATTATTTATGTAGTAAATAGTGCCTCCACTTCTTAAGTGCTTGAACAATTACATAAAATTCTTGGTCATAGATTGAATACTTCCTCTTGTTTCATTCAACTTCTCACTAAAATATGCTATGGACTTGCCTTCTTAACTCAAAACTCCACCTATCATTTTCCCACTTGCATCACAATCCACTTGAAACACTTTTTTAAAATATGATTTTTCTAGAACCATATGTTCTATTACTTTCTCCTTCAAAAGTTGAAATCTCTTCTCTACTAAAACTATCTATTCAAACTCATTCATACCACCCTTCATTGTTTCCATGATAGGTACCCAAATACCACTAAAATTTCAAATACTTTTTTCTATAAAATTTTTCCAAACCATATAAACTTCATGCTTGAAATGTACTCCTTAGTGATGTACATTCCACAATAGCCTTTACCTTTTAAGGTGAGTGCGAAATTGTGATAGGCAAAATAGTGGCAATGGCAAAACCAATCTACTGGATGAAAAAGTACTAACATTTAGACTTATACTTAGATTTGGATGGAAAAAGTATTATTATTTCTAGCTCAAATATGGATTCCCTCCCAAAATACCTTGGGACTACCTTATATTTAGGCAAGTGGGAGTCTTCAAACTTGCAAAACCACCTGTTTAGTGTTATCCTAAAATTTTCCATGACTTCATCGTTGAAGTTGACAGACTTTTTTGTAACTAAATTTAATAAATAAATAATGGTTTCTAGAAGAAACTATCAAGATTTTTAAAATATATTATTTGCCTCATTATAATTTTAATAGGTTATTATTATTAATTTTATACATACACTATGTTTGATTTCCTAATAAATATACATATTGAAAAACATTCACAACTTTCAAACTATTTATCCCTTTTTAAATCCAAAAGATGCATAACATTTTAGACATTATTGGTTATAGGTATAAAGAAAATTGACCAAGTTAAAGGTTGTCTAGAAAATTAGTTTTTAAGATTTTTAAAAAGCCATAGTAAAAAAATAATAAATAATTATTTATTTAATAGACATCAAATTTTCATAGTCCATAATGATTGCAGTTCAGTATTTCAAGATTTAACTGTGTGCAATACTGAACTGCAATTATTTATTTATTAAAAAAATCAAAAAAATATGTGTCACATCCACTCATGTGTCCTTTACTTAAATCCAAATCTTGGAGGAAAAATATTTTCTTTTTCTCATACATAGGTTGGCTAGAATGACACCTACATTTAATATTTTTCTAAAAAATTTAGTAGTGCCTCCTTAAAATATCCAACTTTCAACAAACTAATTTTAAATTTTTCAAAAAAAAAGTATTAGCCCATAAACTACATTCAATTTCCTACAACTTTTATTACTACCTTATTTTCAGATTGTTTAGATAACTCATTCAATTTTTCACTTGAAGCTACTTAAGTTTCTTTTTAGCATTTTCCTTGCCACTTAGGGGTATTGTTTGGCCCATCATAATCTTGCACTCACCCTTTTAGGGTCCATCCACAAACCTTCTTGGGAACTATAAATCCCAAATACATTGACTCTAAAGAACTATACATTTTCAAGTTGACTAACAACTTCTCTTCAATCTTTACAAAATTAAAATCAAATGCATTAAATGTTACTCTTTACTTTTACTAAATATCAAGATATCATCTAAATATAACTTTCACAATACAACACTATCAATCTTCTCTTCAGTCTTTAGTCTACACACACCATAGACAACCATTATACAATATTCTCATAAAGGAGTTACTTTCTAGGGAAAGAAAAGCCAACATAACCTCTATTGTCAAATATGTGACCTAATGATGAATGATCCATATTTAAAATGAAATAATATATATAAAACATGCGGCTGAAACAAGATAACCATCATCTGTCAAGTACCGGGATCAAACATGCGGTTGAAACAAGATTACTACTTGATGAATACTTCTTCCCTTGTGGGAATTTACAAACAACATTAGGAGTAATTAATTACATAGGATTTACAAGGTTGATGGCATGTTAATCCTAACATTCTCCTGCTTGACATCAGACATTATAAATTCATCCATAGGAAATCATAAAACAAGTAAGCACTAGGAACAAGGCCCATGGCCTTCCTGCACCACGTAAACTTTTCTATGCTCACAGGTTTAGTAACTGAATCTGCAACATTTTCCTAAGTGTCAACCTTCTTCAACTCAATATGTCCATTAGTAATCATTTCATGGTATTGAACATCCACATGCTTAGTTTGTGCATGATACATGGGGTTCTTGGCCAAGCATATTGCACTCTGGCTATCACAACCAATCTAAATAATCCTGCAATCAAAACTAATACATGTACACAATCTTCGTAACCAAATTTCCTCCTTAGAGACATGAGTTGCAGCCATATACTCTGCTTTCATGGTGGATAAAGCAACGGTGGGCTGCCTTTTACTCATCCAACTCACAGCTCCTCCAAACAAAGTAAACACATAGCCACTAGTGGAACTTCAACTATCCAAGCCACCTGCCCAATCTGCATCAACAAAACTCTGTATGTCCAATGTCTTATCCACACTATTAGTACCAAAATAAACCAAACAATAATTAGAAGTATAAGGTGAATATCTTAAAACCCTCTTGGCATAATTCCAATATTGTCTACCACGGTTAGACATAAACTTGCTCAAAACTCCCATTGCTTAGGCAATATCTAGTCTAGTGCATCAAACTTTCTACAACACTAGCATATGACACATCAAACATATCCTCTAAATCATCTTCATTCTTAGGACACATATCTAATGAAATCTTAGTACCAATTGGTAAAGGCATTCTAACTAGATTGCAATCCTGCACGCTAAATTTGTGCAAAGTAGTGTTCACATACTTACTTTGTGATAACCAAAGCTTTATGTTACCTTGATCTCTTTTGATCTCCATTCCCAAAATATACCTAGCTACCCCTAGATCCTTCATGTCAAATGCACCTAAAAGTTGAGTGTTCAACTCACTGATCATACCCTTGGTATTACTAAAAAAATAACATATCATCCACATACAAGGCAATAATTAGAACATCATCATCAATACATCTTCACTTCTAACAAAATCCAATTTGAAAAAAAATGAATCAAACTTTTGGTCCCACATTCTGGGGGACTATTTTAAACCATAAATAGATCTTTTCAACTTGCATACCCAATGCTCATTCTCTTTTATCTCAAAAGTTGTAGGTTGTTGCATATAAATTTCTTCTTCTAGATCTCCATGCAAAAATGTAGCCTTAACATCCATTTTCTCAATCTCAAAATCATAAGTTGTAGAAATGGATAAAAGAAATCTAGTAGAAAATAATTTAGCAATAGGAGAGAAAATTTTACCAAAATTCATTCCCTCTTTCTAGGAGTAGCCCTTGGCTACTGATCTAGCCTTGTACTTCTGTAATGAATTGTCTACTCCAAACTTCTTCTTGAGACCCACTTACATCCTATGGACTTTCTTCCTTTGGGAAAATGTACAAGATCTCAGGTGTCACACGAATCTAAAGCCATCATCTCCTCCTTCATGGCTAGCTGCCAAGACTCACTAGCATCTGCATGAATAGCTTCCTTGTGGGTTCTAGGTTCATTGTCAGTACTCAATAAAGCAAATACACAATAGAAATCTAGTGGGATTTACCTATAAATTGGGTTTCATTATCTTGTGGATCTTCTCAAGGGTGGAGTGAGATATTCTTCGTCATGTTCTTCTATATGCTCAACTTCTTCTGTAACAACAAAGTCTTCCTCATGTTCTTCTATATGCTCAACTTCTTTTGTAACAACAGAGTCTTACATTTCCATGAACTTGTCGAACCAAGGCATTTACAACCATTATCTTCCTTTTTATTAGAAAAATCATCAATTGGTGAACCAAGCAAATTGTGAACCATCAACTTCTTCTCTTAGGTAAAATAGTCAATCAGCGAACTAGTTGTCGGGGAAACCATCTATTAGCAAACTTTGCCATCGGTGAACTTTTGAGTTTATGAACCAAAGATTTTACCAATACTTTAAACTTTAATCTTTCTTTTTCAAGCCTTCATTGCTAAATTCTTTTAGGAAAAATGTCTCAACCTTGCAACTTCGAAAGGTTACTATTCTTCCCTGTTTTGGTCTTTTTGAATACCCTTTATCTTGGAGAATGGTCTAGAACTTTCTAAGTTTCCAGAAGGGCTAAAAATGGCGAGACTTACTATTGTTAGTAAGTATACATTTGACCTTGGATTGACCCAAAATTTCTCCCAAAAGGTGTCAAACTTCTAAGTAAACATCTCAAGTGTGTTTCGACTCAAGATCATATCTGGACTGCAAGATATTAAAGGTTTTATTTTTTGAAACTACCAAAAAAAGTTTTGAACTCAATTTTGAGGCACTTAGAAGTCCTTAAATGTCCCAAAATTTGTCATAACTTATGAAGTGGGTTATAAAATGATATATCTCTTCATGAGCTTTCTGACGCATTAAATGGTTTGTCAATCAGACACCCAGATCAAAAGTTATGGCCTCCGGAAGTTGGACCTCTTATTTTTGGAAAATGTAAAAACATGTTGGACACTTAAAAGAGCTGTAAAGAGGAGAGTTACATGTGTTGGTGTGTGTCTTGGCACATCACAAGGAATCTTTGATTGGAGATAATTTGAGTGCCACTTTTGGGTGGTTTTGGCTCATGGTTTTGTAACTACAGTTGACGGTTTACTGTATTGTATCTCCTATATATCAGACTTGAGATGGAGGTTGTGTGTAAGAGTCTTATAGATGTTGAGTTACATCCTAAATCTCTAGTTTGATATACTCTTGTGAAATCTTTCTCTATAAGTATATTATAATCTTCTTGATTATTAAATAATATATTGGGTGGCTTCGGAGTGTGGGGTTTTTTACCTGAAAGGGTTTTCCCCACGTATATCTTGTGTTGTGAGTTTTGCATTGGAATGCTGTTATTATCTTTCTGTTAATGTGCATCTTAATTTGTAACTGAAAAAGTTAAAATTTGCATAAATCTTTCCTCAGTAGATCAGTGTAGGAAGCATTTTCTACATACCTTGTTCCTTTCAAATTCTTCTGTCAACAAACATGTTGTTGGAGAAACCTGTCATCGGTGAACTTAAGAGTTCGTGAACCTCATGAATCAACAACTGAAGGCTGAAATCATTCATTTCTTAGAAAGTTTCTTTGTCAACATTTCATCGGCAAAGTGGTTGTTAGTAAAACTAGTCATCAGTGAACTTGTGAGTTCGTTAACTGAGTGATTCGTCGACTAAAGGCAAAAAACATGCCTTAGAAAGTTTGGATAATCAATAATTATTCTTTTGTAACATCCATTTCCCTTCGATATATTCTTCATCTATGACATCAACTTCCCTTTAACATCAATGACAATATTTCCAACAATCTCCACCTTTGTCATTGATGGCAACCAAAAAGAAATAAACTCTAAATGTTCACTTTCTGTATCTCTACCTGAACTATTACACAACTTCTTAAACTTCTAAAATTTCTCCCCCTTTGACATCAATAAAAAAGGGATGTAACAAACCTCTTTTCTTCATGATGTGATTCTTTCTATTTTCTGTACCTAAAAAAAATCTTCATCAGCTGATCTATTTTTGAAATGTCTTTTCCACAAAGCTCTAAGATATTGCAATGACTAGCTCCCCCTGACTATAATGCTCCTCCTTTGCTATATCTCTTCCCTTTGCTATATCAAACTCAATTATGTATATTGTCTTCTATCTACCTGCTCCCCTTGAGAGGTAGCCACTGTCCAAATAGGGATGAAGAATATGCCTTAAGCTACTCCCCCTAGACAGATGCTTTATCATAATATTTTAGTGATTTGATGAGAGTGATATCACTCCCAAATTCTTCCTTAATACTCAAATGTCTCTTTGGGAAGGGGTTTTGTAAAAATATCTGCAATCTGATCCTTTGTGGTGACGTACTCCAACTTTACCTCCTCATTTGCAACCTTTTCTCTCAAGAAGTGATACTTAATGGATATATGCTTGGTTCTATAATGCATCACTAGATTCTTTGAAATGTTGATGGCACTTGTGTTATCACATAAAATAGGAATGGGATCATCATATATTACTTTGATATCCTTCAACATCTGCTTAATTCATCCACAAAACTTAAGTACAACAAGATACTGTAACTATGTATTTTTCTTCTGCTGTTGACAGAGAGATTGAATCTTGCTTCTTGCTTAACCATGAAACCAATCTATCCCCTAGAAAGAAAGCTCCACCACTTGTGCTTCTCCTATCATCAATGTTGCTAGCCCAATCTAGATATGTATATGTAGTCAGAGAGAAGTCATTTCTCTTTTCATACCACAATCCATAATCCAAAGTGCTCTTCAAGTATCTGAAAATCCTTTTAACATCCTTCGCATGTGTTTTTTTTGGATTAGCTTGAAACCTAGCCACCATACAAACTGCTTGCATAATATCTTGTCCTGATGTAGTCAAGTATAATAAGCTTCCTATCATGGACCTATAAAGAGTCTAATTAGCTTGAGATGACTCATCATCCTTGCTAAGATGACAACCTATTACCATAGTTGTACTTACTGGTTTGCAGTCATCCATATCAAAAAATTTCAACATCTTCTTGACATACTTAGTGTTAGTGTGAATAGGGATATTTCTTATCTAGTTTCCCTTTTTGTGAGAATAATTCATATTATTTAACTATTTATTAGTTAAATAATATTCTCACACATAATTCACATGTTAAGTTGACTTAGTGAGTCTACTAGATGTTTCTAGTTGTGTCTAGTTGTTGCTAGTTGTTGATAGTTGTCTTGTAGTTGTCTTATCCTACACATGTGTTATAGTTGTCACATGTCATAGGATTAAGACAATTCACATGACTACAACATCTTAACTCTTATTCTTGCCTTTATAAGCAAGGCTTCATGTCAAAACCTACAGATTGACTATCTAATCATCAAAATCTGAGCAGTTGCACCGAAAGGTAAAATAAATTTGCCCCTAAGCTATCATACAGACAATAGGGAATATTCCTTGTGCAGGTGGCATATTCTACAAAATCCCCTGCATGCACTGCGCAAGCGTTAACAAATTAAGCGTTGTACGGGAGGTATTATTAAAAATTCTATTTTTTTTATTTTTTAGTTCAAAAAAAAATGCAAGGGGGATACATAGAGTACTCGACACCTATAGACCCCGTATGGGGTGCCTACAGGCATGGAACCCCCATCCCCTGCCTGGCAGCCTTATCGTTGGGATAAATCCCTGGTCGACAGGCTTACCACTAGGTATAAACCCTTGCTTGGCAGCCTTACAAGCCCCGCTACCAGGGTAGACGCCACAGTGGAGCTGCTTAAAAAACTTTATAATTTATATTCTGCATATTTAAAAACAAAACAACCTAGAATATTTTGTGGGGACATTCATTGATTTCACCTAGAAAACCCCCCATAAACGATAAGTAGATTTTGCACAATATCATTGGAAGTTTTGAAGCAGAAATAATGGTTTGCAGCCTGAAATAGTGGTTTCAACCTGCTAAACGGTGGTTTTAGAACCTGTAACAGTGGTTTCAAACTTCAGTTGGCAGTTTTAGCCCTTGCAGGGCAGTTTTGACAGGAAAATAGGCAGTTTTTCAAAAACCACAGGTAGTTTCATTTTCTGGTAGAATATTCTAATGAAACAGAGTATATTCCATCAAAGGCATAGCTGACATCATCACTGCATCAGCAGTGACATTAGCACCAGGGGCCTCCTTTGGCCCCTTCTAGCTCTAATAAGGCGTTTTCTTTTTTTTCTAGGAGCCATAACTTTTCGCCATGATGTCAAAAATTGGCAAACAAGATCTCATTGAAAATATGGTTCCAAGAACTTCGCAGTGGTGTAAGTATTTTTCTTCAAGATTCTACTGCAAGTGACAGATACAACTTTTTGAAGCCATATCTTACATTTTTCACTCCCAAGCTCACAACTTGCGCCCACTTTATCAGAATTTCAACATTTTATAGGCGTTGGAAAGGTATTTCTATACTCTATAGTTTTGTCCATGCCATTTTTCTATATTTTTCTTTATACATCAAATTTTTAGTTTGAATCTCTTTGGATACATATTACTCATTGAGTGGAAAAAGAGTTGAAATTGGTGGTTGTTTTGGTTTGGGGGGCTTCAATTACAACGTTGATTGAGTTTGTGCTTTGATTTATTTGCTTGTGCTCTTATTTACCTCTACATAATGGATAAATCAAGGGTTCTATTGTTAACACCTTATAACTATGCAACTTGAAGTCAACATGCATGGAATGCCCCAATGAATCTTGGACATTCTCTATATGTTGAAAACAAGATACCTAAACCACAGATGATAAGGAAAGATAACATATGTGATTAAGCATACAAAATCTCTTGGATGTCTTTGTAGTTTCATTTCCCTAGATCTCTTGTTTCAGATTGAGGCATGTACAAATTCACATGATGCTTGAGATAAGTTGAAAACATTGTATGGTACAATAGATGAAGTTAAAGGCTATCAAATTGATAATGAATTGATGAGCCTTGACCCTAAGAACTTTAGCAATATCCAGGATTACATACTAAGGTTAATGATCTAAGAGCACAATGTAAAGCATGTGGTATTGAGAAAAACGACATCCAGTTGATCTATAATGTGTTGAATAAACTTGGTCCTGAATATGCAGTTTTTTTTTAGGTTTCACACTCATAGGTTAACTATGGGATCTGCTTTCACTATGCCTTCATTTGCATCCTTTTCTGAGATGTTAATGCATGAGTAGAAGAAGCTTCTATCTATGGGTATCATTAAGCCATTGTAAACTCATGTTTTGGTGGTTGGACAACCTAAGGAACAAAAAGTGCTAGGTTCCCCTGACAAGAAACAAAATAAATCTAAGAAAAATCCATAAACATATCAAGCACAAAATTCACCTAAGAAGGAGAAGCCTACATGTGCTTATTGTAAGAAATCAAGGCATGATGAACATAATTGTTTTAAGAAATAGATTGACATTTTGATGCAACTTGTTCCAAAGAACAAACTTCCATCACATAATTCTTCTTCTACTCCTTCTTCAACATCTACACAGCCAAAACTTTTTGAATCGGGTCATGCAAGGAAAGCTAAGGAACACAAACATAAAGGTAAATCATTTTGTGCAAGTACAAGTTCTACATCTGGTAAATGGCTTCTTGATTCAAGTGCTTCTCATCATATGGCTTCTTCCAAGGATATGTTTTCTTCATTTGAGCCATGTGATATGCCACATATCTTGATGGGTAATAACACATATATGAATGTAATTGGGAAGGGAACCATTGGAATTGGTGAAGGTACTTTCAATGATGTACTTTGTGTGCCTTCTTTGACCAATAATATTATTTCCATATATCAAATCACTCACAATGGTACATGGAAGATAGTGGAGTTCACACATGATTTGGTTAATATCAGAGACTTGGAGAGCACAAAGATTATTGCTACTGGGGTGGTTGATCGTGCATCTTAGCTATACACCTTTTATGGTTTCTATCCTGATGATGATTTAGATCCATTAGTTGACATTCACACTCCTTATGCGAATCATATTTTAGAGGAGAAGTTTGGTCACTTAAACCTTGTTATTCTTGCCTCTTCATCAATTCTTGAGATGTATATGCTACACTTCCTTCTTCTCCACCTCCTGCTTCTTTAGAGTTCAGTGCTTCAATTTAGTAGGATGCTTATTTTCTTTCCGATATAGCTTTGTGGGATGCGTATTTGATAGGTATTTCAGAATTGTTTTGTGAGTCCCATCTTGCAAATTTGGAGGACACATTTGAGGGGTTATCTCTCCTCTTTGATGATAGTCATAGCACAACTGTTGTCAACCAATATTTGTCTTTCGAGCTTGATGATTTTTAGTTTCCACTAGATCTTGGATTGTCACTTTCATTAGTTAGGCCTGAGACTCCTAATTTGATTGTGGTATCATTCGACATCAACATGGAGACACATGAGAAGTTTTCAGAGACATCATATTTCATGACACTTCTTCCCTCATCTCTTGTTTTGGAGTTGAAGTTTCTTCGACATACACCAGTGGATTGGTTTCTTCCCAAGGGGAGGAATGTTGTTTGCAGGTTTTGGATCCTATTTGGTCTTCTTCTTCGAGCATTCACCATTGGCACATGAGCTACTTCATTATGAGGGGTACATCTTGTCTCATTCTTTCCCTATTATGGGGGGGCTATTGATTGTATATTTGTGATGGATGTTGTACTGGGGCGTCTTGATTCTTTCATCATTTCATCACTTGTACATGTTTGTATGCATTCTCACTTTTGGAGAGGAGTTTTTTCCCATGAAGTTTTCTCCTTTACTCCACTTGAGATTTGTTTGTACATGGGTACCTAACATGGCCTAGGAGTCGGGACCCATCCATCTTTACATCTATGCATTTTGTTAGCTTCTCCCTAGGTTGCACTTAAGGGGGGTGTTAGTATGAATAGGGATATTTCTTATCTAGTTTCCCTTTTTGTGAGAATAATTCATATTATTTAACTATTTATTAGTTAAATAATATTCTCACACATAATTCACATGTTAATTTGACTTAGTGAGTCTACTAGATGTTTCTAGTTATTTCTAGTTGTGCCTAGTTGTTGCTAGTTGTTGATAGTTGTCTTATAGTTGTCTTATCCTACACATGTGATATAATTGTCACATGTCATATGATTAAGACACTTGTCACATGACTACAATATCTTAGGTATCATTCTTTCCTTTATAAGCAAGGCTTCATGTACATTGTAAGATGAACAATTTTGCATTCATTAATAGAATATAATTATTCTCTCATTGTCTCTCTTGTGCTTTCATGAAGTCCTAGATCTTGGGTGGCTCCTATCTAGTCAACTCTTACACTTAGCTTGTGAAATAACGATACCCTTATCTGATTGAAAAATTTGAAGTCCAATAAAGAATGAAATTTCACCTATCATAGACATCTCAAACTCCTTCTACATCTCTTCTGCAAACTTCTTGCACATCCCATCATTGCCACAAAAGATAATATCATAAACATATACAACTACTATCAACATGTGCTCACCTTCTACCTTGTTGTAGAGATTATTGTCTGCAATACCTTTCTTGAAGCCTTTTTGGTGTAAGTATTTGTCTAACCTTGCATACCATGCCCTAGGGGCTTGTTTGAGACCATATAAAGACTTTCTAAGTCTGTATACCAGATTCTAATCTTCTGAAAGCTGAAATCCTTCAGGTTGCTCTATGTAAACTTCTTCTAGATCACCATTCAAGAAGGTAGATTTGACATCCATTTGATACACCTTGAAGTCTTTGTGAACTAAAAATGCAAGATGCATTCTGATTGCTTCCAATCTTTCCACAGGGGCAAATGTCTCCTCAAATCAATGTCTTCCACTTGTGAATAGCCCTTGCAAACCAACCTTGCTTTGTTTCTAACCACTTCTCTATCTTCATTCAACTTATTTCTAAATACCCACTTTGTGCCAATGACATTTTTGTCTTTAGGTCTTGGGACAAGTTCCCATGTTTCATTCTTCTCAATCTGATTTAGCTCTTCTTGCATTGTATCAATCCAACTTTCATCTTTGCTATCTTCTGCGAAACTTTTAGGCTCAATTTTAGACAATAATGAAAATTTACTTGTTCTTTCATATTTTCTAATCTTCTCCTTGCTAGAACACCATCATCCTTGTTTCCAAGAATCTAATTTTTAGAATGATTCTTCTGAACATACTTTGCAGGTGTCTTGATAGTCTCTTATGTTTCTTCTTCTTCAACTTCATCTTCTTCTGTGCAAGTAGATTCCTCTAAGAATCAGTCTTCTTGATCATGTGTGGATGAATGTAACTCTTCATCAACCCTAACATTTGCACTCTCAACCATCTTTTGCAGTCTTTTGTTGTAGCATCTGTATAACTTGCTTCTAGTTGAGTAGCCAAGAAAAATTCCTTCATCAGATCTTGAGTCAAACTTGCCCAAGTTGTTTTCATCTCTTTTGATATAACATCTACTTCCAAATATTATGAAATACTTGATAGATGCAGGTCTACCTTTCCACAATTCATATGGAGTCTTTGTGTTATTTATTCTTATATGCCATCTGTTAAGAATGTAGACAACACCATGGATTGCTTCTTTCCAATACACATCAGGTAGCTTGGCTTCATTCAACATTGTTTTTGCCATCTCCTAAATTGTTTTATTCTTCCTTTCAACTACTCTATTTTTTAGGAGTCCTTGTAGTAGAGTACTATCTCCTTATTCCATGTTTTTCATAGAATTCATCAAATCCATTTGATGTGAACTCACCACCTTTATCTGATCTTAAGCACTTGATTCTAGCATTCATTTCATTCTCAACCATAGATTTAAAGATCTTAAATCTATAAAAAGCTTCTGATTCATCTTGCAAAAATGTAACCCATGTCATTCTAGAGTAATCATCAATGAGCAACATAAAGTACCTTTCACCTTGAAGACTCCTTGTTTTTGTAGGACAACATAAATCTACATGAATTAGTTACAATGGCTCAGTAGAATAGTACTCCTTGATCTTGAAACCTGGTCCTTGTCTGCTTCCCAATTTGACATTCTTTACAAAAGGTGCTTGTAGGCTTAGCAATCTTTGGCATGTCTCTAACTACATGTTTAGAGGTGATATTCATAAGACTGTCAAAGTTGATGTGTCCCATCCTCTTATGCCACAACCAACTTTCATTTGTCTATCCTAAAAGATAGTCCCTTCCTTTGACTTCACTAAGATTATACAAGTTATTCTCTGTCCTGCTTGCTTTTGCCACAAGTTTGTCAGTGCTTGCTCTTCTGATTTCACATCCTTGTGCATGGAATATGAGGTTGTATACTTTGTTGCACATCTGACTTACACTAAGAAGATTGTTCTTGAGACCTTCTACCTATAAGACATCTTCTGTTCTTGTATTTCCATTAATACTTGTAGACACTCAAAATTGTCTAGGTCTTGTTTACACATGACCTTGTATGTCTTTGCCCTAGGTCCTAGTTACACAACACCTTGTCGACATGAACTTGTATATGTCTCTTAGGTCCTAGTTCATCCTAGTTCATCTAAACTCATCCCACTTAATCCCATTTATCCCTAGGTCATAGTTCATCCCATCTTAATCATCTTTCTGATTAATTAAATAAATCCACTTTATTTAATTAATCCCACTTGATCACATTCTAATTAACTAAATAAATCCCATTTGTTTAGTTAATAATCCCCCTTCACATGTCTCACATAATTCAAATTAAAAATTTGAATTATTCCCTCACCTCTCATCACATTGCGACACATGTCGCATGTCTCCATCTTCCACTTAATAGGCCTTCACATGTCAAACTAATTCAAATTTGAATTAGATTTCCTTTTATTCTCCATCGTGCACTTGTCATGTGACTACAATCCCTCTTTGAGTGGGAAACCCTAATCCAACCCTAATCGATCTCAACCGTCCATAGCATCCAACATAACTCTTAATCACAACCATCCATTCGAATTTGCCTTTTTCTATAAAGGTAGCCTCTCTTGAACCATATGATCGAATATTCTTCTAGCATCCTTACTCTACTAAATTTTCCTCTCAATCTCTCATGCATCTATCACCATCCATGCATTCATCTACCAATCCCTATCCTACCGTTATGCTGCAGAATTGAGCAACCAACATTCATCTCTTTGGGTAAAGCTAGAGTGTTTTGGGTGCAGCACTCTCCACCTTATCAATGGATCGTGAGTCGATGTGAAGGTATTGCATTGTTTGTTTTGCATTTTCTTGTGTTTTTCCTTCATGTTGATCTCCAATATTTCATTTGGCATGCCCACTTCCTTGGATCTAACCAATTGTTTTCTAGGGTTTTGTTGTCAAAAATTTTCATTTTCTAACCCTAGTTTTGTCAAGTTTTGCAAAATTTGGGGGTAAAGTGTTGCAGGTCACCTCCTGGGAGAAAATTGACCACACCATCATGATCAGGACGCTATTTCTAAGTTTTTTGACTATAAACTTGATAGGTTTTGGTGACTAAATTTTTTTGAAAAAATTTGAAATTTTTTTTAGTTTGCCTATCCATACCGTATGGTACAGACGGCCGTACTAATCCATACTTCACAAGTGGCTTGCTGTGTATGCAGGTCGTATATTTATGGTTTTTTGTGTTGCAGGTGTCTTATTGCAGGTTATATTGTTCCCTGTCAAAACCCTAGATGTCGCTGACACAGGTCTCTATCGACCATTTTCCTTCCGCCACTCCTAGATTTCCTCCACTGCTCCTCCCTTAAACCCTAGCCTCCACTGGGATTCAACCTCTGCCTGGTCGACACTTATTTTTGCTCCATCACCGTTGAGCTCTACCAAGCCTTAACCCTAGCTCGGCCCTGTCCGAATACTATTACCTCCTTGCCACTTTGGATTTGCCTCTGTCACCGCCCGTGAGTTTTTCTCTGCCGTCGGGATCTCTACTATTGCCACCACTGTTTGGCACCATCACTCATCGCACCAGTTCACAATCAACATTTAGGTCGACACCCTATCGTACCACTCCATATATCCTTCTGTCGCTTCAAAGTCTCGCATCACCGCCATCTGTTGTACGTCTGCCCTAGTCGATACCACCGGTCCCACACATATTCGTTGTTGTCTAAAACCCTAAATCACTTATCATATCATGAATCTTGACCATCATTTCTTTGACTACGACCTCACTGATGGTGGTTCCTCTAGTGGTATTTGGTGTTCAAAACATACACAGTCACTACCTATGACCCGTCTGTGGCATTCGGCAGTTAGTCAATTGATGGCACTCATTTGATTAGGGTTATCTCTGCGTTGTTTCTTTTTATCGGTCACCTTCCTAGCTACCCGGTGACCTTTTCATTGATGACATAGATTTTGGATTTTGCATTAATATTTTAACTTAAATAAAAGGTTCAGATTTCTATTAGTTAGGATTGCCTTTTTATTTTTGCCCCGAACTCCCCCATGGTCATATGAATGAACGGGGGCTACCCAAAACCTTAACCACTGGAGTCAACATCACATGTGACTAGAAGTTCAAACCATCAGCATAAAACATAACCACCAGGATGGAGATAGCACATGTGACCACTCAGAAATAAACCACCAGTGGTTAGGTTTTAACAATTAGCTAGCTTTGTCTTGTCTCCACATACCAAAGGAGGCTATTTTTTTCAAATTTTCATAACTTTCACATATGGAGGCGAAATTGAGAAAACAAGGACTTGTCGGAAAGAGGATTTAGAGTACTACGCAGTGGTTAAGACAAAATCAGGTGACTATACCATTTTGTAGGATTTTTTCACAGTCAAAGTCAAAGGTGCTTTAAAACTTCAAACACATAACTTTTGCAAATTTCATCCTTTTTCAACGAATTGTTTTTTTTAAATTCCATAGAATTTCTTGAAGAATCTGTTCATGTAACTCTTTTTTCTGTATTAGTTCATTTTTCATCAGATTTTATCAGATTCTCGATTTTCGCATAACGATCTTCTTGGCTAGTCTACTCGCTTCTTTTTCAATTTTGTGGCTTGCAGGTAATCTTACGGGGCTGGAACGACATCAAGATCAACATCTACAATAGCTTGGGATAGAGAAACAATCAGGTGTATCCTTTTCATCATTCATCTCTTTCATTTGATCAATCAATATTGCTTGCATACACACTTCGATTTGGGCTCATAAAACAAACATTTGTCTTCATCACATATCAAAATTGGGCATAAAATCAACAAGTGTCTTCATCACACATTTGGAATTGGGATTTAAAAATAACTACTTCTTAAATTATTTGGTGAATTTGCATGTGATTAGGGGTGTGTATGCTCTTCTCACATGTGATCTTGAGAATAAAAAACACCTCTTATCCATTCATATTCACATCTCACATTTTGATTTCTAAGGTTTAATTTACAAGTGTGAGTGTGAATCAGGTGTGCATGTGTATGCTCTCTCCTTGCACTGCAAGGTGATCTTGGAGATCAAAAACACCTCACTTGGTTTGCTTTTGTTTAACCTTCTTAGGAGGCCTGCTTGGAGACACATCACTCCAAGGGATGACCTCATTCGAGGCTGAATTGAAAGACACCCTCATTAGGAGTTGGAATCTTGTCACTCTTGGCTAAGCCCCAAAGAACTTTATACCTTTGGGAAGTGAAGGTGAAGGGTGGGTTACCCCTTTCTCTCGGCTGTGTGGTAGGATTTCACTTTCAATTCCTTAGTCAACCTTGTCTAAACATAGTCCAAAACCTAATTGGCCATACCCTGTTTCAAACTAGACATTAGGGCTTGTTGATGTGTCTTCCACGTGTGCTTGTTTAATCATCATTACATTCATTCAAATTCAAATCCAAAATTGCTTATGTGTCTTGCATGAGTGATTCATGATTATACATGTGTGATCATTTGATTGAACATTGCCAAATCAAGCTAAACACCAAACACATAAGACAAGTCATTCAACTCATTCTTCCAACACATTCAGAACCAATCACATTCATCCTAATCACCCTTTCTAAGCCACTTCAAACCCTAATCATTCCAAAGAACCTTCTTTCTAATCAACCCCTAATCATCCTAGTCTTCATCCTAATCAATCCAAATCATATAATCTTGCCATTCCAAATCACATCCAAGTCATCCTAAATCATCCCTAATCATATCCAAGTCATCATCCCATCACATCAACACCATCCTAATCATTATCTTAATAATTCTATATCAAACCCTAATCTCATCCAATTCATCATTACACATCATCCAATCATTCCAAGCCAAATCACATCACAACTACTTTCATCCCAATCCAACTCCAAATCAACCCAATCAAAAATCAAGACCTTAGTTGGTCATCATCAACCGTTATCCAAACTTGCTTTAGATCATTAGTCTATCTTAAGTAAGTCATCCAATTAGATCAATCTAACCAACCTTCTATTACTTAAGTGTCATTAGTCTACCTTAAGTATAGAGAATTAATCCAATCAACCCTCTTACTTGAGATCATTAGTCTATCTCAAGCATAGAGAGCCATCCATAAAAAAAAAAAATAAACCATCCTAAGGTCTTGAAATTTGATCCCATCACATCAACATAATCCTAATCATCATCACCATAGTCCTCATTATCCAAGTAAAACAACCTCTAATCATTTTTGGCCATTACACATCATCAAATCTTCATCCAATCAATTCTCCACATATACCACTTGTAAACATGGACATGGAATTTCTAAACAAGACCTATGAGAATGATCCTTATGGCACCAAACGAATGCTTAACCAACTTAGGCAACTTAGTTGGTTATATAGAAAGGAAGAAGACCCTATTCCACCACAACATCAATAATTCCTGCAACATCAAGTCCTAGGTCAATATCAAACTAATCCACCCACTTATCACATTCATTCCACATCACCTTATCCAACATCTTTCCATAACAATGCCACATCCATACCACAAATTACCCTCACTATTCCTAGCAACACCCCAAATGCAAGTACTTCCATAAGTCTACCATCCAACGATCCTAACTCCATTGCCATCATATCCCAACTACTTTCTCAACAAACTTCCAACATCAACCAATGTCCACAAAACCTTTCACCTACAAATCCTATCATGCCACCTCATCATCAAACCTATCCACATGGAAATCAAATGTCCTTACAAGAACAACATGCAAGTCCAAATGGCCCTATGTACATAGATCAAGAAAATCCAAGTCATCTTATGCAAGATCTAAAATCCTTTGACAAGGGAGAAACCAACCTATCCAGTGCCTCCTTTGAGTCACCTTCACCATCCAATCATATGCCAACACATGAGCCAACTAGTCCCATCCCAACACCTCTATCAAGCCCTTCATCGCCTTCATCACCTTCATCCCCATGTTCCACTAATTCTTCATTAAAAGACTCCATGGAGATACTTTTAGAGAAATTGGTCCAAGCAAATTTGATTGAGCTATACCCACTCAAAGCATATTCTCCATTTATGATTAAACCTAGAGGGTATAATGAAAACCATTATTGTGCATACCATAGGTATAGGGGCCATACCATATCCACTTGTGTCCGATTTCAAAGATTGGTCAAGAACCTAGAAGATTGTGGTAAGGTTGTCATGAATAAAACCAATCCCTCTAATTCCATTATCTTTTCATCTAGCCCAAATCCTAATGCCATTATCCATCCAACAAATTCCAATCCTAAGCCTTCCACTTCCACTATTATCGTCCTTCCACTATATTGCCCATTCACCCATACCCTTGCAAAGGATGTGATCTATTGGCTACTAGCAAGGAATAAAACATTGCCATGTCATCAAACACCTATTCTTGATTCTTCCCATGAGTCCTTAAACACTTTGTCTAGTCTTCTAACCCCATCATGTGATCTATGAGCTATCAAGCTTATTAAAGAGCCTTCCACTTCCATTCAAGCAAGTCAAGAGGTATGTCAAGAGTTTAATCCTAATCATGTGAAAACATTAAGCCCTAGTCCTAATCAAGATCAAATCACTTCCATTTACCCTATCCATAACATGTACCTTCTTTATGATCAAGATGATAACCTATGAAGAACCTAGCCATGAGTCACTTGATCCTAGTCATAACCCCACAACTATCCATGAACAAGACACCCAAGATCTACATGCTCCATCTAATGAAAGTCTTGTTGACTTACTTGAGCATTCACCCCATTTCATGGCCTTCATTCAAAGCAAAGAGACCTCTCCACCTATCCATTATCCCACAATATCCACTTGTCATGATGAGACATGTGCCTCCAAAGCAAACATAGAAGATCAAACAAATAACTTGGATCTAACAGAACATGATCAAGATCCTAATCATCCTTCCACATCCACCATTGATCCCATTTCAAATCTACCATATCCTACTAGTCTATCCACATTCATTCATGAGTGTTCCTCCTTAGAACATCAACAACCATTATCCACTTTACCTTCTCCATCTAATAATCAACTCAAGTCTAGTGTCCAAACTACACCTAGTCCTATAGTCAATCGCATGCTCCAAAACATGAACTACCAAGGCAAAGGTTTAGGCCTACATGAACAAGGCATTTTGGAGCCAATCCATGTCAAAGTCCCTCCTCGCTCATTTGGTCTTGGATACACACCCCAAGGTCAACAATCTAATGATGTTGGTACTTCCTCCACACTTCCTAAATCCACTTCTTTCCATCATAAACCCCATCATATTCCTAAAACATATGTTGCCATTCCACCTCCCTCATCCTACAAATGTCAAAAGCATGTGACCATTCACCTTCCACCATCAACTTTACCTCCACTTTTTCCAACTCATACTATCCCTCCATCTACTTTGCCACCTTTGCTACCAACACCCCCTTATCCAATCATTCATAAATACCCTAATCATGACCAACAAATGTACACATCGTCTAAACAAAGAGATTCCACTCATTTCATCCGCCACATGGGATTCAAAAACAAACATTTGGATGCCTCCTTCAATAAATCCAAAAATCCTAAGGGTCCTAATGCCTTAGGAAATCAATCCAAAAATTCAAAGCAAGGTACCTTAAAAAATCCATCCAAGTCCATACCTTCACAACAAAAGTCCAAAACTAAAATGATATGGGTACCTAAGCAAAAATCAATCAAGTCAAATGAGACATCCACCTCTCAAAAATCCCAACCATCCCCTCCATTCAAACATGCCATTCCATTCAAACGTTTCAAACATCCCACATAAAAAACAAAAATCAGAAAAATACTAAGTCCATGTGGGTTCCAAAAGTCCTAAACCATCCATCTCCTAAGCAAACATCGCCATTGCTTCCTACACCACCATCCACTCAAAAGATTCCATGTTTAACACAGTGTGTGCACCCCTTGGTCATGATTCCTCTCCATACCTCCATCACTCCATCATTCACTCATTATCCTACATATTTCCCCCATCACCTTCCTATGGTTCATGCTTTTGCATAAGTCCATTATAATCCACATCATAATCCACTTTTGATCCCTCCATAATCCACATCATAATCCACTATCTACCTGATCCATCTCACTTTCACGCAATCACCTTACCAATATCTTGAGCATAATGACTTGACATGGTCCATTTGTGATGACATCCTTCTCTAATGGGACTATACCATTACATGGAACTAGACACTTGAGTCCCTCTCATCCATATCCACCTTATTCCAAAAGTCCAAAAAGTAAAAAAAAAGTCAAAAATCAAAAAAGTAAAGATAAATCCCTTCGTCCAATGGTGAAAACATGGCAAACAGGCACCTTGGATAAGTACCATGATGAAAACATGGCAAACAGTCGCCTTGTGTAGGTCGATCTTCTATGTCACTTACACTTGGGGGCACCTTGTCTCATCCTACATATCATTTTCTTATCCTATCCATTGCATACACATTCCTATCATATCAAACCCATCATGATTGTACATGTGTGATCATTTTCTGAGTCACTTTCATCACTCTCATCAAATGAGCTACTTTTCTCTTTGGAATAAAGGCTTTTCTTCTATTTGAGAAAGCTCCTCTTTTCATGGTTACCTTGTTTGTGGCTCTTTTTATGTTGATAATATTTTCCATATTTCTTTATGTTATGTTCTCCTTCCTTATTGCTACTTTCACTTTTGGCTTGAGGAAACTTAGCAATAAAATGACCAATTTTACCACAATTAAAGCATTTTAAAGGTAACTTACCTTTGTATTTTCTGAAATCCTTCTTCACCTTTCTCAAAAAGTTAGCTTCCTCATTATCGGACCCATCGTTTGGCTCAAATGCATCATTCTTTTCTTTCTTAGATGATTTGAAAGCAACTTCCTTCTTAGATGTATTCTTACTCACATTCCTAATTTCATGAGCAATGAGAGATCCATATAATTCATCCATTGTAAGTTTATTCAGATCTCTAGCTTCTTCAATGGCAAAAACTTTTGAATCATACATTTGGGTAAGGGATCTTAGGACCTTCACAATCACTAGGTCTTCCATTTCTTCACCAAGTCCTCTGATAACATTGACGATTTCATCTGCCTGGAGTAGATAGCCAACAATATTTTCTTCTTCCTTTATCTTCAAACTTTCAAACTTATCTTTATAGTTTTGTAGGTTAGCTTCTTTCACCTTATCACCACCTTCATAAATTTTATAAAGCTTTTTCCAAATATCCTTAGTAGACTTGCAGTGCATCACTTTAACAAATTCAGTGTTTGTTAATCCACCTATAATTACATTTTTAGCTTTAGCATTATTCTCACATGCCTTCTTATTAGCCTAATTTGTTGGAGGAGTTGCAGGAGCAGTGTAACAATCCACAACAGATTTTCATACATCAAACCCTAATGAGTTTAGATAGACTTCCATCCTTATAATCTAGAATGCATAATTTGATCCATCAAATAGAGGTGCCTTGTTTGAATAGGATACTTCTTGACCTTCCATGTGTTCTAATCCAAGATCTCCCTTTAGCTATTAGGTTGCACCAAGGAACTTAGCTCTGATACCAATTGTTAGAACACACAAATATACTGAGAGGGGGAGGGGGGTGAATCAATATATACCAATTTTTACATCAATTCTTTTGCAACAACATGATCTTTACCACATCAATCAAATTAACTAAGAACTATGCAAACATAAACATATTCACACATCCACACAAAAGAACATAACACCAGATTTTACATGGAAGCCCAAGAAGGGAAAAACCATAGTGAGCAAGTTCCTTGGATCTACTATCCAAATCTAGCCTCACAAATAAACTTGATTATTACAATATGATTTGAAGGCACCAATCCTCAGGAGACACCAATCCCCCAGCCAATACAAGGTTTATGGGTACCAAGTCAAAGGAGACTACAATCCCCTAAGCTGAGCACTAAACCAGATCAAAAGAGGCACCAACCTCTGGAATCTCTAAAATGATTATAAGAAAAATAATATACATACACTTTTACACAATATAATCATCACCTCTGCTATGAATGATAAATCATGATTTGCGCAAACAGAGTCACAAACTAACTTTGAAAGTTTGCTATCACACTTCTCAACCCTTCTGTACTACAATTCAGAATAAAACAATATGCTCTTACAAAC
The DNA here is from genome assembly GCA_027924645.1 of Cunninghamia lanceolata. Classification (NCBI taxonomy): domain Eukaryota; kingdom Viridiplantae; phylum Streptophyta; class Pinopsida; order Cupressales; family Cupressaceae; genus Cunninghamia; species Cunninghamia lanceolata. Next base: position 615,148 of record BSBN01001265.1, on the reverse strand, counting down.
CTGGATACATACTATGTGACTCCCAAATTATCTTTTGTTCCTTCCCTTCGCATTCAATTCACATTCACATGTATATTCACACTTTTTTGCTTTGATGCTCGCATGTCACACACACTCCAAAAATTAAAAATGATTTGCTTTAAATATTGATCTATACAATTAGATACAATCCTCATGTCGGCTATAATTCATTGAGTTAGAATATTCTCCAAGGTTAGCCTCTCTATTTTGAATTTCAACGTATACTTAGGTTGGCCCAACTTGAAATCCCGCAATGAATTTGGGCCCAATTTAAACAAACTGAGTCAGCTACTTAAATATTTATTATAGTCTTCTTTAGAAAGTCGGCCAGCTTCAAATATTTCAAATAATTGTTTTCACTTTAATTCCAAGGGAGTCAGCCCAAATAAATAATCAATGTATTTTATTACTGACCTTTTAGAGAGATATGTCAGTAACTTTATATCTCCACAAACATGGGACATTTTATCCATTATCGGCAAAGGTTTGTTTCCACAAACCACAACTTACATGCCTTTATCAACAAAATTTCATTTGCACAAACTTAAAGGGTAAGTGTATGGAAATGGAGGACAAAAAGGGGGTCAAAAGTGGCCACTTTTTTTTTTCTGAAATCAACTAAACCTAAACTTAGACAAGTAATTCAAGATGCATACACTCAAATTTTGAATATATGATAAGAACAAGAATTGTAACTACTAATTATTTTTAAAAATGGTTAAGGATAAGGGGACTAAATGTTGAGCTCACACAAAAGTGTTCTTGTTTTTATCACTAAAATATAACATAGTGCCTGCTGTGCGCCCCTCCATTTTTTTTCTACATTAAGTATTTTTTAAAACCAATTGATGAAAATATAGTGAAGAGTGAGTACTACAAGTTGTATATTTCTTTATATTTTTTATTGAATATTTTTTTTGTGATTTTTTGAAGTGGATACATCCTAGAAATTGCATCATTGAGATGCGCATAATATAACTTGCACAAAACTAATTGAAAATGTAATTTTTTTCTTTAAATGTGCATAGAAGAATCCTATATATATATATTTTAAATTTGGATAAGTGGGTCAAAATTTATTTAAAAAATCAATACATATGCTAGAGGAATATCAAGACACTCTTCAAAGAAAATAAAAATAAATACCTTAACTTGTTCAAAATATTAAATAAATTAATGGCTAGAAAGGTAGGAAGTAGGTCTTTATTTTGGTGGTGGTTTTGTAATTTTTTTTTGTAAAATATATAAACCTGATAAGGTCAAAGTTTGAATTCGAGCTATTTTATATTAAAAACACAAATTTAGGAACCACAAGAGATGTCCAACCCTTAGGCTTGGAAAGCCAAGCCCCAAATGAGAAGGATAATACAAAATTTGAATTCAAGGCATTAAAAATGCATACATGTTAAACTATGTACGTGCTATGTTTTTCATAACATGAATGTGTTTTGCTAAAAATCTCAAGGTTGGTCACTAATTTGTCCCCCATTTCCATGCACTTACCCTAAACTTCAATGCCTTTATCGGCAAAAATTCATTTCCACAAAATTAAACTTCAACGCCTTTATTGGTGAAGTTGTATCTTCACGAACATGTTGGTAGACCGAGCAAACCATGAGCCCTATCGGTAAAATCACCTATCAGTGAACTTCGCCATTGGTGAACTAAGGAGATCGTGAACTAAAAACTTTTCTGATACCTTATCAAACAGATCATTGACATAATCTTCATCATATTGCCTATCAGCGAAGTTGTCTCATTACAAACTTGTCGGCAAACTTACATTTCCATGAACTTGTCGAACTAAGGCAATTACAACCAGTATCTTCCTTTTTATCAACAAAATCATCAATCTGTGAACCAAGTAAATTGTGAACCATCAACTTCTTCTCTGAGGCAAAATAGTCAATCGATGAACTAGTTGTCGAGGAAACCATCTATCGGTAAACTTTTCCATAAGTGAACTTTTGAGTTCGCGAACCAAAGATTTTGTTGATACTTTAAACTTTAATCTTTCTTTTTCAAGCCTTCATCACTAAATTCTCCTATCAACGAACTTGCTGTTAGAGAAACCTATCATCAAAAAACTTAAGATTTCACAAACGTCACGATTCACTGACCAAAGGATGAAATCATTCATGCCTTAGAAACTTTCTTTGTCATCTTTTCATTGGCAAACTAGTTGTCGACAAACGTGTGAGTTCACGAACCAAGCGATTCACCAACTAAAGGCATAAAACATGCCTTAGAAACTTTGGATCATCAATAATTCTTCTTCTGTGACATCCATTTCCCTTTGATATATTCTTCTTCTTTGACATCAACTTCCCTTTGACATCAATGACAATATTTTCAACACCATGTTTGTGATTCAATTCGGCAGGCTAATGTGACAACTTCTGCATATGTTTCAAATATTCTACCATCCAGAGATGCTAAGCTCAGATGTAAACCATTCAATTTTTTGCTTCTCAATCAATGGTCCTTCTAGTTTGCGGACTATTTCCTTAAATCTTTTGCCAAAATCCTTTATAGTTTCTCCATCCCTTGGTATTAATTCTCTCATTTTGATTACCCCTTTAGTAGGTATCTCTGGAGTTTCAAAATTCTCCAAGAATTCCTTCTTCACTTCATCCCATGTTTTTTCATGTTTAGGACATGCCTTTCTATACCATTTTAAAGCATCATTCCACAATGTCTCAATAAAATCAAATAATTTAGTGCCATCCTTGGTTATATCATTCTGACTCCAAATTGATTCTGGAACAAAAACATGTTATGTGGCTTCAATTGTATCCTTTCCAAATATTGGTTATTTAATTATGGCATCCATCATTCCTTTCTTTTGTTTTTCTAGACTCTCTGGTGTTTTGCGGTGGTTTTATTTTTTATTACTCTTCTCCTTAGGTTTTGGCTTCTGTATTAAGGTTTTATGTTCCCAATTTCCTTTATCACTCCACAATTGGATGTCAAAATACTCTTTTCCTAAATCCTTCTTAATCTCTTCTTCTCTTTCTTTCTCACTATCAACTTGAACTTTTATTAAAATTCTTCTTGCCTTATAAGTCACCCAGGGTGACTCCTGGTCGAGGGGGTGTCTCTTTAAATTGCCTTTTCATTCTCAATGATACTTTTTCATTTGTAAATGACATTATGTTTTCAGTAGGTGACTTTTCACTATTTTGTCTTATACTTCCAAAACTAATCTCTTATATACAACATCTTCTCTAATCTTCATTTTACTTTTGATTTACCAAGTGGTCTAGGTAATCCACATCCAAATTTAAGGGTTGGAGGTTTTGTATAGGATTTAGTAATCATTCCCATTGTTTGTCAATTTGAATATTAGCAAAGTTAGGTTGAAATTATAGGGTTTAATATATTTTCAGTACGGTTAGGGTTTGCTTATGTTCTTCCCTCCACATACTTCTTAACTGATCATATGCATCAATTCTTCCTCCTATACTTTTAGAAGTTTTGTAGCCCTGTCAATATGCATTGTGATAGGCTCATGATTCTCTATATCTCTTTGTATCAAATTTTTGGTATCCTCTATGGTTATTCCATCCATCCTTTCTTTTCCCTTTCTATTCTTCTCTCTGGTAGCACCCACCTTCACATGCTCAACAACACTCTCATTAGTGTGCTCATCCAACTTATTATTTTTTTCATAATTTCTCTTTCATGTTTTATGCTTGCTTCTCCTACCTTCTCCATCCTTCTACAGTACATTTCTTGTCATTCCTAGGTTTATTTTTGTCTCTCCTCTCTGCTTATATCCATTCAGGTTAGTATAGTTTCACTGACTTCCCTTAATCTTTTGTTATCCCCTTTTGCCATGGGTATTTTTGATTTGGATTCAAATTAATTCTTATATATCACATGGTTGCCTTATCTTAAGGAGTTACATCTTTTCAAGGATCCTTTCTGATCCTCCCTCTATTCCATTCACCATCCCCTTAAGTGTCTGCCCCCCTTTCACAAGGGTAGGAACTTAAGAGAATTCAAAATCTTCTGCATATCATAAAAAAATTCTTGTCACTCTAGTTTCCTTACTTGCATTGCTCTGCACTTTTCCTTTTTAGTGTTTATCCTCTTTTTTCTTCACTATCCTTTTCTAGGGTCTCAGTAATGGAACCAAATGTTGGCAAGAAATGGGAGGGAAACCGATCTAGAGATCTAGTCCTCAGTCAAGTCTCTAAGTCTAGTTTATACCCCAGTCAAATAGTGAGAATAATAGATAAACATTAAGGAAATATGTTATGCAGTACAATCTAAGTAAAGTAAAGCATTCATAAGGCACATGTACACATATCATAAGCCTTATATCTCCTTTATATATATTTCTCATCAATTGGTACATACATGTTCATATAGACAGGTCCGAGTCTCTGCCTTATACATATGTATCTCATACTCTCTTACTCACTCTTACACTCTTCCTTTACATTGCTTACATGTATCTCCTATATATCTACATAGAGGTGTGTCATTTCCCAAAATACCTCTTTATGTGTCAACTCTATCCTCCCCATGCCCTTTGCGGTAACCTACGGTAGGTTCTACTGGGTGCCCTATACTTTTCCAACATATACTTTTGTTAAGTGGTGAAAAAGGAGAATGATAGCAGCTAGCATGCACACTAGGTCAAACCCTCTTTCACGATAACATTCAAGGATAAGACCGAGCCAAATCACTACCAAATGAAGGTGGAATCAACTACAAATCTTATATTCAGTTATGTTATAGAAAGATCAGATTTAATCAAGTCTTTTTTATCAAACCCTAGGTCAATAATGCCCTAAACCCTAGTTCTATGATGATTTGATTATAACAAAAGATGTACAACAAATCTCTAGAAACTAATTGCAAAGGGAGGATCAGGAAGGTGATAGAACCTGTGTCCCGAAAGTAGAGGTGTTAGAGGACTATTTTAGGACTGCCCAAGTCTTGGATGGAAGAATCTACCAAAACTATAAACTAAAGATATGTTGCAAAGGCTGCCCTAAAGCCAGATCTGGAATCTGAAAGGACAGGAAGACTAGGGAACCACCACCCAAGTCTTGCATAGGGGGATATTTTGTAACTATTGTCGGATCCTAAAACCTTGATCCTTGCTTAGTCTTCTTGTATCTTCATATTTCCTAGATCTTGCTCTTGTAACCTACACACAAGAAGAAGAGAAGGGGTTTGGGGGTTATAGTGTTTAGGGACTTGGCTCAGTCAAATCCTGGGATAGCATTCAAGCTTCCCAACACCGTTGATAGATAAAGAGAGTGTGCCCTTGCAAGGCAAAGGGTAAACACAATAATAATATGCTGAATCAAATGATGATAAACAACAATGATATCACCTATGTGATGAAACCCTTAAGAGGATGAAGATCCTTCAACTCATAAGGAGAGATAGATGATAACTTCAAACCTGCAACAACGCACACAATAACAATACAAATCTGCTCTAGAATCACAATGAGTGCTTTGAATACTCTTTTCTAGTTGGATATATCTATCTAGGTTCATAATGAATTCAAAAGAACACTTATATATGCTTTCCTGCTAACATTCATGAAATTAAACTAAAAGAGCTGACAAAGTGAAACCTTTTTAAAGGTCCTAGGCTGACATAACTTTCACTAGTACAAAAAGAGCAATATATTACTAAAAAAACTACTAAAAAATGCTTATAAATGACCAAACATGGTCACGTGACCATTAGTAGTTTATTGTTAGTCATTTATAACAAGACCAAATTGATGACTCAACCATTTTTAGTCATTTATTGGTTGTTTTGATTGATTGATTTGGTAGTATATTTAGTCATTGATTACTGCAATCTGGTCACTTATTTAGTCATTTATTTTTCACTAATATATTTAGTCATTGATTGTTGTTAATTGGTCACTTATTTAGTCATTTTTATTCACTGATTTAACACTGGTCATATATTTAGTCATATTTATTCACTGTTCACTGATTTCTGTTAATTGGTAGTATATTTAGTCAATTTAATTATTAATTGACATCAACTAGTAGTATATTCAGTCATTTTGAAGCTTGCATTTAGTCATTAGTATCTTTAGTAGTATATTTTGAAGCTTGCACAATGAAACAACTTGTTTTATTGATAAAAAATGCTTACAAACAGCATATAGATATGAAAATAAGTTACAATGCTTTCTCTTTGCTAAAAAAACCTTCATGGTTACACTACATAGCTCAAAGAATGAGCAAGAAACTAATTTTTTAAGTATCACTAAGCATAGAAGCACAAAGACATTCATATATGTCTTCTTCACAAATCCATTATTATCCCATGAAGCTCACTGTCGGCCTAGTTCAAGATCACACTGTCATCTCTGTAGAGATCCTATCTCATGCACCCAACTTGCTCTAGTTCATAAGCTGCCACTGTGAATTGTTACCTGTAGCAATAAATTGTCCTTATCTCTGATGATTATGCCTTTGATGACTGTCATCTTTGGTAGGATGCCTCAATTGTCATGGACTATTATTCAACAATATTGCCTTATGACTAGGCTATGTATTGTCTTAATCAAACTTGTAGCTTCTTGAAATGCATTGTCCAATCACTTGTCAACCTACTGTCATGCATTTTCCCTTTATAAAATAAAATGCCTCATGACTGCCACTACCTAGCTCATTATTTTGGCATGCTTTCACTTGTACTCTAGCTCCTATCAACGTAGAACACTGCCCCTCTATTGAATTCCTTGACTACCTCTGACATCACTGTATCTTTTCCAAATTCCTTGAAAATAGTTCATCACTACTACTGTTACCTAGATATGCACTCTATGTCATATGTTAGACTATTACAAGTTCACACAGTCCATCATTGGACCAGTCACTTATCACATCACTATCATGAATAACTGTCATATCATATCATCACCTCTAATATAGAAATCAACATCCCATTATGATATTGTTGTTGCAAAATATATGTGTCTTGGCAGATAGCTCATGATAACCCTCAACCTTGTTACTGCTCACTTGTACCAACTCTATGGTACTGTCCTAGGTGTTCATGCATCTAACATGAAGACTCTTGACTATCATGAGATTTGGCACTGTCAAATACATACTAGAAGGCTGTCTCCTTACCCCTTTAAATGCCTCTTGAGACACTAACAAGATTGTAACCTTTGCATAGTTCTTCTCATTAACTCTAAGATTATCTTTTAATGTTTGCATAATCACTATCTTTTGCATGAATCAATGCCCCTTGACAGTCACTTGTAGGTTTCTTCATATATAGTTGGAAGCTCTTTCACAGACTGTCCTTTCAAACAACAAAGAGAGGACCTACAAAGCAAAAATACAGTTTTCAGTACTCGATCAATGATTTTTTTTTAAGTTTTCCTAGTTGGACATAATGAAAAATCTATAGAACATTATCAATAAAAAACTAACAACCTTTGCAAGCATGTGTAAAGCCAGACTCCACAACCTTTGCTAGCATCCTCCCTACCTGTGCCAAAATGGGAACATTGGAATATGGTATTGACCTCTATCAAAGCATAATGAAACAGGGATTTTTGTCCAATACTGTAGTTGGAAATACTCTGGTAGACATGTATGCAAAATGTGGAAGCATAGAAAAAACTCATGAACTATTTGACAAAATGCCTCAAAGAGATGTAATCTCATGGAATGCAATAATTTTAGGATATTCACAAAATGGATTTATTGAAAGGGCTATCAAAACTTTCAAGCAAATGCAATTGGCAGTTCTAAAGCCAAATTCTACAACATTTGCTAGCATCCTTCCAGCCTGTGACAAAATGGGAGCTTTGCAACAAGGTATAGAAATCCATCAAAGAATAAAGGATAGAGAAATTTTGTCAGATGTTGTAGTGGCAACTACCCTGGTAGACATGCATGCAAAATGTGGAAACATAGACAAAGCACGTGAATTGTTTGACAAAATACCTCAAAGAAATGTGGTCTTGTTGGTAAACATATTTGTTGCTTTTAAATAACCTTCATGAATAACTCTGTTTCACCCTTGGATTAGCAACAACTTGCTTAAAACAATTGAAGAATTGCAGGACTATGTCGATTCCTCTCTGTATTTGAGAGGGGCAGCTCCCTCGTATGATAGGGGTATATAGATTTTCTAGGGTTTTTAAGAATAAAACAAATCAAATAACGAAAACTAATGAAGAAATGAGAAATACTCTTATAGATTCAAGTTCCACACATTCAAGTTGAGATACCAAAACTTAACATGATAATCTTTTCCACATGCAACGTTTAAAGGAAAGCAAATCATTATCATTGATTAAACATACGAATATCAACAACACGTGAAATTGAATTGAACACACATCCAAAATGTTTCTTTATTTCTTTCTTGCTTGAATAATACTATTCGAGTCCTTTACACAATGCCTTGCGAAAAATGTTAGAAATGAAAGCAACACTACTTCAATGGAAATTTGATTCGAGATAAATTTCAGCAAACTTTAACTGTGTGTTATTAATGGAGATTGTAACAAAACATAAACCCACAATACAAAAATATACCAGAAGTAGAATGAAGCACATAACACAAGTGTTTAACATGGAGAAAACCCTTTTGGGTAAAAAACTCCACCAAAAAAAGAGGCCAAGTCATATTATCTTCACAAAAGGAGATTACAAATACATTCACTTCCTTTGTCCTTCAACCTTCACATTAGCAGAACCTGGGTACCTGTAAACTGTTATATTCATCTCATCTACTATGCTATGGTTTATATAGAATTTACACAACCTCAAGACATTAAATGACTTCTTACAAGCCCATAACACTTGTCAAGAGTCAACAATACAACCCTGGGCGTCCATGGCCAAGAATAGGCTCTTACGGGGTCATAAATGCTATCATACATGCATCCTACACTCAGAAAAATGTTCCCATGCAAGCTTGAATGACTTGGGGCCAAAAATAGCCACTTACAGCATCTTATGATGCACCATTTGCTATTATTAGTGTCATAGATTCTTATGACAACTTACAGTTGTCATAGAATCTCTTACACCCTCTTACAGCATCTATGACGTGCGTCATAACACTAAAAATAGACTATTCCTCCACATGTGCACCCCACTTTGACCAATTACCATTTACCATAATAAATGACATCCCGTAACTACTGCTAGTAACTCCGGGACTTACCGTGCAATAAATCCATAATTACCATGGATAGTAAATAATTTTTACCACTACCTGTGAAACTTGTACATCCCTTATGGGTAATTACAAATTACAAATAATAAATGGAATAAATACAATATTGGGATTTACAAGGTTAATGGCACCTTATCCCAACATTCTCCCACTTGACATTATACATTGTAAATCAACCCATAGGAAATCAAATGAAAAATAATCAGGCACTAGAAACAAGGCCCATGGCCTCTTTGCACCACACAAACTTATTTGTGCTCATAGGCTTGGTCAATGAATCTGCAACATCCTCTTGAGTGTCTATCTTCTTCAACTCAATCTCTCCATTTACAACCAACTCTTGAACAAAGTGATACTGAACATCAACATGCTTAGTTCGAGCATGATACATGGGATTCTTAGCCAAACAAATAGCACTCTAGCTATCACAATCAATCTGAATATTCCTGCAATCAAAACCAATACCTATACACAGTCTCCTCAACCAAACTGCCTCCTTAGAGACATGAGTAGCAGCCATATACTCTGCTTCTGTAGTGGACAAAGCAACTGTGGGCTGCCTCTTACTCATCCAACTCACTGCACCTCCAAACAGAGTAAACACATAGCCACTAGTGGACCTTCGACTATCCAAGTCACTTGCCCAATTTGCATCAACAAAACCCTATATGTCCAAAGATTTATCAGCACTATCAGTACCAGAATAAACCAAACAATGACCAGGAGTACCTGCAAGATATTTAAACACCATCTTCGCATAGTTCCAATGTTGTCTACTAGGGTTAGACATAAATCTACTTAAAACTCCCACTACTTGGGCAATATTTGGTCTAGTGCAAACCATTGCATCCATCAAACTCCCTACAACACTAGCATATGGCACATTAGACATATCCTCAAGATCACCCTTAGTATTTGGACACATATCTAATGAAAGCTTAGTACCAATGGGTAAAGGAACCCTAACTGGATTACAGACGTGCAAACTAAACCTCTACAAAATAGTATTCACATACTTACTTTGTGACAACCAAAGCTTTCTATTAACTCTGTCCCTCCTGATCTCCATTCCCAAAATATTCCTTGCAGTACGAAGATCCTTCATCTCAAATGCACTTGAAAGTTGGGCTTTAAGCTCACTGACCATACCCTTTGTATTGCTGAAGAACATGTCATGAACATACAAAGCAATAACCAGTATAGAATCATCAACACAATGAATGTAAACAAAATGATCCTCCTCACTTCTAACAAAACCTAATTTCAAAAAAAATGAATCAAACTTTTGATACCACATTCTGGGGGACTGTTTCAGACCATAAAGAGACCTCTTTAACCTGCAAACCCAATGTTCTTTTCCTTTTACCTCAAAACCTGTAGGCTATTGCATATAAATTTCTTCTTCAAGATCTCCATGCAAGAACACAGTCTTAACATCCATTTGCTCAATCTCCCAATTATAAGCTATAGCAATGGATAAGAGAAATCTAATAGAAGTCAATTTAGCAACAGGAGAGAATATCTCACCAAAATCAACTCCCTCTCTCTGGGAGTAGCCCTTGGCTACCAGTCTAGCCTTGTACTTCTCCAATGACCCGTCTGCTCCAAGCTTCTTGAAGACCCACTTACATCCTATGGCCTTTCTTCCTTTGGCCAAATGAACAAGATCCCAGGTGTTATTAGAGTCCAAATCCATCATATCCTCCTGCATGGCTAGCTACCAAGACTCACTATAGAAATAGCTTCCCTATAGGATCTAAGTTCATCGTTAGTACTCAGTAAAGCATATACACAATGGAAATCTGGTGGGCTATACCTGTCAACTAGATTCTGTTGTCTTGTGGATCTCCTCAAGGGTGGAGTAAGAGACTCTACTTATTCTTTTGCATGATCATCTGCACCAACTTCTTTTGTAACAACAGATTCATCTTCATCAGAACTACTTGAATCTTCTTCTTCTTCTTCACCCCCCAATCCATCATTTTGTTCTTCCTGGGGTTCATCTTGCTGCTCTAAATCAAAGTGCACCTTCTTTATCTTTTCATCTTTTTCTTTTGGCTACTCAGGTTCAGAAATAGCTCTAAGTACCCTGAAAATAACATCTCTAGAAAAGATAATCTTGTGGGTTACTGGATTCCAAAGCTTATAACCTTTTACATTATCACCATATCCAATGAATGTACATTTTTTAGCCTGTGGATCCAACTTAGATCACTTTTCCTTAGGCACATGAACAAAAGCCTCACAACCCAAAACCCTTAAATGTGAAACAGAAGGTTTCTTACCTATCCACACTTCATATGGTGTCGAATCAAGAGCCTTACAAGGAGATCTATTTATCAAGTAGCAAGCAGTACACATAGCCTCTGCCCAAAAGCATTTATCCAATTGTGCATCACTAAGCATACTTCTGGCCCTTTCCATAATTGTTCAGTTCATCCTTTCTGCAACACCATTTTGTTGTGGTGTATACGGAGTTGTATTTTGTTTGATTATATCTGCATGCTTGCAAAACTCATCAAATTCCTTAGAGAAATATTCCCCTCCATTGTCAGATCTTAATATTTTTATCTTTAAACCTGATTGGTTCTTTACTAAGATTTTGAATTCCTAAAACTTAGTGAAAACTTTAGATTTATGCTTCATAAAATAAATCCATGTAAATCTGGATACATCATCAATTAAGGTTACAAAATAACGAGATTTTCCAATAGATTCATTATGCACAGGTCCAAACACATCCATATGAATAATTTCTAACTTCTCTTTTGCTCTATTGCTTCCTGAAGGAAATGATTTTCTATTTTGTTTACCAAACACAATGCTCACAGAAGTCAAAGTGTCATCAGAATAAGAGAAACTGTCCAACAAATTTTTATTCTTAATAGTTTTCAGTACATTATTGCTTGTGTGGCCCAATCTACAGTGCCACAACATACATGTATTTTTAGTAGTGGCCTCAGATACATAGGAGGCATTACAAACTGTAGTGTCTTCAAGCTTAAACAAGTTCCTGAATCTCTTCTATTTCGCTACCACCAAGTTCCCTCTCACCAATCTACAGCCATGCTTGTCAAATGTCACATGCATTCCTAAATCATTCAACTTCGAAACTAAAATCAGATTTCTAGCTGATCCAAGAACATACAAAACACCAGGGAGGGTTTTAATCCTCCCATCACTGAAACACAACAATACCTTTCCTTTCCCAACAATTGGATATGTAGAGTTGTCACCAAGGTAGATATTACCTCCATCATATTCTTCATATGAGGAGAACCATTCCTTATGTGGAATCATATGAAATGAGCATCCCGAATCAACCAACCAGTGATCATTAGAAACAAGATTACATGTAGAAAGTAAAACTTCTTCACCTGCATTCGAGGACTTATCCGAAGCACTCTCCCACTATTTCTTGGGGTTTTTGCACTCCTTCACATGTCCCCTTTTACCAGAGTTCCAACACTTAACTCTGTTCTTTTTACCAGGAGTCTTAGACCGGCCCTTGGACTTGTCCTTAGCCCCTTTCTGATCTCCTTTAGGTTCCCTTTCCTTAGACCTTCCCCTAATACTGAGAGCATCCCCTGAACTATCTGAACTCTTCTTCCTTAATTCCTGTGACAATAGCACTGAAACAAGAGCATCCAACTTCGGATCCGCAAGGTTAGCAGTGATAGCAAGGATAACATTCTCCCAAGACTTAGGTAAAGAACAGAGAAGTAAGATACATTTATCTTCCTCACTAACCTCAACATCTAATGAATCAAGCTAACTCACTAACAAATTAAAAGAATTTAAATGCTCTGCAATTGATTCACCTTCTTGCATTTTCATGGAAAATAATTTTCTTTTTAAATAAAGTTTATTTACCATACTCTTGGCTTGATAGATCTCACCCAATTGTTTCCACAACTTGTATGCAGTCTCTTCCTTTATGACATTCAACAGGACAGAGTCTGAAAGACACAAGCGGATGGTTCCCCGTGCCTTCTTATCTAGTCTATCCCACTCATCTTGAGAGACATCATTAGGTTTCTTCTCTTTTTGGACAGCCAACCATTGGTTTCTTTCTTCCAACAAATCTTCCATTTTCAGCTTCCACAACTCATACTCCATTCTGTTGAACTTCTCAATGTCCATTTGAGAGGTTGATGCAACAGTGGATGCAACCATAATAACAACACAAGATCTACAAAACAAATACAACTAAATCTCCCACTGCAACTACAGCTTCCACACTACCACCCAAGAGTCAAAGCTGGCCAAGCTTTGATACCAAATGTTAGAAATGAAAGCAACACTACTTCAATGGAAATCTGGTTCAAGATAAATTTCAGCGAACTTTAACTGTGTGTTATTAATGGAGATTGTAACAAAACATAAACCCACAATACAAAAATATACCAGAAGTAGAATGAAGCACATAACACAAGTGTTTAACGTGGAGAAAACCCTTTCGGGTAAAAAACTCCACCAAGAAAAGAGGCCAAGTTGTATTATCTTCACAAAAGGAGATTACAAATACATTCACTTCCTCTGTCCTTCAACCTTCACTCTGGCAGAACTTGGGTACTTGTAAACTGTTATATTTATCTCATCTACTATGCTATAGTTTATATAGAATTTACACAACCTCAAGACATTAAATGACTTCTTACAAGCCCATAACACTTGGCAAGAGTCAACAATACAACCTTGGGCGTCCATGGCCAAGAATAGGCTCTTACGGGGTCATAAATGCTGTCATACATGCATCCTACACTTGGAAAAATGTTCCCATGCAAGATTGAACGAATTGGGGCCAAAAATAGCCACTTATAGTATCTTATGACGCATCATATGATATTATTAGTGTCATAGATTCTTATGACAACTTACAGTTGTCATAGAATCTCTTACACCCTCTTACAGCATCTATGACATGCGTCATAACACTAAAAATAGATTATTCCTCCACATGTGCACCCCACTTTGACCAATTACCATTTACCATAGTAAATGACATCCTATAACTACCGCCAGTAACTCCAGGACTTACCGTGCAGTAATTCGTAATTACCATGGACAGTAAATAATTTTACCACTGCCGGTGAAACTTGTACATCCCTTATGGGTAATTACAAATTACAAATAATAAATGGAATAAATACAATATTGGGATTTACAAGGTTAATGGCACCTTATCCCAACAAAAAAGTGGAACCCCCTGATTGAATTACAATGTTGTATTTATAGGTGAGGTTAGTAACCACTTAAGGTAACTACCTTAACCACTTTTTGTAACTACTTGGTATAACTACCTTCATAAGTGGACTAAATTTGAATAACTTTCTTTTGTAAATATAGTCACTTAGACTAACTACCCAACTTAGGCACTTAAAATAACTATTTTGTAAGAAAGAGTTAGGATCAACCTAACTTTACAATTAAAGATAGAAAACTAGACTCGAACAAAAGAAACTCAATTAAGAAAATTATTTACAAAACAAGTCAAAATCATGACTTGAGCCACACACAAACACATCAAAAATGAGAACTATACAATATGCAAAATTGCATTTATTCCATGCTTGTCGAAGGTGTCATTGATGGAGCTGCTGATTTTGGAGCCTGATTCTGTTGACCGGATCCTTTTTCTTTAAACATTCTGAAAAGTTTTATAGCTGGAGTAATAGATTTCCCCTTAGGAATTAGGATGTTAGCTATCCTAATCTTCCAGGTTTTTAGGTTCCTATAGATGTTGCTCAACTCTGACATCATACTTGGTATTTGGGAAACATAAATCTTCAAAGAAGTATAGATATCAATCAATTTGTCCATTGCATTTTCATTGAAGACTTCTCTGTTGAAGAGTTGTCGATCAACCATGTCTTGAAAATTATTTTGAATTACTTGTGAATCTTCCATCAATGATGCACTTGGGAGGATGTTGGTGAGTTGATCTTGGGGTTTTGCGGACACTTGCTCACAGGCAAGTATAAGCCTATACTACTCTGTTGAAACTTGGTCAATAATTACCAATTTCCAACTTATCCTTTCCACCCAAATTTCCAAGTAGTTTTCCTCTATACTAGGTAGGATCTTCTTTGCTACGAGGATGTTGACATCAACTCCATCATCTTCGCGAAATCCTTCATGATATCCTTCTAAACCACTTCTTCTTTCCTGACACTTTTCAAGTCTTTTTCAATGGCCTCCTTTTTATTAAGGCCTCATCATGAACAACTTTTGCCTTAACAAAGAAATCAAATGCAATGGACTTGACTTTGTTCACCCAATTCTCAGTGGCTTTCCCATAAACTTGATATTTCTAGAGGTTATCGATAGTAATTCTTTCAATCTCTCCTTCTTGGCCCAAGATGATTGATTGGTGATCAACATTGAGTGGCATGGTGGAAGTGTCAACTATGTACTTCAAGTAGGAAGACAAATTCTACACTTGTTGCTTCAGCTGATCCTTTGACTGCTTCTCCTTTTCAATCCTTTCCACTAGCTTTGTGGCTACCACATTGAAGTTTTGTATGTTAGCCTTATGAGTGGATGGACCCATATAAATACTTGTCATAACAAAATATGTAGGAGTAGCTGCATTTACATTTTTCTCAAAGATAGGCCGAGCTATCTCGAGGCACATATTTCTTGAATTTGAATTGGTCTTTATTCTTGAAGCCACCTTGATCTTTTTTGGCCTCTCAGATCTCCTGAAAAGATCGGATACTATGTTGAATTCAGGAACCAATAACTCTTCTACCTTTCTTTTCTTCAATAGACTTTGTTCCAACCATGGAAGGGAAAGGTTTTCTAAGAGTTCATGTACATCACTTTGTCAGAGATTTTGTTGTTCAAGTACTGGTGAGGTCACCTTCTCTTCAACTGGTTCTATTTGACATACTAGATCTTTTGAAGAAGAAGGTTCCATAATTGAAGTAAGATGATGTACTTCATGATGAGGGGATTCAATGAGAATTGAAGGTGACATAGTTGGTATGCCCTCATCAAACCTTGAATCATCCAGGACTTCTATTGATTCTTGTTCTTTCTCTTCTCTTGAAGTAGAGCCTACTTCTTTATCCCTTGATCTTGATTTCTTCTTCTTTTGTCTGGGTTCATCTCCACATGTGTTTTGGAGATTACTGCTTCTCAGAGGATCTTCATCTCCACCACTTCCTTGAGTTTTATGATGAGAAATAACATCCATAACTGGTGTATAAGAAGGAACTGATGAGGTGGAACTATCTTGGTGATCACTTCTTCCTCTTGGTGTCTCTTTCCTACTTGTCGATCTTGTAGCAGTCATCTGAGTTATCTTCTTCCTGATCCAAGCTTCTAACTTCTTGATCACAAAATTGGTTCTTTCTCTGACATCTCTAACCTCTAGATCTGCCCAATTGATAGCAGGAAGAGGTTGAGCCTGGATTTCTTCAAAATAGAAGGGATCAATCAGATCCAATTCATCATCTTCAATACCTTCAATGACCCTTTCTATCTTGAAATCACGAACTTGCTTTAGGGTGAACCTTGTCCAATCTCTTTTTCTGAATTCGAATTCATCTTCACAATCTACCCAAAAGTCTTCAAGATTGGGGAAATGAAGATACCCAGGACCAAGCTTCAGATTGTCCTTGACATAATCTTTTCTATCAAAGGGGAACCTCATATGATATGTATACAAGTTGATCATAGCTAGAGCCTTTTTCATATTTTCTGCCCTTGAGCTAGACTCGCATCTGTAATAACCAAGGCAAATAGGGAAGGCAACTCCTTTGTTCTTCCTATCTTTGCATTTCTTTTGAACTAACACCAGTTGTCTACAAAGCTCGATCAGGACAAGCTTATTGTCCACATATCTTGGCAATTTAGAAGGATAGCCATCGAATCCTCCTACTCGAAGGTAGGTGAATCTTGGAAACTGAATGAAATAACTACCATATTTCTTTATCAATAGTACGACCTCTTTTGATATCCTGATAGCCATATTCCCTTGAAGTAGCCTTACTACTAGCATTGTGAAAGCATCATTCCCTTGAACATACAAAACTTTGCTCTAATTGTAGCTACTTGTAGCAGTCATAAACCTATGTCTAATGATTCAGAACACCAGTGGTACTTAAACTTGGCCATGATCTCAAATTAGCAATTGCATATACCAAGTAGGATGACATGTGGAAGCGTTGGCTTGTCTTGAAGTGGACCAACTGATCATGTATGCAATCACTAATAAGATGGCCCCAATCAATGAAATGTTTCCTGGCTGATATGATCATCATGAAAAGATACATCCACATCTCAAACTCAGTTGAGTCTGGGCTACCTATCAATCTGTGGAGTAGGGCAATCAAATAGAAGATCTCTTTGATGAAAAGAGAGCGATGAAGTGTCTTGGGAAGCTGAGATTGCCCACCTCTTAGTTTCACCATCCATTCTTTAGCCAAGTTGTTTAAACATTTGTTTCTGTTGTCGTTGAAATATTTGTAGGCTTTTTGTTTATCAACACAAATGAATTTCTCTTTGTATGGCAGCCAGAAAATTATGGTGATAGAAATACCATCGAGCTTGCCCATCAGGTGTCCATTAATAGTTCTGATTTGTCTAGCTTCAAGATTGTATCTCTTTGCACATTCTATTACCAACTACGGGCACTGGACTACTATAGGAAAGCATGCTACGTTCACTAGGCCACTTTCTACTATTCTTCGGGACAACTTTGACCGATCTCCTTCTGTTAACAATTTTTAGATGTCTTGCAGGTTGATGTGCCCCATTTTAGTGTCAAATACCTTTAGAAGAATAGTGTCGATCATTGGAGCATATTCATAGTCCTGAGATTTGTACTTCATGATGGTGCTTTTACAAGTTCTACATTGTTATCTTCTTGACCAACTTTATACCCGCAACTTGTGTTTGCATAAAGCTTTTTCTCTTATTTGAATAGATTGCTTCTAGGTCTTTTCAAGATCTGTCAACCTTCGATACACTAACTGGGATTGGCAATACTAGCCACCCGGCATGACACTCTTTTCTGCCTCCCAAGCAAAAATGGACCAGCTGCCACCATTTTTCATGCTATACAGGACATGTCATGGAATGTGGGACATCATGGAGATGTCGATGAAAATCATGGACTGTAGGCTTGTGATACTTGAATTCTATGAAATGATTTTTTAACGAGGTATTTTGTCGGACAGTCTTCATATGTTTTGTCTATACTTACACATTATGCATACATGTATACTGGGGTGCTTTGCTAACTATAATATCTTGAGACTGCATTTCTATGAGGCATTATGTCAAATAGTTGAAGTGCCTTGTCTATGCTTTCACATTTTGCATATATATATCTGCCAGAAAATCTCCATCTTACAATATCAAACAAAAGTCCTCTTTTCAATTATTCTTTGATGGAAGTCTATAACCTATTGTGGATCTGCTGGCTAGGAGAGTGTTGAGAAAGGTCGTGGGGTCTGGTTATGGCACTTAACAAAAAATCCTTCATCCTTCATGTTTTAATGGATGCATATACTCTTTTCGAAAGCTCTCATTCAGGCGCCGGGCTGCGAGTAGGTTATGGAGTTTGATTTCTTTCCTGTCAGTTGTATTTTCCTATGACACCCTCAACAAACCCATTTTGTGCATATTCTTTTATTATTGAAGCTTATAAAACACATATTTCTTTGAGACATTTTGTCAAACGGTTCGCAGGTTTTGTCTATGCTACCATATTTTGCATACAAGTCTATCAAGCGACTTCAAACTGTAGCATATGACAAAAATCCACTTTCCATTATACATTAATGGATGTACAAATTCCCATTTCAAAACTCTTATGCATCCATGGAATTTGGCTTTACACTTGAAGTCTTTTAAGCGAAATGATTTTGTGCATATGTTGCAATCGTAACATATCATGAGATGACGTCTCTTTGAAGTAAACGCCTCATGCAATATATCCAAGCTTCAACATTTCAAAAACACATCTTCAAGGGCACTTGTAGTTGCATTATTTGACCAAAAATCAACTTTCATTTATGCTTTACTGGATGTCTATACCCTGGTCAAAAGATGTAATCGTTGCAGTCTATGGTGTTCAAAGCTGTAAAACGTGACAAATATTTCTTCCACTTTTGTTTTAATGGATGTCGATACACTTGTTCAAAGGCTCTTAATGGAGCAGAGGTGAAGAGAGTGCTGGTAAAGCTTGTATAATTGTTAATCAAGAACTATTTATTTTCTTTGAAAACGGTTTCTTAAGTAGTTATAAAAACTACCTTCTCCTAAATTACTTCATGAGGATTTCAAATCACTTTTTAAACTTTCTATTTTCACCGATGGTGAATAGTAGTTATTTATTAGTTTGGCTGGTCTCCTATCAGCACTTTAGGTGACTTTTAAAACTTAAACAAAACTTTCGAAAGCAAACAATTTTCCCTATGATAGAAGAGTGAGTTTTCTTTGTTGGTGATTTAGAACACTTTCAAAAGCTGTATAAAGAACCGATTCAAGTTCTAAAGCCAAGTTATATACCCGTAACTTGATAGTTAGCCTTTCGAAAGGCTTCATCAAAACTTAGAAAGTTTTTAAGACGTTGGAGAAGACCGATGAAGACTTTGAAATCAAGTGCATCACTGGCTGAAGGCACTTTTGAAAGTGCTTATACTCCCTAATGATAAAAGTGACTTTCTCTCCGTCGGTGATTTAAAGGCCTTTTAAAATTTATCGGTAATTGATAGCACTTTAAAACCAACTTCCACGTCCGAAAATAGAAGACTTTATTTTAAGCATGTGTAAATTTAAAAATTTTGAGACCAAATTGCATTACCGATATGACTTTAGAAAAGTTCATTAAAATTTCCTGATCAGTTTCCGAGGATGAAAATGGTAAAATATGCATAACTTTTGATTGGGATGGTATTTGATCATGAAACCTTGGTATATCATCTGAAATGTCGATACAAAACCTCTAGTCAGTCAATTTTTTCTCCAACACACATAAAACTTGATTATTTTAATTGTTTCTAAAAATCTCTGACAAAAAATGAGAAGCTTAAAATCTCCCCAATCGTGAGGTGTTCTGGTCTAGAGATTGGCCATATTTGGATGAAATGGAGTTGTGAACACAACCATAAAAATAATTTTGCACTAGTTATCACAAATCTTGAGCTTTAATTATTTTTGCAAAACACCCTGAACTAGATAGGTGAATCTAGGAATTTGAGTGAAGCATTGATTGTTCTTTCTTTTGAATGGCGCCACTTTATAAACTTCAATGTAGGGAAATAGTGTGAACAAAGTAGAATGTGATATCTCGACAATAATTTATTACCATGACTGATGCAGGGTGGTGCAGAAGCACCTACCTAACAGCTGGCCTCCTTGAGGCAGTTAGTTTGTTATAGGTCCGCATGATGACATGCAGGATCAGGATATAGGATAACATGATCAGGATATAGGTGAACTGTCCGCATGATGACAGGGCAGTAGGCTATTTTTAGTATGTTTGACTTTATCTTGTAATAAGGTCCATTGGACCGATGCTATGTATTAGTTCAGCCTAGGAGTATGTGTAGGCAGTTAGAGATCGGGATAAGATAGTCTGAGTTGTCCTCTCTCCCAGCCGCTTGGAAGCTCCCAGCCGCTGGGAAGTGAAGTTAGTAGTACTCGAAGGATTTGTTATATATACCTTCGACCTGTTAGGGTTTAGACACAGTTCATATTGATAGTTCATATTGAGTTTGATAGATGTTATGTTCAGAAGAGTAGTACTGGTGACATGCTGTACTGGTGATCAGTCCAGATATTGTGAAGTAGAATTGTAAAAGCAGGACATTTGAATCTCAATTGAATAAGATCTCATCTTTTGCAGTATTTGAGTTGATCAGTTGTATCTGTGTTGATTTCCTTTTCTGTTTGCAAGTTAATGGGCACTTTCAACCCTTCCACCGGTTGATCCTGCAAATCGGTGGAATGGTCCTGTATCATAGTTTAGTTTGCATTTGTGTTTTCTGTTTATGCATTGCATTGTTCAGGAGATCAGTTAGGAGCATGCTGTGAATCAGCCTAGCATCCTCATGTGCTAGGTCTAGAAGATAAGTTGTTAGATTTTGGTTTGAAGGTGATCCGGCCCGGTCGTCACATGATCTTTGTGAAATAGGGTGGTTCGGAGTGCTTACATGCAGTGGAAGGATACACAGGAGTCTGCATGTGCGTTTCCAGTCGGAACGAGCCGCATCATCATCTGCGGATCCATCGCCATCAGGATCGGGTCATGAAGTTGTTGAAGTTTGCATGTTGCAAGTGCATCATGATGTTTTGAGTTGGATATATACTCAGTGTATATATCGCAGTCAGGATCATCTCTCGGGGAAGTTCATCATCCGCCTATCGCTAACGGATGCGGGTGTGAAAGTTAAGTTTTTTTGGCTAAGTGTTGAAGAGTTCATCAGGAGGATGTGTGATGTCATCGTCATCAGGATATGACGTCATCGTCATCAAGATGTTAAGAAATCCCTCAATGCGAGTTTATCCTGTTGTCACTAAGTGGTAAGGTATCGGCGTAGGCAGGAAGTTGTATTAGCATCATCAGGAGGTTTCGAGGAACCGGATGAACAATATCATGATGCTGTTGCTTGTATCGTCGGGCAGTGGAGCATCGAAGGCAAGTTGTTGAAGTGCAACGTCATCAGGATATTTGGAGCAACCGGATATTTGGATATCCTGCTGACGAAGGTGATATTGAATATCATGATGATGCCGCTTGTATTTGGCACCCGATGAACAGTGCAACCGGAGGATGTTTGCGCCCGTTGATTATCATGATGATGATGATAGGCGACAAACGGAGGAGGTAAATAGTAGTCGACAGGAGGATATTTGCGATCATCCGAAATATGATGATGCTGTTGAAATGTGATGATGCTGTTGGTGTCTCTAGGAAATATGATGATGATGTTCAGCCGATAGAGAATTTTATCATGCTGTTTGTATTGTTGGCAGCTCCTTCCTGTTAGTTAGCTTCCGTTGCGTCCCACTCTGCATCACAGGGAGTGTGTGACATTGATGACTTGTAACTGAAAAGGTGATTCAACAAAGGTTTTGACACATGATAAGACTTGTCATTTTTGCACAAAAAGTTTAAATTTTTAAAATGTAAAAATAGGGTCAATAGCTGGCTCTAACTAGGGACAAGGACCTTGTGGACGCAGGACAAACCCAAAATCTTAACCGGCAAAGATCGGTGCATGATCTATTGGGCTATAGAGTCAATCAAAGGGAGAGAATACTAGAACAACTCAAAGGGCATGGAAAAGCCAAAAATGAAACAAGGAGAGGAACAAAACAACAGGAAATGAAACACACCGAAAAACTCCTAATTAACCTATATACATGGTAGGTGACTCCTACCTCGGAACTGCTTCAGGATGATCATGTAAAACCATTGACAGGTTGGGAAAAATAGGCACCTGTACGAAAAAGAGAGTTGCACAGACGAGGCACCTGTAGACTCTGTAGACATTCCAAGATGATGAGAAAAATAGAATACATGAAATGTGAGGACTCTTTGAATCATACATCAAACAACCATTATCATCATAAGCATCTGAATCCTTCTAAATTGAACTGGTGTTCCTCTGTGTAGCTTCAGACATATCTTCTAGCATCATGCCGAGCACACCAATATCCTCTAACTGAAGATCTTTCTGATATTCTGGTTTGCAACAAATTATCTCACAAATTGGACAACCTTCATATAATTTGTGATGTGAAGAAACCCATGTAGACACCCCCATCGAATCATGCTTTTGAGTATCAACTTGAGAATCATCTGTGGAAATGCACTCGTTCACAAATAAAGGATTGAAGTAGACACCTTGGCTATAGAGGGAATCATTGTCCAAACTTTTCAAGCACCAACTTGGGACATAAACATCATGAGAGTTAACTTTATCAAATTCCTCCATTGGATCATCCATTACCTCATTCCTTGCTTCATTGTTGGCACAACTCCCACAACTATCCTCTACAATATGGGTGTCTTCTTGATCTAAAGATTTGGAAAGAGGATTGCTTTGAACTTTAAATGCTCCATAAGACAAAGATTGCACTTCCAACATGACATGAACATTTGTTAATGTATTTACATAGCTTTCAATTTTAACCTGCTTAATATTATCTGGACTCGGTGGTTCTTCTCCATGGAACTCTTCATAAAATCTAAAAACTTCATACTCCAATTGCATGTATGATAAAGAGTGAATGCTTGATAATTCATCTTCATTTTGGAGTTGATCTTTGACTTTTGTATTAACTGTACCACTAATTGAAACTCTATCAATATCTTCAAAAGTAAAGGTCTCCATTTCTGAAGCTAAGGAAGATATTTGCAAGTGTTCACTTATGGTTGCCTCTCCATTGGTTATAGTAGTGCAAAGTTGTCCAATAGATGTTATACCTTTGATTTCATCAATAGATCTTTCCACCTCAGCGATTGGTGATGTAGGAATATCTTTTTCATATAGAAAGTCATCATCAGAAGTATTGAGACACCAGTTTGGGACAAAAACTATATGAGATTCATCTTTATTCTTCTCTTCTTCATCATTTTCTTGAAGCTTGGGCTGCATGGAAGTCTTGAAATTATTTAATTCTCCTTTAAGATCCTTGTTTTCAAGTTCATGGAAGACTTCTTCTTTAACAGGTGATAAAGGAGAGAGGATGACGTTTTCTTCGCAAAGAAAATCATCTTCAGGAGTCTTGAGACACTAGTTTGTGATGGAAACTTTATGAGAAAGATCTTGTGGTTCTATTTCATGATAATTCTCCTCTTGGTCAGATTGCATGTGTGTCAAAAGAACATTTTGCAACTTGTCTTCATGATCTTTCAGACTTTGGTTCAAAATTTCTTCTGCATTCTCTCAAACAGTGACCATGTCACATAAATCTTTCTCAGAAGATATAGTTGTAGAACTAGAGCAAGTTGTTACTAGACGAGTGAGATTCTTCAAAGAAACTGAGAAAGTGCGATCATCTGGAAAAATTTCTTCATTATTGCATGCTTCCATGCAATCTTCTTCTTCCATCTCCATCACTTCTTCTTGTCGATCTTCCTTAAGTGGGCATGCATGTTCTGATGAGTTTCTTTCAGGCTCCTGATTTGAAGACATTTCATTCAATACTGGTTCATTTGTAGGCAAAATCTTTGCCTCTTCATTGATGTCCTCATCACGCAAATGATATATCTTAACATAGTTTCTTTTAACTTCTGGTGCTTGGATCTCCTCTGGTAGGGGCTTACTATCACAAGCAAAGAAATGAGTCTCCTTCCCATCTTTTTGTTCAATCTTTTGCAACGTTTGGAGCAAGGAAGAATGAACCTAGTTAGATACAAATTGCAAGCCACCATAGAAACTCTTCAGGAACTCCACTTGCTTAGGGTCATGAAGAACTTGATTTTGTTAAGAAGAGGATGTAGAAACAGGATAATCTTCATCATCACTATCACTCTCCAATTTAGGTAATTGCAAGTTGTGCCTCTGGGTCCTTTGATACCAAACCATTTTTTTAGGATTCTTTCAGATAGAGTCGCCAACTTCTTTTCTGGGGAGATACTTGTATATTTTTGAGGAATAAAAGACACCAATGCTTCAAACTTCCCCCATTAGAGTCGCCAAAAATATGTTGGTGAATAGATTTGTTGCTTTTAAATAACCTTCATGAATAACTCTATTTCGCCTTGGATCAGCAACACCCTACTTACAAAAGTTGAAGAATCACAGGACTATGTCGATTCCTCTCTGCGTTTGAGAGGGGAAGCTCCCTTGTATGATAGGGGTATATGGATTTTATGGGGTTTTTAAGAATAAAACAAATCCAATAACAAAAACTAATGAAGAAATGAGAAATACTCTTATAGATTCAAGTTCCACACATTCAAGTTGAGATACCAAAACTTAACATGATAATCTTTTCCACATGCAACGTTTAAAGGAAAGTAAATGGTTATCATTGATTAAACATACGAATATCAACAACAACACATGAAATCGAATTGAACACACATCCAAAACATTTCTTTATTGCTTTCTTGCTTGAATAATACTATTCAAGTCCTTTACACAATGCCTTGGGAAAAAGTGGAACCCCCTGATTGAATTACAATGTTGTATTTATAGGTGAGGTTAGTAACCACTTAAGGTAACTACCTCAACCACTTTTTGTAACTACTTGGTATAACTACCTTCATAAGTGGATTAACTTTGAATAACTAACTTTCTTTTGTAAAGATAGTCACTTAGAGTAACTACCTAACTTAGGCACTTAAAATAACTACTTTCTAAGAAAGAGTTAGGATGAACCTAACTTTACAATTAAAGATAGAAAACTAGACTCAAACAGGAGAAACTCAATCATGAAAATTATTTACAAAACAAGTCAAAATCATGACTTGAGCCACACACAAACACATCAAAAATGAGAACTATACAATATGCAAAATTGCATTTATTCCATGCTTGTCGAAGGTGTCGTTGATGGAGCTGCTAATTCTGGAGACTGATTCTGTTGACCAGATCCTTTTTCTTTGACATTCTAAAAAGTTTGATAGCTCGAGAACAAATTTTCCCTTAGGAATTACGATGTTAACTATCCTCATCTTCCAGATCTTTAGGTTCTTATAAATGTTGCTCAACTCTGACACCATACTCGGTATTTGGGAAACATAAATCTTCAAAGAAGTATAGATATCAATCAATTTGTCCATTGCATTTTCATTGAAGACATCTCTATTGAAGAGTTGTCGATCAACCATGTCTTGAAAATTATTTTGAATTACTTGTGAATCTTCCATCAATGATGCACTTGGGAGGATGGTGGTGAGCCGATCCTAGAGTTTTGCGGACACTTGCTCACAGGCAAGTATAAGCCTTTCCTGCTCTTTTGAAACTTGGTCAATGATTACCAATTTCCAACTTATGCTTTCCGCCCAAATTTCCAAGTAGTTTTCCTCTGTATCGGGTAGGATCTTCTCTGCTACGAGGATGTTGACATCAATCTCCATCATCTTCGTGAAATCCTTCATGATATCCTTCCAAACTGCTTCTTCTTTCCTGACACTTTTCAAGTCTTTTTCAATGGCCTCCTTTTTGATTAAGGCCTCATCATGAACATCTTTTGCCTTAACAAAGGAATTAAATGTAATGGACTTGACTTTGTTCACCCAATTCTCAGTGGCTTTCCCATAAACTTGATATTTCTGGAGGTTATCAATAGTACTTCTTTTAATCTCTCCTTCTTGGCCCAAGATGATTGATTGATGATCAACATTGAGTGGCATGGTGGAAGTGTTAACTATGGACTTCAAGTAGGAAGACAAATTTTGCACTTGTTGCTTCAGCTAATCCTTTGACTGCTTCTCCTTTTCAATCCTTTCCACTAGCTTTACGGCTACCACATTGAAGTTTTGTATGCCAGCCTCATGGACCCATATTGATCCTTGTCATAACAAAATCTGCAGGAGTAGCTTTATTTACATTTTTCTCGAAGATGGGCCGAGCTATCTTGAGGCACATATTTCTTGAATTTGAATCAGTCTTTATTCTTGAAGCCACCTTGATCTTTTTCGGCTTCTTAGATCTCCTAAAAAGATCAGATACTGTGTTGAATTTAGGAACCACTAACTCTTCTACCTTTCTTTTCTTCAACAGACTTTGTTCCAACCATGGAAGGGAAAGGTCTTCTAAGAGTTCATGTACATCACTTTATCAGAGATTTTGTTGTTCAGGTACTGGTGAGGTCACCTTCTCTTCAACTGGTTCTATTTGACATACTAGATCTTTTGAAGAAGAAGGTTCCATAATTGAAGTAAGATGTTGTACTTCATGATGAGGGAATTCAATGAGAATTGAAGGTGACATAGTTGGTATGCCCTCATCAAACCTTGAATCATCTAGGACTTCTACTAATTCTTGTTCTTTCTCTTCTCTTAAAGTAGAGCCTACTTCTTTATCCCTTGATCTTGATTTCTTCTTCTTTTGTCTGGGTTCATCTCCGCATGTGTTTTGGAGATTACTTCTTCTCGGAGGATCTTCATCTCCACCACTTCCTTGAGTTTTCTAATTAGAAAGAATATCCATAACTAGTGTATGAGAAGGAACTGATGAGGTGGAACTATCTTGGTGATCACTTCTCCCTCTTGGTGTCTCTTTCCTACTTGTCGGTCTTGTAGTAGTCATCTGAGCTATCTTCTTCCTGATCCAAGCTTCTGACTTCTTGATCACAAAACTGGTTCTTTCTCTGACATCTCTAACCTCTAGATCTACCCAATTGATAGTAGGAAGTGGTTGAGCCTAGATTTCTTCAAAATAGAAGGGATCAATCAGATCTGATTCATCATCTTCAATACCTTCAATGACCCATTCTATCTTGAAATCATGAATTTGCTTCAGGGTGAACCTCATCCAATCTCTTTTTTTGATTTCAAATTCATCTTCGCAATCTTCCCAAAAGTCTTCAAGATTGGGGAAATGAAGATACCTAGGACCAAGCTTAAGATTGTCCTTGACATAATCTTTGCTATCAAAGGGGAACCTCATCTGATATGTATACAAGTTGATCATAGCTAGAGCCTTTTCCATATTTTTTGCCCTTGAGCTAGACTCGCATCTGTAATAATCGAGGCAAATAGGGAAGGCAACTCCTTTGTTCTTCCTATCTCTACATTTCTTTTGAACTGACACCAGCTATCTACAAAGCTTGATCAGCTTATCATCCACATATCTTGGCAACTTAGAAAGATAGCCATCAAATCCTTCTACTCAAAGGTAGGTGAATCTTGGAAACTGAATGAAGTAACTACCATATTTCTTTATCAATAGTGCGACCTCTTTTGAGATCCTGATAGACGTATTCCCTTGAAGTAGCCTTACTGCTAGCATTGTGAAAGCATCATTCACTCGTCTGAAACATACAAAACTTTGCTCTAATTGCAGCTACTTGTAGTAGTCATAAACTTGTGTCTCCTGATTCAGAACACCAGTGGTACTTAAACCTGGCCATGATCTCAAATTAGCAATTGCATATACCGAGTGGGATGATATGTGGAAGCATTGGCTTGTCTTGAAGTGGACCAACTGATCATGTATGCAATCACTGATAAGATGGCCCCAATCAATGAACTATTTCCTAGCTGATATGATCATGATGAAAAGATACATCCACATCTTGAACTCAGTTGAGTCTAGGCTACCTGTCAATCTGTGGAGTAGGGCAATCAAATAGAAGATCTCTTTGATGAAAAGAGAGTGATGAAGTGTCTTGGGAAGCTAAGATTGCCCGCCTCTCAGTTTCACCATCCATTCTTTAGCCAAGTTGTTTAAACATTTGCTTATGTTGTCACTGAAATATTTGTAGGCTTTTTGTTTATCAACATGAATGAATTTCTCTTTGTATGGCAGCCAGAAAATGATGGCGATAGAAATCCCATTGAGCTTGGCCATTAAGTGTCCGTCAATAGTTCTGATTTCTCTAGCTTCAAGATTGTATCTCTTCGCACATTCTATTACCAACTCTGGGCACTAGACTACTATAGGAAAGCATGATACATTCACTAGGCCACTTTCTGCTATTCTTCGAGACAACTTTGACCAATCTCCTTCTATTAACAATTTTTAGATGTCTTGCAGGTTGATGTGCCCCATTTTAGTGTCGAATACCTCTGGAAGCATATTGTCGATCATTGGAGCATATTCATAGTCCTGAGATTTGTACTTCATGATGGTGCTTTTACAAGTTCTACACTGTTATCTTCTTAACCAACTTTATACTCGCAACTTGTGTTTGCATAAAGCTTTTTGTCTTGTTTGAATAGATTGCTTCTAGGTCTTTTCAAGATCTGTCAACCTTCGAGACACTGACTAGGATTGGCAATACTAGCCACCCGGCATGACACTCTTTTCTGCCTCCCAAGCAAAAATGGACCAGCTGCCACCATTTTTCACGCTATACAGGACATGTCATGGAATGTGGGACACCGTCGAGATGTTGATGAAAATCATGGACTTCGGGCCTGTGATACTTGCATTCTATGAAATGACTTTTTAACGAGGTATTTTGTCGTACAGTCTTCATATGTTTTGTCTATACTTACACATTATGCATACATGTATACCGGGGTGCTTTGCCAACTATAATATCTTGAGACTGCATTTCTGTGAGGCATTATGTCAAATAGTTCAAGTGTGTTGTCTATGCTTTCACATTTTGCATATATATATCTGCCAAAAAATCTCCATCTTACAATATCAAACAAAAGTCCTCTTTTCAATTATTCTTTGATGGATGTCTATAACTTGTTGCAGATTTGCTGGCTAGGAGAGCGTTGAGAAAGGCCGTGGGGTCCGGTTATGGTACTTAACAAAAAATCCTTCATCCTTCATGTTTTAATGGATGCATATACTCTTTTCAAAATCTCTCATTCCGGCGCCGGGCTACGAGTAGGTTATGAAGTTTGATTTCTTTCCTGTTAGTTGCATTTGCTTGTGATGCCCTCAACAAACCCATTTTGTGCATATT
The DNA here is from genome assembly GCA_027924645.1 of Cunninghamia lanceolata. Lineage (NCBI taxonomy): Eukaryota > Viridiplantae > Streptophyta > Pinopsida > Cupressales > Cupressaceae > Cunninghamia > Cunninghamia lanceolata. Next base: position 585,364 of record BSBN01001265.1, on the reverse strand, counting down.
CTTTTATTATTGAAGCTTATAAAACACATATTTCTTTTAGACATTTTGTCAAACAGTTCGTGGGTTTTGTCTATGCTACCATATTTTGCATACAAGTCTGTCAGGCAACTTCTAATTGTAGTATCTGACAAAAATCCACTTTCCATTATACATTAATGGATGTACAAATTCCTATTTCAAAACTCTTATGCATCCATGGAATTTGGCTTTACACTTGAAGTCTTTTGAGCGAAATGATTTTGTGCATATGCTGCAATCGTAAAATATCATGAGATGACGTCTCTTTGAAGTAAAAGCCTCATGCAATATATCCAAGCTTCAACATTTCAAAAACACATCTTTGAGGGCACTTGCAGTTGCAATATTCACCCAAAAATCAACTTTCATTTATGCTTTACTAGATATCTATACCCTGGTCAAAAGATGCAATCATTGTAGTCTATGGCGTTCAAAGTTGTAAAACGTGACAAATATTTCTTCCACTTGTGTTTTAATGGATGTCGATACACTTGTTCAAGGGCTCTTAATGGAGCAGAGGCAAAGAGATTGCTGGTAAAGCTTGTATAATTGTAAATCAAGAACTATTTATTTCTTTGAAAATGGTTTCTTAAGTAGTTATAAAAAACTACCTTCTCCTGAATTACTTCATTAGGATTTCAAATTACTTTTGAAACTTTCTATTTTCACCGATGGTGAATAGTAGTTATTTATTAGTTTGGCTGGTCTCCTATCGGCACTTTAGGTGACTTTTAAAAATTAAACAAAACTTTCGAAGGCAAACAATTTTCCCCATGATAGAAGAGTGAGTTTTCTTTTTCAGTGATTTAGAACACTTTCAAAAGCTGTATAAAGAACCGATTCAAGTTCTAAAGCCAAGTTATATACCCGTAACTTGATAGATTGCCTTTCGAAAGGCTTCATCAAAACTTAGAAAGTTTTTAAGATGCTGGAGAAGACTGATGAAGACTTTGAAATCAAGCTCATCACTATCCGAAGGCACTTTTGAAAGTGCTTATATTCCCCGATGATAAAAGTGACTTTCTCTCCGTCGACGATTTAAAGTCCTGTTAAAACTTTATCGGTGATTGATAGCACTTTAAAACTGACTTCCACGTCTGAAAATAGAAAAGTTTATTTTAAACATGTGTAAATTTAGAAATTTTGAGACCAAATTGCATTGCCAATATGACTTTAGAAAAGTTCATAAAAATTTCTTGATCGGTTTCCGAGGATGAAAATGGTAAAATATGCGTAACTTTTGATCGAGATGGTATTTGATCACAAAAACTTGGTATATCGTCTGAAATGTCGATACAAAACCTCTAGTCGGTCAACTTTTGCTCCAACACACGTAGAACTCTTGTTTTAATTGTTTCTAAAAATCTCTGATGAAAAATGAGAAGCTTAAAATCCCCCCATTCGTGAGGTGTTCTGGTCTAGAGATTGGCCATATTTGGGTGAAATGGAGTTGTGAACACAACCATAAAAATAATTTTGCACCAATTATCACAAATCTTGAGATTTAATTATTTTTGTAAAACACCGTGGACTGGATTGGTGCATCTGGGAATTTGAGTGAAGCATTGATTGTTCTTTCTTCTGAATGACGCCACTTTATAAACTTCAATGTAGGGAAATGTTGTGAACAAAACAGAATGTGATATCTTGATAACAATTTATTACCATGACTGATGCAGGGAGTGTGTGACATTGATGACTTGTAACTGAAAAGGTGATTCGACAAAGGTTTTGACACATGATAAGACTTGTCATTTTTGCACAAAAAGTTTAAATTTTTAAAATTTAAAAATAGGGTCAATAGGTCTCATAGACTGCAATGATTGCAAGATATGTACAGATTGACATTTTTTAGAATACTTTAGAAACTTTCAAGCAAATGCAATTGGCGGGTGTAAATCTAGACTCCACAACCTTTTCCAGCATCCTCCCTGCCTGTGCCAAAGTGGGAGCTTTGGAACAAGGTATGGACATCCATCGAAGCACGAAGGATAGAGGAATTTTGTCAGATGTTGTAGTTGCAACTACCCTGGTAGACATGTATGCAAAATGTGGAACCATGGACAAGGCACATGAACTATTTGATAGAATACCTCAAAAAAAATGCAGTCTCATGGACTGCACAGAGAGAGATTAGAGAGAGCCTCCTGATCGACTGCAATATAAAGGAGGAAATAAGAATGAATAGAGGTGTAAGTAATGCAGCCGTGTAGGATGAACCTACTTAGAAATTTAGGGAAGACATCTATTGGGTATTTCATTTGGCATGATTGTTGCCTCACCTACTTATCTCTATGCAGTCTAGGCCCCCCCATAGCCCCACAAGGACTAGGCATGAGGGCACAGGATGGAGGGCTCTCCCCGCATCCATGCGAAGGAACTTTTGTGTGTGCGTGGGGATGCGGCCCCGCGAAGGAACTTTTGTGTGTGCACAAGGATGCGGGAAGGGCAAAAATGTGGTCTCATGGACTGCATAGAGAGATCTTAGAGAGAGCTCATATGATTGAGAAGGTAGCATGAAACTTTCATGGTATGTACAGTGATTTGAATGGTAGTGTGTTCATATTGTTAGCCTCCTGATCGACTGCAATATAAAGGAGGAAAGAAGAATGAAGAGAGGTGTAAGTAATGTAGCTCAGCAGGATGAACCTGCTTAGAAATTCAGGGAAGACATCTATTAGGTATCTCCTTTAGCATTATTGATGCCTCACCTACTTATCTCTATGCAGTCTAGGCTCCCCTGTAGCCCCACAAGGACCAAGGCATGAGGGCGCGAGATGGTAGGCTCTCCCCGCATCCCCGCAAAGGAACTTTTGTGTGTGCATGGGGATACAGGAAGAGAAAAAATGTGGTCTCATGGACTGCATAGAGAGATCTTAGAGAGAGCTCATATGATTGAGAAGGTGGCATGAAACTTTCATGGTAGGTACAATGATTTGAATGGTAGTGTGTTCATATTGTTAGCCTCTTGATCGACTGCAATATAAAGGAGGAAAGAAGAATGAAGAGAGGTGTAAGTAATGCAGCCGTACAGGATGAACCTGCTTAGAAATTTAGGGAAGACATATGCTAGGTATTTCATTTGGCGTTATTGATGCCTCACCTACTTATCTCTATGTAGTCTAGGCTCCCCCAAAGCCCCGCAAGGAGCCAGGGCATGAGGGTGCGGGATGGCGGGCTTTACCCGCATCCTGGCAAAGGAACTTTTATGTGTGCGCGGGGATGCGGGGAGAGCAATTATTGTTGGATATGCACAAAATGGATTTGTTGGAAAGACTTTACAAACTTTCAAGCAAATGCAATTGGTAGGTGTAAAGCTAAATTCCACAACCTTTGCCAGCATCCTTCCTCCCTGCGCCAAAATGGGAGCATTGGAACAAGGTATGGACATCCATAAAAAAGTAATGGATAGAGGAATTTTGTCAGATGTTTTAGTTTCAACTGCCCTGGTAGACATGTATGCAAAATGTGGAAGCATTGACAAGGCATGTGAACTATTTGGCAGAATGCCTCAAAGAGATGTCATCTCATGGAATGCAATGACTGTGGGATATGCACAAAATGGATTTTTTGAAAAGGCTTTAGAAACTTTCAAGCAAATGCAAGTAGCAGGTGTAAATCCAAATTCGACGACCTTTGCTAGCATCCTCCCTGCCTGTGCCAAAATGGGAGCTTTGGAACAAGGTATGGACATCCATCATAACATAATGGAAGGGGGATTTTCGTTATATATTATAGATGGAAATGCTTTGATAGACATGTATGCAAAATGTAGAAGTATAGATAAGGCACATGAACTATTTGATGGAATGGCTCAAAGAGATGTCATCTCTTGAAATGCAATGATTGCAAGATATGCACAAAATGCATTTTTTGAAAAGGCTTTATAAACTTTCAAGCAAATGCAATTAGCAAGTGCAAATCCAAATTCAACAACCTTTGCCAGCATCCTGCTTGTGATATCACGGATACCCACTCTCCCACAAGCACTTCAAGTCATGCCTACAGTGATGCAGGGCTTTCCCGCATCACCACAGGCATGACTTGAAGTGCTTGTGGGAGAGTGGGTGATGCGAGGGTATCTAATTCCTAAGATAAATGAAGAAGCAAGCCAAATTTCCATAATATATTTGCATGCAAAGCCATATTTTTGGGAAAGCCCCACATTGCCCACTCTCTCGCAAGCACTTCAAGTCATGCCTGCGGTGATGCAGGAAAGCTCCGCATCATCGTAGGCATGACTTGAAGTGCTTGTGGGAGAGCGGGTATCCATGATATCACATTTATTTGAGGCATTTTTTCAAACAGTTCACTTGCCTTGTCTATGCTTCCACAATTTCATGTATGTCTAGCAGGGCACTTGTAACTACAACATATGACAAAAAACAAGGATCGTTGAGTCTGATACACTTACTTGGGACTGTGCATTCTTAGTGTATCTTATTCTTGTGGCTGTGAAGTTGAAGTTTTGACTGTCCAAGTGATGGGTCCTATAAGCACAAAAATCACGCACAGCCTCCATGAGGACCCCTATGATGATTCAAATCCTTGTCACGTACATGTAAGCATGAAAGAATTTCCTTTAAGAAACAAACCTCTTGATGATGTGTCCTCTTTCTTGTCTTGTTTTGCTTCCTCTTTGTCAATTTCTCTCTCTCCCCGTTTGCGATGCTTTTTGACACTTGTTGTGACACTTGTCGACTTGCATTTTCTAAGCTTTTGACCTTGCTCTTAAGCCTTGTGAATGTCTTGTAGGTGAGTTTTCACCTTTCCCCTATGTTTTTCATCTTATGCACCTCCTAGAAACCTTCTAGAGGTCTCCCTATCCATCTCCCACTTTTGGTTTTCAGTTCCGCTCAACCAATCCAAATCTCCCCCTATTATTTCCAGATCTCCCCTGGGAGATCCTGCAGGTGCAAGTGGAGATTTAGATTCTTGCACATGACTGACCTGTTTCCAAAGGCAGAACCCCTCCTTTTCTTCTCTTCTTTCATCTCCCAACCTACTTTTCTACAGAAGGCCCTATCCAGCTCGGATCTCCCTCGGGTGACCCTGTCATTTTCACAGCTGTGAAAAAACTCAAGTTTCTCACTTGTTTTAGCTCTGTTTTTGCCCATTCGTCTTCTAGTTTGCATGATTTTTGATGCCTAATATGGAGTTGACTATTTCATGCTCCCACACATGCATAATTAGCTCCATTTGGTATCAAATTAACTCTTCAATCAATCTCATGCATTCCCTCATCTCTATTTCCTCTTCAGTGATAAACTATAATTGTTTTATCACTCCATTGTTAGCTGAGTTCACTGGGTAATCAACCTTGTTAACTCCCCAATCAATCCTTGTTAACTCATCAATCAAATGAGTTAACTTCTCAATCAATCCCATTCCTAAAACCTATAAATACCCCCCTCCCTCAAGCACAAAGGGAAGCAAATTCATTGTGCACACAGCTCTTGCCATTTTTTTACTCTCCAACTTAGCATTCAAATGCTCTTACAAGACAAAGGTGCCTTTTGCTTTATTTGTTCAATCAAGCAACGTTACACTGCTTCATTCTATGCCATTGTGCTCAACCAAATCTCTCATTGAGCTCATACAAGCTTCATCAAAGCTTCTTTTTGCTTCTTTGTGTCATTTTGTCACCAAGAGGATCTTCCGTTGCTTCAAAAGGACTCGAGGTTGCCAATATCATGGATTCTGAGGGTAGTGGAGTCATACAAATCTTCGTTTCTCTCAAGTTCCTTCATTGTTTTATTCAATTCATAGTAATTAGAAAACCAACTTTGCTCTTGGGAATAGTAAATCATTGCTTTTTCCTTGATAATTAGATCTTGCATGTTAGATTAGTTGTTTTCCTATTTCTAGATCTAGATTATTAGAAGAACCATTTTCCTTTCTTAGATTAGATTACTTCAAAACAATTGAAAACCCAAAAAACATAGATTAAACTTGCATTAGGAAAAATCATATTAGATTGCATTCATATTTCCCTTTCATAGATTAAAAAGCACTTTTCATTTCCAAAATACTAAAAAAGCACAAAAAATGTTTTGCATATCATTTAGCTTTGCATGCATATAGAAACCCTAGAATAGACAAAATTGCAAACCCTTGATACCATCACAAGGTAACCATGGTTAAATGATTCAATCAAACCCTCGATACCATCACAAGGTAAAAACAAGTCAAAACACAAGTCAAACCCTAGGTCAACAAAACCCTAGGTCAAAACCCTAAATCTAGTTAAGGTTAGTAATCACACATTTACCTCTATCCTGATTCACGAATGTGCTTAGGAGTGAGAGGAGAGTGGGTGCGGGCTATCTGTGATGAGATCAAAGAGATCAATCCATGACCACACCAAGAAACATTTGTTATACCACAAGGAGACCCATTTGTCCTCTTATTGTTAGAAGAAACCAGACAACTCCAAATACAACAAGAACTCATCCAACGCATTGAGAGACAAGAGGACATAAATGCACAAAACTGTTTACCCACACAGAGGTGGAATCTAAGAAACCCCAACATGAGAAGAGAAACTAGTGACCCTTCAGGTCATAGGGTTATCTCAACTACAACTATAAACAAATGAAACATTCAACTTAGTACACAACAACAAAGGCTGCCGTACTTGCTGACCCCTCTCCGCGAAGTCTAGCTCCTCAATGAGCCAAACCCCCGCCGTGTCTTGCCTCCTCTCGACTGGCTACTTCCATGTGAGCTAGAGTGACATGGTGGATCACCTCGTGGCAAGGAGGGAAGGGTCCATGTGCATGCCAAAATCTGACGCAACAACCCCAAGCAATTGGAGTCACAATTTTGAGAGTATAGGTTCAGAATTTTCACAATCATGATATGGTGGTCATAATGAGAGGACTATCATAGTACAGTAAAATGCCAAACAAAGATGATGAAAGGACAGTGACCAATTTGATTAAGGTAGTGACTTCACAAATATTGAAGGGACAATCCTAATATCTTTGTTTTGAAGGTCAGTGATTTCAATGTTGGAAGATAGTGCTGTAGATTCTTTCGTGCCATCAACTTCAGGAAACAACACAATTGGTTGAAGGAGCTTCTCATTTTACACAATACAATTCGCCAAGCTCATTAGAAGCTACACATAAATATAACAAATTGAAATATGAACTTGAGAATGAATGCATATGAGATTATTCTTTATCTCCAAGTGGGACCCTTAGTCCTCAAGACATTATCAATATAGTGGTATGTTTTCAAGGGTAATACTTTCAACCTACAGGGACCTTGCATTGTGACATGAATGGAGGAAGTTGTCTATCAGTCTAGGGTGGTGATCTTCAGGAGTTTTGTGTTAACAATGATTTCAATAAGCTATGTTTCATATGCCCTATATGGTTGTTAAATGCTAACGCATGAATGGAAATTTCTTCAAGTGCTATGCAAGGCCATTGAAATCCAAGATCTGTCCTCTAAGTCATTTGTACATGGTAATTGAGAACACAGTGAGTAAGAAGTAAAAGAGCACTGGATCATAGCACTACAAAATGGTCATGAGTTATGCAATGAACTTCACTGTTCTTTTGGTCACAAAAGAGATCAAGATAATAACCAACATACTGATGTGCACAGAGAATGTTCATGGAGGAGTGCAAACTTCCTTACAAAGCAATTACCACAGCAAAGTTTGAGGTGAATTGCACCTACTACTTTATGCTGATATGGATATGTTCTAACCTATAGTTAATTGTTGTAGCATAACAGATAGGCTAAATAGTTGTTCATATACCATTGTTTCTAATTCAAAATTGCTATACCTTGTTTTAGGAGCAAATCACAGGGGGAGTCTATACATAAGACACCATTTTTTCAAATTCAAAATTGATGGCTCTTTCACAATTGTTTGCTTCATTTATTTGATCTAAGACAACGTGTTGTGAAGAAGATGCTCTCAAAATCATAGTAAAATCCTTTATTCTGGGAAGACTGTTCAGAATCTTTCCATCATAACAATGAACAAAAGCATCAGTCATTAACTTGAACTTTGCAAGAGTTTCATCAAATTCTACTTTTCCACTCTCTTTTCCATTCTAAATTTTATTCCCAATTTCATCCATGAAGAACTTCCTCAGCCTGTAGATCCTACTGTTAGCCATAACTTTACCGGGTGTTGAGGATAGCTTTGAGCTTTTACCCAAGCAGCAATTGACAAAATTCAACCTTACCAAATATAATGTGTTGAAAAGCTCTTTGAAGTTATTCTAGAAAAGAGTTCCTGAGAGTATAATGTGCAGTTTTGAATTAACCTTTTTGCATGAATTCCATTATATCTGGTAAGGCCGAATTTTGTAATTGCAACATTTGGGTATGGACTGTTCAGGCAAACTTAGATTGCTATCAGTGACATAACTAGGTTGGAGAGTAGCTTGAGCCAGTCTGAAACACTTCCAGGTGTTTTTGCTTGGAAGTAGAACCTGAGTATAGGAATACAAATGTCGGTGGACAAAGAAAATCATAAATTTGTTGGTCCAATTTTGGATCCAATTTGAGGTCGAGAATATCGAACAAAGAAAGCTCCTACATTCTAAAGATAAAATCATAAATTTGTTGGTCCAATTTGAGATCCAATTTGAGGTTGTGAAGCTCTGATAGAGAAAGTTCCTACATTCTAAAGATAAAATCATAAATCTGCTTCATCCAATTTGAGGTCCAATTGTAAGGATTTGTCTTTTTAATTATACTTTCTGACATTTATCTTGATACAAATTGTTACTTTAGAATTATGCTATTTCTTTTCTTCTAATGTTTTCAACCCTCATTTCAAGGAAGAGCTCCGAAGATGGTTCCTTCAGATGGAGACTGCACTTTTCTACTATAGGTTTCATCTAGAAACACCAGAAGCTCAGGTACTGTCATACTCAGAGCAAAATTAGGAGTCATGCAATGACAAGATACTCATTTTTGGAGCTTTGGTTAAGAACTTTAAATATTTGGTTATGTGCACAGAGAATGTTCATGGAGTACAAACTTCCTTATAAAGCAATTACCATAGCAGAGTTTGAGGTGAATTGCACTTGCTATTTTATGTTGATATGGATATGTTCTAACCTATAGTTAATTGTTGTAGCATAACAAATAGGCTAAATAGTTGTTCATATACCATTGTTTCTAATTCAAAATTGCTATATCTTATTCTAGGAGCAAATCACAAGGGGAGCCTATACATAAGACACCATTGTTTCAAATTCAAAATTGTTGGCTCTTTCACAATTGTTTGCTTCATTTATTTGATCTAAGACAACCTGTTGTATAGAAGATGCTCTCAAAATCATAGTAAAATCCTTTATTCTGAGAAGACTATTTAGAATCTACCCATCATAACAATGAACAAAAGCATCAATCATTAACATGAACTTTGCAAGAGTTTCATCAAATTCTACTTTTCCACTCTCTTTTCTATTTTGAATTTTATTCCCAATTTCATCCATGAAGAACTTCCTCAGCCTGTAGATCCTACTGTTAGCCATAACTTTACTAGGTGTCGAGGATAGCTTCGAGTTTTTACCCAAGCAACAATTGACAAAATTCGGCCTTACCAAGTACAATGTGTTGAAAAGCTCTTTGAAGTTATTCTAGAAGAGTTCCTGAGAGTATAATGTGCAGTTTTGAATTAACCTTTTGGCATGAATTCCATTATATCTAGTAAGGCTAAATTTTGTCGATTGTTGTTTTTTGTCAAAATTTGACCTTACCAGATATAATGGAATTCATGCAAAAAGGTTAATTCAAAACTACACATTATACTCTCAGGAACTCTTTTCCAAAATAACTTCAAAGAGCTTTTCAACACATTGTATCTGGTAAGGACGAATTTTGTCAATTGCAGCTTGGGTAAAAACTCAAAGCTATCCTCGACACTTGGTAAAGTTATGGCTAACAACATGATCTACAGGCTGAGGAAGTTCTTCATGGATGAAATTGGGAATAAATTTTAGAATGGAAAAGAGAGTGGAAAAGTATAATTTGATGGAACTCTTGTAAAGTTCATGTTAATGATTGATGCTTTTGTTTATTGTTATGATGGGAAGATTCTGAACAGTCTTCCCAAAATAAAGGATTTTACTATGATTTTGAGAGCATCTTCTATGCAGCAGGCTGTCTTAGATCAAATAAATGAAGAAAACAATTGTGAAAGAGCTAGAAATTTTGAATTTGAAACAATGGTGTCTTATTGTGAGGCTGATTATTTTTCCTTCCTTATTTTGATCATTTTGCATTTCAGTTGATGACATTATCAGACTTTTAGAGACTATGGTTTCATTATGCAGATTTGATTATATCTCTTGATTTTGATATGACATTGATTAGACATATGGTGGTTCGATCTGATCATATTTTGATGCTATGTTGAGACTAGACATGCGAGATATATTAGATGATGTCTTGTGATGTGATTTCTAGTTCTTTATGTGATGATGATTATGCGAGAGAAAATGTAGTTTAATCTGGAATTATGTTATAGATGATTAATGTTGTAAGAATATAGAGAAGCGAACTGTTGGCAGACTGTTATGCACCATAGGTTTTATATTAATAAAAATGTTGAGGGGTGGGGCTGTGGTGGGCATTGGCGCCCACCACAGACCCCATATCTGCCATCGTTGCTATAAAGGGTGTGGGTGGGGGTTTCGACCCCCTCCCCACCATTACATTCAAACAAAAATAGCACTGCCCACGCATTACCTCCATTCCCCCCCTCTGCGGCCATGCACCCCCTAGCTCCACCTCTCCACAATGACCTCCACGTTGGTCTACCGAACCCTGCGGTGGCGGCCACACCTCTGTATGTTGTCTTTAACTTGCTAGAGGGATTTATATATTATAAGTATATGTATTTATATATGTATGTATACACAGAAATGTGTATACACACATATATAAATAGATATCAAAAAAAAGAGAAAACCATGTTTGATATTACAAAAAAAAAAAAAAAAAATCTCTGTGAGGTATTCCCATGGCTGTCAAGCCATTGTGGAAGAAATATTCAGCCTGCAAGAAACAATGGAGGAGTAAAGAAAAAGAGGCAAGAAGGGAGAGGAAAAACAAAACTAGTGAGGAAACACAAAGAAGGAATAGGGTTTCCATAAGGAAACCAATAAACTATTACTAGGGTTTTCTTGGTCAAAAGAGAAAACAATTAAATAAACTTAGTTTCCTTTTTTAAAAAAAAAATTAGAAGACCAATATTTTAATGGAAATAGGGTAGGAGGAGAATGTGAGGAGATTAGTTCTTTTCTTTTTTATTTATTTTTCCTTCATTTTCTTGTGCATGAAATTTGAATTCCTCTCTCTTTGCCTTTTTGGTCTTGGTTATTTTTGCTCTCCATATGAATTTTTCTTTTGTATTGAGAGAATAATTTCTTGGGGGTTTTTTATTTAATATCTTGGGAAATGAATTTTTAAAAGGGAATGGGTTGATTTTGTTTAAAGTGAGAAGGGTGTTCCCCTTGATTTTAATTTCAGATTAATTGGGGTATTTATTTTATTCCCTAGCATGTTTCAATTATTTCATCTTTTATCGATTTTACTATCATTTTATGGGAAGAGTATTTTAATCTTTTCCCTTTTCTATTATTTCGAGTCAGTTAATAAATATAATACTGATATTATATTTATTAATGGACTCAAATTTAAAATCTATTTTAGCGTCACTTAGTTATTTTATTATTTTATTCCGAGTTTTAATATTTTATTGCAAGTTGATTTATTTGGCCTTGGTGAAGTATTTAAATTTTAGATTGTTCTTAAGTTATTTTATTATTTTTAAATTTTGATTATTTTTCTTATTGGAGATTTATTTTTAAATTTTTTTAATTTGATTATTGAAAACGCGTTATGCTGTCAAATTTTTCCTAGATTCTAGGGTTTTAATTTTACGATATTTTATTAACTTTATTTTACCACTCCGCTTTATCATGCGTCCATCATGCCATTATTTCTTAATCATTATTTTCAATTTCATTTTGTTCTGAGTTAGGGTTAGGTTTCGAATCTAGTGAAATCACATTCTCACCTAGGAAACTTAGGGTTCAGATTAAAATTGTTCTAACCCTAAAAGCGGCACACTTCGTGTCGCATACCCCCTAGACGGCTATCATCATGTAGGGGACTGCATAGGACAACACACTTTCCTAAATTATGTTGACATGTTTACGCCTTGTGTGTATTGCCACCGAGCACGCAGACGCGTGCAAGGGGGTTCCTAGGGATAGGTAGAAAAGTTTTTCGTATTTCGTGTCATGACCACATGACAAATGTGGACATGACACGTGTGTTGTGTGTCATGAGCACATGGGAAATGTGGGCATGACACTTATGTATAGACTCCCCCTATTATTTGCTCCTAGAATAAGATATAGCAATTTTGAATAAGAAACAATGGTATATGAACAACTATTTAGCCTATCTGTTATGCTACAATAATTAACTACATGTTAGAACATATCCATATCATCATAAAATAGTAGGTACAATTCACCTCAAACTCTGTTGTGGTAATTGCTTTGTAAGGAAGTTTGCACTCCATGAACATTCTCTATGCACATAGACAAATATTTAAAGTTCTTAACCAAAGCTCCAAAAATGAGTATCTTGTCATTCAATGACTCCTACTTTTGCTCTGAGTATGATAGTACCTGAGCTTCTGGTGTTTCTAGATGAAACCTATAGCGGAAAAGTGTAGTCTCCATCTGAAGGAACCATCTTCGGAGCTCTTCCCTGAAATGAGGGTTGAAAACATTAGAAGAAAAGTAATAGCATAATTCTAAAGTAACAATTTGTATCAAGACAAATGTCAGAAAGTATAATTAAAAAGACAAATCCTTACAATTGGACCTCAAATTGGACCAAGCAAATTTATGATTTTATCTTTAGAATGTAGGAACTTTCTTTGTCGAAGCTTCACAACCTCAAATTGGATCTCAAATTGGACTAGCAGATTTATGATTTTATCTTTAGAATGTAGGAACTTTCTCTGTTCGATATTCACAACCTCAAATTGGATCCAAAATTGGACCAATAGATTTATGATTTTCTTTGTCCACCGATGTTTGTATTCCTATACTTAGGTTATGCTTATGAGTGAAAACACCCAGAAGTGTTTCAGACCGGCTCAAGGTCCTCTCCAACCTAGTTATGTCACTGATAGCAATCCAAGTTTGCCTGAATTGTCCATACCCGAATGTTGCATCACAATCTATTCTTCCTGCACATAAAAATGTCACATATTAACCCCTTCTAAATAAAACATTTGATCATCATAAAACCATAATTAATAATCATTTCAATTTTAGAAAGAATCCGATGTGATTTACTATCAAAACAAAAGCTGTATAAATCACAAAAAATCCATGAAGCCTCCTAAATGTATCTTAAAGCAAGTTTACAGGAGGGGTTTGAGTATAAGAAGCTTTCTACTACAACTCTCAATGAATGTATTATAAGTAGAAAACAAAATTCTTCACACTTGAAGTAATGCAGTCAAATATTTATTCCAAAAGTATGTTAGAAGGATCAAGTTAACTAAAAACAAAATGATTTTTTGCTTGGTTTCTTTTATCAATATGCCACGTCGAAATGGAATAATCACTAAGAAACCCTAACAATAAAAAATGAAGTAAAGGTTCAAGAAAGGAAATTCTAATGTACTATTGTGTAATGGTGACAAAGGCACTTATATGAGCATGACTTGCATACAAATCCCTGCCATTGAATTGTCATCCATCCAAAACAAAAATGAGCAATGTAAGGATTTGAGAAATATAAGTCCAAAGGGTTATGCTGTAACGGTAATAGAATCACCATAAGAGCACAACCGAGGAAAAAATTCTTGTGACTATAATTATGTGATCCATAACTCTATTGGTCATGTGGCACAGTTGTGCTATAAAAAATACAGGATGCATTCATGTGTGACCCAAGCTTAATGTGGCTATGTTGTGATAGAAATGGAGGCACTCATATGAGCACAATTCATGTACAAATTAATCATTGTCATCACAATTAGGTGTCAATCATCATTGGGTGCATTCAAGTTGACTCAAGTTTAATAGGTTACAATGTAATGATAGCATGATCTAAGAGTGATTACCTCTTGCTGCAATAAATAGCATATAACTATGGTTGATATGCAGAGTGGTTGTGTTATATCAATTATGTAGTGCATTCAAGCACAACCCATGTTTAATGGGCTATTCTAGAGAGTGATCAAGATATTCTAAACCTTATGAATGTTACTTAAAAGTGTACAGCTTAAACTATAGACCGAGTTTGTTACATACTTGAATGTAATCTTAGGTTACCACAAACTATAATAATGTGATCTGCTAATAACTATTATGGGAAGTATTAAAGAAAGACCCATGCTATATAGGATACATTTCCTTGATTAGGTTTACATACCTTAATGATCAAACACAAGCTTCCCACACACTCTAGGATACAATCCAAGATCATACCACACCCTGTCAAGATAGCTAATTTTCTAACCCAAGATTTAAGGTTGTTTTTAAATACCAACAAAAGCATTGGTAAGAGCATGACTAGGGTACAAACCCTAGGCCTTTGTAGAAACATAAACCATAACTCTAGCAGATTAGTGAGGCTGCAATACTAAAAAGATTGAGACATTATAGCCAATAACAAAATCTTGCAATCTAAAGATTGTAGTCAATAACAAGCACACTATGTAGCTCAGTGACATTTGTAAATGCAATCTATGGTAAGAAGAATGACAGTCACTTGAGGTGTGACAGTCAAAAAGAGGTTGAGCAGTGACAAGTTAATAAAGCACAAACCTTCGATAGTAAAGTGGAGATTTTAACAGTGAGTTTCCTTACCCCTTGCTGACCTTAAGGGTTTTTCAAATTCTATTGACAGTGTTAGACAAGGCAAATGCAATCAGGGAATGACTGTCCAAATGAAGTAATAGTGGTAATCACAGGTTCAATGTTTCTTCTTAACCATTGTATAATGGAGGTAGTGGATTGCATATTTGAGTAGTGTTTTGAGACTCATCAAAGATGGGAGAATAGTGAATAATACCTTGTGGACTGTGAAGTAGTGACAATAAGGTTGAAGGATCTTAAGACCCACAATACCATGAAACAATGAGTCCCCTGTAGTAAGTAAGTAGGTAGTCTATAGGGCATGGTTTGATTTTATAGAAGGATTCTCATGAAAGGAATCTTCAAGTGATAGTGAGTGACTTGTTTGAGATTGCAGTTGAGGGTGCAATATCCAGTCTTAAAGGCAGTTAGCAAAGCAATAAATATGCAAGAAAATCAAACCCTACACAACAAACAATTCGCAATATTATCTTGCATAATGCCTTGAGTTTGAAGACAAAAATCTCATTGTATCTTGATGAAAGTAGTGACCTTAATGGTCAATCATTGGCAACCATGATTTTAAAACATGTTATTGTGCTTATGGAGACAACATTTTAAGCAAGGCAGTGAGTGGTGGTTTGAAATAATGGTAGGTATGAAGGACTTGCTTTATATGCATACCATGTAGTCTAGCTTAAGACAACGTTCTTAGAAGATATTGAAGGTGGATTATGGAACTCAAGGGTTACCATGATAAAGATTAAAGCAAAGACTGAGATCTATTTAAAAGCCACTGTCATGACGATATTAAAGATGTCACATGCAAAACCCTAGCATTTGGAGTAATGAATACAGTGCCAAAGAGGACAGTGAGCTGGCGCAGATTTAGATCTCCACATTATCTAATCATAGGCAAATACATCATTTATTTATTTTTTAAATTAAAAGAAATCATTCTAAACCCTATATAGGATACATTCTAAACCCTATATAGCATATATTGATACTTCAAAAGCATCTAAATTAGGAATTTGAGATTATACAAATATATGTCAATTAAATACTTGGATTACAAATAGTAGCGTGAACAATGTAACCCTTGTTGAGCAAAGCAGGAATGAGATAAGCAGCAATGAATCCTATGCCTCATGTCATGCACCTCTCCTTAGCATTCTCTGTCATTCTTTACTAAAATACTTCTCCATTTTGGCAGGCTACGCCTGAAAATAAGGTTTGGACAAAGGTTTTAGAGTATGTTTATTAAAATGAAAACTCCATTTTGGCAGGCTACACCTGAAAATAAGATTTTGATGAAAGTTTTAGAGTATGTTTATTAAAGTTTTAGATTATTTTGGTGAGCTATTAATTTTTGATTCCTTAAATGATTTATTCAAATGGATTGTGATAAATAAATCACTAACTATTTAGTCATTTTTATTTGTGTGACTAAATAATTTTTTAGTCAACGACCAAATTAGTCATTTATTTACTCATTTATAACTGATTTGCAAAAAATTAGTAGAATTTAGTCATTTTTAGTTGTTGTGACTAAAAGTTTTAGTCACTTAGTCATTTATTTGCCAAAATTCTACTATTGTTTGATCCTGCCCTAACCAATTAGGGAAGACTTGGGTTGTGGAACCCAAGTCTTTGAGCCCCTTTTAGGTCCAGGATAAGGTAAAACATGGACCCCTTATTCCCAATTTACATTTGTGTTGAGAAATTTTACATTGAGATGAACATTTAGAATGTATATAATGCAATCATAGGGGCCTAGGAGCTAAACAAGGAGGTAAAAAGACATGTGGCTACTTTTTACTCCATAACATTTAGCCCCCACTTTAATGTGTGTATGATCTTACAATTAGTACATGCGTTAAAGTATGGTCAAAGCACATCAAACACATCAAACACTAAAGCAACTTGACATACCCTAAGTTTGGAAGACTATCTCTAGCCCCCAAGCTTAGGCAAACATAAGAAAACACTTGACAGTCATGCAAAACACTCAGAAGACAGTAAGGAAGTATGTAATACACAAAGAAGGCATGAGAGAAAACATGCATTACACAAGGCATACATGAAGAGAAGACACAATTAAACAATTATACAACCCTAACTAGGCGACAGGGGGAGCTCATCGCTACATGCTACCATCAAAAGCACACAAAACACACAGCATGGGGAGCTCATCGCTAAGTGCAACCACAAAACACATGGCGTGGGGGGAGATCATCGCTACGTGCCACCACTAAAACATGCAAGACACATAGGGAAGACACATGGAAAACACATGGAATACATGAGCGCCATAGAGTATGTCGTCGACACACTATACGTCTTAAACACATAAAACATGGGTGATGGGGGGAGCTCATTGCTACGCACCACGATCTAAGAGATACCAAACACACATGATAGTTGAGCTATGCTACCACAACCACCAAAGACACTCTTAAGGTTGAATAACTCAAGATCCAACCTCACCTCCGTAGAGGACTTTTTGAAAGGATGTGCAACCACTCAAGGGAATACACAATCCTACCTTCTGCAGAAGGGCTTTCAAAAACATACAACCCCACCTGCATCACAGAGATGCCTTATGGTGAAAAGGAACCATGTGCACAAAGTATACAACCCCACCTGCATCATAGAGTCGACACCTTACTGCGAAAAGCAAGCTTATACAACACATAAAGGCAAAGTACACAACCCCACCTGCATTGCGGAGACACCTTATGGTGAAAAGGAAGCATAAACTAGACATTTTATCACAATGTTTAAGATATCCAAGAATTTACTATAATATATGCCCCCACCTTAAAGTGGTTGATCCCGCTGGCCAGTAGCAATCATGTTTAAGATAAGGTTGAAAACACACAACAGAACAAGAGATTTTGTAAAGCCCATGCCCCAAAGTGACTTGTGCTTACAATCATCAAATTCTTCCCAACAATAACAATAGAAATACATCAATATCATTTGCTAACAACCATTGGTCAATAATAAGCTTTGGTTAGAAAATCTATTCTAAGATAATAACCAAATCATTTCATGAAACTGATACAGAAATAAGGCAACAAACCACTTAACAAACCAAGGTTATACTCATGGGTTCAAAATTGAGTATAGTCATAAGGTTATACTTCAGGTGTCTTAGAACCGAGTATAGCTACAAGATGAGACAAAAGCAATTCAAAGTTCATAGAAGAAGATTTAGAGTATTGCAAAGGTTTGTTACAACAATTTCACAATACGATACATGATCACATCACAACACAGAGTGATTTTACTAGTCAAATGTTAGTAACACATTACTCCCATATTCATATATGGACTAGGTCCATTTATTTTCTTGTTTAGGGATGCACTGTCCTTATTAGAAGTGTATATTTGTTGTCGTCATTTGCTGACTAGTAAAGCCACAAGTACAATGGATTAATGAAATCACAAAAAATGAGAGAGGAGACAAAAGTGACTTAGGGTCACAACATGGGAAGATGCCCCTAAGACAAACTCCACAATGTTATGCCCCTAAGGCACCACACACAATACTTGCAACAAGATAAATGTAGAAGAATAGAGACACAAATAGAAGGAATGTCACAATGGAGGTGGTCTCCTTGTAACCTTGACCTTACAAGAGTATCAAGGGTCATCCAAGGAGACCTAAACAAACATTTAACTCTACACATGGGAAAACAACACATCACCATATGTACGTAGGAGGAGGCCACCCTTTAGTATGGGTAAATGAGGGAGAAATACTTACCTACAATCATACGATGCTTGATTCACAAGATTTTGTATGTTTGAATTTAGCTAATGCTTCATCTGTTGAAAAAGTTTCTAACGGGATTTTCCTGGCAGATAATCTATGTCTATCATCTCAGGATATATAAAATTGAGTGTTGGACTTGTTGATATTGTGTTAACATTGAGAGTAGGACAATGGTAAGCTTTGGTGGGCCTCAAAGGATGGTATCCAATACTAGTCGAAGAGCTATGTGTAACAGCTTCTAAGGGTACTTTGATTCCTTGTTGTTTTATGTCACAACCATTACCTACATAGTTACAATTTTTGTAAAGGATTTGAAATCCATGACCATAGAGAGACTCCATCTTTTTAAAACAAGGTGGGGCCTCATAAGTCTCATATTCTATAGTGTAAGAGTATTGTCTTTGTTTTCTACTAAAGAAATGTTAGGTTTATTAGGTATTTCCAAAGATTGCTTGGATGAGATCGAGGCAAATTTTGATGCTTCAGGATTAGGGTTATAAAGTTTGTACCCCCCATAAAGGAAGGAGTAAAATCTAATGAACCCCAATTGTCACCAAGAAGTGTGCATTCGATGGTGATTTGGAAGCTTGCACAACATTATTTGTGGTAAGATGTATTGATGAATCAACTTTTAAGTTTTCGAGAAGCTTGTAATTGACAACTTCTTTTTCCGCCTCGACTTGTAAACAACTTTCTAGATTCGGGTCAACTTCAATGGTGAGAAGTTTATTTCCATAAATAAATGTTACTGATCGATGAAGGGTAGACGGAACTGTCCCCATGGCATGAATGCACGATCTACCAAGAATGATGTTATATGAAAGCGCATCAGGTATGACATGGATAAGGATAGATAATGTCACAAGTCCAGCCTTTATGGGTAAGGTTATGGTACCCAGTGATTGTCTACCAACATTATCGAAGCCATGCATGTTAAGATTATTTGGTGTGATTAAAGATGTGTCCACATTGATTTTGTGTAGCAAATCAATGCCACAAACATTAAGACCTGATCCATTGTCAATCATAACTCACTTTATCAACTTTTTATTTATTGTTATAGGGATTACAAGAGGATCATATTGGTTTTGAACTTCAATTAACGGTAATTCGTGTTGTTGAAACACAATATCCATTTTTGTCGCATGCATACAATCTAACAAAGTTGCTACATCATTTGGCTTAATAGTAGGTGGTACAATCACCTTTTGTAAAGCTTCTTGGAGAATTTCGTGGTATGTAGGCGATCTTTGTATGAGTTCCCAAAGAGAGATCTTAGCGGGAGTACCACGAAGCTACTCAACAAGATCATAATCTTGACCAACATTATGAGTAAGACGAGGTGGTTGAGGAAGCATGGGTTGATAAGTTGGTAAAGTGATTGGAATGTTCAACTGTTGTTTACTTTGTTTATTATTTCACGTACTGTATGTGTGAGAAACCACATTGTAATAGGGTTTTTCTAACTCATTTTTGATACACTTGATTTCCTTGAGTAATTTGTTTTGCAAAATTGAGAATGTAACCTGGGGGTCGAGGTGGTGTTGGAGCACCTTGAACTGTAATCACCAGTTTGAAGCGAGAAGGTGCATTAGGTGCCTTATTTACAATGATTTTAGGAACATTAGTATACACTTATTCACTATCCCCTTAGTGGGTGGAATAATTCTATTAATGAGGATTGAATTAACATTGTTTTTGCATTGATTAGGCTTAACATCCATCCCCAAAGGATTTAATGTGAGAGACCTTTCCTCATCCACTAATGCTTCGTCTCTTGAAGGGGGAGCATTGAAATGAAGGGAAGGTAAAGTGTTGTTAAGGGAATTGTTGATGATTGTATCTTTAGTGATGTCCAAGGGGTTTGAACATGCAACCAAGGGAGAACTATTCATGGTTTTTGCATCCTTAGTGATGTCCAAAGTACTTGCACATTCAGCCAAAGGAGGAAGATCGAGGGTCTTCACTTAGTGATATTCAAGGTGCTTGAACACTCAACTAAGGGAGGAATAGGATGACTCATGGAATCATTATCATCATCATATACTTTAGATAGTAGATCCAAGGCATTATCATGATTTATAGTAGTAATAGAAGAACTTACACAATCATCCTTCTCATGAGTATTCATGGAGATAAATTCAGTTAAATCTTTTAATATCAAAGGATTTGCACCCATGAGTATTGTGAAGCTATCAAAATCATGTATATAACAAAGTAATTTGAGTTCATATGTGGAACATTTAGAAACATCAATATCATTTACGGATGCTATGTGTTCTAAAACACGAGGCTCCACATTAGTGAATTTAGAGAAATTTTCAAAATCTAGGATATACACATGAAAAGATTTCAAAGAGTAGTAAAATGAAATGCCATCATGAAATGTCTTGGAACAAAAATCTACAATCAGATCTATTCATTTATCAAATACCACCAATATGAGAGACTTTTATACACCAGGACACTAGTTTGAGGAAACCATGTTTTTGAAGCTTTTTTCAAAGATCAAAAACACACTAGTGTCACTACAAATGGAGTGATCAAGATGTTAAAAGTGCTGCACAAGAAGGAAATATTGACAACTTTAAGATTTCTTGCAAAGGATTGTGAAAGAGATGTCAAATTTCTTATGTTGAAATACACAATGTGTAATTACAAACATATGAATTTTTAAACCAAGTAAATGAAATGATGCAAAATTTTAAAATGAATAATGAGAATATGCTACAAATTAATGCAAGATCTAATTTGAACAATCAACAAGATGCAAATGCTCAAAACTATGGGTTCACCAAAATGTTAAGTAGAGAAAAAGGAGAATGATAGCAACTAGAATGCACACTAGATAAACCCTCTTTCGCAATAACATTCAAGGACAAGACTGAGCCAAATCACTACCAAATGAAGGTAGAATTAGCTACATATCTTGTACTCAAGTTTGTTATAGAAAGATCAGATTTAATCAAGTCTTTTGATCAAATCCTAGGTCAATAATGGTCTAAACCCTAGTTTTATGACACGATCTAATTATAATAGAAGATGTACAACAAATATCTAGAAACTAATTGCAGAGGGAGGATTAGGAAGGTGATAGAACCTATATCCCGGAAGCAAAGGTGTCGGAGGACTATTTCGGGACCGCCCAATTCTTGGATGGAAGAATCTACCAAAAATGTAAACTAAAGATATGTTATAGAGGCTGCCTTGATGCCAGATCTAGAATCTGAAAGGGCATGAAGACTAGGATGCCAGAACCCAAGTCTTGCACAAAGGGATATTTCGTAACTACTGTCGGATCCCAAAACCTTGATCCTTGCTTAGTCTTCCTGTATCTTCATATTTCCTAGATTTCACTCCTGTAACCCACACATAAGAAGAAGAGAAGGGTTTTGGGGGTTATGGTGTTTAGGGACTTGCCTCAATCAAATCTTGGGATAGCATTCAAGCTTCCCAACACCGTTGATAGATAAAGAGAGCATGCCCTTATAGGGCAAAGGCTAAACACAATAACGATATGATGAATCAAATGATGATAAACAACAATGATATCACCTATGTGATGAAACCCTTAAGAGGATGAAGATCCTTCAACTCATAAGGAGAGATAGATGATAACTTCAAACTTGCAACAACACACACAATAATAATACAAATCTACTCTAGAATCACAATGAATGCTTTGAATGCTCTTTTCTCCAAGACTTCCAGTTGGCTATCTCTATCTAGGTTCATAATGAATTCAAAACCACACTTATATATGATTTCTCGATAACATTCATGAAATGAAACCAAAAGATCTGACAAAGAGAAATCTTTTTAAAGGTCCCAGGCCGACATAACTTTGATTCTTCCTCGACCAATCAGGGAAGACTTGGGCGGTGGCACCCAAGTATTTGAGCCCCTTTTAGGTCTGGGATAAGGTAAAACATAGGCCCCTTATTCCCAATTTACATTGGTGTTGGGCAATTTTGCATCGGGATGAACATTTAGAATGTATAATGCAATCACAGGGACCTAGAAGCTAAACAAGGAGGTAAAAAGACATGTGGCTACTTTTTACTCCATAACAACTTTATTGCCTTGATAATTTGATTACAAAATCCCCATAGGACCTATATTAATATCATTACAACTTCTATATTTTTGTCTTGCAGATGTAGAACTATATCTAACATATATGTTTTGTCTACTGTATATTGTATTTACTATATTCTATTAACCTATAAAAGCTTATTTGGAAACAGTACCACTTCCTCCAATGAATCTCCAACAACCCATTTGCTGGAAAAAGAAACATTCTTTGGTCTTCATACCTATTGTGCCTCCACCATGACCTCTTCCTTGTTAGAGCTTGAGCTACCTATCTCAATTGCAAAGGACCAGTTGACCTCTTGTGAGGGTGTAGTACCAGTGACAACCTTCAAGAATTTGGCTCCTCATTTTGCCTTGTGTTTGCATTTGTTCTCATTTTTCCAAATAGTTGCAATGATAAATAGACCCCACAAGCCATTAAATGGCCAAAGAATCACTGGCCAAGTTCTATTGCCCAAGAGGAAGCCTAATCCCAAGACTGCATCATCTAATATTCTTTTCAACCCACAAAACCATCTCAGTTTGATTAGGGATTCCACAACCACCCTAATAACATCCTTCACTTATCCTAAGTCTAAGAATACTACAACAAGCATTGAAGATATGTCGGTGTTGACCCTATATCGATGGGTTGTGGATAAAAATGTTTCTCTCAAAACCATAAGAATGGCATGCAATACATTCACTGACTTCATTTTAAATTTTTTCTTTAACCTGCACTCTAACACCTCCCCCATGAAAGTGATTTTCCTCTTCCTAGATTTTAGGAAAACCATAGCGTCCATGGTTCCAACTCTATTGAAAATGCTAAACGTAGCATTGCAATGCATATTTCCCACCTATGTATGTACACTACATAGTTGTCTTCATAATTACAAAATCTCATCTATGATGTACTCCTCTATCGCAAAGTAAGTCGGCCACAACTTATTAACTATCCATTATTCATTTCTTTGGTTCGAGTGTGCAAGTATGGCTAAAAAATTTGGTGCTATATCCTACCACAAGTCCAAAGAGTTGGTAAAGTGATAGTCACACTCCATGTTGATCACCACATTTGCTAGCATGCTAGCTTCTCCATTTGCTTCTCGATAGACATGGTTGATTTTATACTCTTGGAACTATTAAAATGTTGTCGATCTTCCAATTTGGGGATGTATGTTTTCTAATGGCATTGACTATTATTTGAGAATCTCCCTCTATTTGTACTTTCAATAGTCCCATTTGTTTGCATGTTTGAAGCCCAAGTAATGCTTGGGCTTCGACTTCATTATTCATTCCCTCTATGAGTTTCTTGGCTATTGAACTATTTATCTCCCCATGGTGGTTTCTAATCATGCATCCTACCCTAGATTGGCTAGGATTACCCCTATCTACTCCATTGAAATTTAGTTTGTACCGATCCACATTGGGTGGTATCCACCTTACATTAGCTCTTGGGTTAGACAATGGATGAACCCTAGCCTGCCCATAAATAGGGGTCCTAATTCTTTATTATTTATTGTATGGAATATGTCTTAAAAAGAAAGAAATACAATTAAAATTCTTTTTTAATATAACGTTATTGTTATCTTTAAATATTGTAGAAGGTACATGTGTGGTGTACCTTTTCATAGTAAAAGTGTAGCTGAGACTTTGAGTGTTTAAACATGGGTGAAACATATGCATGTTTGTCTTGGATGTGATTGATTGTAAATTTTACTTAACATAGTGTTATTGAAGTAATATCATGGACTTGATGATTACAATAACGCTATTCTTTCAATTGTGTGTCTAATTATAACTATGCATATCTTTTTAGTATGATGTTATGTTCATGCTACTAACTATAATACAATGTGCTGGTATGATCTCCTATAGGGTATGGTCATGACATATATATGTTTACATGGTGTTAAAATACATGTTATCCTTGTGTTTTGAATGTCTTTGTCAACCTTTGCATAGCCATTGCAACTTATATTATACACAAGACATTGCAATTATATATATGTGGATTGTGAAAATACATGAGCATCAAAGTTTACATTGATAGACATATATAGCCAAAACTAATAAAATATGTATGGTGCTTGGCCTATAGACTATACCTATTTTTTCTATCAACCATTCAATGTTACTAACTATACAAATAGTTGTACTTTTGGTAGAATGCTAAGTCAACTTAACTAGTGAATGACACAACCCAATTTAACCTATTAATTTGACCTTAAGGATGTTAAAAGTTTTTGATTATATAAGTCGGCAAAAACCAGGGGCTGAACCCTTACATTAAGACAAAAAGAGACCGCAGAGGGTCAAGCACAAAAAGAGCCACAAGACCACTACAACAGAAACATCATAAAGAACCTATAGACTACAGATAGTAAGTAGCAGATGATAGACATCATAAAAAGAAATAGAACTAAGAAGATACGTTCTCCTATCCTTTAGCCAGAAATTCAACAAATTCATCAATTTTTTGAATTTCTCCTCCTTCTCTTCATTAGCACGAGTCCCAAGATCCTATAACAGAGAGAGGTTAAGCATTGTTGTACGACTGAGCATGCTGCTTATGAGCTCTCCCATAGAAGAAACCTTTTGCTCTAGATCCTCCACACGACCCCTCAGGACAGTAAGCTCATGCCTGTGGTCATCCCCTTCCTCAGTCTCATCACCAGCCTCCTCTGCAATCATCCTCTCCCCTTCACCAGCATTGTCCACAGGATCACCATCAGCACCTCCTAAATCATCAGCCTGTTTCCTTTCATTCTTACCCGCATCATCTTTAGAGATCTCTTAAACATCAAAATCTTTAGAATTCAGTTGATCATCGCCTTGCGTGGAGGCATCAGAAGCACTTTTGGAGTAGTTAATCAGTTTAGCTTGCAGCGCAGGCTTACCAGCAATCCTACCCGATCTCCTTACCCTAAAAGAGAATCCCTCCTTCTTTTCTTTAGCAGACAAATTAGCTTTATGTTTATTGCCATGTCCCACAGGGTCACTACTCAGATTCTTATGGGTCCCCACAGCATCCCCCACAATATCCTCATCCAACTCCCTGATTTTTCTCTTCTTGCTTTTCACACTCCCTTAAGAAGTCAGAGTATGAGTAACCTTCACCGTGGTGGTCTCCTCAATGGTCATAAAAAAAGAAACCCCTTTCATTTTGTGAGAAGCAGGGGAAGGGCAAGGTTCCTTAGAAACAACAATATCATCAGGGTTGACAGAAACCTCACCACTAGGAGTCTGAATAGGCTTAGGCGGCTCCAAAGCAAGATGAAAATTGTATAAACAAAAGATAAGACCTTGGTGCAAAGGGACATGCTTTTTAGAGGGTTTCTTATCCATCTTAGCTTTAGCCCTAAAAATAGAGTGTTCAAGGGATGACAATAAATAGAAAGGGAAACTAATAAGAGCATTACACATGAAATGATTAAGCAAAGGGAGGTGGTAATTATAAAACCTGGTAAACCAACCATCCAATGTGAAGTATTTCATGAGAAGGAAGCACATTTCATCCCACAGCTCTGGTAGCTTGGCCCATTCAAACCCTCCCTAGTAGGGAACTACTTCCTCTCCTTCCCCCAAAAACAACTTCTGGTTTGAATGATCAACCACTTTCGCCTTCCTTTGCAACTTAGTCTCCTTAGTAGACAGACCAGTCACCATGGCAATGACTTGCTCAGAGATCTCAAAACCAATTCTCCCAACAATAACTCTACGGTTTTGCCAAGACCGGGCAAATTGCACAGACAAATTCTCATCAAATCCATGAAGGCATTCCAGAAAAGGGTTGATTCCACCTTCCTTGCAATAATACCATACCACAGCGTTATCCCTGAATTTGCAGTAGGAAATTGGCTCCATGCGAATCCTGTATCCTCCCAATCTCTTCTTTCTCTCAAAGACACAGAACACACAAAGCCAGGAATTCACATAGTGTTTGCAAAAGGTAATTGTAACAGCTTGAGAAGGAATAATGAAAATGAGACTGCACGGGTCATCATTAATCAAGAACGCCTTCCTAAAAACCAAATGAAGCCAGCCCTTCTCATGCTCGAGAATGATAATCATAAATTTCCTATGATTACCATATAACCAACTCGCCTTAACGCGAGTGATACATAATAGTGAAATGACATTAAACAAGGAAGTACAATAGAGCCCGTACTTCAAAATACATGTCAGCAATGCCCAAAAAAGCTGACTAAATGGGCTGTCACCCTCTGTATGATGAGTCATCCTTGACAAGTCATCTCTTTTTGAATCAATTCCCTTATATTTATAGGAATGTTTTTAAATTGGAGCCAACATCGCCAATTCAAAAATTACTGACCATAATTAGCAAGGGCATCAGCAACCCCATTCCCCTCTCTATAAATATGAGATATTTCCACTCTAGAGATTCTCTGCACAAGGATTTGGATATCTACAATAATGTCCTTGAGTTTCCACCCACATGTCGATGCCTTAGTAATTGCATCAATGATCAGTTTAGAATCCCCCTGGATATGCAAATGTGGGATGTCAAGTGAAATAGCCAATTTCACCCCCCATAATAGAGTAGAGGCTTCATCATAATTATTACTTTGAATACCTATCCCACCAGCATACGCAACAACTAGCATCCCTTTGTCATCCCTGATAATCCCACCACCACTAGCCTTACCATCAGACTTAATAGCTCCATCAAAGTTAAGTTTGAACCAATGGGACCTTAGAGGGATCCATCTGGTATTTAATCTTTGAATCTATTTAGAGTTATCATATTCCAGAATTTGGTTTAAAATTCTCCAATTGATTGCAATTTTTTCTTCCTCTTGAGTAAGTGGTTTGTTAGTAGTTTTGATGTGGGAGATAACCACACTTTCAATGAGGATCTTAGAAAAAGATTGGAAGACTTGAGAGGAATCCCTGACAGCTTCCCTAAATATTATGTTATTTCGTTCCTTCCATAAAGTCCAACCAAGACAGGGAAGAGTTTGGTTCCAAAGCTCCACAAGCCAAGGATGTGAGAAAGTAGGGCACCAATTAGCAACGACTTCCCTAATATCAGGATTACAAACCCATTGAATGCCAAAGTTCTTTAAAATTGTCTCCAAATTTCCATGGCAAAGTCACAGTGAAGAATTAAATGAGAAATAGTTTCCTCCTTGTTAAGGCATAGGAAGCACCAATTCGCCAGAGTGAATCCCCTCCTCTGCAAATTATCTTGGGTTAAAATTTTATTATGAACAATAGCCCACCAAAACATATTAATTTTAGGAATAAGCTTATGATTCCAAACTTTCCTCCAAAGCTCATTTTTATGAACATCAAGGATCAACAGATGGTAAGCAGAGTTAACCGAAAAATGACCTCTCTTATCTAGCCACCAATACAACTCATCTTCCCTAGGAAAGAGAGGAATTCTGACACCCAACAACATTTGTTGAATAGAACTCATCCTAGGGATAAACTCAGGGCGATGAGCACAATAATCAAGAAGATTTTTCCAGAGTCTGATACTATTCTCACTATGGATATAATGGCAAACTTTAGACCCAAAAAACTATTTGGCAATACTAGCAACAATCCCATAATCCCCCTGAGCATCAAGGGCCTTGTCATCAACCCAAATGTCCTCCCAGAAATTTATAAAATTACCATTCCCCAGTTTCCATCTAAGCCCTTGTTTGAGTAAGCTTCTAGACTTCAGCATTTTGTTCCAAATAATAAAGCCCTGAGGAAGCCCCTCCTGATAAAGGAAACTAAGATTGTCAGTTCCATATAAATACTTAGCTTGCATGATGGCCACACATTCTTTATGGCTATGGACCAAATTCTAGTTAATTTTGGAAAGGAGGGCTTTATTCATATTTCTTACAGATCTAATATTAAGACCCCCATGGGATTTGGGAAGACAGACTTTCTCCCAACTAACCAGAGATATTCTCTTTTTATCTTCCACACCTGTCCATAGAAAATTTCTTTGGATCTGCTCCAATTTGTCAGCAATAAACCTAGACATTTTAAAAATAGATAGGAAATAAGTAGGAATACCTTGAAGAGAAGCTCGTAATAGCTGTAATTTACCAGCACTACTCAAGAGCTTCCCCTTCCAGCCAATCAACTTCTTTTGAGTTCGTTCCAAAATTCCATTCCAAAATCCTTGAGAGACCTCTTTAAAAGTGAGAGGAAGGCCAAGATAAACAACAGGAGATCAGCCTCAGCATAGCCAATGATATTAATAATTTTTCTCTGGCGATCACCCTGAGTGTTGAAAAAATACACATTGCTTTTCTGAAAAATTTATGTATTGACCAGAAGCTTTGGCATAGTCATTGAGAATATTCTTCCAACTTCTAGCTTCAACCACAGATGAGATACCAAAGAGGATGGTATCATCCACAAACTGCTGCACAGACATAGGAGGTATAGAAGAAGCAAGTTTAATACCCACAATTTCCTTAGAGGTAATCTTAGAGTGAACATATCTCCCAAGGGCCTCAGCCACCATGATAAACAAATATGGAGAAAGAGGATCTCCCTATCCAATCCCCCTCATGGAAGAGAAAAAGCCTCTGGGTACCCCATTAACCAAGACTAAGAATTTAGCAGTAGAGACAGCTTCTCGAATGAGAATGTTATGCCCTTACTTCTATAGTGTATATGGTTATGAATAGTCGGCTTGTGGCTATCTTAACCCTTAATTAAGTCATATTATCATTATTATATTGTTATTTAGTTGTTTAGGTCGGCCTAAGGCTTCTATAGGGCTATCTAAGTCGGCCTGGGTGATATCCTAGGCATAAATAGGTATATATAGGGGTAGTGAGTCTTATTAGATCATGATATTCAGTATTGTGTTCTCATTGAAGACTGTTGGAGGTATCCCCCTCGAAGTGGATTAGGAGGTTGCCCCCTCGAAGTGGCATATTATTATCAAGTATTTGCAGCATATTTACTATTATATTCAGATATTGTGCAAGTTGTTTCATAGAAGAAGAAGAAGATGATGATGATGATGATGATGAAGAAGCAGAAGAAGAGACAGAAGAAGAAGAAGAAGAAGAAGAAGAAACAAAAGAAAAAGAAAAAGATGATGAAGAAGAAGTGAAAGAAGAAGAAGTTCCTGATCAAGCTATTCAACCAATGCAAGGGTACCATGTACTATTCCTCACCTCTTCCTCTATGGCACATCAAAAGGTTCAAGTAAAGGAAGAACACATTCATCACCATCAAGTGCTAGATGCAAAGGGAAGACACATCTTGGAGCTGAAGTTAATTTTCCAGACACACATGAACAAGCTGAGGACATCAAGGACATATCTTCTAGTTGAAGTTGCCACATGGGATGATGAAGATTATATGAAGAAACTACCAGAATTGATCAGCATCGAGGACAACACTTTTGTAAAGGTGGGGGGCATGTTATGCCCTTACTTCTATAGTGTATATGGTTATGAATAGTCGGCTTGTGGCTATCTTAACTCTTAATTAAGTCATATTATCATTATTATATTGTTATTTAGTTGTTTAGGTCGGCCTAAGGCTTCTATAGGGCTATCTAAGTTGGCCTGGGTGATATCCTAGGCATAAATAGGTATATATAGGGGTAGTGAGTCTTATTAGATCATCATATTCAGTATTGTGTTCTCATTGAAGACTATTGGAGGTATCCCCCTCGAAGTGGATTAGGAGGTTGCCCCCTCGAAGTGGCATATTATTATCAAGTATTTTCAGCATATTTACTATTATATTCAGATATTGTGCAAGTTGTTTCATTACAAGTCCTAATCCACTTCGAGGGGGATACCTCCAATATTCTTCAATGAGAACACAATACACAATATGATGATCTAATAAGACTCACTACCCCTATATATACCTATTTATGCCTAGGATATCACCCAGAAAAAAATCCAAAAACTTAGCAAATTTGCTGCCTTGAGAGTGAATTTGCTGGAAACCCTAATTTTGCAATAACTTGCTTATTTTTGCTTCAATTCCTCTGAAATCTAGACTGTATCTTCTTTAATATGGTCTTCAAAAACCCTTTAAAAATCTTTAAAAAATTCGCTAAAATCTGAAAGTTATGCTCTTCCCAAAATCGCCTCCAATGTTGAGAAAAAATCTTGCCTCTACGGTGCCAAGATCATGCTCTGATACCACTTGTAATGAAACAACTTGCACAATATCTGAATATAATAGTAAATATGCTGAAAATACTTGATAATAATATGCCACTTCGAGGGGGCAACCTCCTAATCCACTTCGAGGGGGATACCTCCAACAGTCTTCAATGAGAACACAATACTGAATATCATGATCTAATAAGACTCACTACCCCTATATATACCTATTTATGCCTAGGATATCACCCAGGCCGACTTAGATAGCCCTATAGAAGCCTTAGGCCGACCTAAACAACTAAATAACAATATAATAATGATAATATGACTTAATTAAGGGTTAAGATAGCCACAAGCCGACTATTCATAACCATATACACTATAGAAGTAAGGGCATAACATGCCCCCCACCTTTACAAAAGCGTTGTCCTCAACGCTGATCAATTCTGGTAGTTTCTTCATATAATCTTCATCATCCCATGTGGCAACTTCAACTAGAAGATATGTCCTTGATGTCCTCAGCTTGTTTATGTGTGTCTGGAAAATTAACTTCAGCTCCAAGATGTGTCTTCCCTTTGCATCTAGCTCTTGATGGTGATGAATGTGTTCTTCCTTTACTTGAACCTTTTGATGTGCCATAGAGGAAGAGGTGAGGAATAGTACATTGTACCCTTGCATTGGTTGAATAGCTTGATCAGGAACTTCTTCTTCTTTCACTTCTTCTTCATCATCTTTTTCTTTTTCTTTTGTTTCTTCTTCTTCTTCTTCTTCTTCTTCTTCTGCTTCATCATCATCATCATCATCATCATCATCATCATCATCATCATCATCTTCTTCTTCTTCTTCTTCCGCTTCTTCTGTTTCTTCTTCCGCTACTTCTGCTGCTTCTTCTACTTCTTCTGCTTCTTCTTTCGCTTCTTCTACTGCGTCTTCCGCTTCTTCTTCTGCTTCTTCTGCTTCTTTTGCTTCTTCCACTTCTTCTGCTTCTTCCACTTCTTCCTCTTCTTTCGCTTCTTCCTCTTCTTCCGCTTCTTCTTCCGCTTCTTCCGCTGCTTCTTCCGCTTCTTCTTCTGCTTCTTCTACTTCTTCTGCTTCTTCTTCTGCTTCTTCCTCTTCTTTCGCTTCTTCTTCCACTTCTTCTTCTTCTTCTTCTTCTTCTGGTTCTTCTTCTTCTTCTTCTTCTTCTTCGGGTTCTTCTTTTTCTTCTTCTTCTGGTTCTTCTTCTTTTTCTTCTTCTTCTGGTTCTTCTTCTTCTTTGTCTACTGCTACTGCTTCTTCTTCTTCTTCTTTGTTGCTTGAGACCTCCTTTCTTGGTTCCTTCATTAAGGCACTTAACATGCTTCGTATATATGATATATCTTCTCTTAGGTCACACATAGCCCTCTTGTACTTACTTATTTCCTCATCCTTATCAGAGGGTTTCCCCAGTGTGACAGCATTCTTTTTGCCTCTTGTCGCAAGGCTCGTCATGATGGAAACCAATATTTTTGAAATAAATCACACAAATGAAATGTAAATTCTCCAAACTTTTTACTGTAACTTACTAAGGCCAAGATACCACTTACCCAGAAACAAATCCAAAAAATTAGCAAATTTGCTGCTTTGAGAGCGAATTTGTTGAAAACCCTAATTTTTCAATAACTCGCTTATTTTTGCTTCAATTCCTCTGAAATCTGGATTGTATCTTCTTTAATATTGTCTTCAAAAACCCTTTAAAAATCTTTAAAAAATTCGCTAAAATGTGAAAGTTATGCTCTTCCCAAATTCGCCTCCAATGTTGAGAAAAAATCTTGCCTCTACGGTGCCAAGATCATGCTCTGATACCACTTGTAATGAAACAACTTGCACAATATCTGAATATAATAGTAAATATGCTGCAAATACTTGATAATAATATGCCACTTCGAGGGGGCAACCTCCTAATCCACTTCGAGGGGGATACCTCCAATATTCTTCAATGAGAACACAATACACAATATGATGATCTAATAAGACTCACTACCCCTATATATACCTATTTATGCCTAGGATATCACCCAGGCCGACTTAGATAGCCCTATAGAAGCCTTAGGCCGACCTAAACAACTAAATAACAATATAATAATGATAATATGACTTAATTAAGGGTTAAGATAGCCACAAGCCGACTATTCATAACCATATACACTATAGAAGTAAGGGCATAACAGAGAAGGGAGAGTTTATCATTAAAACCAAATTTTTGAATAACCTTAAAAAGAAACTTCCATGAAACTCTATCATAAGACTTAGAGATTTCTAGCTTTAGAACCATACCAGGGATCCTGCTCTTTTCCATAGAATGGATAGTTTCATGATTGGATATAATAGCATCTAAAATTTGACAACCAGGGACAAAGCCTTTCTGAGAAGGGAAAATAATTTTATCCAGAAAAGGTTGGAATCTTAGAACAAGCAATTTAGTACACAACTTATAGATGGTATTGCACAAGCTAATAGGTCTGAAATCAGTAAGGTGCATAGGATTAGGCTTCTT
The DNA here is from genome assembly GCA_027924645.1 of Cunninghamia lanceolata. Lineage (NCBI taxonomy): Eukaryota > Viridiplantae > Streptophyta > Pinopsida > Cupressales > Cupressaceae > Cunninghamia > Cunninghamia lanceolata. The sequence goes on along the minus strand of BSBN01001265.1, from coordinate 551,983 downwards.
AGGAACAAGAACAATAAAAGTATTGTTGATCTGCTTTAGAAGTTTACCCATTCTGAAGAAATCCCTAACAGCAGCAGTTACATCAAAGCCCACAATATCCCAATATTCCTAAAAAAATATCGGAGGAAAGCCATCAAGGCCTGGAGCTTTGAAAGGACCCATGGAGAATAAAACAACACGAACCTCTTCCTTAGAAATCGGTTTTAACATTTCGATGTTGTCCTCTTCCGTAATCAACGAGGGGATTTTATCCAGGAACTAATCCATAATCTACCCATTGACAGCATTATCAGCTTGTTTCGACAGCAAATTCTGAAAAAAACAAAGTAGCTTGATTCCCAATCTCATTGTCCTCTGTGATAATATTGCCATCCTCCAAACATAATTTAGAAATAGAATTAGCTTTCCTATGCTTCATAGCTGAAAGATGAAAAAAAGTAGTATTCCGATCCCCTTCTTTGAGCCACTGAACTCTGGACTTCTGTTTCCAGAAAATTTCTTCTTTACTCATAAGATTCTTCCAGTCAGAAATTATATTACTTTCCTCCTGGGCAATGTCTTTTGTAATAACTCCTTGAGCCATTAAATTTTGAAGGTCAGCTAATTTACCAGAAATAGTTTTCTTCTAAACAAACACATTATCAAAACTATATTTGTTCCAACCACAAACCTCTTGTTTAATATGAAGGAGCTTCTTGACCAGCTTAAACATAGGAGTACCCTGAACCAGAATTTGCCACCAATGAGTCAGAAGATTCCTAAAATCTTTATGTTTAATCCACAGAGCTTCAAATCTAAAAGGGAAGGGACCATGCCTATACTGGGCCATCCAATTAAAGAGAATAGGATTATGATCAGAAATGGTTCTTGGTAAAGCCACCAAACTCAGATTAGGGTGATTATCCCAGTTGTTTGAAATAAGGAATCTATCCAACTTAACTTGTATCATTTGATCCCCTCTTCTTCTGTTAGACCAAGTAAAATTTTGATTCTGAAGCTCCACATCTAGCAATCCAAAGGTATTGATAAACTCAGCAAAATTAAACATACTATCAGAATAGTCAAGAATACCCCCAATTTTATCTGAAGGATATAAAGGAGTATTAAAGTCTCCAGCCAACATCCAAAGAGAACGAGGGGAAGTGGAAAGGATATTAGACAAGTCTACCCACAAGGTTTTCCGCAGGGCCCTTGTGTTTGGGGCATAAATATTGATTAGGGACCAATTAAAAGAAGGCAAAGAGAAGTTGACAATCAGAAAATACTTACTGGAAACAGTAAGAGTACCATGAACTTTAGCATCATTCCACATAGTAACGATCCCTTCAGAAGCACCCATAGCAGGGTTGATGCAAAAAGTAGCATTGGGTCAGATTCTATCAGCTATCATCTTAAAGTTATCCTCAGTCATCTTAACTTCCTGAAGTAAAAGAATATCTATTTTATGATCCAGAATACAGTTCTTAACTTTGAACTGTTTGGTGGGGCTATTAAAACCCCTCAAATTCCAAGAAAGAATTCTCATTTAGGAAGTTTTTGAGATTGAATCTCTAGTGTTTTTTGTTTACCACTGGCAATCTCTCATTGCCTTGTTTCTCTAAGGTTTGGTCTTCCTTGCCTAGAGTCTGTTCCAACATCAACAGACTTTTTAGTTCTACGATTCTTTTTCTTAGGGGTAATCCACTCATCTTAGTCATTACAATTACCACTAGGTCCAATTCCAGTGGACAGGGAAGGAATAGCATACTGATTCTCAAAAAACTCCTCCTTTAGGGTCCCAACCGTGGTCCTGTCTATAGCAGGAGAAGACCTCTGCTTGGAAGAAGGTTGAACGGTCTCAACACTATTATTGCAATCAGATTATGGGATTTGGGCATTTAGCCCATTAGTTACAGGGGACTCTTTGCCATCATCAGCAGCCTCAGCTGACTGGGATTGAATCTCACCATCTTCGAGCACTAGAGGATTCTATGTATCTTGTTGATCAAGGTTCTGGCAGTCATCATAGTCAGCCTTCTAGGTACCCAACTCCATATTCCTCTCAGTAGTCTCTTTTGCAATTACATTTTCCTCACTACCCCCCATTCCCTGATTGTCAGGGATGTCTTCTTTGGATGAGTTATCATCTCTCTATTGAGATCAGCATTTTCCCCTGATTTCTTAAGCTTACAATGGGTCATTAAATGACCCTTCTTCTTACAAATCTGACAAAATGTAGTAGTATTTTCATAAAGGATTGGCTAAGTCCAGATCCCATATTTAGAGTTCATCTCTATAGTCATGGGGAGGGTTTTGTGAATCTCCACATTAACACAGAATCTAGCATACACACAACGAGATTTAGACCAAGTGGTGTTATCCAAAGTCACATACTAGCCAAAAGTATTACCAATAGCAGAAAAGATCTTTTCATCCCAATATTCCAAAGGAAACCCCGGGAGCCTCACCCAAACTGGGGCAGTCCAGTTCAAATCAGTGTTGGGATCAAACCCAGGTCTCCAAGCACACAGAGCAAGAGAATGAGTGCCATATAGCCACGACCCTCCTGCCAAAATGGCTAACATATCCTCTCTACTGGTAAATTTAAATAGAAACAATCCTCTCACCATAGATATGATAGATACACTGCCTTTGACCTTCCATCGATTAGACACCCACTTTTGCACCATCTCAATAGTAGGGCGAAGAGAAAAAAACTTACCAACCAGAGCTAGGTCCATGGCTGCCATGATTTCCTCAACCAGATCATCAGGTATGTCCAGAGCCATACCTTCTGCCGATTCCTTTTGAACTGGAATCCTAGAAGTGCCTTTAGGGGAAAGATTCTCCTTCCCTGTCAAAACCCCTTTCCATCCCTTGGAACATTCCTCACCCGCCAACGGATGGGTCCCAGAGGTACTGCTTGAGGCAGTAACCTCCATCATCAAAGGATAAAGAAAGCAGAAACCCTAAAAAACCTTAGAAAGCCATAGAAAGCAGATCGAAAGCTATATCTCTAATATCATTGTTAATGAGATGAGCTAATGTCGCCAAATTGTTTATTTGTTGAAAGCTATATCTCTGAAGTTTGTTTGAACCTATCCCCTACTCTGCATCAAGTGGTATCAGAGCTTAGGTTCATGATCTAATTAGGAAGAAAGAAGAAAGTTGAAGTGTGAAGGAGGAATAAATGAGTTGTTACAAAGGCACTAAGGATGTTAAAAGTTGTTTCCTCATATTCAACCTTTTATTTTATAGTTTTGAAATATGAAACATGCATTTAAGGATTTTAAAAGTTATTTTCTTATATTCGACAGTTTATTTCATGGATTTGAAATATCATACATATGTTGACACTAATTTATTTGAAATGAGGAATTAGTTGGAATAGAAAGAGGTCTTAAAAACAAGAAGATAAAAGTAAACACAAAGAATAAGAGAAAGTGGTAGATTTTTTTGTTTGAAGATAGAAAACATCTTTTCCATATAATGTACGAATAATTTTTCAATTTAATTTAAAAAGTTAAGAAATATTTATTTAAGCAAGAAAGAAGTAAAATTAAAAATAATTAAGAAATATTTATTTAAGAAAGAAAGAAGTAAAATTAAAAATAATTTTTTAATATAACATTATTGAACTATCTTTAAATATGGTAGAATAAACATGTGTGGTGTACCTTCTCGTAACAAAAGTGTAGGCGAGGTTTTGAGTGTTTAGACATGAGTGAAACATTCAATGCATGTTTATTTTTAATGTGATTGATTGCAATTACTTAACATGGTGTTATTGAAGTAATGTCATGGACTTGATAATTACAATAACATTGTTCTTTCAATTATCTGTCTAATCATAACTATGTATAAATTTTTTAATATGATGTTATGTTCATGCTACTAACTATAATACAATGTGTTGGTATGATCTCCTATAGGGTATGGTCATGATATTTATGTGTTTACATGCTATTAAAATACATGTTATGCTTGTGTTTTGAATGTATTTGTTAACCTTCTCATAGCCAATGTAACTTGTATTAGACACAAGACATTGCAATTATATATATGTGGATTGTGAAAGTACATTAAAACCAAAGTTTACATGGATAGACATATATAGCCAAAAACAATAAATATGTATGGTGCTTGGCCTATAGACTATAACTATTTATTCCTATTATCCATTCAACAACACCTTTTGGTGTTTTTGCTAGTGCAAATAATTATACTTTTGGTAGGATGCTAAGCCAACTTAGCTAGTGAATGACAAAATTCAATTCAACATATTAATTTGACCTTAAGGATGTTAAAAGTTGTTTCCTCATATTCAGCGTTTTATTTCATAGTTTTGAAATATGATACATGCATTTAAGGATTTTAAAAGTTGTTTCCTTATATTCGACATTTTAATTCATGGATTTGAAATATGATACATACATTGACACTAATTTAGTTGAAACAAGGAATTAGTTGGAATAGAAAGAGGTCTTAAAAACAAGAAGATAAAAGTAAACACAAAGAATAAGAGAAAAAGTAAAATTTTTTTGGTTTGAAGATAGAAAACATCTTTTCCACATAATGTATGAATAAATTTTTAATTTAATTAAAAAAAATAAAAAATATTTATTTAAATAAGAAATAAATAAAACATGTGTGGTGTACCTTCTTGTAACAAAAGTGTAGGCGAGGTTTCGAGTGTTTAGACGTGAGTGAAATATTCAATGCATGCTTTTTTTTATGTGATTGATTGTAATTACTTAACATGGTGTTATTGAAGTAATGTCACAGACTTGATAATTACAATAACATTGTTATTTAAATTGTTTGTCTAATCGTAACTATGTATAACTTTTATTGATATGATGTTTATGTTCATGCTACTAACTATTATACAATGTGTCGATAGGATCTCCTATAGGTATGATCATGACATATATGTGTTTATATGTTTTTAAAATACATTTTATGTTTATGTTTTGAATGTCTTTGTCAACTTTTTCATAGCCAATGTTTGTATTATACACAAGACATTACAATTATATATGTGAATTGTGAAAATACATGAGCATCAAAGTTTGCATTAATAGAAATATATTGACAAAAAAGATATGTATAGTGCTTGGCCTATATACTATAACTATTTTTGCCTATCAACCATTCAACAACACCTTTTAGTGTTGTTATTAGTACAAATAGTTGTACTTTTGGTAGGATGCTAAGTCAACTTAGCTAGTGCATGACACAATCCAATTCAATGTATTAATTTGACCTTAAGGATGTTAAAAGTTGTTTCCTCATATTCAACCTTTTATTTCATGGTTTTGAAATATGATACATGCATTTAATGATTTAAAAAATTGTTTTCTTATATTCAACTTTTTATTTCATGGATTTGAAACTTGATACATGCATTGACACTAATTTAGTTGTAACAAGGAACTAGTTGGAATATAAAAGAGGTCTTAAAAACAAAAAGATAAAAGTAAACACAAAGAGTAAGAGAAAAAGTTAAAATTTTTTCTTTGAAGATAAAAAAACATCTTTTATATATAATGTATGAATATTTTTTCAACTTAATTTAAAAAATAATAAATATTTATTTAAACATTCGAACCTAACCTCATCCAAAATTTGAGTTAGAAATGTTAGCACTTTTTCAATCCAAATCCAAATATTAACACTTTTCCATCCAATAGGTTTTTTTCCATTGCTAGTGTTTCACCCATGATTATCCAGTGCACACACACGCGCGCACGCACACACACACACACCCAAATTTATTAAAATTGAAATAAATGCGATTATACAAAGATAACTAACATTATAAATAATGCTTAAGAAATTAACAAATCAAATTCCAACTTAATGTAACATAACCATAACATCTACATATTAAAAATACAAAATAATTTGATAAATGTATGGCCTATAACTTCAAACTATTTGATTTAGTTTTCATTTTCTCTTATATCAACTTATTATTTGAAGTTGTTTATGATATCATGTTTCCCTTCACTCATTATGCTTTTATTGTGGTTCTTCCTACTTTTTAAAATAATTAATATTTTTTTAAAGTGAAAGGTATGTGTTACATTTGAATATGCATGAATATTTGTAGGTTTATTCATTTTATAAAGAATTTCAGATATATGTGTAAACTAAGAATATGTGTAATCATCTTCTTAATAGGTGTAAATTAAAAATAGATACCAGTAATTTATTTTTATAATTATTTTAAATATCACTATTATACCTTTTTCCTAATCTTCTTTATTATCAATTGTATGGAATATGCCCTCACAAAGAATGAAATAAAATTAAAATTAATTTTTTAATATAACATTATTGTTATCTTGGAACATGGTAGAAGGTACATGTGTGGCGTGTCTTCTCATAACAAAAGTGTAGGCAAGGCCCCAAGTGTTTAGACATGAGTGAAACATTCAATGCATGTCCATTTTGGATGTGATCAGTTGTGATTACACACCATGGTGTTGTTGATGTAATGTGGTGGATTTGGTACTTACAATAACATCATTCTTCATTTGTTTGTTTAATTGTAACTATGTATAAATTATTGTTAATATATTGTTATGTTTCTGTAGGCTACGGTCATGACAGTTATATGTTTTCATGTTATTAAAATACATGTTATGCTTGTGTTTTGAATGTCTTTGTCAACCTTTATGTAGCCAATGTTATATTATACACAAGACATTGCAATTCTATATATATTCGAATTGTGAAAATAAATGAGCATTAAAGTTGACATAGATAGACATAAGTGGCAAAAAAAAAGCATGATGCTTGGCCTATAGACTATAACTATTTTGTCTATTGCCCATTCAATAACATTTTTGGTGTTGGTACTAGTATAAATAATTGTACTTTTGGTCGGGTGCCAAGCCAACTTAACTAGTGAAGGGGCACAATTCGATTCAATGTTTCAATTTAAGCTTAAGAATACTAAAAGTTGTTTCTTTACATTCAACCTTTTATTTCATAATTTAGAAATATGACAGTAAAAAATCTATAATTTTTTGTTTGACAATTAAAAAAATCCTTTCTATAATGTAAAAATATTTAATATTTTTTTAACTTATTCCAACCTAACCTCATGCTTTAATTACATCTATTTTAATTTTCTTTTCCCCAAATGAAAATCATGATAATACACCATAATGAAAGGAACAAAATGATAGCCATACAATATTGTTGAAGGGCAATTATGCACATCTATATGGACCACAAAAATTATCTAAAAGCAGCACGCTTAAAACAGTAATTTTTCTCATTGGGAAGGGACAATTATTTTAAAATAGAAAGTCGATGTTATAATTATGAATGTGTTTAAATTTCAACTTTAATGTGTAAAACCTTTACCTTTGAAAAAATGACGCAAAGAAAAAACTGCATAAAACGCGTTTTTTATAACCCACAAAATACGCTAATATAACGTGACTTATTGGGTACATGGTCAAAGAGGAAAAGCCCTAATTAGGCACGATTTATTTAGAAAAAATAAAAAGAATTAAATAAAAGATATTTGGTAAGTGGTTTTTAGTTTGTGCCTAAAGTTGAATGGTTCATAGAAGGTTTATTATGAATGAAGTTTTATTATTGAGTATAAAAATTCTAATAGGGGAAATCGAGATTATGTCCTTAAGTAAATTTGGTGATGTAGGGTGGGTTCATGCCTTAAACAAATTTGCTTACGTGGAGGTCCCTTAAACCTAACAACTTAGTCAAATTAGGCCCTCAGACTTGGCAACTTAGTCAAATTGGACATGTAAGCCCCTCAAATTTGACCACTTAGTCAAATCGAGCATGGAGGCCCCTCAAACCTGATAACCTAGCCAAATCGAACATGGAGGCTCCTCAAAGCCGACAACTTAGCTAAATCAAGCACGGAGGCCCTTTATACCTAGGAATTTAGACAAATCAAGTGTCGGGGCCCCTCAAACCTAGCAACTTAGCTAAATTGTGTGTGGGGGCCCCTTAGACCTAGCAACTTAGCCAGATTGGCAACTTAACGAAAGGACGGAAGTCCATGACAACTTAGCCAAACCGAGTGTGGAGGCCCTTTAGCCTTAACAACTTAGACAAATCAAGTGTAGAGGCCCCTCAGACCTAGCAACTTAACTAAATTGAGTGTGGGGGGCCTTAGACCTAGCAACTTAGCCAAATTGGCAACTTAACAAAAGGAAGGGAGTTGACGACAACTTAGCCAAATTGAGCACAGATGTCCCTAAAAAATAAATCAATATCAAGTTAACCAAATGAAAAGAGTTATAGTAACTTAATTGAAAGTGGAAAACCTCAAACCTTACAACTTATACAAAAGAAGAAGTCAATTATGTGAGAGTGCTTATGTATTCAATTTAATGTGGATGTTTTTGTTTCATCCAGAAGCACTCTCACATTATTGTCATGGACTGAGGAAAACTCAAACCTAAAAGTCAATTGTTCATATACTTAATATCATAATTATTTTTTTAAAAATATTAAATGTTTTAAAAATTCAAACAAAAAGTATTTAGTTCCTTATAGGGAGCTAGCGTTGAATTTACATTAAGGTTAATAGGAGAATCCAAGAATTTACGTCTCGTTCAAAGTACTTTTAAGAGAATATGATTTGAAAAAGAAAAGACAACCGAAATGGGTCCTTTCTTTATCCATCTTTCAACACAATTCTCTCGAATTATGTCTCCAGTCCGACACAAAAATCGATGACAGAAAAAAGTCTCTGGTCGTTAAAGTCATCCGTTAAAAGACGTGAATCCCGCGGCCTGCTTCACCCTTCGATCTGGACACGTGGATGAAGAGTTACAGTTAAATTAACTGTAAAGATTCAAATATGGAACGGGCAGAGGGCGCAGTAAAAAGGTAAGAATTCGCATGGCTGCCGTATGAGGTAAAAATCGTAGCGTCTGTTGACGGAATTGACTGGAGCGGGCAACATCACTGTGTAGGTTTTTGTCTGTTATTTACACATTTGTTTGCAGAGAAATGGTCGAGATTAATTTGCAGAAGGCGAAGGGTTGTCAGATCGGAAAACAGCAAAAGGTATTTCAATCCTTGTCTTTTCAATCATGAACTGTTGTTCAAACAAATATCTGTGGCTGAATTTAAAAATCTGGATGAGCTGTATGTTTTTGTTGTTTTTTGTTAGGTTTCTTGTTTGGATTCACTTTTATCCAAGCTTCTGCTCGGAAAAATTTTGTAGCGTGCATTTGTTATTAGGTTTTATTTTTACAGTGATTTGTGTGAAATTTATCTGTTGCTGCTTTAACGCGGTCTTGAGAGATTTGAAGAGTGCTGCCGTTTATTTATTTTTATAGTGATTGTGTCAAATTTATCTGTTGCTGCTTTAAAGGAAGACGCGGTTTTGAGACATTTGAAGAGTGCCGTTTATTTATTTTTCCGGTGATTGTGTCAAATTTATCTTTTGCTGCTTTAAAGGAAGAAGCGGTGTTGAGAGATTTAAGAGTGCCGTTTATTTATTTTTACAGTGATTGTGTCAAATTTATCTGTTGCTGCTGCTTTAAAGGAAGATGTGGTCTTGAGAGATTTTAGAGTGCCGTTTATTTATATTTACAGTGATTGTGTCAAATTTATCTGTTGTTGCTTTGAAGGAAGAGGCGGTTTTGAGAGATTTGAAGAGTGCCGTTTATTTATTTTTACAGTGATTGTGCCAAATTTATCTGTTGCTGCTTTAAAGGAAGACGCGGTGTTGAGAGATTTGAAGAGTGCCGTTTATTTATTTTCCGGCCGTTTTTTGTCTTTGCCGTTGATTGTACTTTTGTTTTTAGGAAGAATGTACAATGCTTTTATTTCAAAGCGTGCATCGGGGAATTTTGCTGAAGTTTTCAGGCGTACTGTAACTGTGTCGGTACGAAAGGCTGTAAACGGAGACTAAATATTAAGTTTCCACGGTAGACTTTTCAAGGCTCCGACCGGCTTGTGGTGAATTTGTGCAAAAAGATGGGAGTATTTAGGTTTTTTGTACGCTCGGCAGAATATTTGACTGATTGAGGGTTTGGAAAGTTTCGAGCATTTTTTCTTTTAATTATCCGAGGATGATTTGAGGTTTGCGTTGTTAGTGCAGATGTTTGGACTGTAAATGCGGAGGCTAAGCGAAGCTTGACGAATTGTGAGCAATGGCGTGGCCGGATTTAGGAAATGGCTGGCAGAGTCCAAGGATTTCGTTTTCCGTTGATCTTTCACAGATCGACAGGACTTCGCCGGAGAAGCGAATAAGAGTAGGCCCTGCTGATATTATTCACAGCCCGGAGTTCGAGTTTTGCACGGTGAGTAGGTCTAAGGATGGTCGTGATGGTGTGCTCGGGGAAACTCTCATGTCCGCCGATGAATTGTTCGTGGACGGCAAAATTCTGCCTCGAATTTGCGCTCCGAAAGCTCAACCTTTAACTATTGCTCGTCATCTGAGTCTGGAAAGCTCGTCCCCTGTTCGATCCGCGTCGTATCCTTCTTCAAAGGCGAGCGGTGCAGAAAATGGCAGTTTCAAATCCAGCAGTAGGGCGTCCGGCAGGTGGAAGGAAATGTTTAAGCTAAGCAACAGGGATTATTTCTGCGCCGCCTCAAAGGAAGCCGACGAGGACAACAATGAAGAGAAACCCCCTGCCTCTTCACGATCGCGGTGGCCATTTTCAAGAAGCGGCGGTGAATCTCGAGGCAATGGATTATTCTGCGCTTTGCCGTTTTCCAGAAGCAAATCTGCAATAGAACGCAAGTCGAGGCCGTGCTCCGAAGCTGCTTCCTGTTACAGAAGCAAATCCGTTGGAGCTCAGTCTGCCCTTAAAGAAACGGAGGCTCTGGTCATGGGTTCGAAACCCGCCGATACAGCCGATTTAAAAGATGTCAAGAAAGGTCCTCCAGATTTGCCCAGACGCAAAGGCAGTCCAGGAAGGGTAAGGAGAAGCTCTCCTGCGAGAAACTATGGGCGAGGTAGTCCTGGAAGGGGAAGCGGGAGGTTCATGGTTCGAAACTCAAAGACGCTTGATTCCCCTCGTCCTGGAAAACCCATGTCCGAGGGTTTGCTTAAAAGCCATTGTAATGTTTCAGGAGTGAGCATGAAAGTGAATCCTGTGCTGAATGTTCCGGCCTATATAGGCCCTGTGGGAGGCAGAAATGGCCCTGGTTTATTCGGATTCCGTGGCCTGTTTTCCAAAAGAGACTCCAACAAAAGATCTCATCTGTCCCAGTATTCTGCATCTAGAAAAAAAGGCGCTTGATTCTTCCTAATCAAATCTCAAATCTCAAAACACATTCTTTTTTACACTGTATACACCGATGTAAAGGTAAGATTTCTTCTCCTTCATGTCAGCTGTTCAACCCCATCGCCTATGAATATCATTTGTACATCATCAGGAATCCAATGTTTAGAAAATCTTGATGGGCTAGAAGAGCTTCCGATAAAAAAAATCATTATTTGCAGTGGAGGCGATTGTGGGCTCATTAATTTGGACTAATTTTTTGTTGGGTTGATTAGGGAATTATTTGGAAATACTACAATTAGGTGAACCGTGAGGCTTGGAAATTTCTTTTCTTTCTTAGTCCTGTATAGTTTGTCTGAATATAGCTTAAATTTCTTCAAATAACTTTGGTTGTTAAATGTCTCAGTCATTTATAGTTTTCCTGTTTCAATAATGGCAGCAGCTGCTAGATCAGAATGTTATAATGTCAGATTTCTTATCATTTATGGTTTCCTGAAGCATTACTGCCAGCCCAATTTATTTTTGGTCGGCTCATTGCATCTGTAACAACTATTACATTTACACTATAATGCAGAATCCTATCCTCTGCTACCACTGCCAATGGATGTTTGTTTATCTCCGTAGATTTGCACATTAAATATGTTTCAACCATGAATTACTATAAAATGGTAAGTTTGCTTTCTTTTTTCAAAATTGTCCAAGTTTATTTTAGACCAATAACAACATAGTAATTCAAGATAGATACAACCAGTCATTTATCTCATTTATCAGGTGTAACGGTAAGGTGAAGTATCTCTAAGAAGGAAAAAATCCAAAACATGTCCACCTCTAACGTCACTGTGGGGTTTTGATGGTGCACTGAGACGTTATACTTCTTCCTTGACTTTTAATTCAAAATTAGTGGCACATAATGTTTTTGGGGAAAATGTTATACACTCACATTTTGGGGGTTAGGTCAACCCTCTCTTTCCGAAGAGGCAGAGTATATATATTAAATGAAACGCTTTTAATACATGATTATAAAATAAAGTTACATTAAATTTTAGGCATACAATATTATTTTAAAAACTTATAAAAACATAAAGTTAATAGTTAATTGATTATTCCTTGTGATCAATTATTAGGTGAAGTATGATCCTAATAATTAAAATTGTAATAAATTGTTAGTCTTTGTTATTTTTTAATAAATAAGATATATTACCTCCCATTTATTTGATGTTGCTTAGCTAATGTGATAGTCATGTGTAGTAGAAGTAAGGTTGTCTCACTCTCTCTTAAAATGGTTATGGGCCATTCACATGTCTTGTAATGGGCTATTCCTTTTATAATGACCATGTACAACAGAAGTTCAATAATCCCTTTAATAATCACCAAAATCAATATCTAATGACCAAAATACAAATTGTTCCCCCTTAAAATATAACTTTTAATGTTCCCCATGTAAGATGAGAATGAAAAATATCTTTATAAGATCCCCTTAAGAGAAAGTGGTATCTTGAAATACAAAATCGAAATCAACAACTCAAATTGGTCATTTGTGTATATTATATATACTACACATAATTCAATGAAATCCTTTCAAGTTTCCACTATGATTAACAAGAAGATTTTATAAGCCATCCTTTTTTATTTTAACATACATAACATAGATATCTTGTGCAAGATATGGGCCTCCAAATTATCAACAAGAAGCACAAAATGCCAAAATCCACTTACTAGAATAAAATCCACAATGACAAAATATCATGAGGAAAACCACTGAACTCTCAAACTAGGATATGTAAATACACTATCATTCACATGTGCTATTAAAAGACATGTCACCATCTATGTGGATCCTGGTTTACTTTACAATCCATTCTACAATTGTCCGCTTACCAAATATGTTAAGACTCTTGTCAATTATATCATTTTCATCATTAGTATAAAGATGGTGTGCACAAGCATTATGGGTCCAATGAAAGGACTAATATCAATATCTTCATTTGTAGTAGTGAACATATAATGAATAGTAGATAAGGATTTGGTATCATTGGAGAAGGTCCCACCATCATCAATAGTAGAACAAAATTTTATATAGGATCTTAGCAACAATTAATTCTCTAGCCTCCACCTAGATTTATCAATCCAACCAAAATGAACTCGCCTTACTGATTTTACATAAGGTTCTTGAATATAACAATGCTTCACATAATTATTAGCTTGCCATAAGGGATACAATGTTGGAGATCAAATATGAATTAGGGATATGACTCATTCTACCACAATGTAGACAAGAAGGTGCCCTAAAAACTCTCAACATAGATAATTACCATCTAAAAATTGGTGGGACTTATTTTCATAAATTTGGCTAATAAGCAAAGATGGGTATTGAACATGAATATATAGACTACACATAACTCAATAAAATCCTTTCAAGTTTCCACTATGATTAACAAGAAGATTTCATAAGCCATCCTTTTTTATTTTCAACATATATATCTTGTGCAAGATATGGGCCTCCAAATTATCAACAAGAAGCACAAAATGCCAAAATCCACTTACTAGAATAAAATCCACAATGACAAAATATCATGAGGAAACCACTGAACTCTCAAACTAGGATATGTAAATACACTATCATTCACATGTGCTATTAAATGACATGTCACCATCTATGTGGATCTCGGTTTACTTTACAATCCATTCTACAATTGTCCACATACCAAATATGTTAAGACTCTTGTCAATTATATCATTTTCATCATTAGTATAAAGATGGTGTGCACAAGCATTATGGGCCCAGTGAAAGGACTAATATCAATATCTTCATTTGTAGTAGTGAACATATAATGAATAGTAGATAATGATTTGGTATCATTGGAGAAGGTCCCACCATCATCAATAGTAGAACAAAATTTTATATAGGATCTTAGCAACAACTAATTCTCTAGCCTCCACCTAGATTTATCAATCCAACCAAAATGAACTCACCTTATTGATTTTACATAAGGTTCTTGAATATAACAATGCTTCACATAATTATTAGCTTGCCATAAAGGATACAATGTTGGAGATCAAATATGAATTAGGGATATGACTCATTCTACCACAATGTAGACAAGTAGGTGCCCTAAAAACTCTCAACATAGATAATTACCATCTAAAAATTGGTGGGACTTATTTTCATAAATTTGGCTAATAAGCAAAGATGGGTATTGAACATGAATATATAGACTACACATAACTCAATGAAATCCTTTCAAGTTTTCACTATGATTAACAAGAAGATTTTATAAGCCATCCTTTTTTATTTTCAACATACATAACATACATATCTTGTGCAAGATATGGGCCTCCAAATTATCAACAAGAAGCACAAAATGCCAAAATCCACTTACTAGAATAAAATCCACAATGACAAAATATCATGAGGAAAACCACTGAACTCTCAAACTAGGATATGTAAATACACTATCATTCACATGTGCTATTAAATGACATGTCACCATCTATGTGGATCCCGGTTTACTTTACAATCCATTCTACAATTGTCCACTTACCAAATATGTTAAAACTCTTGTCAATTATATCATTTTCATCATTAGTATAAAGATGGTGTGCACAAGCATTATGGGCCCAATGAAAGGACTAATATCAATATCTTCATTTGTAGTAGTGAACATATAATGAATAGTAGATAAGGATTTGGTATCATTGGAGAAGGTCCCACCATCATCAATAGTAGAACAAAATTTTATATAGGATCTTGGCAACAACTAATTCTCTAGCCTCCACCTAGATTTATCAATCCAACCAAAATGAACTCGCCTTATTGATTTTACATAAGGTTCTTGAATATAACAATGCTTCACATAATTATTAGCTTGCCATAAGGGATACAATGTTGGAGATCAAATATGAATTAGGGATATGACTCATTCTACCACAATGTAGACAAGTAGGTGCCCTAAAAACTCTCAACATAGATAATTACCATCTAAAAATTGGTGGGACTTATTTTCATAAATTTGGCTAATAAGCAAAGATGCGTATTGAACATGAAAATTAGTAAGATTACCTATAGACAACAATAAGGGATCAACTTCACAATTTGAAAGGGATTGCAAGGATGATGAGGCAGGGTAGAATTTGGAATATTATTTCAAGATTAGATACTCACTTTACAACAATCAATTAGAAAACCTCTTGATACAAAAAAGATTGGTTTTGGGTATTTAGATATATTAAAACTGACATGACCTTGATACCCTAGACCTACATGTTTTTGTTATCTTGTAATGTTTCCTACAATCTCAAAATATACTTCGAGTTCAAATCTTTATGGTGTTCTTCTAATTTTCTAGAAACAATGGACAACAAATTTGACCAAATTTTTAACAATAGACGTTGATTCTAAAAAAATTTCAACAAATTTAACAACATATAAACTTCAACTTCATTGTTCAAAATTTCAACTTTTATTTATAATTGACCAATATCAATTTTTAAAACTAAATATTATTCAAACAACTGAGTTGAAGTCTTCTCCAACATAACTACCAAATCAACTTCATGACTTTTTTTCACTTGAAAAAATAAAGATAAAATTCCATTAAACTATATTGTAGATCCCATGATTTGGGAAGACCACACAAACTTTCCAATCTAAGTTGGATACCATCAATAATGTTGGGATGCGGAAAATCATTCAAACTTCTTTAACAGAACCTTTCTGGCACTTTCGAGTTTGTTTTAGCTTCTTTATTCAGTTTAGAACATGATTTTACATCTAAAAGCAGTTTTTTTTCAAAACCTTTCCCCCTTCTGTAGGCAATTTCAAGGATAATTTTGGCACTTATGCCCAAAATTTCACTTATGCTCAAAATTGCACATATATCCCATCATTTATTACAAGGGTTTTTGACATTAACAAATCAAAATATCACTTTTAGAGAAAAGAAGATTACCCGGTCAAACAAGGCGTTTCATATTTCTGACTGGCAGTTTATTGCAGGTAGTACATAAGCATTACTTTTCCCAAAACAACTCTTTCATTTGACTTCCCATAGTACATCCACACCAAATTCCAATTAAACAAGGCTTTCTGTATTTCTGACTTTGGCAGAATTGCAATTCTTCAAGGTCCTTTCATTTCAAGCACTGTTTGCAAAAACTAAAGTTGTCCTCCTTCTTTACACTCTTCTCAAACACCATAAGCAGTTTCACTTCTTCTCGGTCAAGTTTGATGCCTATCTGCAAATTCATGGCTTGTAAAAACTAAATTGCTCCACTGGTTCCTCAGCCTTCACTATGTAGCTGCCTCTTCACTACCTGCCTGTTTCAAGCAGTGCTTGCAAACCCATGTCCTACAACTTTCTCTTCCATGCTATCTTCCTCCTTACATATTCAACTCCCCATCTGCTAGATATGGCCTGTTATATTATTTAAAAAAGAAAACTTTACAGTATTTTCAATTTCACAGCTCTTTGAAAACTATCTGTGTAGCTGCATTCAACATCAATTCATCAACAATCAATTAACAAGTCCATATATCTACAAGAACAAATCTAGGCAAGCCTTCTTTGATACTACATGTTAGATTTACAAATGGAAAAGATAAACGAAGGAGTTTTATTAGTGTAAATAAATATATTTAGTACATAATTATAAAGAGAAATTAACCGTTCCTAAGTTTAATCTGGGCTAATCCAATCAAATGCAAACACATAAGTATAAACCAACTTAGATTAATAATTGACGACTGTGGATGTAAGTAATTATGAATTAAATGCTAATCTATGGAAAAGTAAATGTGAAGAAGGTTAATGGCACTTAGCTCTAGGTTTGGAGATGAATATTTTTGTTATATAGCTCTAGAATCTGGATTGTCTTAGGATTGGCAATAGGATCTCTTTGTCTCTAGATGTTGTCTTGGATTTTGTGCAATACTTGTGTCTTTATCTGGGTTGAATCTGCACCTATGGATTAGTTCTATGTTTGTGGATCTATCCTCTTGTTCAATGTGAAAAAATGAAGAGGATGTTTAGGGTTGGTTTTGATAGTTGTTTGTGTTGATCCTCCTTTCACCACTAAACATTCAAGGACTTTCAGCTGAGTAGAGGAACCTACTACAAGCCTTCTGTCACTTGGAACATAGGGGAAATTTGGAATTGCGTGAATTTGTTGTTCAATTAAGTCCAATTATGCTCAAAACCCTAATTGCATGAATTCGTGAACAAACAGACAAATTATGAAAAATGATCGCACACAGAGATATCAAATGACAATCAAATGCGTACCAGATTTCGAAGTTCAGAAAGTGAAAAAGTCGGGGACTAATGAGCGGGCGCCCTAGTCCAGTGCCACAATTTTTGTCGAGATCTGGAAACCTTGTCTGCAACTTGTTCTTGCTGTTATGGAGATTTTCTTGTTGCAAGATCCAAAGGACTAATGAGTGGCCACCCGAGTCCAGGTCCCTATTTTCTTCTCTAATCTACAATTCCGACAGTCTGCACTACTCTCCTGCAACTCCACTTTTTCTACTTTCGCAACCTGTAACTTGCAATCATGAAAAAATGGGTTGGGGGTTGTGGTGTCTAGAGGCTTACCTCAGTCAAGCCCCAAAGAGACATTCAAGTCTTTCAAACATCGTTGTCAGATAAAGAGTGCATATCCCTGTGGGATAGAGGCAAAATCCAAATGATAAATGATTGAAAACACAATTGATATCACCTCGTAGTGAAGATTTCATGGGAGGAAGATGCTCTTCATGCCATAAGGAGATGGATGCCAAATCTGCAACAAACAAGCACAATAACAACACAAAAGTCTGCTCTACCACACAATGAATGCCTTGAATCACTTTCACATAAGCTTGCCAATCAAAATGTCCATCTAATTTCCATCTACTTTACAAATGATAACCTAATCATACTTATATATGCAACTACAAACATTCCCACTAAGAATTTCATAATTCAAACTTATCGTGTCGGCATAGGACCTAAATAACAGTCATAAACTGACACTTTGAAATTGGTCCTGACCTAAAATAGGGTAGGACTAGGGCGCGAACACCCAAGTCCTCCTCCCCTATTTCATGCAGGATTTGTCATAAATGCATCCGTTGAGTCCAAATTGCCATGAAACTTCAGGGTTTTCTCATTGGGAGTTATCAAAATAATGTAAGATACTCTAAATGCATTCTAAAAGACCTGGGAGCTAAACCTTAATAGGAAAAAGCCCCCAAAGTTACTTTTTTCGACATAACATTTAGCCCCCACTTTAATGTATGTATGAACACAAGGCTAATACATGCATTAAAGTACTGTCAACAAACACAACAAACACGCCAAGCATGGAGAAGACACGCCAATCACATAGAAGACAGTAATAAGCACACAAAACACGAAGAAGACATTTGCAGTCACACAAAATATGGAGAAGACAATATTGAAGACACACAAAACACAGTGAATGCAGTGAAGACAATGATGATTTTCTTTTTCTTTTTCTCATATGTATGAAATGCATATGCAAGTACAAGGAAAGTAAACACACCACCCATAATGCAGGAGGGACTCATCGCCATCGGTCTTTAAGACTGCATATAAGGCAACAGACACACAAAACAAATCAAGCATGCCATACAAATCCCAAAGCATATGAGGGACTCATCGCCACTAGTCTTTAAGACTATGCTTGGGAACAAACATGCAATACACACACTTGGAAGGCACAAAGAAAACATGACAGACAAGCTATGGAGTGTTCCTATTTCTAGGTTCATCACCATCTCAGGAACATTCTGGGCACACACCAATGATTGGGCTTCGCCACAACAACCGGCGAAAATACGCTTAAGGGTTGAGTTAGTCACAAAACCGCTCCCTGCCTCCGCAGAGGACTTTTTGAAAATGACAGGATGTGCACTCTCCATGAGAAGTACACCATCCCCACCTCCGCAAAGGGCTTAAGATAAAAAGGATATACGCGATATCCCACCTCCGCAGAGGGCTTAAATGATTGCAATAGATTTCAAACAAATCTCAGAGTGCAGGAGGGACTCATTGCCACCAGTCTTTAAGACTGCAACTGAGAACAAACACACTTTACTAGCATCTAAATCAGATAGATTACCTTATATATGCCCCCACCTTAAGGTGGTTGATATCATGTACCAATATTAAGCACATTAAGGTATGTAGAAAACACACAAGGCAACACGAGCTCTCACAAAGCCCATGCCCCCCGGAGGTGACATGTACTTTACAATTGCCAAATGTTCCTACAAACACATTCCTACAAGAAAAGTGTTAGTTTCCATATAATCATGATAAATAACAACATCAATGCATATGATCAATTACATAGAGAGACGAGATTATACAATGGATTCAGAGACCGAGTATAACCGTGGGGCTATACCGCAGAAATCTCAAAGTCGAGTGTAACCAAGGTGAGATTCAAAGACAAACAAAGTGCATGGAGCAGTCTAGTATTGTTATGGTTTGTAAGAGAGATAAGACAACATCAAGATCACGCGGATTGATTCTACTATCCAAGCATCGAATAATATATATCAACCCCATCGTCATGTATGGACTTGGTCCATTTTTGAGTTCTCGCTGAAGGGACACTAGGTCCATATCAATATAATATGTTTTTCATCATCCGCCCACTAGATAGAAACACTAAAGGAGGGGAAATAATAAATCAAGAGAGGAGAAACAAGTGCCTTAGGGACAGTCACGTAAGAGGGTGCCCCCAAGTCACCAACCACAATGCTATGTCCAACAGTAAAAAATAGAGGAGAAGCAATATAGAAGAATGATGATACAAATAGAAGAAGGGTCACAACAGAGGCAGTCTCCTGGTATCCTAGACCTTACAAGAGAATAAAGGGTCATCCCAGGAGGCCTGAACAACACATAACACATCATGGGGGAAACACAACACGAGAGGTAAAGGGTTAGAGATACTTACTTGGAGGGACGATCGAGCTAACGGTCATCACAGATTTTGATTTTTACCTTAATGGTTAAGGCTTTATCTCTTCTTCTCTCTTCCATATGTCCATGAGTTTGTGAAGGTATCCTTGTAGGAAAGGCATCCATTAATGATGGTAGAGAGGGGATATTGCCATTTTCTGTGTCAGTTATAGGAGCTCTTGTAATTTTGTTTGAATGAGGTTGTTGAGGAACCCGAAAAGTGCCCATTTCAGTCCATATATAGGGTGTTGGAATACCTTGGGTTTGAGGGATAGTTTGTTCTTCAATGTTGTGTAAAATTTCATTGTTTTTCAAGGTATGCGAGAGTTCAGGTAAAGATGTATGATCGGTTTCTTTGTTTAAGATGTAATTAAGAAGTTCTTGAACATCAAGTGGTAAATTTTTAGTTTCAGTGGGTTGAAGCAAATGTTTGCAAAGGGAATCTGCATCATCCAAAGCATCATCCTAGCTAGGGATAGCGGGAAGGGATGGCAAAGTAGTATGGACAAATGTATCGATGATATCTTCTTCTTGTGCCAAAATATCCTCACTAAGTGGGGAATGTCGGGACAAGTGTCTTTGTTTGATGAATCACCCATTGCTATATCATTCTCATAGGTCTCAGAAAGAATTTCCATTATGTCATCATGAAATGAAGGGAGAGAGGGAATAATATCTTCACTACTACTTTCCCCATGGTTATTTTCAAAAATAAAATTGGTGATATTTTCCAAGATTGAAGGGAAAACACCCACGATAGTGAGAAAGCTTTCAAAGTAGGCTATTGTTCGAAGGATATCACAGGTAGTGCTCATGTTCATGTCAATACCATAGATGTATGCGATTTGGTGCAAGACTTGAGGATGTTTATCAGTGAATTTGTAAAAATTATCATAGTTCATAATGTACTCAAATAAGTCTTCCAAAGATGAATGACAAGGAAAATCCATGAATGCAAAACTATGTGTGAAAATGACCTAAAATGCTTGATTTTTTCAACTTTTTTTCAATGCAAATAAGTGAAAGAAAAGGTGTTGTAAGGAAATTGATCAGGGGTAGTAAATAATATGTTTTATATCAGTCCAATAAAGCAATAATATCCTTCACAACACACTTTTGATGCAAACCTAGAGTGATGACAAGTCAAAACCTAGTGAAAATACACTAAAATATGCAACTTTTCACAACTTTTTCAATGCAAAGACCCAATAAAAAGGGTGTTGTAAAGAATTTTAGGAGGTGCAGTAGATTATAACAGTAATATCAGTCGCCTAAAGCCATAAAATCTGTCACAACACACTTGGAGTGCAAATCTAAGTCAAACCCTAGGGAAAATATAGCAAAAATATGTAATTTTTCACCAAATTTTCAATCTAAGAGCCCAATAAAAAGGTGTTGTAAAGAATTTTAGGAGGGGAAATAGATAATAACCCTAATAAAAACTAATTAATGCAGAAAAATCCTTTACAACACGCCTAGGATATAAATCTAGAGAGACGATAAGGCCAAATCTAGTGAAAAATCAAAGTTTCTAAACCCTAGGCATGAAATTTTACAAAAAACCACTATGATGCAACACTATAGTTAGAAATTAGTCCTAATGAGTGTTTTAAATGGTAGTAAAATCTGAAACAAGATTTTGACTACAAACCTTAGCTAATGCAAAACTAGGTTATATGGAAAAAAATGCATAATTTCAAGCAATTTTTATCAATTTGATTATGAAAGTGCAATCTAAATTAATGATGAATGAAACTATTTTAAATTAGATTTGATGATAATGATAGAAATTTATTGAAATTAAATGCAACTAATTCAAATTATTTGAAAATGCGGGCTAAAAATGCCAATTTTTTTTCAAAATTTTTAATTTTTTTGTAATTTTCCAAATGCAATAAGATGAACAATGATATGAATAAATATAAATCTAAAGCACAACACTCAGCAAGGTGCCAAAAAGTCCAGAAACACGAGTTCACCAAAATGTTTAATGTGAAAAATGAAGAGGATGTTTAGGGTTGGTTTTGATAGTTGTTTGTGTTGATCCTCCTTTCACCACTAAACATTCAAGGACTTTCAGCCAAGTAGAGGAACCTACTACAAGCCTTCTATCACTTGGAACATAGGGGAAGATTGGAATTGTGTGAATTTATTGTTCAATCAAGCCAATTATGCTCAAAACCCTAATTGTATGAATGCATGAACAAATAGACAAATTACGGAAAAGGATCGCACACAGAGATATCAAATGACAATCAAATGTGTACTAGATTTCAAAGTTAGGAAATTGGAAAATTTGGGGACCAATGAGTGGGCACCCTAGTCCAGTGCCACAGTTTTTGTCAAGATTTGGAAACCTTTTCTGCAACTTGTTCCTGCTGTTCTGGAGATTTTCCTGTTGCGTGATCTGGAGGACTAATGAGCGGGCGCCCGAGTCCAAGTCCCTATTTTCTTCTCTGATTTGCAATTCTGACAGTCTGCACTACTCTCCTACAACTCCACTTTTTCTACTTTCGCAACCTGTAACCTGCAATCACGGAAAATGGGTTGGGAGTTGTGGTGTTTAAAGGCTTGCCTTAGTCAAGTCCCAGAGAGACATTCAAGTCTTTCGAACACCATTGTCAAATAAAGAGTGTGTATCCCTATGGGATAGAGGCAAAATCTAAATGATAAATGATTGAAAACGTAATTGATATCACCTTGTAGTGAAGATCTCATGGGAGGAAGATGCTCTTCATGCCATGAGGAGATGGATGCCAAATCTGCAACAAACAAGCACAATAACAACATAAAAGTCTGCTTTGCCACACAATGAATGCCTTGAATCACTTTCACATAAGATTGTCAATCAAAATGTCTATTTAATTTCCATCTACTTTACAAATGATAACCTAATCATGCTTATATATGCAACTACAAATATTCCCGCTAAGAATTTCATAATTCAAACTTACCGTGTCGGCATAGGACCTAAATAACTGTCATAAACTGACACTTTGAAATTGGTCCTGACCTAAAATAGGGCAGGACTAGGGCGCGGGTGCCCAAGTCCTCCCCCAATTTTAGGCAGGATTTGTCACAAATGCATCCCCTGAGTCCAAATTACCATGAAACTTCAGGGTTTTCTCATCGGAGTTATCAAAATAATGCAAGATGCTCTAAATGCATTCTAAAGGATCTGGGAGCTAAACCTTAATAGGAAAAAGCCCCCAAGGTTACTTTTTCCACTATAACACCTCTAATGTGTAGATATGATCTGCTATATGTACATATATGCTTCTTGATTTATTGGATTAGTCATTGTTTACTCTACTATCTAAACTAGTGGTATTTATAAATACCTTTAGAAGCCTAACAGATTGCTAGGGTACAAATTCTCCTAGGTCAACCCCTGGAAAAGACTAGCTTTACGGTCATGCAAAGGACTAGTAGGAAACAAACCATGATTCAAATGTCTTAGATGAAGATGCTGATGTAAATGTTGTTATTTCTTGTTCACCAAACTGAAGCATTCCTGGGATGCTCCTTGAATACAAATGATATTCTAATGATGCTTGTGGGTGATAAAATAAATGGATATGAATGACTTTAAATACAAATACATAGCAATCAATTGTGCAAATGTGTGTTTTGTTGGCTCACAATGACTAGTGAAATGGGCAAGAGTTGACCCAACTTGAATTTAAGTTTAGAAATTTAGGGATCAAATTTGTGGACATGGGATCAATCCTACAATCATGGGAATGATCAGAGATGATGAAACTATAAAGTCTATACACATAGAATGAGCGTTTGATCATGGTAGGTGTAGTAAATGTGGTCTGTATGGAGAGATGTGCAAAAATGGATAAGATGTAGATAAATGTATGGGAATGTGTGTAATAGGGATAAGTGAAGGCTAGGGGAATAAGCCCAACTTTGCACAAGATTGTGCTATTTGTCAATATGTAAATGTATTAAGCCATTCTCTAAAAACATGTACAAAACTAAATGGGAATGGCATGGGTATGCAAATTTCACCATTACATTTTGTCCCCACTTTGAGGTGCATGTGAATCCTATATAACACTCATTTAAACATGTATGTAAAGTAAATATTTAGATGTATAAAAGCATACTTAGTTCTATATAAAGTAACATGAACCCCTAATGTCATCATGTCCATTCATCATTTGGCATACATGCTCCATGGAATCCTACAAAACAAAGGAAACTATGCAATGAGTAGCTTTTGTCTCACAAGTGAAAAAGAGGTATAAAATATAAGCTTGCTTAACTATCTAGGAGATAGGAAAAATAGGAAATGAGTAGGGTTGGGGAATTTTTCCTATTTAGAAAGTGATATGGCTTGCTACCATGTGGCATGTTAGATAATGCCATGTTATGTGGTATGAGTTCCATATGGCCTTGGTAATTGTTGTCACATAGAATTGCACCCAACTTGGAGAGAGTCCAAGCATTCTAATGACACAATGGGAATTATCTCAAGGTGTGGGACCTTGCAAATTGAGATTAGACCTATAGAGAAGGCTGGTTCCTCATTCTAAGCCTAATGCTTAGAGAAAATTATCTAAACCTAGTGCTAGTGCTGGCAGGAGAAAAGGGTTAGAATGAAGCTGAAAGGAAATAAAGGTGATACACAAGATTTAATGTGATTGGCTGCAATTGAATCAACATAGTAATAATCTCATAATTGGAAGAACTCACACAAACTAGATTGATTCTAACAGAGGCCAGGACAGAGAAGTAGAGAAATGAAAGGGACCGTTTTACCCACAATATATATCTCACACCAATCCAAAGAGTAGACAGTGTTAAAATCAAAAGAGAGAGGCAAAATAATAGCTTATATTGATTATAGAGGCCAAATAAGTGTTACAAAAGAGAGAATAATGCAAGAAATATAGACAAAAAATAATCAATTACATTCATTATTGAACATGACTAGAGACATGAGAGGCTCAGCATAAGAGAACAGTCCATCAAATCTAGTTGTTCTTGCAATTGCACTACCGAGGTCTAATTACAAAGATTCTCTATCCTATAGAAACCCAGAAGAATAGCCAACCTTGAATAAATCTTTGAGACATGTATATATAGCATTTTTTCCATTGTAGCAGCCATGGTGAGAAAAGAAGTCAATGAGAAGGGACATCGATCACGCTACATTAAATTTTGTTCAGAAACCCTCTGCAACTAGGGTGGAACCCATACCCCTGTCAGGCTCGAAAAAAGATTGCTTGTACGAAAGAATGGCCAGTGCATTGATGAGGGAATGCAGAAAGTCCTCATTTGGTTTAATGGTGAATCAACCTTGAATATGCATTTGTACTCTGGCATTGAAAGATTCACTATTCTATCTTACCCCCATCGGCCTTGGTCTGCAGAAATTGAATGCTGAGTAGACATGAGGGGCAAGCTTTTACAACACTTTAAGTTCCTTACCTGCTGAGTCTACTTATCAGCCTGAGAAACCTTAGAATAATCGAGCTCTGTGAAACCCTATTGGCTAAATCCACAAATTTACCGCCTTTGGGATGCCTGATAACCTCCTTTGAATCTGGACCGTGGATGAGATTACCCATGTTTAGATGAACAGCCATCGCCAAGGTTCCCCTTTGATTTTGCACGAGCTTCATAAAAGGATCCAAATGGATGGCTCAGGAGGAACCACGTGGCTGTCGTCCATTACCCCATAAGGAATCGACATCTCAGAAAGATTCCCCTCGGGCTAGCGGGGAACAGTTTGGATTTCCTTTTGGCCACTGGAGAGTTCAATCTGGCGCCACCTGTTCATCATCAAAATTGTGACCCATTGAGCTTATGACCACATGCCAGAAACACTTTACAGTTGTCCATTCCCCACTACCCCACGGAAGGAAGTGATGTCATCTTAGGTAGGCAGCAGGCTAGCGGGAAACTGCCATGTGGCACCGCGTTATAGGCTAAAGGAGGCAGTGAGTATGTTGGTCGGTGAGTCGGGGACTTAGGAATTTTTAGAACCTAATTTGTGAGGTTCTAAAGTTTCATAACCTCGCGACCTCCCCTTTCCTTTTGTTAAGTTATGTCTTAGCCACTTTGTTGTCGCCTAGTTGTGGGTTCTTAAAACTTCATAACCTCCGACCTAAGGTTTGAAAGTTTAGATTTTTGGCAACTTCGTGACAACAAAGGAAAATAAAAGGCTGGGCCGGTCACTTCACGGTTTATAAAGGCTTTAAGTGAAAACTTAAGTGACCAACAACTAGGACAAATGGTCTACGAAGGAATATAACATAAAATAGAAATATGACCATAAGCCTTAGGGTTTTGAAAGGAAAAAATATGAAAATATTCAAGGGGATTAATTCAAAACTCTAAGAGGCTTTGGGGAGTTGAACAATTGGCCTGCATACCACAGAAAAGAAAACACCAAAAATAAAGATTCTTAGACTATTAGCCATGAGGGCAAAATAGTATAACATTTTGGCAACTTTTGAAGGGGTGTTTGCCTATCTAAACACATGGAAACTAGAGGCCTTATCAATCCATTGGGCATGGGGTCAAAGAGCTGCAACAAGAATAGAGGAGGTGGAACAACTGGGCAAGCCACAAAAAACAAGGCCATAAAAGGAAATAAGGCATGCATTCTCCTAATGACAATGCAGCCGAGTGCAAGGGCACTTATTGAAAACAGACACCTAACCTATTTACAAGATCTCACAATCATGCTAAAAGGAAGGCTTGAGATGAATCCCATTTACAGGGATTGGCAGAACCTCTCCATTTAGCCTAGAAAGTTGGAATGCATTGGCCTGCTTGCAACCAATAATATAGGGGCCACTCCACATGGAATCAAACTTTGAATGTCTTCCAGCTTTGGCTCTATCTGCATCCCATTTCAGCACTATATCTCCTTCACTGAATGTTCTGTTAGTGGATTTTCTATCAAAGGTCCTCTTAACCTGATCTTGATGATCTTTAAGGGTCTTCATGGCAGTATCTCTCTTCTCTTCAAGTTCCAACAACTCTGCAAGTCTGATTGTCACGGCATCATTGTCCATTAATTCCAGCTGATGTGCCAATTCAAGAGAAGGCAACTCCAATGACAAATGAACCCTTGCCTCCCTTCCATAAACAAGAATGAAAAGGGAGCTACCTATGACTCTTTTGGGAGTGATTCTATCAGTCCAAAGAGCAGTCTTTAACCTGGAGTGCCAGGTTCTTTGATTATCCTCCAATGTCCTTTTGATACTCTTGGTCAGATTTTTATTGGTGGACTCGGCCAAGCCATTTCGTTGTGGGTAGTAATTAGATGAAGTCTTCATGTATACCCCATAGTTCAATGCCCATTCACTGACTTTCGTGCCTATAAAGGCCTTGGCATTATCATATATGATGGTGGATGGCACACCAAACCTTGTAGCTATACCCTCAAGGAAGTCCACAATGGATGCTTCTGTGGCATTCCTTAATGCAACTGCCTCTATCCACCTAGTGAAATAATTAGTGGCTGTGAGAATCCACTTATGGCTTGCACTAGAAGGTGGATTAATTACTCCAATGAAGTCTAAACCCCATTGAGCAAAAGGCTAATCTATTTTGATTGGATGAAGGGGAAGAGCTGCCAACCTCTGCTTCCCAGTAAATAAAGCACATTCTTTACATTTTCTGTTCCATCTATGTGCATCATTGAATAAACTAGGCTAGTAATAACCAGCTCTCATGATTTTCATTGTAATTTTTCTGGGAGAATAATGGCCACCAGTAGGGCCATTATGGAATTCTTTTCTTCTAAGACTCTAGAAGTTTGATCTTGCACAATGCATCTAAGAAGAACTCCATTGATGTCTTTTCTAAACAAGACACCATCAATAATAATAGGGAATGGATTGGAGTCTAAAATACCTTCTTTTAGCTTGATCTAATCCATCAAGATATCTTCCTAACTGTAGAAATGTGAACATGTCATAATACCAGTCAGTGGGAGTATGAGGCTCAATTGATTGTGCCTGCCCTTAAACGTATGCAACTTCACTTCTGTCCTTGACGTCTGTTGCCATCTGTTCACATAGGCCTTTGCCATGAACTAGCTTGGTAATGTTGACGTTGATGTCATACTCCATCACCTTGGTGATCCACCCAGCCCTTTTCTCATTAATATCCTTGCTCAACAAGAATTCCTTTACACCAGGGTGATTCACCATCAACTGAATTTTGCTGTTTGAAATCATATGTCTAAACTTTTTTAGTGCCTTCACCATAGCAAACACTTTTTTTTCTATGAATCATAATTCAGTTCATATTTTTTGAGAGGCTAGCTGGAGAAAGCAATTGGCTGTTCCAATTTCTCTTTACTTTGTTGTGTCAGGACAGCTGATATACCCTCCTTGCCTCTAAAGGCATACAGAATGAAATCTTTTTCATAACTAGGGTTTATCAGTGTAGGAGCTTGCGCAATGACCTGCTTGATAGATTCAAAACTATCCCTTCCTTCCTTGGACCATGTGAAGGTAGCATTCTTCTTTAACATAGCTGTGAGGGGTTTTGCTATTGACACAAAGTTAGGTATGAACCGCCTCACAAAGTTGATCTTTCCCAGAAAGCTCTACAGACCTTTTTTATGGTTGGGAAGAGGAAGAGCAAGAATGGTGCTTGTTCTTTCTGGATCAATGGCTAAACCATTCTTGGAGACCACATGTCCTAGTAGCTTGCCTTCTGGGACAACAAATATTTATTTTTTAGGATTTAATGATATCCCCAATTCCCTGCATCTTTCAAAGACTTTTCTTAAATGATCCAAATGGTTAGCTGCATGCTTGGAATACACTGTCAAATCATCAAGATACACTAGAATGATATCATTGATCAGGCCTTTGAAGGCCAAATCCATTGCTCTCTGAAAAGTTGCACCAACATTTGTCAATCCAAAAGGTATCTTTTGATAAGCCAAAGTACCCACTTGGTGGTAAAGGCTATTTTGTACTGATCTGGTTCTTTCACAAGAATTTGATTGTAACCTGAGTAGCCATCTAGGAGTGAAAACATTTGAGCACCTGCTACTGTTTGTAAAATCTGCTCCATGGAAGGGAGTGGATAGTGGTCTTTGAGTGAGGCCTTGTTAAGATCTCTAAAGTCCACACATAATCTGATTTCCCCATTCTTCTTCCTAATTGGAACTAAGTTGTCTACCCAAGAGGAATATTTAATGGGATAGATGATCTTAGCCTCTATGAGTTTGGATAGCTCTTTTCTCATTAATGGTTCTATTTTAGGATTAATAGGCCTTAGTTTTTGACAGACTGGTTTGTCATTAGGATCTAGGTCAATAGTATGTTGAATTAAACCAAGATCAAAGCATTTTAAATCCCTATAATCCCAAGCAATTAGATCATTAAATTCATTAGAAAGCTTGATGAAACCTTGCTTCTCAGCTTGATCACATACCTTTCCATGCTTGAGAAATCTTCCTTGTATAATCTCCACCTCTTCATAGTCCTGTCTCTTGACTGTCATGTTCATTTTTTCTTTCTTTTGCTGATCATTAGTACCAAATATGCTTTCTAAAGTGATCAATCCTTTGGGCAACTTGTTGGTCTTTAGCTGGATGATCTAATCATCATATTGCTCTTGCAATACCCTCTAATTTTTGGTAGCAAACTCTGCCTCATCTTGCAATAAATTCACAATTTGCCGTTCACTTTTAAACACTTGCCATCTTATCACGTTTTCAGGCACAACAGGTCTAACCACAATCTTTACATGCTGATCTGAAACCTGTTTGACATTCTAAGGAATATCAAACTGTGCACCAACTATAGCTAACTTATCAGCATCCTTATTTCTATTTCTGGGAACTACCTGAATATTGAAGGCATCAAAGTCTTCAATCAGGTCCCATACTCTGTGTTTGTATGACATCAACAAGTCATTCCTTGAAGCACTTGATTTTCTGATTTGGTGGACGACCAATTCACTATCACCAAATACTTGTAAAATTTTTATTCCTCTTCTTTCAGCTCGCTGTATGCCCTAAATCAAGGCTTCATATTCAACTACATTGTTAGTACAACTAAACTACAATCTGAATGAAGAGAAATAACTTTCTCTTTAGGGTGAAATGAGTAGAACCCAGACACTTGTTCCATTTTTGCTTCTAGAGCCATCAAAGTACATCTGCCATATCCCACTTGGATCTAATTTTTCTTTTTCAAGATTGGGAATAGTAGCATCCTCCTCATGGATACAATAAGTACCCAACCCTGTATCCTCTATGTGATCAGGAGTGTCAAACTGAAAATAATTAACCCACTCATCAAGCAATATATTAGGGATTTCGTCCATAGGTGTGGTAGCCTCATGTCTGCTATTATCTTTTTCCTCCAACTCATGTATTGTGCAATTCATGTTGTTAGGGTTTGGAGAGTAGGTTTTTATATGGTCATTGGCAATTGGTTCAAACCTAATGGTTACTTTAGTACCATATCTAGTTCTAAATATCATGTGGGACCAATTAGAAGATAAGTACCCACCTATCTTAGCAGTGAAATCCCTAGATAAACATATGCCAAAGTATGTAGGGAGATCTATAACATATATATCTTGTGAAACAGAGCAACCAGGGCATGCATGTAAGGTGAGTTCTAAACCCTTAATAACACCTACTGTCTTGACAACAATACCATCTAACTAAATTGTTGGGATAAGGTGCCATTAACCTTGTAAATCCCAATATTGTATTTATTCCATTTATTATATGTAATTTGTAGTAATCCATGAGGAGATGTACTAGTTTCACTGGCAGGGGTAATTTTGAAGTAACCAGAGGTAATTATAGAGTGAATTTTACTATTGGCAAATGTAAAAACTCAAAGTAAATGAGGGTAGGCATGCTCCCTTGAAGAATATACTATTTTTGGCATGTATGACAACTATCATAATGTTTGGTAAGTGAATCTATGACAACTGCAAGTTGTCATAATATTTTGTGATTCTATGATGCACATGACAAATATGTTAGTTGTATATTTGCTATATTTAGCCCAAGGTTCCTATCTTGGAAAGATACTCTTTCATGGAATTTATGAAGGTTATGATGTGTCATAAGATGTTGTAAGAGGCTAGATTTAGTCTTGGGCGCCCAACCTTTACATGGCTATTTTTGGACAAGTGTAAGATGCTTGTAAGATGGTAATTAATGTTTACAAGTTGGAGAATCTTAGGAGAGAGAAGGTGAATGCCTAAAATGGAGTGGAAAATATTTTTATAAGTATTTTCCATGTATTTGTTGCTACAATATAGATTTTAGGTACTCAGGGTGCTGCAGGAATGCTGTCGGATTGAAGACTTTGGAGAGAGTTGTGTAGTTGATGTATTGTACAATCTTGTTGAGATTAATACAAACTTGTGCCTCTTTCCTAGTGGAGTTTTTTACCCGCAAGGGTTTTCTCCACATAAACACTGTGTCTTGTGTGCTATTCTTCATGTTTGGCATTTTCTCTATAGTGGGTTTTATGTTTTGTTACAATCTCCATTGTTAATGCACACTTAAAGATTGCTGAAATTTATCTTGAATTGGATTTCCATTGAAGTAGTGTTGCTTTTATTTCTAACATTTGGTATCAGAGCCTGGCCAACTTTGACTCTTGACTGATAGTGTGGAAGTTGTAGCTGCAATGGGAGATTTGGTTGCATTTGTTTTGCAAATCTTGTGTTGTTATTATGGTTGCATCCACCATTGCATCAACCTCTTGAATGGACATTGAGAAGTTCAACGGAACGGGGTATGAGTTGTGGAAGATGAAAATGGAAGATTTGTTGGAAGAAAGAAACCAGCGGTTTGCTGTCCAAAAAGAAAAGAAACCTGACGATGTCTCTCAAGATGAGTGGGATAGACTGGATAAGAAGGCACGGGGAACCATTCGGTTGTGTCTTTCAGACTCTGTCCTATTGAATGTTGCAAAGGAGGAGACCGCATACAAGTTGTGGAATTGGTTGGGTGAGATCTATCAAGCCAAGAGTATGGTAAATAAACTTTATTTAAAAAGAAAATTATTTTCCATGAAAATGTGAGAAGGTGAATCAATTGCAGAGCATTTAAATTCTTTTAATTTGTTGTTGAGTTAGCTTGATTCTGTAGATGTTGAAGTTAGTGAGGAAGATAAATGTATCTTACTTCTTTGTTCTTTACCCGAGTCTTGGGAGAATGTTATCCTTGCTATTACTGCTAACCTCGTGGATCCGAAGTTGGATGCTCTTGTTTCAGTGCTACTGTCACATGAATTGAGGAAGAAGAGTTCGGATAGTTCAGGGGATGCTCTCAGTGTTAGGGGAAGGTCTAAGGAAAGGGGACCTAAAGGAGATCAGAAAGGGACTAAGGACAAGTCCAAGGGCCGGTCTAAGACTCCTGGTAAAAAGAACAGAGTTAAGTTTTGGAACTGCGGTAAAAGGGGACATGTAAAGGAGTGCAGAAATCCCAAGAAACAGTGGGAGAGTGCTTCGAATAAGTCCTCGAATGCAGGTGAAGAAGTTTTACTTTCTGCATGTAATCTTGTTTCTAATGATCACTGGTTGGTTGAATCGGGATGCTCATTTCATATGACCCCGTATAAGGAATGGTTCTCCACATATGAAGAATATGATGGAGGTAATATCTATCTTGGTGACAACTCTTCATATCCAATTGTTGGGAAAGGAAAGGTATTGTTGTGTTTCAGTGATGGGAGGATTAAAACCCTCCCTGGTGTTTTGCATGTTCCTAGATTAGCTAGAAATCTGATTTCAGTTTTGAAGTTGAATGATTTGGGAATGCATGTGACATTTGACAAGCATGGCTGCAGATTGGTGAGAGGGAACTTGGTGGTAGCGAAAGGGAAGAGATTCAGGAACTTGTTTAAGTTTGAACCCACTATAGTTTGTAATGCCTCTTATGTTTCTAAGGCTTCTAAAAACACTTGTATGTTGTGGCACCGTAGATTGGGCCACACAAGTAATAATGTATTGAAAACTATTAAGAATAAAAATTTGTTGGATGGTTTCTCCTATTCTAATGAGCACTTTGATTTATGTGAGCATTGTGTGTTTGATAAACAAAACAAAAAATTATTTCCTTCAGGAAGAAATAGAGCAAAAGAGAAGTTAGAAATTATCCATACAGATGTGTTTAAACCTATGGATAATGAATCTATCAAAAAATCTCATTATTTTGTAACCTTCATTAATGATGTATCCAGATTTACATGGATTTATTTTATGAAGCATAAATCTGAAGTTTTCACTAAGTTTAAGGAATTCAAAGTCTTAGTAGAGAACCAATTAGGTTTAAAGATAAAAATATTAAGATCTGACAATAGAGGGAAATATTGCTCTAAGGAAGCTGATGAGTTTTGTAAGCATGCAGGTATAATCAGACAAAAGACAACTCTGTATACACCACAACATAATGGTGTTGCAGAAAGGATGAATCAAACAATTATGGAAAGGGCCAGAAGTATGCTTAGTGATGCATAGTTGGATAAATGCTTTTAGGCAGAGGCTGTGTGTACTTCTTGCTACTTGATAAACAAATCTCCTTGTAAGGCTCTTGATTTGACACCTTATAAAGTGTGGACAGGTAAGAAACCTTCTATTTCACATTTAAGGGTTTTTGGCTATGAGGCTTTTGTTCATGTGCCTAAGGAAAAGTGATCTAAGTTGGATCCAAAGGATGAATAGTGTACATTCATTGGATATGGTGATAATGTCAAAGGTTATAAGCTTTGGAATCCACTAACCTGCAAGATTATCTTTTCTAGAGATGTTATTTTTAGGGAACTTAGAGCTATTTCTGAACCTAAGCAGCTAAAAGAAAAAGAAGAAAAGGTAAATAAGGTGCACTTTGATTTAGAGCAGCAAGATGTACCTCAGGAAGAACAGAATGATGGATTGGGGGTGAAGAAGAAGAAGAAGATTTAAGTAGTTCTGATGAAGATGAGTATGTTGTTATAGAAGAAGTTGGTGCAGATGATCATGCAAAAGAA
Source organism: Cunninghamia lanceolata (assembly GCA_027924645.1). Lineage (NCBI taxonomy): Eukaryota > Viridiplantae > Streptophyta > Pinopsida > Cupressales > Cupressaceae > Cunninghamia > Cunninghamia lanceolata. The sequence continues at coordinate 517,804 of BSBN01001265.1, read as the reverse complement.
TGAGTAGAGTCTCTTACTCCACCCTTGAGGAGATCCACAAGACAATGAAATCTAGTTGACAGGTATAGCCCACCAAATTTTTGTTGTGTATATGCTTTATTGAGTACTAACGATGAACCTAGATCCTATAGGGAAGCTATTTCTATAGATGATAGTGAGTCTTGGCAGCTAGCCATGCAGGAGGAGATGATGGTTTTAAACTCTTTTAACACCTGGGATCTTGTTCATTTGCCCAAAGGAAGAAATGCCATAAGTTGTAAGTGGGTCTTCAAGAAGAACTTTGGAGCAGACGGGTCATTGGAGAAGTACAAGGCTAGACTGGTAGCCAAGGGCTACTCCCAGAGAGAGGGAGTTGATTTTGGTGTGATATTCTCTCATGTTGCTAAATTGACTTCTATTAGATTTCTCTTATCCATTTCTCATTCTTATGATTGGGAGATTGAGCAAATGGATGTTAAGACCGCGTTCTTGCATGAAGATCTTGAAGAAGAAATTTATATGCAACAACCTACAGGTTTTGAGGTAGAAGGAAAAGAACATTGGGTTTGCAGGTTAAAGAGGTCTCTTTATGGTCTGAAACAGTCCCCTAGAATGTGGTATCGAAAGTTTGACTCATTTGTTTTGAAATTGGGTTTTGTTAGAAACGAGGAGGATCACTGTGTTTACATTTATTGTGTTGATGATTCTATACTGGTTCTTGTTTTGTATGTTGATGACATGTTATTTTTCAGCAATACTAAGGGTATGATCAGTGAGCTTAAAGCCCAACTTTTAGGTGCATTTGAGATGAAGGATCTTGGTGCTGCAAGGTATATTTTGGGAATGGAGATCAATAGGGACAGAGTTAACATAAAGCTTTGGTTGTCACAAAGTAAGTATGTGAATACTATTTTGCAGAGGTTTAGTTTGCAGGACTGTAACCCAGTTAGAGTTCCTTTACCCATTGGTACTAAGCTTTCATTAGATATGTGTCCAAAGATTGAGGATAATCTTGAGGATATGTGTAATGTGCCATATGCTAGTGCTGTAGGGAGTTTGATGTATGCAATAGTTTGCACTAGACCAGATATTGCCCAAGCAGTGGGTGTTTTGAGCAGATTTATGTCTAATCCTAGTAGACAACATTGGAACTATGCGAAGATGGTGTTTAAATATCTTGTAGGTACTCCTGATCATTGTTTGGTTTATTTTGGTACTCATAGTGCTGATAAATCTTTGGACATATAGGGTTTTGTTGATGCAGATTGGGCAGGTGACTTGGATAGTCAAAGGTCCACTAGTGGCTATGTGTTTACTTTGTTTGGAGGTTCAGTGAGTTGGATGAGTAAGAGGTAGCCCATAGTTGCTTTGTCCACCACAAAAGTAGAGTATATGACTGCTACTCATGTCTTTATGGAGATAGTTTGGTTGAGGAGACTGTGTACAGGTATTGGTTTTGATTGCAGGATCATTCAGATTGGTTGTGATAGCTAGAGTGCTATTTGTTTGGCCAACAATCCCATGTATCATGCTCAGACTAAGCATGTTGATGTTCAATATCACTTTGTTCGAGAGTTAGTTGCAAATGGAGAGATTAAGCTGAAGAAGATAGACAATCAGGAGAATGTTGCAGATTCATTGACCAAGCCTGTGAGCACAAAGAAGTTTGTATGGTGCAGAGAGGCCATGGGCCTTATTTTTAGTGCCCGATTATTTTTTCATTTGATTTCCTATGGGTTGATTTACAATGTATAATGTCAAGTGGGATAATTTTGGGATAAGGTGCCATTAACCTTGTAAATCCCAATATTGTATTTATTCCATTTATTATATGTAATTTGTAATAATCCATGAGGAGATGTACTAGTTTCACTGGTAGGGGTAATTTCGGAGTAACCAAAGGTAATTATGGAATGACTTTTACTGTTGGCAAATGTAAAAACTCAAAGTAAATTAGGGTAGGCATACTCCCTTGAGGAATATACTATTTTTGGCATGTATGACAACTGTCATAATGTTTGGTAAGTGAATCTATGACAGTTGCAAGTTGCCATAAGATTCTATGATTCTATGACACATATGACGGATATATTAGTTGTATATTTTCTATATTTAGCCCAAGGTTCCTATCTTAGAAAGATACTCTTTTATGGAATCTATGATGGTTATGACATGTCATAAGATGTTGTAAGAGGCTAGATTTAGTCATAGGTGCCCAACCTTTGCATGACTATTTTTGGACAAGTGTAAGATGCTTGTAAGATGGTAATTAATGTTTACAGGTTGGAGAATCTTAGGAGAGAGAAGGTGAATGCCTAGAATAGAGTGGAAAACATTTCTATAAGTATTTTCCATGTATTTGTTGTTGCAATACAAATTTTAGGTACTCAGGGTGCTGCATGAATGTTGTCGGATTCAAGACTTGTGGAGAGAGTTGTGTAGTTGAAGTATTGTAAAATCTTGTTGAGATTAATACAAATTTGTACCTCTTTCCTGGTGGAGTTTTTTACCCGCAAGGGTTTTCTCCATGTAAACACTATGTCTTGTGTTGTGTTCTTCATGTTTGGCATTTTCTCTGTAGTGGGTTTTATGTTTTGTTACAATCTCCATTGTCAATGCACACTTAAAGATTGCTGAAATTTTTCTTGAATTAGATTTCTATTGAAGTAGTGTTGATTTCATTTCTAACGTGAACTACACCCTTGTTCACATGTTCATAATTAATACCCAACCTATCGACAATGTTTTTAGGCATGACAGAGGTACCTGCCCCTGAATCTATCATATAATTATGTAATAGTTTGTCACCTATGATTAGGGAAACATAAAATGGAGGAGGTTTACTAGTTTTACTTGTACTTACCTTTTCCTCCTTGGGATGGCATAGATTGATTGGGGTAGCAGCCTTTTCACTTACCAACTCCACACCAGAATGACTGAAATCAGTTAGGGCTTCTTGGAGAAGGTTCCTTTGGGATGGGATCAATAATGCATCCCACATGCTAACACCTATATTTGTTTTCTTCATCTGCTCCACTATGTTAAAAGGTGTTTGGCTACCTTTTTGAAATGTTTTAGTGACTGTGGAGTCACTTTTCTTTTGCTTCTCTTCACTTGGGTTGACTGTTGGGACTAAATCAACCTTACCAATAGTTGGATCTGCTTGCTTTGAAGGGACATCGGACACCTTTTCCCTTGTTGTAACTGTTGGAGTTGCATTAGGGATAGGTGCATGGCTAATTGTAGGCACCGATGTGTCTTCATCAACTCTTCTCTTTGGTCTTGTATTAAACGCAACCGGATCAACACTTTGATTAGCACAACAGTGATCATCATGAGTCCAATTCATCAAGGTTGATTATTTTGCATCTGTTCTTGACTTTCAACCACTCCTTGGTTGATGTTAGCTTGCTGTTCTGAACTTGATGGCTACTCTTGCACTGTCAGGGCATGACTGAAATGTCCACCTTGGCATAAGTTTTGGTCGTATGGATGATTACAAGGATAACACCAGTCACTGTCTTGGGCTAGATTGTTTTGGATTGGAACAAGAGGCTCCGAAGTGCTTTCTGCATTAGGATTAATAACATTCAAAGGTCTAACATAACTAGGCTGCCCTTGCCTTTGCATATTGCTTTGATATGGTAGCTTGTTTTGTTGATAGCCTTGATTGTATGACTGATAAGGATGATTAGGTTGCTGATATGGCCTATTGGGTTGTGTATTCTACCTCCTTACCAATGTCAACTCATTGCTTAACTTTCTAATCAGAGCATCACTCTCTTCCAGTTGTTCAAGTATAGGTGAAGCTGGAGACTGAACAGGGTTGACTATAGTGGGAATTGGAGCAATGGCAGTAGGTTACATGACAGGGCTTCTGGAAATAGAGGCATAGGTGGCCTTGGGACTATCTTACCTGCATGAATTAAACAATTTTCTACTCTAATGGCCGTATCATAAGCATCAGGCAATACAATACCATCCATGGACTAGATCATGACTACAATATCAGGATTTAAAGACCTCAAATAGTATATAAATGCAGTCTTCGGAGAGGGCTTCACCATGTCTTCTGAAAACAATAGTTGAAATCTACCATGTACTCATGTGGAGCTCTCTTGATTGAGGTCAACTGCTCCATAAGTGACAAGTGGTCACTTCTATCTTCAACGTGTTGACACAACTTAGTGCCTAAATCATCCCAAGTGTGTATAGAATTAGGTTGGAGACCTCTATACCACTGCAAGGCCTTACCCTTAAAATAAGAAGCCAACAATGTCACAGCCACATTGTTAGCAGTGACATGGTGGACAAAGAAAACACTTGCAATATCTTGTATGTGTTTAGCAGGGGTGGTTGAGTTCTCACCATTGAAAAATGGTATAGCCTTTAAGGATGATGTAGGAATGTCATCATATTATGCTAGGTCTAAAGGGTTGTCCCCATGAAATGCAACAAATGGCAGATTTTTTTCCATGTTAGGTATATTTAGATTGATAACAAAGGGTATATGAAAGGTTCTAACTGAATGATGAGACCTAACTTGAAAATTTAATGGAGGAGGAGTGGATTGTGCCCTTGTATGAATTGGATGATTATTTCTAGTTTCCCCCATAGGGGACCTATACAATCTTGTTCTTCTTCTTATATTTGCAAAGGAGAGTTCAACAAAATAGAAATTTCCTCTAGAAGAAGACCTTGTCTGCACTCTAGTCATGAAATGTTGAATGGTAATGAAGGAATTGGATCAATAGAGTCACCAAGTGTCTATGGATGCTTTCACAACAACATGAAGACTGAGAGTGACACCAAATCCTCAATCCAGCCCTCACTCAGAGAAGAGTAGTCCTAGTAGACGTGCCAGGAACTGTTATCACATAGAATTACACCCAGCTTGGAGAGAGTCCAAGCATTCTGATGACACAATGGGAATGATCTCAAGGTGTGGGACCTTGAAAATTGAGATCAGATCTCCAAAGAGGGCTGGTTCCTCATTCTAATCCTAATGCTTAGAGAAAATTATCTAAACCTAGTGCTAATGCTGGCAGGAGAAAAGGGTTAGAAGGAAGCTGAAAGGAAATAAAGGTGATACACCAGATTTAATATGATTGGCTACAATTGAATCAACACAGTAATAATCTCATAGCTAGAAGGACTCACACAGACTAGATTGATTCTAACAGAGGCCAGGACAAAGAAGTAGAGAAATGAAAGGGATCATTTTACCCATAATACATATCTCACACCAATCCAAAGAGTAGACACAATGTTAAAATCAAAAGAGAGAGGCAAAATAACAACTTATATTAATTATAGAGGCCAAATAACTGTTACAAAAGAGAGAATAATGCAAGAAATATAGACATAGAATAATCAATTAAATTCATTGTTGAATAGGACTAGAGACATGAGAGGCTTAGCAGAAGAGTACAACCCATCAAATCTAGTTGTTCTTGCAATTTCTTTACAAAGGTCTGACTATAAAGATTCTCTATCCTATAACAGCCCAGAAGAACAACCAACCCTGAATACATCTTTGAGACATGTATATATAGTATTTTTTCCACTGTAGCAGCCATGGTGAGAAAAGAAGAAGTCAATGAGAAGGGACATCGACCATGTTGCATTAAATTTTGTTCAGAAACCCTCTACAACTAGTGCAAAACCCATACCCCTGTCAAGCCCAAAAAAAGGTTGCTTGCACGAAAGAATGGTCGGCACATTCATGAGTGAATGCAGAAAGTCCTCATTTGGTTTAATGGTGAATCGACCTTGTATCTGTATTTGTACTTTGGCATTGAATGATTCATTATTCTATCTACCCCATCGACCCTGGTCTGCAGAAATTGAATGCTGAGTAGACATGAGGGGCAAGCTTTTACAACACTTTAAGTTCCTTACCTACTGAGTCTACTTATCGGCCTGAGAAACCTTAGAATAATCAAGATCTATGAAACCCTGTTGGCCGAATCCACAAATTTACCACCTTCAGGATGCCTGATAACCTCCTTTGAATCTAGACTGTGGATGAGATTACCCATTTTTAGATCTACGACCATCGCCAGGGTTCCCCTTTGATTCTACACGGGCTTCATAGAAGGATATGAATGGATGGCTCAGGAGGAGCCACGTGGCCATCGCCCCCTACTCCGTAAGGAATCAACATCTTAGAAAGATTCCCCTTGGGCTAGTGGGGAACGGTTTGGATTTCCTTTTATCCACTGGAAATTTTGATCTGGCGCCACCTATTCATCATCAAAACCATGACCCCACCAAGCTTATGACCACAGGCCAGAAACACTTTATAGTTGTCCTTTCCCCGCTACCCCATAGAAGGAAGTGACGTCATCTTAGGTAGGCAACAGGCTAGTGAGAAAATGCCATGTGGCACCGTGTTATAGGCTGAAGGAGGCAGTGAGCATGTTGGTTGGTCAGTTGGGGACTTAGGAATTTTCAAAACCTAAGTCGTGAGGTTCTAAAGTTTCATAACCTCACGACGTCATGAGCTCCCCTTTCCTTTTGTTAAGTTATGTCTTAGTCACTTTGTTGTTGCCTAGTTGTGGGTTCTTAAAACTTCATAACCTTCGACCTAAGGTTTGAATGTTCGGATTTTTGGCGACTTTGCGACAACAAAGGAAAATAAAAGGCTGGGCCAGTCACTTCATGGTTTAAAAAGGCTTTAAGTGAAAACTTAAGCGACCGACAACTGAGACAAACAGTCAACAAAGGAATATAACATAAAGTAGAAATATGACCATGAGCCTTAGGGTTTTGAAAGGAAAAAATGTGAAAATATTCAAGGGGATTAATTCAAAACTCTATGAGGATTTAGGGAGTTGAATAATTGGCCTACATACCACAGAAAAGAAAACACTAGAAATAAAGATTCTTAGACTATTTAGCCATGAGGAAAAATAGTATAACAGTAATGAGTCTCTCTATAACACCTATCACTACATAAAATCTTGATCATACAATTGTTAGTGACAATATATGCTCCCCTATAATTGGTTGTATCCATATGATTCAAGGAATTGGAGGAGAGGGAAATATAGTACATGTAATGTAATTATAATTAGAAGCTAACCATGTAATCATATAAATCATGTAAAGTCAAATACATCATGTAACAAGCATGTAAAATATCAAGAATGATAAAACATGGAAATCAAATGGGCTAGGGATGGATCTCATGGTATAAGGTTGCTCCTATCCAGGGAATGTTTTAGTGGCAATTTGTCAACAATTGGAAAAATTTTATTTTTGGGGGTTTCCAACACATTTTTACATTTCCAATATAGGAGACCCAACTTCCAGAGGCCATAAATTTTGATTCGGGAGGCTGAATAAGCCCATTTTCAAAAAATTGTAGAGCTCAAAGAGATCTATTCATCGGGAGCAACTTGGGATAATTATTTTTGCCAACAACCAACTCTCTATCCAAGAAATTGAGTTTATTCAATTTTATAACTGAAAAATTACACTTTTTGTAATTGCAAGGTTGATATACCTTTCCTAATATTCTCCCACTTGTTGAATGTCTTGCAAGAGAAAAGGGAGTATCAACACCATGAATTAATTGCTAGGGACTGAGAGGCCCATAGACTCCAAACACCATTTGAACTTCTTTGTGCTCACAGGCTTAGTTATGAAATCTACAACATTCATTAAAGCCTCTACCTTAACCAACTTCACCTTGCCTTCCTTGACCATATCTATGATAAAATGATACTGTACATCAATGTGCTTGGTCTTGGCATGAAATGTTAGGTTCTTAGATAGGTAGATCACACTCTAACTATCACAATAAATTGTCACCACATCCTATTTTATTCCAATATCTAAACATATTCTCTTAAACTAAATGGCTTCTTTACAAGCATGAGTAGCTACCATATACTCAGCCTTAGTAGTGGAAAAAGCAACCACAACATGTTGCGTACTCATTCAACTAATTGCAACACCAAATAAAATAAACACATAAGCATTGGTGGACCTTCTACTATCAACATCACTTGCCTAGTCTGAATCCACATAACCATGAATATCAAGGGAATTCCCATCTCCTATCAAATTACCATGATAACACAAAGAATATTCTAAGGTACCCCACAAATATTTGAAGACTCTTTTAACTGCAGCCCAATGAACTCTACCAGGATTAGACATATATATGGAAAGAACTTCCATTGCTCGGGCAATGTCTGGTCTAGTATAGACCACAATATACATCAAACTTTTGACTGTACTCTAGTAAGGTACTCTTCTCATGTCTTCCATCTCCAATTAGGATGTTGGAAATTGTGAATTAGATAACTTCGTTCCAACTGTAAAAGAAACACCTAATGGTCTATAATCTTGCATGTTAAACCTCTGTAAAACTAAATTGACATACTTACTTTAGCAAAGCCACAATTTTTTGTTCACTCTATCTCTTCTAATTTTCATCCCAAGATTGTGTTTAGCTACACCAAGATGTTTCATTTCAAATTTAGCTGCAAGTTGAGACTTTATTTCTAAAACCATTCATTTCCCTTTACCAATAAGTAACATATCATCAACATATAATGTAATAAATAAGAAATGATCACTATTAGATTTATAATAAACACAATGATATGATTTAGAATGCTTAAATCCCAAACTCAACACATATGTATCAAATTTTTGGTACCACATCATAGGAATCTATTTCAAGCCATACAAGGATTTCTTCAATTTACAAACCAAATTACTTTTACCTTTCACCACATAGTGCTTTGGCTATGTCATAAATATCTTCCTCCAAATCACCATGAAGGAATGTCATTTTCACATCCATTTACTCAACCTCTAGATCATAAGCTACAATAATAGAAAACAAGAATCTAGAATGGATGTCATTTTTACAACAAGAAAAAATATCTCACCGTAATCAACACCCTCAACCTGAGAGTAACCTTTTGCAACCAATCATGATATGTACTTCTCAATTCCTCCATCTAAACCAATCTTTTTCTTGAACACCCTTTTGCAACCAATAGGTTTTTATCCTTCAAGCAATGGTACTAGGTCCCATGTATAATTATTTTCCAAAGATACCATTTCTTCGTCCATGGCAATCCTCTAGGACTCTGGATCATTCATACCTAATGCATCTTCTACAAATCTTGGTTTATCCATGTTAGTATTCAAAGAAAAAATACATCTCCAATCATCAGGTGAATACCTTTGAAGTGGTTTTCTACACCTTGTAGACCTTCAAACAAGCGGGGGTGGTTGTTCTTCCTCTTCTGAAGATTTAGAGATAGATGAGCTCTCCTTAACTTCTTATCTATCTAGGGGTCTCGATTCAACTTTCTCAAGCTTAGAAGGAAGTTGAATCACATCTTTATGTTCAATTTGTTCTGGCTACAATGTAACAGAAGAAAAATTAGTTTCTCTAAAAATCACACTTCTACTATATATTACCTTCTATGCAACAAGATCCCAAAGCTTGTATCCTAAAAAAAGTTCACACCATAATTGTACCCAATGAAGATACATTTCACAACTATTTTTTCTAACTTTGTTCACTTCTCCTTTGGCACATGTGCATATTCCTCACAACCAAAAACTCTAAGATGTCTCAATGAAGGCTTGTGACCTGACCACACCTCCATATGTGTTTTATCAACAAGAGATGATGTAGGAGACCTATTAATTAGGTAGCAAGCAGTGGCAACAACTTCAGCCCAAAACCTTTGTTCTAGACTAACACCACTAAGTATACTCATAGCCTTCTCCATTAGTGTCATTTTCATTCTTTCTGCAACTCCATTCTACTGTGGAGAATACGGAGTTGTCTTTTGTCTTTGAATGCCACAATCTTTGCAAAATCTGTCAAAATCATTAGAGAAAAATCCACCACCATTATTAGTCCTCAAACATTTTATTTTCTTTCCAATCTACAACTCAACCATTGCTTTAAATTCTTTAAACCGACTGAAAACTTTAGATTTACTCTTTAGAAAATATATCCATGTCCTTCTATAATCATCAATATATGAAACATAATATGTTAATTTTCCAATGGAAGGAACATCTATAGGACCAAACACATCAAAATGAATAAGATCTAATACACCAAAATATTTATGAAAACTTGAGTAAAAATGAATGTAGTTTTGTTTACCATAAATACAATGCTTGCAAACATTGAAATCAAGATTACAATCAGTTAACTCTTCAACAATGTTTTTATTTTTCAAGGTCTTTAGACCATTTTCTCCAATGTGGCCTAATCTATGGTGTGATAACATAGTCTTCTCTATACATAATTTTGATTTAGAAGAAAGAGCACCCTTAGGTACCTGGAAGCCATGAGCATTCGCTGAAGAGGAAACCCTCTCTTTTTCTAATGAAGTAGTCACATACTTGCTTTCCACAGAAGTACTGTTGTACTCAATATTGTATGCATCAAGCTTATATAATGTTCCAAATTTGACACCTCTAGTGATCACCATAACACCTCTAACCATCTTGTTGTTAAGAAAGGTGTCTTAACCTTGCAACTACAAAATGTTTCTATTCTTCCTAATTTTGGTATTTTCGAATACCCTTGATCTTGAAGAATGGTTTAGAACTTTCAAAGTTTCTAAAAGTGGCTAAAAATGGTAGGGCTTTCTATTTTTAGTAACTCTACATTTGAGCACGGATGGACGTAGAATTTTCCCAAAGGTGTGTAACTGCCAAGTAAACATCTTGGGTGAGTTTCGACTCAAGATCATACATGGATTGCAAGATATTAAAGTTTATGTTTTTGAAACTCATGGAAAATATATGAACTCAGCAGTGCCCTAAATACCCTAAAAATTGTTGTAATGAACAAATTAGGTTATAGCTTGATATATCTCTTCATGATCTTTCTAATGCATCAAATGGTTCATCAATCAGACACTTGAATCAAAAGTTATGGCCTCTAGAAGTTGGACCTCCTATTTTGGGAAATGTGAAAACATGTTGGACACTCAAAAGAGCTATAAAGGGGAGAGTTACACATGTTGGTGTGTGATTTGGCACATGACAAGGCATCTTTTATTGGGGATAATTTGGGAGCCACTTTTGAGTGGTTTTGGCTCATGGTTTTGTAATTACCATTGAAGGTTTGATGTATTGTATCTCCTATATATTAGGAGCTTGAGATGGAGGTTGTGTGTAAGAGTCTTATAGATGCTCAGTTGCGTCCAGATATCTGGTTGGTTATACTCCTATAAAAATTTCTCTGTAAGTATATTGTAATCTTATTGATTCCTAAATAATATATTAGGCAGATTTGGAGTGTGGGGTTTTTCTCCCGAAAGGGTTTCCCCACATAATTATTGTGTTGTGGTATGATTTCTATTTGTGTTTATTTCTATAACTATTGTAAAGATCTAAAAAGTTTCGCTTATCCCTTCCCTCAATATTAGTGTAGGAAGTTGTTCCTCTACCTTAGCTTCCTTACAAGTGGTATCAGAGCTTGATCACCTTTGGTTTCAGTTGTGGGTTTATGGGTTTTTTTTGAACTAATTCAGTTTTGAGTGGGAGCTTGTGCAAAAGACACTTTCTGATCTTATTGCAGAGATTTTTAGATGGCGAGCACATCAGGGAGAATAGAGGTATAAAAATCTTCTGGTAACACTTTTGAGATGTGAAAGCTGAAGATGGAGGATCTATTAATTGTCAAGATCTGTGAAATGCTATTGATGAGAATGTTTCAAGGACCACATATGCTACTTTGGCTACTAAATATGATGTTATGGATCGTAAATCCAAGGGTCTAACCAGATTGTTCCTAATAGACTCTATTTTAATCAATGCCCATGAAGAGCCCTTTGCAAAGAAACTATGGAAGAAACTTGGTGAGATATATATATATCAAGCCAAATCTTTAGTGGACAAGATTTTCTTGAGGAAGAAATTGTATTCCTTGAGAATGGAAGAGGGTGGACAAATTGCAAACCACCTAGAAGCATTCAATATGTTGGTGGCTCAATTGGCATTAGTTGGTGTAAAAATGGATGAGGAGGAGAGATGTTAGATCTTGCTTTGTTCTTTGCCTGATTTGTGGGATTCTCTTGTTATGGAAATTAGGAGTACTTATGTTGTCCTGAAGGTTGAAGATATTGTGGGTTCTTTGCTTTCTGAAGAAATGAGGAGGAAGGTATCCATTAGTACCAAAGAAGCCCTAAGTGTTCATGGAAGACCCAAAGAAAAAAGCAAGAAGAGTGAGAAGCATGACAAATACAAGTCCAAAGGGAGATCCAAATCTCCTAGAAAGTCCAAAGTTATTTGTTGGAATTGTGGTAAGCCTAGACACTTCTATAAGGAGTGTAAAGAAGAAATGAAGAAGAAAAAGAAGAAATTTGATTCTGATTTTGAGTCCGAGAAGGGAGATGGTGATGTGTTCATTACAACATTGGCCACTCGTGTAGGTAATGATGCATGGTTAATTGACTCAGGTGCATCTTTCCATATGACCCCCAATAGAGATTGGTTTTCTAAATATGAAGAATTTGATGGAGGTAAGGTGTACTTGGGTGATGATTCTCATTTAAATATTGTTGGTCATGGTAAAGTTAAAATAAGATTTCCTAATGGTAGAATAAAAAAGGATTAATGGTGTGTTGCATATCCCTAGATTAGCATGAAATTTATTATCCGTGAGCAAACTAATAGATGCAAGTGTGCAGGTAGTCTTTTCTGATTCAGGATGCAAGATGGTAAGAGGTGGTATGATGATTGCTAGAGGTGTCATATTTGGCACATTGTATACGCTTGATGCATGCACTATTGAGTGCAATAGTACTTCTGAAAAAACAAATCTATGACGACTTCATTGGAAAAGGAGAGGGTTTCATTTTTAGTGGATGGTCGTGGCTTCTGGGTACCTAAGGGTGCTCTTTCTTCTGAATCAAAATTACCTATAGAGAAGACTATGTTATGGCACTAGAGATGAGACCACATAGGAGAAAATGATCTAAGGACCTTGAAAAATAAAAACCTTGTTGAAGGGTTCACTGATTGTAATCTTGATTTTGATTTTTGCGAGCATTGCATTTATAGTAAACAAAACCACATTCGGTTTTACTTCAGTTCTCATAAATCTTGTGATGTATTGGATCTTATTCATTCTGATGTGTTTGGTCCTATAGATGTTCCTTCCATTGCAAAATCCACATATTATGTTTTATTTGTTGATGATTATATTTTCAACATAGCAGAAGGACTTGTGTATATTTTCTAAAGAATAAATGTGAAGTTTTTAGTCAATTTAAAGAATTTAAAGCAATGGTTGAGTTGCAACTTGGAAAGAAAATAAAATGTTTCAGGACTGACAAAGGTGGTGAATTTTCTCTAATAATTTTGATAGATTCTGTAAAGATTGTGGCATTCAGAGACAAAAGACAGATCTGTATACTCCACAATAGAATGGAGTTGCAGAAAGAATGAACATGACAGTGATGGAGAAGGCTAGGAGTATGCTTAGTGGTGCTGGTCTAGAACAAAGGTTTTGGGTTGAAGCTTTGCTACTGCTTGCTACCTGATTAACAAGTATCCTACATCAACTATTGTTGATAAAATTCCTACAGAGGTGTGGTCAGGGCACAAGCCTTCACTAATACATATTATTGTTTTTGGTTGTGAGGCATATGCACATGTGCCAAAGGAGAAGTGAACAAAGTTGGAGAACAAGGCCGTGAATTGTATCTTTATCGGGTATAGTTATGGTGTGAAAGGATACAAGATTTGGGACCCTATTGCACAGAAGGTAATATATAGAAGTGTTATTTTTAGAGAAACTAAGCCTTCTTCTATTACATTGCAGACAGAAAAAAGTGAATAGAAAGATGTGATTAAAATCCCTTCTATGCCTAAGAAGGTTGAATCGAGGCCCCTAGATAGACACGAAGTTGAGGAGAGCTCATCTAGCTTTGAATCTTCAAAAGAGGAGGAAGAACCTCCAACTCAACTTGTTCAAAGGTCTACAAGGCATAAAAAACCACCTAAAAGGTATTCACCTGATGATTGGAGATGTATTTCTACTTTGAATACTAACCTAGATAAACCTAGATCTATAGAAGAGGCATTAAGTATGAATGATGCACAGTCTTGGAAGATTGCTATGGATGAAGAAAAGGCAGCGTTGAAAAAGAATGATACATGGGACCTAGTGCCATTGCCTGAAGGACAAAAACTTGTTGGTTGCAAATGGGTGTTCAATAAAAAGATTGGTTCAAATGGAGGCATTAAGAAGTACAAAGCATGGTTGGTTGTGAAAGGTTACTCTCAGGTTGAGGGTGTTGATTATGGTGAGATATTTTCTCCTATTGCAAAAATGACTTCCATTAGATTCTTGCCTTCTATTACTGCTACTTATGATCTGGAGGTTGAGCAAATGGATGTGAAAATGACTTTCCTTCATAGTGATTTGGAGGAGGATATATTTATATGACACAACCAGAGCACTACATGGTGAAAGGGAAAGGAATGATTTCAGAACTAAAGTCTCAACTTGCAGCTAAATTTGAAATGAAAGATCTTGGTGCAACTAAACACATTCTTGGGATGGAAATAAGAAGAGATAGAATGAACATAAAACTATGGCTTGGCTAGAGTAAGTATGTCAATTCAATTTTACAGAGGTTTAACTAGTAGGATTGTAGGCCATTATGTGTTCCTTTTAAAGTTGGAATGAAGTTATCTGCTTCATAATGTCCAACATCCCCATCAGAGATGAAAGACATGAGCAGCTCAGTGCCTTACTAGAGTGTAGTCATAAGATTGATGTATGCTATGGTCTATACTAGACCAAACATTGCCCAAGTAGTGGGTGTTCTTTCCTGATATATGTCTAATCCTAGTACAGTTCATTGGGATGCAATTAAAAGAGTCTTTAGATATTTGTAGGGTACCTCAGAGTATTCCTTATGTTATCATGGTAATTTGATAGGAGACATGCATTCCCTTGATATTCATGGTTATGTGGATTTAGAATGCGTAGATGATGTTGATAACAGATGTTCCACCAGTGCTTATGTATTTACTTTATTTGGTGGTGCAATTAGTTGGATGAGTAAGCGATAGACTATGGTTGCTTTGTCCACTACTGAAGCTGAGTATATGGTAACTACTCATGCTTGTAAATAAGCCATTTGGCTTAAGAGACCATGTTCAGATATCAGAATAAAACAAGGTGCAGTGACATTTTATTGTGACAATCAGAGTGCGATCTACTAGCGAAGAACTCAAAATTTCATGCCAAGACCAAGCACATTGATGTACAATATCATTTTTTTAGAGATATGGTTGAGAATGGTAGGGTGAAGCTAGTTAAAGTAGAGACTTTGATGAATGTTGCAGATTCATTAACTAAGCCTGTGAGCACAGAGAAGTTCAGATGGTGTTCAGAGTCTATGAGCCTCTCAGCCCCTAGAAACTCAATAATGGTGTTGATACTCCCTTTCCTCTTCCAAGGTGTTTGACAAGTGGGAGAATGTTAGGAAAGGTGTTTCAATCTTGCAAGTACAAAAGGTTTCTATTCTTCCCAATTTTGGTCTTTTCAAATACCCTTTATCTTGAAGAATGGTTTAGAATTTTCAAAGTTTCCAAAAAGGGCTAAAAATGACAGGGCTTACTATTTTTTCTTAAATCTACATCTAAGCACGGATGGATCCAAAATTTTCCCAAAAGGTGCGGAACTTCCAAGTAAACATCTTGGGTGAGTTTTGACTTAAGATCATACCTGGATTGCAAGATATTAAAGTTTTTCATTTTTAAAACTCCTAGAAAAGTTTTGAACTTAGATTTGAGGATCTTAGAGGTACCTAAAATCCCTAAAATGTGTCATAACCAATGAAGTAGATTATATCTTGATAGATCTCATCATGATCTTTCCAATGCATCAAACGATTTGTCAATCAGACACCCAGATGAAACGTTATGGCCTCCAGAAGTTGGACCTCCTATTTTGGGAAATGTGAAAACATGTTGGACACTTAAAAGAGATGTAAAGGGGAGAGTCACACATATTGGTGTGTGATTTGGCACATCACAAGGAATCTTTTATTGGAGATAATTTGGGTGCCACTTTTGGGTGGTTTTGGCTCATGGTTTTGTAATTACCATTGACAGTTTACTGTATTGTATCTCCTATATAATAGGAGCTTGAGATGGAGGTTGTGTGTAAGAGTCTTATAGATGTTTAGTTGCCTCCAGATCTTTGGTTGGTTATACTCTTATGAAATCATGATTTGCAGTTATATTGTAATCTTATCGATTTCTAAATAATATATTGGGCGGCTTTGGAGTGTGGGGTTTTCTCCCGAAAGGGTTTCCCCATGTAATTATTGTGTTGTGGCATGATTGCTATTTGTGTTTATTTCTATAACTGTTTCAAAGATATGAAAAGTTTTGCTTATCCCTTCCCTCAAGATTAGTGTACGAATTTGTTCTGCTACCTTAGCTTCCTTACACGTGCATCCTACATAAAAAAAGACTACCTACACACTCACATCTATTAGTTTGCTCACATCTAATAAATTTTGTTCTAACCTAGGGATATGCAACACACCATTAATCCTTTTTACTCTACCATTAGGAAATCTAATTTTTACTTTACCATGGTCAGTAATATTTAAATAAGAATCATCACCCAAGTACACCTTACCTCCATCAAATTCTTCATATTCAGAAAACCAATCTCTATTAGAGGTCATATGAAAAGATGCACTTGAGTCAAATAACCATGCATCATTACTTGCATGAGTTTCTAAAGATGCAATGAATGCATGGCAATCTTCTTTCTCAGATTCAAAATCAGAATCAAATTTTTTCTTTTCCTTCTTTTCTTCTCTGCACTCCTTACAAAAGTGTCTAGGCTTACCACAATTTCAAAAAATAACTTTGGACTTTCCAGGAGATTTGGATCTCCCCTTGGACTTGGATTTGTCATGCTTCTCACTCTTCCTGTCTTTCTTAGGTCTTCCACAAATATTCAGGACGTCTTTGGCACTGATGGATACCTTTCTCTTCATCTCTTTAGAAAGCAAAGAACCCACAACATCTTCAACTTTTAAGACAACAAAAGTACTCCTAATAGCCATAACAATAGAATCACATGAATCAGACAAAGAACAAAGCAAGATCTATCATCTCTTCTTCTCATCCAATTTTACACCAACTAATACCAATTGAGCTACCAACATATTGAATACTTCTAGGTGGTCTGTAATTCATCCACCCTCTTCCATTCTCAAGGAATACAACTTCTTCCTCAAGGAAATCTTGTTTTCTAAAGATTTGGCTTGATATATCTCACCAAGTTTCTTCCATTGTTTCTTCGCAGAGGGCTCTTCATGGACATTGATTAAAACAAAGTTTGCTAGGCACAATTTGATTAGACCCTTGGATTTATGGTGCATAACATTTGATGCAAGAGCATCCCAAGTTGAAAGACAATCTTGCATCAACCAAAAAAAATTTGTTTCTTTTCTTTTCTTACATTTCAGTCAGTTTAGTCTCAGAGGAATGCACCACATTTCACCACATGATCATTTCACAGTTTGCAACATAGGATTAAGACTCTACAATAGTTCATCTACATCATATTTGGCATTCAATAAGTTTGCAAGCACCTACCGAAAGTTATCGCTATCAGAAGCTCCATCGGGATTCACTATTCAGAGTATTCAACATTCAACATAGCCTATGGCATTGCAACAACTTTCCATGACTTACGACACCTAATGGAACATATCACAATACATTATAGGACCAGAGGCACCTTCAACTAGAGACACAACATGATCCATCAACATTGGAGGCTTCACCATTGGAATTAGGCCAACCTACATGTTTCACCAATCATTGAATTTTTAAATCTCTTAAGGCCAACGCAGATCATTCCTTGAAACTGGAATTGCTATATAATCATTCACTAGATGTATTAAAAGGTAGTAGAGTAGTATGAATTAGGAAGTTAAGATAGTGGATTACAGAGTAGCGCTTCATGTAAATTGTAACAAGCTAGAGGACAGGCTTGTGAGCCCATTGTAGTCTATATACTACTGGCGTATGAAGATTGTAACTATTTATGATATTGAATCAATATATTTCCATTTATTGTTCCATTCTTTTTGTTTTCCATTGTGTTTACTCTAAGGTTGCATGATAGGATAGTCCTATTTATGGACCCTCCATCCGTGACTGCATCAAGTGGTATCAGAGTGAAGTTTGTGAATCCTTTGGGAGAGAAGGCATTTTGACAAATCTTAAAGTGAATAGATCACTGACTTGAAGCAGCTTGCAAGTGTTTATCAAATGAGAACTAATTTTGAGGTAGTTGAAACCTTGTAGTCAGATCGCTAAATTGAGCTAGTTGCACTAGATTTGAGGAAGAGATGCCACTAAGGAGGATACCTGTTATGGCTAATGTTGCCAGAAGAATAGAAGAAATGATAGAGATGATGAGAATAATGAAAGCTATATTGGATGTTGTAGAAGAGGATAGAAAGCAAGATCTAAACCCTAGACACGAGGATGAAAGTGATGATGATGAATTAGAAGTTCAAGCTGTTGGCCAAAATGAGGAAACCCTAGAAGAAGAAGAGTCAAATCAGATAAAGATGTTGAAAGATATTTCAAAGATTGGTAAGAGACCTAGAATGGAAATTTCAAACTATGTGGGAAATTTGAACCCCGATGAGTTGATTAACTGGATAAATGACATGGAGGAATATTTTGAGTATGAGGAAATAGAAGATCTAGAAAAAAAAGGTGAGATTTGCAAAAAATAAATTGAAAGGACATGTTGCTATTTGGTGGAAAGAAGTTCAGTTGGATAGAAATAGGAGGGGAAAGGAGAAAATCATAAAATAGGATAGAATGGTGACAAAATTGAAGAATCAATTCATACACTCTGACTATGAGATAGAATTGTTGAAGAGATTGCAAAACCTAAGGCAAAAAGAGAAGACAGTGAAAGAGTACATTGAATAATTCCACAAGATTATTATTAGGACTGGACATTGTGAAGAAAGCAAGGAGAAAGTGGCGCGATACATAAATGGACTGAGAATAAACATTCAAGAAGAACTAAGTTTGGTAAGGATGACAACAGTGGAAGAGGCATATCAATTTGTGCTAAAAGTTGAGGAAAAGTTGAACAAGAGATATGAGCAAAGACAGAGAGGTAGAGGAGGAAAATTCCAAAGAGGTAGAACACAATGCGGCAAAGGAAGATCATATCCAGAGAAAAACAAGGAGAGTAGCCCATACCACAAAGAGGAAAGAGACAACAATTCATATCACTGAGGGAGAGATGATAGAAGTTTCTATTGCAACAATAGAGGAAGTCATAATTCTTACCACAATGAAGGACACTGAATAGATGAAAGAGGATTTGACAAGAGATCGTTCAAAGGAACCTATTTCAAGTGTGGAGGTGAAGGACACCGAGCATTTTAATGTCATCAAGGGAGTACTAACAAAAGGACATATAATAGTGCAAGAGCAACATATGCGGATGAAGAACTAGTTGGATCACCAAGTTTAGTAGGGAATCCAGAGAATGGTGAATCATTGGTCATGAGGAGAGCTTTGTTGCAAGCAGAAACAACTGAGGAACCACCACAAAAGAAAAGTTTGTTCTAGAGAAGATGTAAATCAGGAGGTAAATGTTGTAAGGTTATCATTGAGAGTGGCAGTACTGACAATTTGGTTTCAGAAGAGATGGTGGGGAAGCTAAATATGAAGAGTTTATAACATCCAAAGCCCTACAAGATAGCATGGATTCAAGATGAACACAAGATAATGGTGAGTGAACAATGTTTGGTGAAATTTCATATAGGATCTTTTAATGGTGAGGTATTGTGTGATATTATGCTGATGGATATATGTCATATATTGTTGAGAAGACCATGGCAGTATGATAGGAAAGCAATACATGATGGGAGGAAGAATAGCTATACTATAACGTTAAGTGGGAAAAGACATATCTTGTTACCTTTGGAAGAAGAGTACAAGAGCAAGTATGCAGCAATACTACGATCTATTTAGTGGATGGAAGGAAATTCTTGGATGGATTGAGACATGAGAACATGTGTTTTGCATTGATTCCAAAGAAGTGTGGTACCCAAAGTGTAGAAAACACTACCACAAAAGGAGAAGAACCACCACATAAGGAAGTAGTAGAATTATTGGCAGAATACCAAGATATTGTATCGAAGAATGTGCTAGAAAGATTGCCACCAATATGGGGTATCAATCATTATATGGATCTCATACCTAGAGCCAGTTTGCCAAATAAAGCAATGCAAAGGATGATACCAATAGAAAATGCAGTGCGAAATAGATAGATATAAGAGCTATTGAGGATATGATTAATTAGAGAAAACTTAAGCCCATGTGTGGTACTAACAGTACTAGCACTGAAGAAAGATGGAGAATGGAGGATGTGTATAAATTCAAGAGCAATCAACAAGATCGCAATCAAGTATAAATTTTCATTAGCAAGGATGGATGTTATCAAGGATTGTTTGAGAAGAGGAAAATATTTCACAAAGATAGACCTAAAGAGTGGATACCATCAGATCAGAATCAGAGGAGATGAATGAAAGTATGCATTAAAGACAAATGAAGGATTGTATGAGTGGTTAGTCATGCCTTTTGGATTAACTAATGCACCAAGTATATTCATGAGATTGATGAAAGAAGTGTTGAAGAAATGCTTGGGTAAGTTTGTTATTGTCTACTTAGATGATATTCTGATTTTCAGTAGAACCAAAGAAGAACATTTGTGGCATATTAGACAAGTATTTTAGAGCCTGAGAGAAGATAAATTGTTGATAAACATCAACAAATGTAGTTTCATGAAGACAAAACTGGTATATTTGGAAATTGTGATTTCTGTGGAAGGATTAAAGATGGATCCAAAGTGTAACATGTCAACTCAATTTACCCAGATTAACAATCAAATTTATCAAGTAAATAGTCATGACCATCATTATCACATTTTTGCTTAACAATAATAATTTGCATAGTCATTAATTAAAATGCATTTATTTTAAATAATTTCAAAACGAAAATTTACAACATATTCAAAGATAACATAATAGTGAGTTCCTTCACTTTACAATCATAATGTTTTGCTCATTTGTCTTCTTACAAGGAATGAAATGTGTCATCTTTGAAATTCTATCCATTACTACAAATATAGAATCATATCCCCTCTTTGTTCTTGGCTAACCTAATGGGTAAGTGCACAAAAATGAGGGACCAAAAGGGGGTCTTAAGATGCCACTTTTTTTTTTTTTTTTTCTGAAATCAAGAAAGACTGATGTTGGATGAGAAATTGAAGATAGTTACACTCAAAATATGAAGATACAACAAAAACAAGAGTCATAGTTCTCTAAATCTAGTTTCTAAACTACTAATTTTTTTCAAAAATGGTTGAGATTAAGGGGTTCAAAAAGGCGTAGCACACAAATTGGTCATGTTTTTCTCAAAAAAACATAACATAGCATCTGGTGTGCTCCCCCTAAAATCTTAACTTTTTTTTAGTATTTCAAAAATTGCTTCAGTGAGAAATTAGCTAACACCATGTAGTTTATTCCTAATTTTCTAATAATTTTTTCATGGATAATTAATTTTTACTAATTTTCAAAGTGGACACATCCTGAAAAATAGAAAATTGAGCGTCCTCCACCTAATTTTTTTGAAAACTAATCGAAAATCAATTTTTTTAAAATACGTGTAGAATGGAGTCTAGTTTCTAAAAATGTAATGTATTTGATATTTCAATGAACAGTTAAAAAAAGGTAAAAAATACCAGACACTGGTTTTTGACAAAAAATAGATACTAACAAAAGAAATTAACGATGAAATCCTTAACATACTCAAAATATGAAAAAAATTATATGGTTAGATAGCTAATAGAGAGATTAATATTATGGTGGTATTTTTTTGACTGTTCATTGAAAAAAGTGCAATCTTGATGGGGAGCACGCTCCAGATTATGTGAATTTTGTTAGAATCTAGAAAAACACGTCCTTGGAGAACCTAAACATAGTCCAAGCCTTTGGTTTGGAAGCCCAAGGCAAATCCAATCTAAAGGCTTGGAAATTACCAAGGCAAAGCATAATGCAAGCATGTTATAATGTGCTTGCATTATGAGCATTCACATAACTCAAGCGCGTTATAACGTTCTTGCATTATAAGCATTCACATAACTCAAGCGCATTATAACGTGCTCGCGTTATGCTCTCTCTCCCTCCCTCCCCCCTCTCTCTATATATATCCCTCTCTCTTTCTATCTCTATCTCTCCATCTCTCTATTGATCTCACCCTCTTTCACTCTATCTCTATAGATAGATCTCTTCCCCCTCTCTATATCTCTCTATCTCTCCTTCTCTATCTATCTCTCCCTCTATATATCTCTCTATCTCTCCATAATTTTCTATATCTCTATATCTCTATATATTTCTCCCTTTGTCTCTCCCTCTCTATCCTACCTCTCTTTATATATCTTCCTCTTTGTATCTCTATCTCTCTCTATCTTTCTCTCCCTCTATCTCTTTATCTCTCTATCCTACCTCTCTATATCTCTCTCTCTCTATATCTATATCTCTCTCCCTATCTCTATCTCTCTATATTTTTTGTCTATCTCTCTATCTCTCTCCCTCCTCTCTATCTCTATCTCTATCTCTCCATTTCCCTCTATCTCTTTCTATTTCTCTCACTATCTCTAAGTGTCTCTCTCCCTCTCCCTCTATATGTCATTGTCTTCCTCTCCATCTATCACTCTATCTCTCCCTCTTCCTCCAAATCTTTCTGTCTCTCTCGCTACTATCCCCGCATATATATATATCACCCCCCTCTCTCTCTCTCTCTTCCAAGAGAGAGAGGGGAGGGAGGGAGAGAGAGAGAGGGGGGGAGGGGGAGAGAGAGTTTTGGTTTTGCAAAATGTGAGCATGTTATAACATGCTAGCATTATGGCTCAGTGTTACCGAGCCTAAAACGCGATACTCGGTAATACCAAGCCATAACGCTAGCGCGTTATAACGCGCTCTCATTATGACTTGTATGGGACCAAAAAGTCATGTGGTGACTTTTTGGTCCCTCATCTTTGTGCATATACTCTAATATGAAATCCATGCGTATATCTTCCCAAGGTCTCTTCGGTACTGTCAAAGATTTGTACAATCCAATATTCTGACTACTTCCTTTTGCAACTTGACAAACTCTGCAACTCTGAACAAATTTCCTTACATCCTTATATATCTAACGCCAAAAATAATGTTCATTTACCAAACTTACTATCTTATCAATACCAAAATGTCCTACTAATCCATCACTATGCTTCTCCTTGATCAAATTATCTCTCATTGAACTCCTAGGTATACACAATTGATTTCCTTTGAACAACATATCCTCCTAAGTGAAATAATCCAACCACTTACTTCTATCTGTCACAACACGCTCCTTACATGATTTCCATGCTTCTGCAAAATCAAGATCCTCTTCATACATGTGCTTCAGTTCTTCAAATCCTAGTACTTCTACTCTCATCTTTGTCAATAGGTTCCTTCTTCTGCTCAATGCATCTGCAACTTTGTTTGACTTCCCACTCTTGTGCTTCAATACAAATGTGTAACTCTGCATGAAATCTACCCATCTCATATGTCTCTGATTTAACTTACCCTAATTGTTCAAATACTATAAAGCTTGATGATCAATGTACAACACAAATTTGTTTGGCAACAAGTAATGTCTCCACTTCTTTAAAGATTGAATTATGGCATGAACTCTTGATCATAAACTGAATATATCCTCTATACATCATTCAACTTCTCACTGAAATATGCTACTAGTCTCCCTTCTTGACTCAACGTTGCTCCTATTGCATTTCCATTGGCATCAAAATCAACTTGAAATACTTTGTCAAAATATGGTAATGCTAACACTGGTTGTTCTATCACCCTCCATTTCAACAATTCAAAACACATATTTTCTCTCGATGTCCACTTAAAATCCTTCCTATCACCCCTCATTATCTCTATCATTGGTGTGTATACAATACTAAAATTTCTGATGAACTTCTGGTAGAAACTTGGTAATCCATGAAATGATCTTACCTCTCTAATGTTCATAGGTGTTGGCCACTCAGCAATTGCTCTAACTTTCTCAGGGTCCATATTCAATCCTTTCGCAAAAATCACAAATCCCAAGTATACCAGTTCTTCCTTCATGAAATTACAATTCTTGATGTTTATCAACAATTTCTCTTCTCTCAACCTTTGCAATACTTGTCTAATATGCCACAAATGTTCCTCCTTTGTCTTACTAAAAATTAGAATATCATCCAAGTATACAATAACAAACTTACCCAAAATTTCTTCAAAACCTCATTCATTAATCTCATGAAAGTACTTGCTGCATTAGTTAATCCAAAAGGAATGACTAACCAGTCATACAATCCTTCATTTGTCTTGAATGTAGTATTCCACTCATATCCTTCTCTGATCCTATTTGATGGTATCCACTCTTCAATTCTATCTTTGTGAAATATTTTGCTCCACTCAAATAGTCCATAATGTCATCCATCCTTGGCAATGGAAATATATACTTAACTATGATCTTATTGATTGCTCTCGAGTCTGTACACATCCTCCATTCTCCATCTTACTTCAATGCTAGTACTACAAGTACCACACATGGGCTTAAACTCTCTCTGGTCAATCCTTTCCTCAACAGCTCCTATATTTGTCTATTCAGCTTTGCATTTTTTGCTAGTGTCATCCAGTGTGCTACTTTGTTAGGCAAACTAGATCTAGATACAAGGTACATATGATGACTGATACTCTGGATTGGTTGCAATCCTTCAGGTACATTCTCTAAAATGATATGGGTGTATGCATGGAGTTGTGGGACCAAAAATTCACCACATGACATTTTGGTCCCATGTAGACTATAATGCGAGCGCTTTATAACACGCTCGCATTATTGTCTACATAAAAAAAAAAAAAAACACATTTCCTTCATACCCGTAGCCAAAACTATAGTTTGGCAAGGAAAAAACTAGTCAAATAGTGCGAGTGCATTGAAGGAGAGTGTTGAGGTGGAGACACTACATTCATTGAGTGGTCTCATGTAGTCTCTAGCACAGCATGACAATGATCTCACCCAGGATGATGAGGGTGAAAGTAGAAGGCGTTATTTGTCCCCACATTTGTGCAGTTCATGTGGGAACCTATGCGATTATCAGAGGCAGGATTCATGGAAGGACTCTCAACAGGATGCTGCAATGCAGGGGTAACATCCAATGATGGACGCATCGATATTGGATGATCTTGTTCTCACATATGATGTCTTACATCATACATTTGGTATTGACTCCCACGTAATTTTTTACATGTTACATCTTGATTTAATATATTCTTATTTTAAATTTGTAATTAATTTTATATGACTATCTATATTATAAGTCAAAATAAATGTATGTAATTGTCTGCATAATGAAATTCTAGGGTTAGAGTCTTCATCCTGCCTCTGTTAGCCATCCATTGGTGGTTTATGAGAGGAGGTTCAGTCAACAATTATGTAATTTATGACATGATTGTAAATATAGTACATATATCAATGGTAATATTATTTAGTGACAATTTGATGATTTCAACATGGAGCTTCACCAGCACCTCCATGGTTTCCTTGCTCCCCTACACGCAGAACCACTTATATGTAGGTAAATTTAACCATTTGTAATCATTATGCATTTAAATAATGTTATGTATCTATTTTGGCCGAATGACCTTGTATTCTATTTTTAGATGTTGAATATGGAGACTCCTCCTCATCTTCGTGAGTCAGCACAAGTAGACATTGTTGCAGCCATGTTGTCTTCAAATCCTTTGACTGAGGTATGAGACAATAACATGTAAATGTCATTTTGTATTTCCTGTTTTATCTCATGTCATTTGATGTACATAAATGATATTTATGTTTAGTCAATTTTGCTTCTTGATGCTTCTCATAGGAGGTCACAACTCCAATCCGTCCAACTACAGATGAAGAGAGAGAAAAGATGATCGAGAGGGATCATCAGGTAGTGGTAAGTGATCGATTACATGTGATATTTTATATTTCATTTTTTCTATATTAATGTGCATATTATTTGATTGTATTAACAGGTGGAGCTGCATAAATCTTTGTTAAGGAGGTCTACTCAATAGGAGAGAGAGGATGAGTCACTAATTGGCTCTTCATCTTCATGGCCAAGCAAGGTCCACCTATTATTTGATAGAAGTCCATAGGAAAATAGATTGTGGGACTTTTTGTATACCTAGATGGCTTTGTATACATACTTTTGTATGTTACCGATGTATATTTTTGTATATGCCTGTATGGCTTTGTTTGGACATGCCTTTATGACTTTATAAATAGACTAGATGTTATGTTCATGACATTATGTATATGACAAAATTATTGTTACAGGAATTTAGTTTTATACATGCCAATTGTATTTGCTTGAAAGTTTATAAAACATTTTCAAATAATCCATTTTGTTCATAGCTTGCAATCATTTCATTCCATGAGACAGTACATTCTTTGAGGCATCATGTTAAATAGTTAATGCACCTTGTCTATGCTTCCACACTTTCCATACATGTCTACAAGGGCAACTGAAAATACAACATGTGTCAAAATTCCTATATCCTTTATGCTTTGATGGTTGTCCACACCATGTTCCCTAGATCCCATTTTGGCATAGGTAAGGAGGATGTTGGATAAGGTTGTGCAATTTGGTTTTAGACGTGCCAATTACATTTGGTTGAAAGTTTCTTTTGTGCATTTTCTTGAAAGTTTCTAAAGCTTTATGAAAAATCCATTTCGTGCATATCTTGCAATCATTGCATTCCATGAGACAATATTTCTTTGAGGCATCGTGTTGAACAATTCACGTTCCTTGTATATGCTTCCACACTTTGCATACATGTCTTGCAGGGTAGTTGCAACTACAACATTTGAAAAAAAAATCATATATCCTTTATGCTTTTATGGATGTCTATACCGTGTTCCAAAGATACCATTTCTATGGTTTTGGAATTTGGCTTTACACCCACCAATTGCATTTGCTTGAAAGTTTCTAAAGCCTTATCAAAAAATCCATTTTGTTCATATCTTGCAATCATTGAATTCCATGAGGCAACATTTCTTTGAGGCATCATGCCAAGTAGTTCACGTGCCTTGTCTATGCTTCCACATTTGATACATGTCTCCAACGGCAGTTGCAACTACAACACCTAACAAAATTCCCATATCTTTAATGCTTTGATGGATGTTCATACCATGTTCCAAAGATCCCATTTTGGCATAGGCAAGGAGGATACTGGATAAGGTTGTGGAATTTAGCTTTATACCCACCAAATGTATTTGCTTGAAAGTTTATAAAGCATTATAAAAAATCCATTTTTTGCATATCTTGTAATCATTGCATTCCATGTAATGGCATTTAATTGAGGCATCATGTCAAATAGTTTATGTACCTTGTGTATGCTCCCACACTTTGCATACATGTCTACTAGGGTAGTTGCAACTACAAGATCTGAAAAAATTCCCATATCCTTTATGCTTTGATGGATGTCCATACCATCTTCCAAAGATTCCATTTTGGTGTATGAAGGGAG
Organism: Cunninghamia lanceolata; assembly: GCA_027924645.1. Lineage (NCBI taxonomy): Eukaryota > Viridiplantae > Streptophyta > Pinopsida > Cupressales > Cupressaceae > Cunninghamia > Cunninghamia lanceolata. The sequence continues at coordinate 490,142 of BSBN01001265.1, read as the reverse complement.
GATGTTGGCTAAGGTTGTGGAATTTGGCTTTACACCCGCCAATTGCATTTGCTTGAAAATTTCTAAAGTCTTATCAAAAAATCCATTTTGTTCATATCTTGCAATCATTGCATTCCATGAGATGACATTTCTTTGAGGCATCATGCCAAATAGTTCATGTGCCTTGTCTATGCTTCCACACTTTGCATACATGTCTCCGATGGTAGCAACTACAACATCTAACAAAATTGTCATATCTTTTATCTTTAATGGATGTCCATACCGTATTCCAAAGATCCCATTTTGGAATAGGCAAGGAGGATACTGGCTAAGGTTGTGGAATTTGGCTTTACACCCGCCAATTGTATTTTCTTGAAAGTTTATAAAGCCTTATAAAAAAATCCATTTTTTACATATCTTGGAATCATTGCATTCCATGAGATGGCATTTCATTGAGGCATCATGTCAAATAGTTCATGTATCTTGTCTATGCTTCCACACATTGCATACATGTCTACTAGGGCTATTGCAACTACACGATCTGACAAAATTCCTATATCCTTTATGCTTTGATGGATGCCCATGCTATGTTCCAAAGATCCCATTTTGGCATATGAAGGGAGGATATTGGTTAAGGTTGTGGAATTTGGATTTACACCTCTCAATTGCATTTGTTTGAAATCTTCTAAAGCCTTACGAACAAATCCATTTTGTGCATATCTTGCAATTATTGCATTGGACATGGGATGGCATCTCTTTGAGGTGTTCTATCAAACAGTTCTATTACACATATGGTTCCAATGGTTGTATTGTTTGTCATTGATGTCAACACTATCACAAGGTTGTTCATAGTTGGATGTAATGCTCCTAAAGAAGATATATTGAGATGGGAATCAGAAGTTCATATCATGCCTTGTTCATTGCTGAATTGAGTATGAAGTTATATTTAGATGGGAATTAGAAGCGTCAAGAAGACACATTAATATGGGAATTAGAAGCACTAAGATATGGTACTAGCAGACTAAGATATGTTGTATGCTCTCCTCTACTATCCCTAAGAATGCATGTGTTAAGGCAAGGAAGATTTAGCCTCTAGAAGTTGGTGACAGTCTCTGTTTCAGAATGATCACCTTTGAAGACTGTCTAGGAAATTGCTCATCATTTCCATTAGTTTGGTTTGGGTCCTTGTGGATTGGAATATAGCCTAATATAATGACAAATCCTGCATATTCCAATTTTTATGATGTAGGGACTACTGGAAGTATGTTTTGAAAAAGATTGAGTGAAGACAGTGTTGGTTATGTGAAGACAATCACTATATGGAAGCAAAATGCTCCACATTCCTCCACATTTGTAGATCTAGCTATGCAGCTCTGAAGGAATCTTAAGATTCCAGTGAAGGTGATAATTCCAAATATTTAGATGATTTACCCTTCTATTGTGGAAGTTGTGCATGACAGAGTACCAGCATATGTTCTGGCAATGTAAGTCAATGTTGAAGGTTTGATGGAATGCTCTGCATTCCTCCACAAATGAATGATTGCCCTTTTGGTTTGAGGATATGTTTTTAGATGTCTATTACATGCTTCATTTCAGTTTCAAGGTTCTTGGTGGTCCGCAACTTAGTTTTTCAAAATAACAACATGTTGCAGTATGTTCTGGATGACAAAGTGTTCTCAGAGTAAATGATTGAAGTTGTATGGCACAATTCTTTGATGTGCGGTGGAAAAGGAGTGTTTTGGGATGTTTTATGAGTCATGTGGACTCATCTGGAAAAGTTTACGAAGATCTTTCTTATTTCCAGTACCGCACAAGGTTTTTCAAGTTGATATGGCTGTTATACTTCAAGTGTTCATGTAATCTCCTAAAAGTTGTCCAATTTCCAAATGAGCGGAGTGTGTGGATGTAATTCATTGGTGTTTGAAGCTGTGAAGGATGTTTTAGACATGGTTAAGCAAGTGTTGGTGTCTGCAAGGTGTGGTTATTCTACTAGTGTAACGTGTGGCTTCACTTAGGACCTATCTTCTACACGTTTCATGTTGTGTGTTGTCTGGCCAACTTATAAATGTATTTTTCATGTTTTATCTTGCCAACAAGCAATGTAATCAATGTAATATCATGTATAAATAGTGAATCAAATTGAGTGAGGTGAAGTGTGATTGCAAGTTGATTGAAAAGGTTGCAAGCAAATAAAAATAGAATGAATGCATTATTGATGTGCGACTGAAGGAGAAAGAGAAAAAGTTGTTGATGCTATCCTGATTCATCTTGAAGACATATTTGTGATAGTGATCAAGTGTCGAGTGTGCCTAACTGATTAGATCATCAGAAGAAAGTGTGAAGAGGAAGAAGTGCAATAATCAAAAGTGTGAGTTGCAATGTTAGTTTTCAAACAGTAGAAGGAATCTAATATTTTAATCTTTTGTAAGTGTGTTCTCAATTTAGGGAGTAGTAGCTTCCTTGGGAGTGACCCTAAAACAAAGTCATCAGGGAGTGGAAGCTTCCTTGGGAGTGACCCTAAATCAAAGTTACTTAGGGAGTAGCAGCTTCCTTGGGTTATAGCCCCTAAAACAAATTTATTATTTGAGCTTCATATATTGTGAGTTAATCCTCATCGCAGTTTTTCCCTTTTAGGGTTTTCCACGTATATCTAGTGTTATGTGTTGATGTGCATTGTGTTATTCTTTCATGTTGATAGTATGATGCTTAAGTTTTAATCTGCTTCGGAAAGGTTAAAGTTGTTGAAACTAAAAATTGTTTAAATACTAATTCACCTCCCTCTCAATATTCTTTTGTATCTAACAATTGGTATCAGATCCAAGTTCCGTTGAGGGAAGCTTAACTGCTTGAGGAAGATTCGTGATGGCACAAGGTGGATCCAGTAAGATACCTAGGTTTGATTGAACCAATTATGCTTTTTGGAAGATAAGGATGAAGCATACATCAATTCTCTAGGGTGTGGAGTTTGGGATTCTATCAAGAAAGGTTACACTATTCCTACTACTATTCCTAAAGATGCAGATGAAATCAAGAAGTATGATAACAATGCTAGGGCAAGTTTTGTCTTCATGAGTGGATTACCTGATTCAAAACTTTCAAAGGTGATGAGTTGTAGCTCTGCCCAAGAAGTTTGGGATAAACCTGAAACCATTATGAAGGAGATAAGAAAGTAAAGCAAGCTAAGATGCAAATCCTCATAAGCAAATTTGAAACCTAAAGATGACAAAGGATGAAAACATTGTTGGTTTTATGCTATGAGTGAATGAAGTGGTCAATGGCATCATAAGTCTTGGTGGTGAAATAGAAGAGGATGAAATTGTGAAGAAGGTTTTGAGATCTCTTCCCAAATCTTACATTCATAAGATATCTTCTATTGAGGAGATTGCAAACCTGGATAAATACTCTTTAGACCAAATGTTTGGGACCCTTACTACTTTTGAAATGAGAGAATTTGACAATGATGTTCCAAAGAAATAAGTTGCTTTCAAAGTTAGTAAAAAGACAAAGGATGAGACTGTTGATGAAGATGAAAGTCTTGATGATGCTAAAGAAAATTTTGTAAGAACACTGAAGAAAGGATATAGAAAATATAAAGGTAAGTTCCCTTCAAATGTTTCAATTGTGGAAAGATTGGTCACTTTGCTCCTAAATGTCCTCTTAAAGAAGTTAGGAGAAGTAATAGAAATAGTAAATTCAAAAGGAGTCTATTTTCCATAGAAGACAGTTGTTCTTCAGATGAGGATCATGATGATTCAAATGATGCAACACTATTTTTGGCCATGAGTGTTGCTAAAAAAAGGATGATGTTGGAAAATGTGGAAAAACTGATACCTTGCAAACAATCCAAAACAATGAAAGATTAATGGTTGTATGGACTGCCTTCCATGCAAAAGAAGAAACCAAATCTTGGGTTATTGATAGTGGTTGTTCAAATTATATGACTGGTAACAAAGAGAAGTTTATAGCCTTGAGAAGTGGGATGGTGGAGCTGTCAAGTTTGGAGGTGATGAGTCAGCTCAAATCTATGGAAAAGGTGCCATAACTATTGATGGAAAGAACAAGACTGAGCATGTTCTCTATGTCAAAGGATTATGAAACAATCTTCTTAGTGTTAGTTAGATGTGTAGGAAAGGTTACAATCTTACTTTTCATGCCAATGGTTGTGAAATCAAGAAGGCAAAATCCAGAAAGCTAGTTGCAAAAGGTATCAAGACATGTGGTGATATTTATCACTTGAAAGAGGTAAATGGAAGAACATGTCTATTGGCTCAATCAAGTGAGTGTTGGTTATGGCACAAAATAATGGTACACAACAATTTTGATAATATGGTAAGAATCAGCTCTACTCATGCAGTGATAGATATGCCTAAGATAATCAAGCCTACAAACATTGTATGCAAGGAATGTCAAATGGGAAAGAAGACAAATACAAGTTTTAAAATCAAGGAGTACTCTTCTTCAAAGCCATTGGAGCTGATTCACATAGACCTATGTGGACCTACAAGAGTAAAAAGTCAACAAGGTGAAAGGTATTTTATGTTGCTCATTGATGATTATTTTAGAATAACTTTGGTTACTTTCTTAAGAGAAAAATTTGATGCCCTTGATAAGTTTAAAGTTTTCAAATCTTTGGTCAAAAATTAAATGGATACTAACATCAAATGTTTAAGGTCAAATAGAGGAGGTGAGTTTACTTCAAATAAATTTGAAAAGTTTTGTGAAGATCATGGTATTAGGAGGCATTTGTCTGCTCCTAGAACCCCTCAACAAAATGAGGTAGTGGAAAGGAAGAATAGGATTGTGCAAGAAATATCTAGGGAAATGTTGAAAGATGCAAATCTGCCTAATATATACTAGAAGGAAGCAATTCACACTACTATCTATCTAACTAACATAGTGTAGGTAAGGGTCAATAGCACAAAGACCCCTTATGAGTTGTGGTATGGAAGACCTCCCACTATCAGATACTTCAGGATCTTTGGTAGCAAATGCTATACCATAAGAGATGAAGAAGACATAGTAAAGTTTGATTCAAGATGTGATGAAGGAATCTTTCTTGGCTATTCAACTAGAAGCAATGCCTATACATACTACAAAAAAAGGTTGGGAAAGATGATTGAAAGCACAAATGTCAAAGTAGATGAGGACTTGTATCAGATCTCACAAGATTCAGAAGACACCAGATTTGATATCTTTCCTTGCATTGAGGATGAAGAAGAAGAAGTGAAAGAAGAAAAGGAACAAGAACCATAGCGGATGCCTAAGACCCTAGCAAAGTATGTTCAGAAGAATCACTCAGCATAACAAATGATTGGAGACAAGAATGAAGGTGTGCAAACAAGGAGAAGGTTTTCCAAGACACATGAGCAAGTAAACTTGTGTTTGTTATCAAAAGTAGAACCTAAGACCTTTTCTAAGGCTAGCAAGGATGATGGATGGATAAAAGCCATGGAAGAAGAACTGGATCAAATTGAGAAGAATCAAACATGGGAATTGGTTCCTAGACCAACAAACAAGAATATTATAGGAACAAAATGGGTATTTTGGAAAAAATTGAATGTAGAAGGTGAAGTTGTAAGGAACAAAGCAAGATTAGTATGCAAAGGATACACTCAATTAGAAGGCATTGATTTTGAGGATACTTATGCTTTGGTAGAAAGGATGGAGGCAATCAGAATGCGCCTTGCTCTTGTTTCTCATAAGAACTTCAAAGTATATCAGATGGATGTCAAGTCAACATTTCTAAATGGTGACCTAGAAGAAGAAGTAGACATTGAACAACTAGATGGTTTCCATCTATCAGAAGATCCAGACATGGTATGCAAAGTCAAAAAGGCTTTGTATGGTCTCAAGAAAGCACCTAGGGTTTGGTATGCAAGATTATACAAGTACTTACTTCAGTAGGGCTTCAAGAAAGGTACCACAACTAGTAATCTTTATATAAAGGAAGAAGGAGACATGATTTTGATAGTTACAATATATGTTGATGACATCATTTTTGGTGGAGATGATGATATGTGTAAGAGGTTTGCAGAGGAGATGCAAAAAGAGTTTGAGATGTCCATGATTGGTGAAATGTCTTTCTTCCTTGGGCTTCAAATTTCACAACTAGATGGTGGTATCTTTATTTCTCAAGCTATGTATGTCAAGGAATTGTTAAAGAAGTTTGGTATGGAAGACTCAAAACTAGTGAGTACTCCCATGGTCACTGGATGTCACCTAAGTAAAGATGATGAACCTCCAGAGGTGGATCAAACTATCTATATGTCTATGATTGGAACATTGTTGTACTTGACTACCTCTAGACCTAACATTATGCACGTAGTATGTGTGATTGCCATATATCAAGAAAATCCTAAGAAAACACATGAGAAGGCAGTGAAAAGGATATTCAGATACTTGAAAGGAACTCCAGACTATGGTCTATGGTATCAAAAAGGTAATAATTTTGATTTGAGTGCATACACTGATGCTGACTGTGCTCGTTGTGTTGATGATAGAAGATGTACAAGTGGTGGTGCTTTTTTTCTAGGAAGCAGATTGGTTTCATGGCAGGGCAAGAAGAGAGATTCAGTGTCCTTATCTACTGCAGAGGAAGAGTATATTGAAGCAGCCTCCTATTGTACACAAGTGTTGTGGATGAAGCAAACTCTGAAGGATATCAAGGTATTGTATGATGAGCCTATTCCTATTTTGTGTGACAATACAATTGCTATTAATATTTCTAAGAATCAAGTGATGCATTCTAGAACCAAGCATATAGAAATCAAGTATCACTTCTTGAGAGAGAAGGTTGCAGATGAGGAAGTAAAGTTGGAATATGTCCCAACAAAGGATCAAATTGTAGATACCTTTACAAAGGCTCTTGCAAAGGACACTTTTGCGGATCTCCAACAAAAGTTAGGGGTAATTGCCCCTCCTTCTTGCTAAAGATGCATAGTGATGCATCTTTCCAAGGGGAGTTAATGTTATATCTTTGTTTCCTGGACTGATGATGGCTACCTCTCAGGGGGACCAGGTAGTGGTTGTAGATGATAGGGGGAGTTTGTTTGTTGCAAGAAAAAGTTTTACCCTAAAAGAAAATGTGCAGATGTATGGTTAATGATGAAGCTGATGGTAGTTTCCCTTTGTCCTTGATGTCAAAGGGGGAGAAATGTACAAGTATGTGTTTCCATCAATGCCAAAGGGGGAGATTTTTACACATATGGTTCCAATGGTTGTATTGTTTGTCATTGATGTCAACACTGTCACAAGGTTTTCATTGATGTCAACACTATTATGAATGTGTAATAGTGTTCATAGTTGGGTGTAATGCTCTTGAAGAAGATATATTAAGATGGGAATTAGAAGATCATATCATGCCTTGTTCATTGCTAAATTAAGTATGAAGTTATATTCAGATGGGAACTAGAAGCATCAAGAAGAAACATTAATATGAGAATTAGAAGTACTAAGATATGGTACTGATGGACTAAGATATGTTGTATGCTCTCCTCTACTATCCCTAAGAATGCATGTGTTAAGGCAATGAAGATTTAGCCTCTGGAAGTTGGTGATAGTCTATGTTTCAAAATGATCACCTTTGAAGACTATCCAGGAAATTGCTCAACATTCCATCAATTTGGCTTTGGGCCCTTGCAAATTGGAATATAGCCTAATATAATGATAAATCCTACATATTCCAAGTTTTATGATGTAGGGACTACCAGAAGTATGTTTTGAAAAATATTGAGTGAAGACATTGTTAGTTCTGTGAAGACAGTCACTACATGGAAGTAGAATGCTTTGCATTCCTCCGCATTTGTAGATCTGGCTATACAGTTCTGAAGAAATCTTAAGATTCTAGTGAAGGTGATAATTCTAGAGATTTAGATCATTTACCCTTCTGTTGTGGAAGTTGTGCATGACAAAGTACTGATATATGTTCTGGCAGTGTAAGTCAGTCTTGAAGGTTTGATGGAATGCTCCGCATTCCTCCACAAATGAATGATTGCTCTTGTAGTTTTGAGGACATGTTTTTAGATATGTATTACATGTTTCTATTCAGTTTCAAGGTTCTTGGTGGTTCACAACTTAGTTTTTCAAAATGACAACATGTTGCAATATGTTCTAGATGACAGAGTGTTCTTAGAGTAAATGATTGAAGTTGTGCGGTACAATTATTTGACGTGCCATCACAAAGGAGTGTTTGGGGATGGTTTATGAGTCATGTGGACTCATATGGAAAAGTTTCATGAAGATCTAAGTTCTTGTTTCCAGTACCGCACAGGGTTTTTCAAGTTGATATGGTCATTATACTTCAAGTCTTCATATATTCTCCTTAAAGCTGTCCTATTTCCAAATGTGTGGAGTGTACAGATGTAACTCCTTGGTGTTTGAAGCTGTAAAGGATGTTTTGGACCTGGTTAAGCAATTTTTGGTGTCTGCAAGGCATGGGTCTTTTGCTGGTGTAACGTGTTGCATCACTTAGGACCTATCTTCTACATGTTTCATGTTGTGTGTTGTCTGGCCGACTTGTAAATGTATTTTTCATGTTGTATATTACTGAAAAGCAATGTAATCAATGTAATATCATGTATAAATAGTGAATCAAATTGAGTGAGGTGAAGTGTGATTGCAAGTTGATTGAAAAGATCACAGGTAGATAAAAAGTAGAATGAATGCATTATTGATGTGTGACTGAAGGATAAAGAGCATAAGTCATTGATGATGTCCCAATTCATCTTGAAGAAATATTTGTGATAGTGATCAAGTCTAGAGTGTGCCTAACTAATCAGATCATCAGATGAAAGTGTGAAGAGGCAGAAGTACAATCATCAAAAGTGTGAGTTTCAATGTTAATTTTCAAATATTAGAAGGGTTGTCATACTGTAATCTTTTGTAAGTGTGTTCTTGATTCAGGGAGTAGTAGCTTCCTTGGGAGTGACCCTAAAACAAAGTCATTAGGGAGTAGAAGCTTCCTTGGGAGTAACCCTAAATCAAAGTTACTTAGGGAGTATAAGCTTCCTTGGGTTATAACCCCTAAAACAAAGTCATTATTTGAGCTTCATATATTTTGTGTTAATCCTCACCGTGGTTTTTCCCTTTTAGGGTTTTCCACATATATCTGGTGTTATGTGTTGATGTCCATTGTGTTATTCTTTTATGTTGATATTATGAAGCGTAAGGTTTAATCTTCTCCAAAAAGGTTAAAGTTGTTAAAAATGAAATTTGTTTAAATACTGATTCACCCCCCTCTCAGTATTCTTGTGTGTGTAACAAGTTCACATGCCTTGTCTTTGCTTCCACACTTTGCATACATGTCTACTAGGGCAGTTGCAACTACAACAGATTTGACAAAATTCCCATATCCTTTATGCTTTGATGGATGTCCATACCATGTTCCAAAGATCCTATTTTGACATAGGTAGGGAGGATGTTGGTTAAGGTTGTGGAATTTGGATTTACACCTACCAATCACATTTGATTGAAAGTTTATAAATCCTTATCAACAAATCCATTTTGTGCATATCTTGCAATTATTGCAAAAATATACACAATAACGATTCCATAAATAAGGGTTTCCTTAAAATCATTTTAGAGTTATAATAAATCCATAGGTCAATCCTATAACCCTTTCAAATATTTCAAATTCTTTTAAGGTAACATTTTTCTCATATGCACATACATAATTGCTATCCACATATTCAATCAAAGTAAAGCATTTTCACTTTGTTCTTAAGGGCTAATAACAATACAACTTATCAATGAGACTATACACATGGAACTAACAACCACAATAATATTCAAGAGAAAACTAATATAGGTATATTACACATGAGAGAGAGAAGTTGAGTATAGGTATATTACACTGCACAAACCTCAAGGGTTTGTCACTATGACTAACACAATACCATTGAACTTCATCATAATGCTCATAAGATAAAGCCCAAATGTATAATACTTCTCGAGACACCAAACCCTTGTCCACCATTGAAAGTAAAACCTACATAATAATCATCACAATCAACTTCACAAAAACCTACATAATATCCTTTATGCTTTGATGGTTGTCCATACCCTGTTCTAAAGATCCTAATTTGGTAGAGATAGGGAAGATGCTGGCGAAGGTTCTGGAATTTGGCTTTACACTTGCCAATTGCATTTGCTTGAAATTTTCTAAAGTCTTTTCAACAAATCCATTTTTTGCATATCTTGCAATCATTGCATTCCATGAGAGGACCTCTCTTTGTAGTGTTCTATTAGACAGTCCACGTGCCTTGTCTATGGTTCCACACTTTGCATATATGTCTACAAGGGCAGATGCAATTACAACATCTAAAAAAATTCCTATATCCTTTATTATCAGTGCGATTGAACAACTATCATGTGAAACAGTCAAAAAATGTGACAGCCAAAGAGGCAGTCCTCAAGTCATGATTATGAGACAAGGAGTGTATGTGAAAAGGAGGTAGTCTTGGACCAATAAAATGATTTGGGATAGTCATGAAAAGACAAGAATGTTGATTAGTCTGAGATAGAAAGGGGCAATTTTGTGGTCTGAGATAGAATGTTGATTGGTCTGAGATAGAAAGGGGTTGTTTTAATAGTCTATGACTGTCATAATAAGCATAATAATCCTCTCCATGACAAATCCTCAAAAAGACAATAAAAGACAACCTAAAACTTGCATAATAAGCCTCTCCATGACTGTACCAAACCATCATACACTACCAAAACCTCACTTTTGAAATAAATCTTTTAGAAAACCCTAAATTTTATTGATGTTGAGTCTGAAGTGATGCCAAAATTAGTAAAAACTGATATTATCACTCCCTATTATGGACTCTAGTTGAAGGGAAAGCTATGACATGCTTGTTATAAGCTGAAAATGCTTAAGAAAATCTAGAAAACCCTATCTTTTACCAACAAATGGATGAAATATGTTTCCTCAACACCTTGTCCATACATGTGTATTGAAGTTTCATTAGAAAAAAAAAATCATGGTGTTTGTAATCTTAACAAGAAGTTTGTGATGTTGGCGAGGAGTTAATGTAAATAAAAGTGACTATCAGATTTTTTTGATAAGTGAGAATCTATGTTGTCTTATATATCTGCCTTATAAATATGTTTTTATCAAATTCGTGTAGCTGAGCATGTTCCAATAGCAGTGATAGTATTTGTGGATTTAAGGTTTAGTATTTTTTAAAATTTAACAGTACTAGTTGTGACTTTAAGGTTGTTAGTATTGACTATAAGTACTTACAATTGAATGAAATGTGCTCTTTACATCTAAAAAGAAACCAATCATGTAATGCCACATCATTGCACTAAAAAAACATGACGTAATGCACAACTGTTAGAGGTGTGAAGTTAGGATGCTAAAAAAATTAGGTTCACTCCCCTATGTTTTTTGATAACTTTCAACAACAATATTGTGTTGCAGTGGTGATCTCTTATCAAAGGGAAACATAAGGGAAAGAGTGGCAAGGTTAGTGTGTGGTAGTATTTGTGGATAGTGTGTTTATCCCTGTTTGTGGTAGTATTTGTGGATTTCTTCTAGTTTGGCACTAAAGTCCAATGATTTGGAACTCTTAGAAGAGAGATGTTCTCTCACTGCACTTGTAAAATTAGGATCAACAACAACCAAGCCAAAAGGGGAACTAGATTTTTGTTTAGTTTCATATACTAGAAAGGTGCCAAGAGTGAAATTTTGCATTCCATACATCGAACGCAAATAATCTCTCAAATGATTCAGTTCATGCAATGGAAAGGTGCTAGGAGTGAGATTTTACATTCCATAGCTCGTGGGGCCAAACCAACTACTCCAACTCATCGGGGTGGGTGGGTAAATGCTAAGGGAGGTCTAATTTTGTGTACCAAGTGTCCCATTCCTTCGGGGTAGCAGGCTAACGACAAAGTCCCTTAAGATCCCTAAGACCAAAAAATTGCCAAACTATGATAGAGCAGTTCTTGAAATTCATGGTAGCTAGGAACATTCCATTTGGAGCTACAGGTGCATGTGAGATCTGTTGACTCTCTTGGTTTTGGTCAACTCTAGTCCATTTGATCGTGCTGAAATCAAATGCATTCTTACAAAATGCTTCAGTTTCATGTAGTGGAAACATGCTAGGAATGATATTTTGTATTCCACTACTAGTGGGGCCAAACTGACTATGCCGACACATTAGGGTGGTTGGGTCAATGCTAGGGAAGGTCTGGTTTCATGTGCCAAGTGTCCCAGTCATTTGAGGCAGTAGGCTACTGGCAAAGTCACTTAAGATTCTAAGAGCAAAAACTACAAAACTTTGATGGAGCAATTCTCAGAATTCATGAAAGCTGCGAATATTATATTTAGACCTACAGGTGCATGTGCGGTCCATCCACAATAACCTCTCTCAGTTTTGGTTAACTCAAATCCGTTTGACCGTTCCAAAGTTAAATGCATTCTTGCAAAATGCTTCAATTTCATGCAGTGGAAAGGTGCTATGAGTGAGATTTTACATTCCACTGCTTGTGGGGTGTTACCCTAAGTTTGAACCTAGGAAATTTCAAACTTCTGGAGTACCCTGAAACTGCCAAATCCTGAAAATGATTATTTTTGAAAGTCTGTAAAAGTTGGTCAAAATTCCTTTCATGGGATTAATCCTAACTACATTTTACCCCATCTGGCCTATTTTTATACCCAAACACCTTACCATTTGCAATATTTTAAACCTTCAATTTTCTTGTCGGTGATTTGCAAATTAAGCCAAAATTTGAGATTCTGATCGCTGGAGTGAAAAATATTTCTGGGTTTTGCTTTGAGGTCTTTACACATTTTTCTATCTGAATTTTGAAAAAAATAGAGGTGTTGTTTGAAAGTTATGGAGTTTTCTGTGAAAATGGCAAAGTCTTTAATTGTGTCGATTGCCTAAAGTTAAAGGACTTTATTAAGGTTACTTTTTATTCATCCCGGATATTAAAAGATTTTTGGGACTTAAAGTGTTGGCAATTTATGAGGATTTCCAAACCATGTTATTGTTCAAAATTCTAAAGGATTGCATATTTATTATCAACATATTTAAAGGTTCAATAGTTGGGTGTTTCGCCAATTAAATAATGTGGTCAGGAGATTTTATTGTTTTGGAACCTTTGCTGGACAATTATAAGGTTCTTGAACTAAGCGAATCCTCGACTCTCCCTTGTCGGCAGTTCCTCAAGTTCACGAACCTTGTCCATTGCTGATTGAAGTTCCAAAGTTCTTGAAAGTGCCAACTTATCGACTTGTTGCATAATTGGAGATAGTAAGAGTTTCATTGATGTTCTTTTTAGTGGGAACTTTTAGGGTTCCTAAACCCTAATCTCTGCAGAGTTTTGTTTGCGACCAAGGTACTTAGTGTGAAAAATGGGAAAGTTTCGATCCTTAGTGATAATCTACCTTCAAAATGCTTCAAAATGCTCTAGTACACTTGTATGTAAATTGTGGAAGCAGAGAAGAAGCACACGAACCGTTTACAGATGCCTTAAAGAAATGTAATTTCATGGGATTGCAATGAACTTGAGATATCTGAACAAAATAGTTTTGCATAGCTAGTAGACATGAAATCTTACTCCCTGCCATCTCCAGCATCCGCTGAGCCGTGCCAGAGTGTGAGCTTTAAACAAGTTATGGGATCCATTGAAGCATAACGATGAATTATTGATGGTTTTATAGTTTGGAATGCTTTGATAGATATGTATGCAAATTGTGGAGTCACAGACCAGGCGCGTGAGCTATTTACAAAATGCCTTAGAGAGATGCAATCTCTTGGAGTGAAATGATCACAAGATATGAACAAAATGGATCTGTTGAAAAGGTTTTATAATTTTTGAAGCAAATGTGAGTCATAGATATATGTATGCAGGATGTGAACGCCTAGACAAGGCATATTGACCCCTGACCCTTACCAACATTCTCCTCACATAGCATTTGAATAGTTTGACAATGTGCCTCAAGAAACATGGTCCTACTCACGAAGTCTCTCTCTATTAGAAAGAAGATTTTAAGAAGTAAAGGCTTATATCTTGGAAAGTAGAAAGACCAGATGTGCTTACTGTCAAATGAAAACCATGATTTATATCATAGATTCGTCTTGCTAAAAGAATACAGCTTTCAAGTAATGGTGTGGTTAGAAGATCAATGACATTTTGTTGACAAATGAGTCTGGCTTAAACTATGTCATGATTGTATACATCTTGAGGTGTTGCTGAGGCTAGGCCATGCTCTCTTGTCAACCCATCGTATGTTTGAAGATTTTATGTCACTTAAAAATGGAAATGTGATTGTTCAAAATGGAACATTTAGACAATAAGAAAAGTTCAAAAACTAGAGCCAGGGTAGAAAAAGGAAAACGTTGCCAAAGAATTGGTGAGAGTGGATAAATGAAGTTCACGTATCAGCGAGGCATTGAACTTGACTTCTGACATTTCATCTTTTAGAACAAATCTTTAGGAACAAATGTTGAGGTCTTGGTTTTGTGATGGTGCTTATGACAATTGAAGATGAAGATGGCCATGGAGGATGGGTCTAGGTTTGTATTCTTGTCATTGATCATGAATTTTGAATAAGGCCTCGGTCTCTATTTGATTCTAGCACTGAAAAATCTGAATCCCTAGACCCCCAAAACAAGGAGAGTACTAGAAAAAAGATTTAGATTAGATTCTTCAATGAATGTTACATTTTCTATTTTCATGATACAATGGAAAATTCTTTGGGTTTGGTTGTCAAAGTAATAGGCTTCTAGAAACCTTGGATTGTTCAAGAAAGAAGTTGGGATTCGTATACAATACCTCTAAAAGAAGAGGTGAATATTACAAGTTATTCAAAGGGAGGCATCCTTGTAAAATACTTTGTCTCTCTACAATAGTGTATTTGAGAAATATGTAAGCACTTGTATTGCAATTACTGCACCATTTCAAAGTGCACCGGGATTCACAACGGATGTTCTATTGAATGAAGCTACATTGGTAGACAGGTGGCAAGGTGATCTTTTCACTTCTAAGTGGTTCATGTGTAGCTCTGTATACAGGTAATTGAGGACACAAAAGATTAAACAATATAGGGCAGCTAACAATTTTATAGCATGGTGTAAATGAGAAAATTTAGACAACATGAAAGATAAAACAAATGCATGCATATACCTTCTTACCCAAACCTTTCGAATACCTCGAATGATGGATGCATGATTGATCGCTCGAATGATTGTATTGTTGATCGCTCACGTCTGCAGCATAACGATTGGATTGAGATGGAGATTGATGGAAGAAGATAGATAGAAAATAGATAAAAGATTGGAAGAAGATTGGAAGCAGATTTTAGCAGAGTAAGGATATAAAACTCAATTCATACCAAATGGCTTATGAGAGGACATATTTATAGACAAGGGGCTGATTTTTGATGTGGAGGGAAGAAGATTTGATAAAAAGATAAAAAGACTTGCTTTTAGTTTTAAATCCTCAAAAAGGAAATAAATCATAGAAAAAGATGGGAGGATATTTGATAAATTATCTAATTAAAATAAATTAATTAGATAGACATGAGTTATAAATTTGGAAAGAAAGCAATAGGATATATTTAGGATTTTATTAATTAAATAAATATTTAATTTATTTAATTAATTTTGGATTGTGATGTGGAAAGATAATTAAATAAAAAAAATTATTTAATTATAAGAAAATGGATAAATGACTAATTAAATAATTAAAAATAATTATTTAATTAGAGAGGATAAATGGACATGAATAATTAAATAAATAAAATTTATTTAATTATAGAAGATTTGATTTTTTTGATAAAAGAATAAATAAAACAAGATAAGATAGGATTTAAAAAGATAAAAAGAGAATTGATTTTTTGTTTTAAAGGAAATAAATCCTAAAAAGATGAGTTGTATTTTTAGAAAGAAAGCAGGATGATTTTATTAATTAAATAAATTTTTGATTTATTTAATTAATTTGGATTGTGGTGAGGGATGATGTGGAAAGATAATTAAATAAATAAAATTTATTTAATTATAGAAAATAGATAAATGACTTAATTAAATAATTAAAAATAATTATTTAATTAGAGGGGATAAATGGCCATGAATAATTAAATAAATCTTAATTCATTTAATTATAGAAGATAGGATTATGGGATTGAAAGGAGATAAAATAAATTAGTCAAATAAATAAAATTTATTTAACTAATTAGGTGATGACATGGTACCTAGGGCAAAACATACTAATGACAAGGTGTTGGACATTTTTAGGTGTCTACATTTTGCCCCTCTTTGAGATGATGTTCGAGATGATGAAATTTGTGTTGAGTAACATCATTTTAAAGAAGCTAAGGTATGGATAGAGGAAAAAGGTGGTAATGGTAAGATAGAATGAGGATGCCCCCTCGAGAGGATAGGTAGGTTGGACAAACACAGGTAGGCTCTCGACATGAAATGGATTGGTCAAGGAAGAAAAATAAGGAAATGGATAGAAGAAATGAATGATGTGTTATGCTGCAATGAAAGTGAGCAATCATGATGTTTGTATGCACCAGGGTATGAGGACCGAGGTGACGATGTATCTCGTGCCCCAACGTAATACAACCTTGTCTAGATATATGAGGAAGAAAACTTAGAGCATTTAAAGTCCTAACGCACAAAAGGTATGATGTGACCTTAGATGCAAAGGATAATGCAAAACACTATTCCAACATACACAAGATATGAATATTAGTTGGAATGATACAGATGTGATACAAATGCAAGATAAAAATATAACACACACAAGCAAGAAAGCATGCATGCACAAATGATACAAAAACAAACAAGGTATTGCCCCTGTCAAGCTGTAAGCCAATGATTAATTGTTGATTGATTGATTGATTGATAGTGTTGTCATTGTGGGGAATGATATATCCCTAGATCAACACAAAGATGTGGGAACAATATATCCCATTGATGATGATGATTGAATGATTGATTTGGTTTACGACAAGATTGGGATCAAGACCAAGGATGTGATTGGATAATTTGACTTGATTGATTAGCTTGATTGGTATGTATAAAGGATGACTTGCATTTGGATCTATTGCTTGGATTGAGATTGAAAGATTGATGAATTGATGAAGATAGATGATAGAAGAAGATGATGAGAGGAGAAAGAGGAATATCATCTATGCCTGAATATGGGTACTTCCTTTGTATCCCAGACTGCCGTCATATCCGTATCCACCGGATCAAGGCATTTAATGATAGAGATGAGATGTAGTTCTGATTTGTGATGATGATGATGATGATGATGATAATGAAGGTTCAGATTGATGGGATTGATGCTATTGATGGGATTCGAGTGATGTGATTTTAATTGATAGATTGGTGTGATTTGATGATTTGATTAGATTTTCTTGAGTGATGTGATGGATTGGATTTATTGCTTGGATTTTTTATGGATATTTGATTTTTTTTTGTATTTTGGGGGATATTTTGATTTTTTTGTAGTTTTTTCAGGACATTTTATGATGTTTTGGTATTTTTTTCAGGACGTTTTATGATATTTTGGTATTTTTTTAGGACTTTTTATGATGTTTTGGTATTTTCATATGTTTTGGGATGTCAATAGGTTTACAATTTGGGTAGCCTTTGTGCTAGGTACCAATGAAAAGGGAAGACCAAGTCTAGGTGTAAGGATTAAGATAGGATTGGATTAATGGATGAAATGGATAAAAGGATGGGCGATAGGATAGAAAACTTATGATAGATGGATGGGTACAAGGATAAGATATAGTGGATGGGAAGGATGTACGCGTAAGAGAGAAAGGATGTGATCTCAAAGGCTATGTCGTATAAGAATAATAAGCCCCATTTTGAGTGTAATAGTTAGGATTTTTATGACAATGCTTATGGCAATAGGCTAGTGATAGGATTGGATGGAAAGGATGAGGTACATCAAGAGATATCCAAGGCATGTTTCAACATTTTTGCCCCTATATCTTTATCAAGATCAAGATGAGGAAGGGAGGACGAATGGATGCAATATGATAGGTATATGTATGTGGAATGGATAAGGATGGTAAGAAATGGTATGGTAAGATTGGATATGATAGGATGGAAAATGATAAGTTGGAAAATGATAGGAGGATGAGACAAGGTGCCCCCAATTGTAGGTTCCATAGAAGATCAACTTACACATGATGCCTGTTTGCCAAGTTTTCATCATGGTACTTAACCAAGGTGCTTGTTTACCAGGTTTTAACCATTAGACGAAGGGATTTCTCTTCACTTTTTTCATTCATTTTTTTTTGACTTTTGGATGGGATAGATGGATATGGATGGAAGGGACTCAAGTGTCTAGTTCCATGTAAGTGATAGTCCTGTTAGATGGATGTCATCGCATGGATCTTGTCAAGTGTCACTCATAGATGTTGGTAGGGTGATTGCGTGAAAGATGGAGTAGGTAGATAGCAGATTATGGGAGGTGTGATAATGGATTATGATGTGGATTATGACATGGATTTATGCAAGGGGATGGGTGA
This sequence comes from Cunninghamia lanceolata, assembly GCA_027924645.1. Taxonomy (NCBI): domain Eukaryota; kingdom Viridiplantae; phylum Streptophyta; class Pinopsida; order Cupressales; family Cupressaceae; genus Cunninghamia; species Cunninghamia lanceolata. Next base: position 471,652 of record BSBN01001265.1, on the reverse strand, counting down.
AAGGCTTATACAAAAGCATGGACCATTGGGATATGATGGGTGAGATATGTAGGATAGTGGATGAAAGGTGGGGAGATGGAGGTATGTGGAAGTGTTGCGTGATGAAATTGAACCATGACCAACGGCTGCACACACTGTGATAAATATTGCAACTTTTGATGGGATGGTGGTGTAGGAAGGAATGGTGTTGTTTGCTTAGGAGATGGATGATGAAGTGCTTTAGGTACCCACATAGACTTAGTATTTTATGACTTTTGTAATGTCCCCTTCTAGACTCATGGTTAGCCCATCATAGAACTCCTGTGGACTAGCAGTTTGGTTAAGTGATGAAGAATGAAATATTTAAAAAGTCACTTAAGTCATTTTATGGAGTGCTCACATTGGGAAATATTAAAAAGTGAAATTAAAAGAAATATTTCCCTCCAAAGTAAAACACCCCACTTGGAGAGTTATAAAAGAGGGAAAAGTGCCTCATTTGAGACATGCTTGCTTTATGATATCTCCTTCTTTCGAGCTCTGCTAGAGTCTGCTATTGTGGAGGTTTGAGGATTCAAACTAGAGGCTTGTGGAGACCGAAACCTCTATAGGTAACAACATTCTATAGGTATGCCATACCACCCAACGGTGCTTCTTTGGTGGATACATCTAGTATTCACAACGGTGCTTCATTGGAGTTTGATTTTTGAGGGTTTGAGGAAGAATTGGGTTTATTCTCTTCATGGAGATGAGTCACCATTTATTGGGGGTCATTGTAGATCCATTTTAGAATAGTTAGAAAGGAATTTCAGAAGTATTTATTGCAGATTCGACTCCCAGCCATAGCCGTACCAACTTCAGTGAGGATGTGGGTCCTTAGAGGCTCTTCCCCTTTCAGTGTATGCTTTATATTTGGCCTAGGAGTGGCATTTCAGGCCCTTCTATGTGCTGATCACATTGTATGGACATTCTATATCATTCTATGAAGATTTAATGCATTTCTAGCCATACCCACTTGCTAGTCCATCTCGGCTATTGTACTAAGTTACATTTCTAGATTTGGGTATGTCATGATAATTCATATTTGGCCATTTTACTATCTGGGTAGTCAATAGTTTCCTTATATTCATTGTAAATTTTCTAGGTTTTGGTTATATGCTCTATATTGTATGCTCCGGCAACACATTTGCAGGAAAACAGAAAACCCCTTCTGCATTCTTCTGTCTAGTCTGAAAGAACACAATAAAATAATAAAATAACACATAAAAAGATTGTAAAAATATACAAACAGGTACAAAATATTACAGTGGTATCAGAGCTATGATCTTGCCATCCTGTGAGATGAAATAGACATGCAGAAGTGAAAATGAGATATGCGACCGACAGATAGATATTCCTTCAGGAATACTAGAGCAAGGCAAGGAACACAGATTCCACAGTTGATAGTTCCGGAGAATCTAGTGCCCATAACAGATCTTTTTGAGTCAGACCCAAAGATAGAGGTAGTAGCTGTAGAGAACGATTCTTAGGTTTCACGGACAAACCCCTTTCCTGGAGAGTTACCTCTATTTACAGAGCATACAGGGGAAATGGGAGATATCGAGATTGAAGAACCAAGCACATGAGATATCCTCAATGACTTGGCTAGAGGTTAGCAACAAATCATGGCTAGCTTGGATAGGTCTCAGCAGGCACTTGGGAGGCTTCTTGGTCGATTATTTCCTGAGCTGGATGAAGATGAGGAGAATATAGGTCAAAATAGATATAGAAATGACAGGAATGGAGGCAAGAATGACAGGCATGGAGACCGGCATGACAGGAATAAAGACCGAGGAAATGGAGATAGGAATGGTGACTGAAACATTGGTGATAGAAATGGGCACAGGAATCATGATGGAGAGGCTTCGGTGAATAACTGGGGTGCTACACAACTCACGGCTACAGATAAACCAGGCATTCCTACTTTCAGGCCAAGGGACGAGATACCAGACAGGGATGCTACACAGTTGGAGTTTCAGGAATAGATCTTTAGGGATTGGTAGGCTTCCAGGGAAGGGTTTAGAGTTGAAATGACTTTCAGAGACTACTCAGATCTTCGGATGAGACACAGACCCAGAGGGGGTAATAGACAACAGAACAATGAGCTGTAGAAGAAGGTTAGCAAGATGACCTTACCATATTTTGATGGTTCAGGAAAAACTTTAGCAAGAGCGTGGGTACAAAAGTTGGACAATTACCTTCAGCTCAGCCCCATACCAGAGATAGATGCCATCACGTACGCAACCTTGCACTTGGAGGGTAATGCGCATAAGTGGTGGAACAATGGGAAGGTGACTCTGGGACATGACTAGATCACATCTTATGTTGAGTTCATAGCCAGACTCATAGATAGGTTCGACAAGAAGGATCCTGAATTGTAGTTCAAGGAGCTAGCACAGTTGAGACAGAGTGGATCAGTGGACTCGTACATTTTAGAGCTCCAGGATCTCTCAGTCATAGTCTTAGATATATCAAAGAGGAGGTTGATCATGTTCTTCATTGATGGGTTGTCTGATCCTTTAAGAGGATGATTGAAGGGTTTAGACCCTATGACATTGCAGGAGGCCATGAAGAAGGCCCGTGATATGGAATCGTCCATATGGAGGAGCAAATTTCAGAGTAAGAACTTTTAGCATAGGAAAGATAAGGAGAGAGATAGGAGACCTTTCCACAGGGACTCGGGACACCCGCCACATAAGAGTTCTTCCAAGTTAGATAATGATCAACTGAATGACCTCAGGTGGAAGAAGCTTTGTTTTCACTGCAGAGAGCCTTGGGATCCTAAGCACAAGTGTGCTGCCCAAGGGAAGGCAAAACAGATTGAGTACTTCTCAGCAGATGAGTCTATGGAGTTAGACACACATTTGGAGCAGCATACAGAGGATGATGATTCAGGGATAGATGTTGCATCTGAAGTACCAGATAAGGATAATGATACCTCCCTACCCACAACCCACATTTCTAGCATTCAGAGAGAAGGATCATTCAGGATCTGAGGAGTATTGGGTGGACAGAGGTGCATTACCTTGCTAGATACAGGTGCCACTCATAACTTCATAGATGAGGGCTTGGTTGCTAAGAGGGGGTTACAAACAGAGGAGTTTGTGGGATTTAAGGTAGAGGTAGCCGATGGGTTTGTACTCACTTGCACTAGGAGGATTCCCAACCTAACGATCTAGCTAAACCATTATACTTGCCAGTCAGAGTTTTATGTGGTTAGCATGGGTGACATGGATGTTGTGCTGGGAATGAAATGGCTTCATGAGATAGGGGAGTTCACTATCAATTTGAGGACAATGGAAATGAAGTTTGAAGTGAATGGAGTTAAGCATGTGCTCAGGGGAATTTCAGATGGTGGATTGAGAGTTGTTTCCCTCAAGCGAATGGAGAGATTGTTTCACCATGATCAGGTACAATGGGTAGCAGAGATATTGGTGATGCCTAAAGTTGCAGAGCAGCAAAAATGTGAGTATCCACTTGACATATAGGCTCATCTAACTAAACACACCAAAGTGTTTAGTGATATTCCACCAGGTAGACCGCCCGACAGGGGTATCGAGCATGTGATCGAGTTGGAGGAGGGTGTAAAACCGATGATCACCACACCATACCGGCACCCGAAGAGGTCCAAAGATGAGATCGAGAAATCTATCAAAGAGCTTCTCACCATGGGACACATAAGACCGAGTAAGAGCCTGTTTGCATCATCCATTATGTTAGTAAAGAAAAAGGATGGGACTCTTAGGATGTGCATTGATTACAGGGAACTCAATAAGAAAACAATCAAGAACAGGTATCCCATACCCAAGATAGATGAGATGATTGATGACCTACATGGGGCCTGTTATTTCTCCAAGATAGACTTGAGATCTGGGTACCATCAGATTTGGGTCAGAGATGAGGATGTGGAGAAGACAACATTTAGGTGTCACTATAAGCACTTTGATTTCCTAGTCATGCCATTCGGCTTGACTAATGCACCAGCTACTTTCCAATCTTGCATAAATAGAGTCTTCAGAGAGCAATTGAGGAGGTTTGTCCTCATATTTTTTTATGATATCCTAATTTACAGCAAGACATGGGAAGAGCACGTGAAACACATTGACATTGTGTTGAGTATTCTGGAGAGGGAATCTTTATATGCTAAGATGTCAAAGTGTGAGTTTGGGATGACCAAGTTGCTATACTTGGGTCACATCATCAGTGCTGGTAATGTGAAGGTAGACCCAGAGAAGATTTGGGCAATAGTAGACTGGCCACCACCAAAGAATCTTACTCAGCTGAAGGGATTCTTGGGTTTATGTGGATATTACCACAAGTTCGTGAAGGGGTTTTCTCAGTCAGCTGCTCCCCTCACAGATTTGACTCGCAAGGATGCATTTAGTTGGACAGGGGGTACATAGGAGTGCTTTGACAGATTCAAACAGATTATGAGTACATGCCTAGTATTGGCCATACCAGATTTTAGCAAGCCTTTCAGGTCACAGTGTGATGCTTTAGGGGAAGGCATTGGTGCGGTAATTATGTAGGATAAGCACCCCATAGCATTTATGACAAGGAGATGTTAGCCATAATGCATGCATTGGCTAAGTTTAGACAATACCTTGTGGGCAGTAAGTTTGTAGTCAAAACAGATCACAACAGTTTGAAGCATTTCCTTGGCCAAAAAGACTTAAATGAGAGGCAACAGAAGTGGGTCAGCAAGCTACAGGCCTATCACTTTGACATTGTGTATGTCAAAGTAAAGAAAAATGTTGTTGCCGATGCTCTATCTAGGAGGCCCCATTTATGTGCACTTGGAGCCATTGCAGATGATTGGAGGGAGATGATATCAGCTGAGTATGCAAAGGATGCATGGGCTACTAGGATAATTGATGGTACCATCAAGGATGACAGGTATATAGTGGTAAATGATTTAATCATTTACAAGAACAAGATCTTCTTGGTGTCAGATTCTCAGATGAAATAGAAGGTTTTGAGGGCATTCCATGACTTGCCGATGGCAGGACACCCGGGGTACTTCAAAACTTATAGGTAGGTTAGAGAGAGGTTCACCTGGAAGGGCATCAAGACGGAGGTGATGCAGTATGTGAGAGAGTGTCTGATATGTCAGTAGAACAAATAGGAGCACTCATTTTCAGGAGGTTTATTGCACCCCCTACCCATTCCTGAGAGGAAGTGGTATAACATTTCTATGGACTTTATCACAGGTTTACCAAAATTCCAAGGTAGGGATTGCATTTTCATGGTAGTGGATAGGTTGACAAAGTATGCACACTTCTTTACCATCCCTACCACTTTTACTGTAGCACAGGTTACAGAATTGTTCTTTTGTGAGGTATTTCGACTCCATGGGTTGCCTTAGAACATTGTTAGTGATAGGGACAGTAGGTTCCTTAGTAATTTTTGGTAGGAGCTCTTCAGGTTGATAGGGACAAAGCTCACACCCAGTATGAGTTACCACCCCTAGACAAATGGTCAGACGGAGATAGTTAATAAATGGGTGGAAGGATACCTCCACAACTATGTTTCAGGGCAGCAAAAGACATGGGTTAAGTGGCTTCACATGGGAGAGTACTGTTACAATTCCACATACCACATGTCTATTTAGATGTCACCATTTATGGCCCTGTATGGGTATGAGGCACCGAGCTTTGTTGATTTGTTGTTTGGTGATAGCAGAGTGCCGAAGGCCAAAGACCTTCTCCAGGAGAGTCAGGACATCATGAGGTCTTTGAAGGAGAACATACAGAAGGCTCAGAATCAGCAAAAGCAGTATGCAGATCAACAGAGGACTGAGTGGTCTTTTGAGGTTGGTGACATGGTGTATCTCATGCTGCAGCCCTATAGACAATCCACTCTCAAAAAGAGTGGGGTAGAGAAGTTGAAGCCACAATACTATGGACCTTTTCGGATCTCCAAGAGGATTGGAGAAGTGGCTTATGAGTTGGAGCTTCTAGCAGGTAGTAGGGTACACAATGTGTTTCATGTATCTCACCTCAAGAAGGCGTTGGGGCATAAGGTGACACCATTAGCGGAGTTGCCTCCTCTTGATGAAGAGGGGAAGTTGATACTGGTACCCGAGGCTATAATTGATACCAGAGAACGTAATTTGAGGAGGAGGATCATCAGAGAGTACTTGGTTAAATGGAAGAACCTGCCAATGGAGGATGCTACTTGGGAGAATGAGTAGATATTAGAGCATCCTAACTTGAGATTGCTTGAGGCAAGCAATCTTAGGGAGGGCGGACTGTAATGTCCCCTTCTAGACTCATGGTTAGTCCATCATAGAACTCCTGTGGACTAGCAGTTTGGTTACGTGATGAAGAATGAAATATTTAAAAAGTCACTTAAGTCATTGTATGGAGCGCTCACATTGGGAAATATTAAAAAGTGAAATTAAAAGAAATATTTCCCTCCAAAGTAAAACACACCACTTGTAGAGTTATAAAAGAGGGAAAAGTGCTTCATTTGAGATATGCTTGCTTTATGATATCTCCTTCTTTCGAGCTCTATTAGAGTCTGCTATTGTGGAGGTTTGAGGATTCAAACCAGAGGCTTGTGGAGACGGAAACCTCCATAGGTAACAACATTCTACAGGTGTGCAATACTACCCAACGGTGCTTCTTTAGTTGATACATCTAGTATTCACAATGGTGCTTCATTGGAGTTTGATTTTTGAGGGTTTGAGGAAGAACTGGGTTATTCTCTTCATGGAGATGAGTCGCCATTTATTGGGGGTCATTGCAGATCCATTTCAGATCAGTTAGAAAGGAATTTCAGAAGTATTTGTTGCAGATTGGACTCCCAGCCATAGCTGTACCAACTCTAGTGAGGACGTGGGTCCTTAGAGGCTCTTCCCCTTTCAGTGTATGCTTTATATTTGGCCTGGGAGTGGCGTTTCAGGCCCTTCTATGTGCTGATCACATTGTATGGACATTCTATATCATTCTACGAAGATTTAATGCATTTCCAGCCATACCCACTTGCTGGTCCATCTCGGCTATTATACTAAGTTACATTTCTAGATATGGGTGTGTCATGATAATTCATATTTAGCCATTTTACTATCTAGGTAGTCAATAGTTTCCTTATATTCACTGTAAATTTTCTGGGTTTTGGTTATATGCTCTATATTGTATGCTCCGGCAACACATTTGTAGGAAAATAGAAAACCCCTTCTGCATTCTTCTGTCTAGTCTGAAAGAACACAATAAAATAATAAAATAACACATAAAAAGATTTTAAAAATATACAAACAGGTACGACACATTACAACTTTTATTTTGGTTGTGGGATAGAGGAATTTGAGACTTTTGGATGGAACGAGATTTTTGGATGAAAGAGGAGGATTGGGATTCTTGAGAGGTGGATGCCTTATTAGACTTGATTGCTTCTTTTTGCTTAGGGATCCAAACCAATTTAGTTTTGACCTTTCCTTTTTGTGATATGGGCTTGGATTGCTGCTTGGATGGATTTTGCTTTGAATTTTTGTATTTGAACCCTAAGGTATTATGATTTGTAGGATTTTTTGCTTTATGTGTAGAGGCATCCTAATTTTTTCCTTTGAATCCCATGGGTATGGTGGAATGAGCGGGGTAGGTGGAAGCTCCTTGTTTGGACAATGTGTGCATTTGTTGGCCATGATTGGGATTTTTAGAGGATTTATGGATGGATGGATAAGGTGTTGAAAGTAGTGGAGGTAGATTCGATGGAAGGATATTAGGAGTGGGGAGAAGCAGAGGTAAAGTTGATGGTGGAAGATGAACAGTCACATGCTTTTGACATTTGTAAGATGATGGAGGTGGAATGGAAACATATGATTTAGGTATATGAGAGGGTTTATGATGGAAGGTGGTGGACTTAGGAGGCATGGAGGAAGTAACAACATCTTTAGATTGTTGACCTTGGGGTTGAGAGTGGAGGGACCTTGACATGGATAAGCTCCAAAATACCTTGTTGATGAAGGCCTAAGCCTTTACCTTGGTAGTTCATGTTTTGAAGCATGTGGTGAACAATGGGACTAGGTATAGGTGGAACACTAGACATGAGTTCCTTATTGGAAGGAGAAGGTGAGATAGAGGATAATGGTTGTTGGTGTTCTAAGGAGGAACACTCATGGATGTAGGTGGTAAGACCAATAGGATATGATGGTGGATTTGGAATAGGGTTGATGGTGGATGTGGAAGGATCATTATTGGTTTGATCTTCTATGCTTACTTGGGAGGCCTTTGTCTCATCAAGGGGAGTGGATGTTTGTAGATCATGGATGAGGCTAGATGGAGGAGGATATAAGCAATTTGGATATCTTGCTCATGGATGGGTATGGGATTATGGATAGGATCAAGGTGTTCGTAGATAGGCTCTTCAAGGATATCATCTTGATCATAGAAAATAAATTGGTTATGGATGGGATGGATAAAGAGGATTTGATCTTGATTAGGACTAGGACTCAACATTTCCACATGCTTAGGGTCATACTCTTGATATAACTCTTGGGGTTTCATAGAAGGGAAAGTGGGATGCTCTTGGACAAGTTTGATAGGTTCTGGGTATTCATCCATACGAGAGTATGATGGACTTTGATTTGGGCTCATGATGGGAGGCTCTTGAATAGTCTCGATGGCTTGTGGGTCACATGATGGGGTTGAAGGGCTATGCATGTTAATAGAGGGATCTTGGATAGGCATAATGATATGTGTTAGACATGGGGATAAATTGTTCCTATCTAATAGCCAATGGATCACATCCTTTGCAAGGGTAAGGGTGAATGAGCAATAAAGGGGATGAACAATAAGAGTAGATGGAGTGGTAGGTTTAGGATTAGGACTTGGTGGATAACTTAGATGGGGATTAGGACTGGATAGGTGGGTGATGGGATTAGGGAGTGATGGTTCTTGGATGGGTTCAAGGATAGGTGTTGGATTAGATGGTGGTGTTGGAGGGGTGGAAGATTGGGAGGACTCCCTAGCTTCTCTTTTTCTTTGGAGAAAATCCCTCAAGGATTTATTGGGTGCTCTTGGCTTAAAATTTGGGAGGTTTGATGGTGGATTAGATGGTGAATGGGTGATAGGGTTTGATGGATTGGGAAATACATAGGATGATGGATTAAGGTTGATAGGATTGGAGGGATATTGTGATGGAGTGATTGGAGGATGGGGACTAGGGGGTGGGGGATTTGGATGGGGAAATGGTTGTTGATATAGGTTTTGGATTTCGGTTATGAGGTGTGTTAGATTGTTGTTCCCTTGATCAAAGTTAGCATGACAAAGGTTGGGAGATGGATAAGTTGGAGGTATTGATTGGTTGGATAGGTATGATGGCATGGATGTATAAGGGGATGCAGATTGATATGAAGGTAAAGGTTGATATGATGTGGATGGGGATGAAATGTAGGGTGTTGAAGGTTGATATAAGGTTGATGGGGTGGATATATACGATTGATATGGAGGTTGTTGATGTAGTGATTGGGTTTGATGTTGGAATTGTTGATGTTGTGGTGGCACAGGGTCTTCTTCCTTTCTATATAACCACTTAAGTTGATCAAGAATTCTTTTGGTGCCATAAGGATCATTATCATAGGTCTTGTTTAGAAATTCCATGTCCATGTTTACAAATGGTAGAGTAGGATATGAGGATGTGGAGTGGTTACGATGTTGGAGATCAAATTTTAATACCTTAGGATGATTTGTTTTACTTCAAAGAGTGGATGATTCTCTATACTTAAAGTAGACTAGTGACACTTAAGTAATAGAGTTGATTAGATGATTTCCTATACTCAAGGTAGACTAATGACACTTAAGTAATAGAGTTTATTGGAGGACTTACTTGAGATAGACTAATGATCTCAAGAAAGTTTGAATAAATGTTGATAATGATCAAATAAGGTCTTGATTTTTGGTTGGGCTGATTTAGATTTTGGGTTTTGATAATGGTGTGGATGATTGAGTTAGGTGACTTGGATGGATTAAGATAATGATAAGGATGATGTGGGATAAGATGGTGGGATAACTTGGATTGATGATTAGGATGAAGTGATTAGGATGAAATTGTCTCATGATAGGGAGTTTGTTTTTGACATCTTTTTGGTAATTTTATGGCAAGAAGACAAGATAGCAAACACTCATGCATAAGCCATTCACAAACATTTACCACCTAGGCTTGCTGAGACAATACTTGTTGGGTTCCCACTTGGTTTTATCTAGCTATGCCTACTTATGGTGTATAGCTCCAGGAACTTGGGGCACGAGCTCCCCCTTACAGTGCACTCACTTCTCAGGCACACCAAGTTCCAGGTCCTCAAGATGCATAGATTTTGAGGTACCTTGCTATCTCTGCCATAAGCCACGAAAATGTGGGATGGCTATCAAAGTTTCCTCCTGTACCAACAGAAAGGGGTTTTCGGCTTCTACAAAAAGGTTTCTAGTAAGGGCTTCCATTGGATGGCTATACATGCGGCAATTCACTCCGTTAATGGAGGTTTCCTAGCCTGTAGAGGTTACGCTCCACAGGGTTTTGGGGGAAACATTCGTCAGTATAGCACAACAACACCCATTGTTTGCGACTTTCGACACAAACGCATTATTTATATAGCGGCTTGGAAGGGCTTAGCTTTAGCTTGTTTCCGCTTGGGTCATACCCCTTCTCACAATGGGAAGGCAGGCCCTCTAGAGTTAGCAATAGTTTCTCTTGCACCCCAGATCCATTTGATAGATAGGGGGAGAGGATACCTCTATTGCTAAATCGGGTTACAATCAAACTAGACAAGCAAACAAATAAAGAAAAGCAGGCACATAGTAGACAAAGTTAATTTTAAACACCAAATCTGAAATGTGCCTACTCTAGTGATAAAAAGATTGTTCTTTGACTACTTGGATCTGTGAAAGATAAATCAGTAGTTTGTTTTCTCCATTCTTTGACACGTGTGTTTGACAAGATGCACAGATAAATTGTTAGATGCCAAAGAGGATTAGGTCAGAATGTAATTGAAAAATTTGGATAAATACGAAAGATAAAACAAACATGCAATTACCCTTTTACCCAAAACCTTTCGAATACCTCAGATACTTTGAAAGATTGATGCAAGCCTGATTGATCGATGAAGATTGTGTTAATGTTGATTGCTCAGATACGCATCATAATGTTGATAGAAGATAAATAGATGAAAGATGATAGGTGAGAATGGATGAGAAGATTGAAGAATGAGAGGACTAGAGGAATTTCAGCAGCATAAGGATATCAAAATCAATGCATACAAATGGCTTGTGAGAGGCCATATCTATAGACTTTTTGATGTGGAGGGAAGAAGATTTGATAAGATTTGATTTTTGATAAAAGAGGAAATAAAACAAGATAAGATAGAAAAAAGATAGAAAGATTAGTTTTTAGTTTTTAAATCCTCAAAAAGGAAATAAATCTTTGAAAAAGATGGGAGGATAATTGATGAACTATCTAATTAAATAAATTAATTAGATACACATGAGTTCAAATTTGGAAAGAAAGCAAGAAGATATTTTTAGGATTTTATTAATTAAATAAATATTTAATTAATTTAATTAATGTTGGATTTATGATGAGAGATGATGTGGAAAGATAATTAAATAAATAAAAATTTATTTAATTATAGGAAAATAGATAAATGACTAATTAAACAATTAAAAATAATTATTTAATTAGAGAGGATAAATGGCTATGAATAATTAAATAAATAAAATTTATTTAATTATAGAAGAAGGGATAATGGGATTGAAAGGGAATAAAAGAAATTAGTCAAATAAATAAAATTTATTTAACTAATTAGGTGATGACAGGGGTGCTTAGGGCAAAACATGCTACAAGATATCTAGATGATGTAATGTTGTGAGAGATGGACATTTTTGGGTGTCTACACATGGTTCTTGACAGATTCTATCATAGTAGATTCCTATGTCTCCTCGAAAGGATTATCATGGGTTGACCAAATGTACCAAAAGTTTGAGCACATTTGTGAAGAGGTGGATAAAAATCCCTCTCATTTAATACAGGAGACAACCAAGTATGTTGAACATCAGAAGAGCTTCCTATGCTATCCTCTAGATGCTGACTCTAACTTATCATCCTTAAACACATCAAGAGACACACCATACCTTCAAGAAACATCGAATGCAAGAAAGCAATTTGTGACTCTTACTCTAGAAACTGGCAATTGTACTAGTCCTGCATATGACTTACAAAAATTGCAATCACATGCTTTTGCTGATCCTATGATGAAACAACAATGCAAGTCAATTGGACAGCTCAATACGTGCTGATGATATGGGGACCACATTAAAATCAAGAAATTGAAAGGTCACCAGAGGGGACATGAAACATTTTCAAAAGAGAAATACAAAAGGCTATCAAGAAATGGTTATGCAGAAGAGGAAGGTGAAGTTTTTGGATTTCAAATTGTCCATTTTCAAGAATCAGTTACGGAAGGAAATCAAGGGATTATTATTTCTTTCCAAGAAGAAGTTATGAAAAGAGGGGGATATAAATTTTATCGGGCCCATTGCAAAGAGGCTCCTTTTTTTAATCTTTTCTAGCTATTCAGGGAGCAGGGGAGCAACTTAGTTTTCTTTTCAACACAGTTTTGCTGTACATGGATGTTGAGGCTTTGGACTCACATTTTGCATTGGGAAAATAAAGAAGATAGTTCTGATCTGTGAATCTGTTAATGTTTTTTTTTTATTGCAAATGAACTTTGAGTCCTTGTAGTTACTTTCCAATGTATCTATTATACCAGGCTATGTGGATGTATTCTTTTGAATCTTTGAATTCGAATTAACGCATCTACTGAAAGGGGGTCTGTTGTTCTTTCTTTTCCTAGGTATTGTTCGTGAGTGTGGAATAGGTGGACTTTGTGTCATTTATTTACATACTCTTTATTTTAAGTTAAATCTATCACATCTATTTTCATGGTTATGGGTAGGTGTTAGTTTGCCTTTTCTGCTTTCTGGTGAAAAGCATACCCTGTGTTTTCATTCATTGCACATTATTTGAAGGTAGCTATGCCTTGTAAAATAAGTAGAGAGCACTTGCAAATACCATTGCAAGTGACTCAACTGTTCGTTCATTCATCATTAGTGTGGGTGAGGGAGTATAAAACTGAAGTGACAAATCTGTTAACCAACAGATTTTTGGAGAATTTGCTGGGGAAAGATTCAAAGTGCCAGTGTTTTCATTTCTTAGAAATTTAAAGGTGCCTCCCCGAGGATGGAGGCTGGCAACTCTATGAAGTGGAATGTGCTCAGAAGTAGTTTATCCCAGCAAAGACTCATGTCTGACTTCTTTTTTAGATTTGTGTTATGGCATTGATTTCTTCCTAGCCATGGGCAAATCACTTTGGACCTCTCTTTTTGTCTCAGTATTCACCTCTACTTGAAGGATCAAGAAAGAAATTTCTAAAGTTTAGTGGAGAAGACCATCAAGATGCAGAAGATTACATTCTGACATTCACGGTTGCATGCGGTATTTTGGGGGTAAGTGAAGAAGATGTTTTTGTATGGTTATTCATTGAGTCTTTTATTGGGCGTGCATCAGATTGGTTTCATTATTTAGAAGATAAGTGTATTACTGATTGGGACTCTTTGAAGAATAGGTTTCTGGGAAGATATAAGGGTCCTGTTGATGAAGCTTCTTTGTTGTATCAATTTTTCCACATACAAAAGAAAGAAGATGAACCCATCAAGGATTTTGTGGATAGGTTCAATAGACTGCTCAAAAAGATTCCTGCCTCCATTCAACCAAGTAAGCAGCTCCAACTTTGTACTTTTATTTCTTCGTTGCATCCAGAAGTTCATTTTTGCTTGAAACGGAGTAAAGAAAATGACATTAAAGTTGCACAATAAAAGACTATAAAGATTGAAGATGATTTGATATTAAGTGGTCTTTGGAAAATGAACTAGGTTGTAGATAATTTGATTTGTGAATCTATGAGGAAGCCTATTATGTATAAACCAAGTTTTCAGCCTATAGGATTTCAAACTACACAACCTCCTTCTGCTGAAAGTTTTAATCTCACTGTTTTTGGTCCAAAACACTTTGGTAGAGATGAAGTGTTGCAGAAATTAAACCTCATGTGGATAGGAGAATTGAAGCCTATATTTGCATTATGAGGAAGATAATGATGAACCCGTAAGTCCCCCATGTGATGTAGAAGATGAACAATCCTCCCATGGTACAAATTGTAAAGATGGTAGTGCAGATGATGTTGTATTGGCCTCCTTATCTTCTGCAGAAATGCAATCATTTACTTTTACCAGCGATGAAGAGCAACTTGAGGATACACAACACAAAGATGAGGTATTGAACATCCTTTCCCTGAGGTGCATGCAAGATGAATATGAGGCCTTCACGTTTTTTGAGCAAGATGATGTAGGAGTAAGGATGCAAGAAGAGGTCAAGAATGATTTTACATTTGAATCTTTTCATTTCAAAATCTAGATACCAAAATTTTTAAACAAAAATTAGAAGATGTTATCATAAGTAGTCATGAAAATGGTCAAATAGACAAATGTGATGAGCCTCATACTGTTTATATTTCAAATTGGTGTCTTAATGCATGTGAGGATGAATTTATGTGTGGAGAAGAGGTTATCAGGTATGATCTGCAGACTATAGATAGGGATGATGAAGTACAACATGAAACTATTGAGTCAAATCTTACAGAGAAAGAGGAGATTGTTCCAGTTGGGGATGATTTTCAGCCACATGAAAATATTGTCTGCAATGCAGATTTTTGACTTGATCCACTTCCAGTTTTACATATGGCTAATGATGGGTATTCTAATTATTCAAATGGTTATTTTCAGGCAAGGGATATCAATCTGTCTGTTGAAGGGAATGATTATATACAGAAATATGTTGGGGAAATCACTTCCACATACAAAGAAGGATTTTTATCTCATGATATTTGTGTGGGATGTTTGATTTGGGGGTTGGTTTCTCCTTGTTTGAGAAATCAAGTGCAATATGAAATCACACCTAATATTACACAGCTAGATGTTTGTAGTCATATGCTGGGTAATGCTGATATGAGTCATCCAATTACAAAAGCATACAATGAAGAGTGGATTCTTGAGTATCAAATCATATCTAGAGAATCTTTATATAATGCCAATCTTGTCACTTTGATCATGGTGATCACAAGTTTGCAACTGGTTGCTTGCGGGCTCGTCGTTCATTCAACATTATTTCACATGGGTAGCTATTTCTCCCAGATTGTTAATGGATTTGCATGATCATCCTGGAGTCATCTAAGGTAGGGTCTTCCTACCATGTACATATTAGGAGTTTTTGTTAGCTTCCTTTCCTGTTTTGTCCTATTTTTGGTTTGCTTTGGCTCTCTTTTTCCCCCATGCTCTCTAACTCTATTGCCCATGGATTTGAGCACTAGTCTATGCTTGAGATTCTGGATTCCTTGCTTCATCCTTTGCAGTCCTCATCCCTAATTAGAGCATGTTGTTACCTTAAGTTTGAACCTAGGAAATTTCAAACTTCCGGAGTACCTTAAAACCCTAAAACTGCCAAATCTAGAAAATGATTATTTTTGAAAGTCTGTAAAATCTGGTTGAAATTTCTTTCATGGGCTTAATCCTAACTACATTTTACCCCATCTGGCCAATTTTTATACCTGAACACCTTACTGTTTGCAAGATTTTAAACCTTCAATTTCTTGTCAGTGATTTGCAAATTAAGCTAAAATTTAAGATTCTGGTCGTTGGAGTGAAAAATATTTCTGGGTTTTGCTCTGAGGTCTTTACACATTTTTATGTCCAAATTTTGCAAAACACAGAGGTGTTGTTTGAAAATTATGGAGTTTTCTGTGAAAATGGAAAAGTCTTTAATTGTGTCGATTGCCTAAAGTCAAAGGACTTTATTAAGGTTACTTTTTATTCATCCCAGATATTAAAAGATTTTTGGGACTTAAAGTGTTGGCAATTTATGAGGATTTCTGAACCATGTTATTGTTCAAAATTCTAAATGACTGCATATTTATTATCGACATATTTAAAGGTTCAATAGTTGGGTGTTTCGCCAATTAAATAATGTGGTCGGGAGATTTTATTGTTTTGGAACCTTTGCTGGACAATTATAAGGTTCTTGAACTAAGCAAATCCCTGACTCTCCCTTATCGGCAGTTCCTTAAGTTCATGAACCTTGCTCATTGTCGATTGAAGTTCCAAAGTTCTTGAAAGTGCCGACTTACCGACTTGTTGCATAATTGGAGATAATAAGAGCTTCATTGATGTTCTCTTTAGCGAGAACTTTTAGGGTTCTTGAACCCTAATGTCTGTAGAGTTTTGTTTGCGGCCAAGGTACTCAGTTTGAAAAATGGGAAAGTTTTGATCCTCGGTGATAATCTACCTTTGAAATGCTTCAAAATGCTCTAGTACACTTGTATGTAAATTGTGGAAGCAAAGAAGAAGTGCACAAACTGTTTACAGATGCCTCAAAGAAATGCAATTTCATGGGATTGCAATGAATGTGAGATATCCAAACAAAATGGTTTTGCACAACTAGTAGACACAAAATCTTACTCCTTGCCATCGCCAGCATCTATCAAGCCATGCTAGAGTGCAAGCTTTCAACAGGTTATGGGATCCATCGAAGCATAACGGTGAATTATTGTCGGTTTTATAGTTTGGAATGCTTTGATAGATATGTATGCAAATTGTGGAGTCACAGACCAGGCGCGTGAACTATTTACAAAATGCCTCAGAGAGATGCAATCTCTTGGAATGAAATGATCACATGATATGAACAAAATGGATATGTTGAAAAGGCTTTAGAAACTTTGAAGCAAATGTGAGTCGTAGATACATGTATGCAGGATGTGAATGCCTAGACAAGGCATATTGACCCCTGACCCTTACCAGCATTCTCCTCACATAGCATTTGAATGGTTTGACAATGTGCCTCAAGCAACATGGTCCTACTCGCGAAGTCTCTCTCTATCAGAAAGAAGATTTTAAGAAGTAAAATCTTATATCTTGGAAAGTAGAAAGATCATATGTGCTTACTATAGCTCAAGATCCATATCTATCTTATGTTAAATGAAAACCATGATTTATATCATAGATTCATCCTACTAAAAGAATACAGCTTTCAAGTATTAGTGTGGTGAGAAGATCAACGACATTTTGTTGACAAATGACTCTAGCTTAAATTGTGTCACGATTATATATTAAACATATCAAGGTGTTGCCGAGGCCAGGCCATGCTCTCTTGTCAACCCATCGTATGCTTGAAGATTTTATGGCACTTAAAACTAGAAAAGTGATTGTGCAAAATGTAACATTTAGACAATAAGCAAAGTTTGAAAACTAGAGCCAAACTAGAAAAAGGAAAATGTTGCCAAAGAATTGGCGAGAGTGGATAAATGAAGTTCATGTCTCAACGAGGCATTGAACTTGACTTATGGTATTTCATCTTTTAGAACAAATCTTTAGGAACAAATGTTGAGGTCTTAGCTTTGTGATGGTGCTTATGGTAGCTGTAGATGAAGATGGCCACAGAGGATGGGTCTAGGTTTGTATTCTTATCGTTGATCATGAATTTTGAATAAGGCCTCGGTCTCTATTTGATTTTGGCATTGAAAAATCTAAATCCCTAGACCCAAAAACAAGGATAGTACTAGAAAACAGATTCAGATTAGATTCTTCAATGATTGTTGTTTGCTATTTTCATGATACGATGGAAAATTCTTTGGTTTTGGCTGTCAAAGTAATAGGCTTCCAGAAACCTTGGATTATTCAAGAAAGAAGTTGGGATTTATATATAATACCTCTAAAAGAAAGAGGTAAATATTACAAGATATTCAAAGAGAGGCCTCCTTGTAAAATACTTTGTCTCTCTACAATGGTGTATTTGAGAAATATGTAAGCACTTGTATTGCAATTACTGCACCATTTCAAAGTGCACCGGGATTCACAACGGATGTTCTATTGAATGGAGCTACATTGGTAGACAGGTGGCAAGGTGATCTTTTCACTTCTAAGTGGTGCATGTGTAGCTCAATATGCAGGTAATTAAGGACACAAAAGATTAAACAATATAGGGCAACTAACAAGTTTATAGCATGGTTCCTGACAGATTCTATCATAGTGGATTCCTGTGTCTCCTCGAAAGGATTATCATGGGTTGACTAAATGTATTGAAAGTTTGAGCACATTTGTGAAGAGGTGGATAAAATCCCTCTCATTTAATACAGGAGACAACCAAGTATGTTGAACATCAGAAGAGCTTCCTATGCTATCCTTTAGATGCTGACTCTGACTTATCATCCTTAAACACACCAAGAGAGATGTGATACCTTCAAGAAACATCGAATGCAAGAAAGCAATCTGTGACTCTTACTCTAGAAGCTAGAAATTGTATTGGTGATGTATATGACTTACATAACTTGCAATCACATGGTTTTGTTGATCCTATGATGAAACAATAGTGCAAGTCAATTGGACAACTCAATACATGCTGATGAAATGGGGACCACATTAAAATCAAGAAATTGAAAAGTCACCAGAGGGGACACGAAACATTTTCAAAAGAGAAATACAAAAGGCTATCAAGAAATAGTTATGCGAAAGAGGAAGGTGAAGTTTTTGGAATTCAAATTGTCCATTTTCAAGAATCAGTTATGGGAGAAAATCAAGGGATTATTATTTCTTTCCAAGAAGAAATTATGAAAATAGGGGGATATAAATTTTATCGGGCCCATTGTAAAGAGGCTCCTTTTTTTAAAATCTTTTCCAACTATTCAGGGAACATGGGAGCAACTTAGTTTTCTTTTCAACATAGTTTTGCTATACAAGGATGTTGAGGATTTGGACTTGCATTTTGCATTGAGAAAATAAAGAAGATATTTATGATCTGTGAATTTGTTAATGTTTTCTTTTGATTGCAAATGAACTTTGAGTCCTTGTAGTTACTTTCCAATGTATTTTCTATTATACTAGGCTGTGTGGATGTATTCTTCTAAATCTTTGAATTTGAATTAACTCATCTACTAAAAGGGGGTCTATTGTTCTTTCTTTTCCTGGGTATTGTTTGTGGGTGTGGAATAGGTGGACTTTGTGTCATTTATTTGCATACTCTTTATTTTAAGTTAAATCTATCACATCTATTTTCATGGTTATGGGTAGACCTGTTAGTTTGCCTTTTCAGCTTTTTGGTGAAAAGCATACCTCGTGTTTTCATTCACTGCACATTATTCAAAGGTAGTTTCACGTTGTAAAATAAGCAGAGAGTACTTTGCAAATACCATTGCAAGTGACTCAATTGTTGGTTCATTTGTCATTAGTGTGGGTGAGGGAGTATAAAACTAAAGTGACAAATTTGTTAACCAACATGGGGCCAAACTGACTGCACCAATGCATTGGTGTGGGTAGGTAAATTCTAAGGGAGGTCTCATTTCATGCACCAAGTGTCCCAGTCATTCGAGGCAGTAGGATACCGACAAAGTCACTTAAGATCCTAAGATAAAAAACTGCCAAACTATGACAGAGCAATTCTCAGAATTAGTGGTAGCTGGGAACTTTCTATTTGGACCTACGGGTGCATGTGGGGTCCATCCACAATAACCTCTCTCAGTTTTGGTCAACTCAAATCCATTTGGCTATGCCAAAATCAAATGCATTCTTGCAAAATGCTTTAGTTTTCATGCAACACAACCTTTCTAGGAGCCATATTTTTTGTTTTACTCATCGTGGGGCCAAACCGACTACTCCAATGCATTAGGGTGGGTGGGTAAATACTAGGGGAGGTCTCATTTTGTGTGCCAAGAATCCCAGTCGTTCAGGGTAGCAGGCTACCAAAAAAGTCCCTTAAGATCCCTAAGATGAAAAAACTACCAAACTATGATGGAGCAATTCTCAGAATTCATGGCAGCTAGGAATGTTCTGTTTGGGCCTACAAGTGCACATGGGGTCTGTCCACTATGGTGCAATCTTCAAAAGTTAGGAGAATGTCCTTGGTTTGACTAGCAATGATGTGACAATTGGTGTAAGTGGTAAGACACTAATCAAGAGTCCTTGCCTTCAATATATATGTTTGAAATGTTAATAGACAAAATACTAACATTAGAAACTAGCTTTATGATGCAAGACTTG
Organism: Cunninghamia lanceolata; assembly: GCA_027924645.1. Lineage (NCBI taxonomy): Eukaryota > Viridiplantae > Streptophyta > Pinopsida > Cupressales > Cupressaceae > Cunninghamia > Cunninghamia lanceolata. The sequence continues at coordinate 451,508 of BSBN01001265.1, read as the reverse complement.
AAGAAAATCATGTGTTTACATGTAAAGAGTATCAATTATAGTTTGAATTAGCTATTCATGATGGCCAAGGGGTGAAATCATAAAGAAAGGTGTAATTTTAAGGCTAATTATGATGACAGAGTTGTTGGTGATCTTTTGACTGAGTTTTATGATGACAAAATGACTAAAATATAGAGTTTATTGCAGCCTAACCAATCTAATTTCTTGGAGAAACCTAGAGATGGCAGTCCAAAAAATTTAGAGGGTACTTGAAAACAACAAAGAACCTATCTAGTATAGGTCCAATAAATGAAACTCAAACAATTTTTTAGAGGTAAATAGCCAAGAGGATGATAGTGACAACTCATTACTATATGAGAACCAAATATTTTAGATTCATAACATCAATAGCACTATATTTTAGATGTTGATACAACTGGTTACATTAGAGAGAATGATGATAATACTTTGTTATAGGGAGGTATCGATGACATAGCTCAAATTCAAGATACAACAAATTCATGTATATATCATATTTTAATGATTATAATTCTATTAATGCACATAATGATGACTTTTTTTAACTTAGATAGTTCCACTTTTAGTGATTGTGAGTGTTCTAAAGAACATAAAGTGAAGTAAACGAATAAATAAAGAACATACCTTAGAATTTGAGATTCAAGTTGACCAATCCTCCAAAATTTGGCTTCAAAATCCTCAAAAAATTGACCTTTTGGCAAGTTCCTTCATATTCAATATTGAATTCTATATAACTCTAGAATAGGATTAGTGAAATTTATGAAAAAAACAAACATATATCATCAAATTCAATATAAATACATGAAAATTAGCTTTGAAACAATATGAAACATGAAACTTTTAGTTTAAATAATCAAAATTTATCCAAAAACATGCAAAACTAGTTCTTCTACGTTGAAAAAACAAAAAAAGGTGGTGGATTGATCAAACAATGATTCTTAAAATGAAAAACACCATGAAAAAGTATTTTCTTTTTCGATAGCACACGTGAAAATAAAGGAATAACAAACCTGTGGGGTCTGAATCACGGATCCCACATGTTTTTTTCCCATTTTTTGCTTCCCAAAATGCGCTAGCGTTATAACGCGAGCGCATTTTGGGAAGCATGGAAACTTTGTGCTTTCATGCATGGAAACAAGTATAAGTGTTTAAAGAGGGGAGGGAGAGAGATCAAGATAGAGAGACTAATTTTGACATGTAACCCTAAACCCTAAATCCAAGAAACCCTAAACCCCTGTCTCCCTATCTCTACCTAATCTCCATATCTGTATCATCCATCTACCTCTCTATCTCTCTATCTCCCTCTCTCTAACCCCCTAAGCCCTAAATAATGCCCCTAAACCCTAAACCCTAAACCTTTATCTCCCTATCTCTCCCTCTATAAACCCTAAACCCTAAACCTCTAGACCTTAACCCCTAACCCCTAAGCCATAAACCCTAAACCCTAAATAATGCCCCTAAACCTTAACTCCTAATCCCTAAACCCCAAGCCCATCTCTCTCTCTCTCTCTCCACCCTCTCTCCCTCTTCCTCCCTCTCCCTCTCCCTTATTCTACAAAGAACATGGAAACAAGAAAACTAGGACACGCAAAGAGGGATGAGGATATAAATTGGGAGGATGAAATGGAAACAAGATAAAATAAAAGTTCATTGGATGGGAACAATGATGTGGAGAGGTGGAAAATAGTAAAATAGGGAAAAATTGGTGGGATCTAAAGGGAAATTGGAAAGGAAAAGGAAAACTAGGAGGTAGATAGGTCAGAGAGAGAGAGGGGTAGGAGGTAGAGAGAGGATGGAAGAAGAGAGTGAGAGAGAGGGGAGGGAAGTAGAGAGTGAGAGAGAGGGCAGGGAAGTAGAGATTGAGAGAGAGGGTAGGAGGTAGAGAGGGGAGGGAAGTAGAGACTGTGAGAGAGGGTAGGAGGTTGAGAGGGGATGAAAGTAGAGACTAAGAGAGAGGGTAGGAGGTAGAGAGGGGAGGGAAGAAGAGAGTGAGAGAGAGGGTAGGAGGTAGAGATGGGAGGGAAGTAGAGAGTGAGAGAGAGGATAGGAGGTAGAGAGCCCAGGAGGGAAGAAGAGAGTGAGAGAGAGAGAGAGGGTAGGAGGTAGAGAGGGGAGAGAATTAGAGTAAGAGAGTGTAGGAGGTAGAGAGGGGAGGGAAGTATAGAGTGAGAGAGATGGTAGGAGGTAGAGAGGGGAGGGATGTAGAGAGTGAGAGAGAGGGTAGGAGGTCGAGAGGAGAGGGAAGTAGTGAGTGAGAGATAAGGTAGGAGGTAGAGAAGGGAGTGAAGTAGAGAGTGAGAGAAAGGGTAGGAGGTAGAGAGGGGAGGGAAGAAGAGAGTGAGAGAGAGGGTAGGAGGTAGAGAGAGGAGGGAAGAAGAGAGTAAGAAAGAGGGTAGGAGGTAGAGAGGGGAGACAATTAGAGAGTGAGAGAGAGGGTAGGAGGTAGAGAGGGGAGGGAAGAAGAGACTGAGAGAGAGGGTAGGAGGTAGAGAGGGGACGGAAGTATAGAGTGAGACAAAGGGTAGGAGATAGAGAGGGGAGGGAAGTAGATAGTGAGAGAGGGAAGGGAAGAGTGAGAGAGAGGATAGGAGGTAGATAGGGGAGGGAAGTAGAGAGAGAGAGGGTAGGAAGTAGAGAGGGGAGGGAAGTAGAGAATGAGAGAAAGGGTAGGAGTTAGAGAGAGGAGGGAAGTATAGACTGAGAGAGAGGGTAAGAGGTAGAGAGGGGAGGGAAGTAAAGAGTGAGAGAGAGGGTAGGATGTAGATAGGGGAGGGAAGTAGAGAGAGTGAGAGAGAGAGGAGGGAAGTAGAGGTGATAAAGAGAGAGGAGGGGAGGGAGTGAGATGTTTTAACTTAGCATAATGCAAGCATGCTATAATGCGCCCACATTATGTGAATGCAAGTGTTTGTCCTCCTTCCACATTTAGGCTTGCAGAACCCAAACTCTTCCACGGTAATGGAGAGCAGACTGCTGAGTTAACCAATGAAAGCCTTAGAGTTGCAGGCCATATGATCTCTAAAACTTGGACTATCTCCAAAATTAGAAATTCTCTAAATCCAAAGAATTTAGAGAAGCCTACATCTTTTTCAACATCTGCTGCAAGAGTAATATATGCTACTAAAAAGGAAAAACAATCCAAAAAAGCTAAAGAGATGTTATTCCTTTAATGGGTGATTTATGGGATACCTTGTACTAGGAAAAAAAAACCATGGAACATGAATGGTAGAAAATTTATTTCTTAACGTATTTCCCATGATTGTTCCTACCTTCAATATTTATTGATGTAAATAAATTTAGAATTTTGTAATGTTACTATTTTTTTTGTATCAAATCTCTTAGCCAGTTGTGTGTTGATTAATGAACCCTTGAATCGCCAACTTATTGAGCTTGTTGGAGAAAGGCACTAAGACATGCTGGACATACCTTGATTTTCATTTTCATTGTAATGGACCAAAAATTACTGTCAAATATGCATCTATGAAGAAAATTGTTCATAGAAGAAATATAAAACAACTTTTGAAGTTTCAAAGCAAAACCTTTTTCAACTGTAAGGAATATTTTAGAATCCCACATGATAAGTGATGTAATATCAATATCTTGGGCCATTGTCAAGTTGTAACATTCATTCTTATCCATGTTCTTGCAATCTCAGACCAAGCCAAGGGGAAATATGGGTTGATGAAAATGATTCTTGTTTATATAATTGTAAGAGACATATTATCAGTGAGTGACTAATTTTATCCAAACTAAAGTGAATAATATTGTCTAGATTAATAACTTGACATAATAGTAATGTATTGAATTAGCCAAGAATACACTTAACATAATCTGTATAGATCTTTCCTTTCGACCATGGACTAGTGATGAAAATGGCTTCTTTTTTCAATTGCGCATTTCCTTGGATAAAAATTACACAAAAATAATTTGTAAAAAATACCTGCAAATTTGATTTGAGAGAGAGAGGGAGATAGAGAGGGAAAAGGAGACGGAGACGGAGACATAGAGAGAGAGAGAGAGGGAGCATTATCAAAGGACATATTTTTCCAGATTTTAACAAAATTCACATAATTGGAGCATGCTCGCCATCAGGATTGCACTTTTTTTGATAAAAATTCAAAAAAATACCACCATAATCTTAAGCTCTCTGTTAGCTATCTAACCAAATAATTTTTTCATGTTTTGAGTATGTTAGGATTTCATCTTTAATTTCTTTTTTTAGTGTATCCAGTTTTTTTGTCAAAAACCATTGTCTAGTATTTTTGACATTTTTTTTAACCGTTCATCAAAATTTCAAATAAGTTACATTTTTAGAAACTAGACTCCATTCTATACGTATTAAAAAAATATTTTTGATTAGTTTTCAAAAAATTTAGGGGGGAGCACACTCAATTTTCTATTTTTCAGGATGTGTCCACTTTGAAAATTAGTAAAAAATCAATTATTCATGAAAAAGTATTAGAAAAATTAGGGATAAACTACATGGTGTTAGTTAATTTCTCATCGAAGCAATTTTTGAAATAATAAAAAAAAGTTAACATTTTAGGGGGAGCACACCAGGCGTTATGTTACGTTTTTTTGAGAAAAACAGGACCAATTTGTGTGCTCCCCCTTTTTAAACCTCTTAATCTCAACCATTTTTGGAAAAAAAATAGTAGTTTAGAAACTAGATTTGGAGCACTATGACTCTTGTTTTTGTTGTATCTCCAAATTTTGAGTGTAACTATATTTAAATTCTCATCCAACATTAGTCTTTCCTAATTTAAAAAAAAAAGTGGCATCTTAAGACCCCCTTTTGGTCCCTCATCTTTGTGCACTTACCCATATCTTGGTACTCTGTCAACAATTTAGTTATTTCCTTTGGTAGTGATTCTTCCTCTTTTACAGTAGTGGTTTTTGCACTTAGGCTTCCACACTTATTTAGAATCAAAGCAAAACACATATTCTCATGTCTCAATCCATCCAAAAATTTCCTTCCATCCACCAAACAGATTCTAGCATTTCCACATACTTCACTTTTAGGCTCATCTTCCAAAGGTATCAAGATATGTTTCTTCCCATTTGATGTTATAGTATAAGTATTCTTACTTCCATCATATATTTCCTTTCTATCATACTTCCATGGTCTCTCTAGCAATATATGACATACATCCATCGGCATAATATCACACAATACCTCCTCAACATAAGATCCTATATGAAATTTCACCAAATTTTTTTCACTCACCAATACCTTGTGCTCATCTTGAATCCATTCTATCTTGTAGGGCTTTGGATGTTTCAATCTCTCCAAATTCAATTTAGTCACCATCTCTTCTGAAACCAAATTATCAGTACTACCACTATCAATGATAAATTTACAACATTTACCTCCTGATTTGCATCTTGTCTGGAACAAACTTTTCTTTTATGGTGGCTCCTTAGTTGTCTCTGCTTGAAATTAAGCTCTCCTCATGACTAATGACTCTCCTTTCTCTAGCTTTCCCACTGAGCTAGGTGATCCAACTGGTTCTTCCTCCACATAAGCTACTCTTGCACTGTTTTCTATCCTTTTGCTAGTACTCCCTTGATGACATTCAAATGCTCTATGTCCTTCACCTCCACACTTGAAAAAGGTTCCCTTGAATGATCTCTTGTCAAACCCTCTTTCCTCTCTTCGGTATCCTTCATTGTGGTAAGAATTTTGATTCCCTCTGCTATTGCGGTAGAAACTTTTGTCATCTCTCCAGTATGAATTGCTATCTCCATCTTCCTTCCAGTATAGGCTACTCTCCTTGTTTTGCTCCGCATAAGGTCTTTCTCCTCCAAAATATGTTCTACCTCTTTGAAAATTTTCTCCTCTACCTCTCTACCTTTTCTCATGTCTCTTATTCATCTTTTCTTCAACTTTCAATGCAAACTAATATGCTTCTATTGTTGTCATCCTCAATCCATTTATGTACCTTGCCACTTTCTCCTTGCTTGCTTCATTATGTCTAGTTCTAATAATCATCTTATGAAATTCCTCAGTGTACATCTTCACAGATTTCTCCTTTTGTCTTAGTTTTTACAATCTCTTCAACAATTCCAGTTCATAGTCAGTAGGTATGAATTGATTCTTCAACTTTATCAACATCCTATCCCATTTTATGATTTCTCTTTCCCTCTCCTATTTCTATCCAATTGAACTTCTTTCCACCAAATAGAAGCATGTCCTTTTAACTTAGTTTTTACAAATCTCACTCTCTCCGGATCTTCAATTTCCTCATACTCAAAGTATTCCTCCAAGTCATTTATCCAATCAATCAATTCCCCAGGGTTTAAATTTCTAGTATAGTTTGATACTTCCATTCTAGGTCTCTTACCCATCTTATAAATAGCCTTCCACATCTTTACCTGATCTACTTCTTCTTCTAGGGTTTCTTCATTTTGGTTAGCAACTTGAAATTCTTCATCATCACTTTCATCTTCATGTCTAGGGTTTAGGTCTCTTCTTCTATCCTCTTCTACAACATCCAATATAACTTTCATTGTCCTTATCATCTCTATCATTTCTTCCATTCTTCCAGCAACATTGGCCATAACAGGCATCCTCCTTGGTGGCATCTCTTCCTAGGATCCAGTGCAACTACCTCAATTCAGTGATCTGACTACAGGGTTGTAACTGCCTCACAATCGGTGCTCTATTGACAAACCCAAGTAGACTACCTCAAGTTAGTGATCTGTTCACCACAAGATCTTCCGGAATGCCTTATCTCTCAAAGGATTCACAAACTTGGCTCTGATACCACTTGGTGCAGTCATGGGTGGAGGGTCTTGAGAAGGGACTGTCCAACCATGCAGCTAGAGTAAACAAAACAGAAACAACACAATAACAAAATGCAATGGAAGATTTATATGCTCAATATATCAAACAATCACAATGCTTATATTCTAGTAACATGCGGGCTACCATCAAAGGGCTCACAAGCCTTCTCTCTGGGTTATAATATACATGAAAGATATGACTTTAAAGTGCCACTAGAAAGAAACTATCTATCTATTCTATCTTGTCCCTTACTCACTACCAACTGGCTAACTCCCTAATACATCTAGGAGATGTATATATCATCCTCCAACTCATGCAATCCTCCTCATCAGCCTTAAGAGGTCTCAAACTCCAATGAATGATGAAAAGTTTAGAAGACATGTAGGTTGGCCTACAACTATTGGTAATGCTTTGCAAACAAACGAAACATGGTATGGATCTCAAGGAAGATCTATCTAGTCCCAATTTTCCTTGTTTGATGTTCCATTTGGCTCCACAAGTCACGAAAGTGCTCCGCAAACCCTTGTATGATCATGCTGACTAATGAATGCTCTACTCTATGAATACTAATGATCTTTTGATACAGATAACTTTCCACAAACAAGTCCAAATCTCCTGAAATCTGAGTATGAAGTGGCTAACATGGCATAGAAGCTAATTCTTGCTCCGCGAACTCTGAAATGAAGATGCAATAGAAAATGATGAACTACAAATGACTGAACTACAACTAAAATCCAAGAAAAGAGAAGAAAACAAATATTTTTGGTTGATGCAAGATTTCTCTTCAACTTGGGAGGCTCCTACATCACTATGCCAAGCTCATGTGCCAAAATCATGCCAGGTTCTTTTTATGCTTAGTAGTTAATTAAATCACACTCTTTCTCTTGGAAAAGTAATCTTTCTGTTGGAAAAGTAATCTTTCTATTGCTCTTTCCTTGATAGGATTTTCTTTGTTTTAATTGGATTATCATTTCTTAGATTAGATTTGTTGCAATTTATAGATGATATTTCAATTCTTGCAATTTTCAAATTCATAGATTAGATTCAAATCAATTCACAAAAAAACCCAAAAAACATAGGATTAGATTGCATTTGAGAAAACACATATAGTTGCATTCATATTTCCATTTCTAGTTAATTAAACAACTCCTTTTATTTTGGAAAAAGGAATCAAAAGTTTCTTTGCATTCATCTAGGTTGCATCCTATAAGAAAAATACAAAAACAATAGGAAATACAGAGAAAAATCAAAGTCAACACTTAGTCAAACCTAAGTCAATATAGGTAACTCTCTCTCACCCAAGCATTTGATATGCCTATGGATTAGAGGAGATTCGGTTAAAGCTATTCTCGAAGAAATAAAGTCAATACATCGTAGGCCACAACATGAAACACAAATAGTTGAAGAGAAATAACATGCTCTTAAAATTATTCAAGAAAGAAACAACATTCAATAGGCCATCCAAGCACATGAGAATAGATTTACATGCCTTAGGGTAATCAAGAAATAAAATAGTCTTAGGACTAGGCATTGGAATTTGTGAAACCCCAATAGGAGACATAGAACTAGTGACCCTTTGGGTCATATAGTTATCTCCACTACAAAAGTCATAGAACCTGCCCATCGAACATCAATACATACTAAGCCAATAGACAAGCCAATTGTCCTCCATGATGTTTTGCTTCCATACAAATAGAACCACGCCCAGGTTACACCTCCACTTGAATAACTTTTTCCACAAGAGTGAGGGTGACATGGAGGTCGCCCATTGTAAGGAGGTAGTTCATGTGTGATATTGGAGCTAACTCATTCGCGTCATGCTTGAGTCATGTTTCATAGCACACACAACCCTAATCTACCAAGAAACTATAGACCCAATAAAAGAACCCTAGCATAATCTTCCTAATTGGAGAAAGAATTTAGGAAGAATCTTGATGCCATGGCTGAGATATCAAACTAGCCACACAATTGCCATTTTGTTTGAGCCCAGGAATTGAACACATCAATGTTAGGTTAGGAGCCTAAAAACTTCTTGACGAGAGCATTCCTTAGCCTAGAAGTAACTATTTCAATAAGGACATCTAGAATACTAAATGTGGATAGCTCACAATCATCATAAGAAATAGTGGAAGCATCCACTCAATTCCCAGTTGAGTCACATGAATCAACATTCATGCCCAGAGCCTTCTTACATGACTCTCATGAAGCCCCATCCATGTTAGATAGCACCTTTCCATATAGAGGGTTACCAAACCCACTAGAGGCTATAGTAGGCTCCCATCCAACCTCAGATGAGAGGCAATCATCATCAATAGATACAACATCTAAAATTGGCACCTTCACATTCATCGATTTGGAGGTCCCAACACCTCTCAACTAACCAGGGGCTAGTAGAAAACCCCTATGCATACCATTACATGGAGAAGTGATAGTGTCACCAAGATCCATTGAAACCCATAACAAGGGAACTCCATAATTTGTAGAAGAGATGGCAGCCTATCACGCACAACCTCCAACCAAATTGCCAACAGATGCTCGCTCTCAACCTCCTCATCCCCACATCTAGTCCAGTCTTCTTTTGAATTGCACCATCTGTCCCCATCTACATCTCCATCATCTTCTTCTTCCCCATCCTTTGAATCCAACTGCTTCCCACACGTCCCCTATTCAAATGCCCTTTCTTCCGCTTGAGTGCATGTTCAAAACTAAAATTATCGTAAGAGGTTTCATGTTAGCTTTATAGAAGGTGTTATCAATCACATAAATTTGTTATTATTAAAGATAAAAATGGTTAGCAAATTATCTAGTCAACTCTTGACTAATTTTTAGAACTTAAAAATAGTCAACAACCTAAGATTTTTCTACGAAAAGTGAATGTATATACTAATTATACAATGAAGTAATTCTCCATGCCTTCTAATTACATACAACTACCTATTTATCTAATAAATCTTATTATTAAAAGTGCAAACTAGTTAGATTAAGTCTATTAAAATTACACATTCATTTAGATTTTTTTAAAGAATTTGAGTTATATTATAGTTTTAATTTTTTGGATGACATCAATAAGTAATTATATAGTACTGAGTATTTTTTCACATATGTTGGTAATAATCATAAGAAAAGGAGATCCACTTAAAACACAAGCATATTAAAGTATAAGTGAAAAAGAAATATTATTTAATGTAATGACTACTCTTTAAATTCATCTTGAGATGAATAAAACTATATGAGTCAAATCCCAAAAAAAATTAAAAAATTAGTCATAAAAGTGGCCTTCATCTACTTAATAGAATATATTCATTATAAACTATTTATAATGAACTTAAATGTCCCATACACCAATTATTTAGCCCTTTAATATTCTTCTTTTTCCCATACAACAATTATTTTGTAGCCTCTTTAATAAACTTCTCCCTTATATTTTTCCCTCTCCCTTAGAAGCATTTTGTATGGAATAATTAGAGTATTCTTTACAATATATTAACATATTTAATCACATCTTCTTTCTCTACACTAAATCTATATATTAGTGTCTATTAGTGAACATAACTTATTAATGACACTAAAAAATGAATATAAAGATGAAAGTTGAGACAAAAAATTATCTTAACGACACTCAAAGAAACCAAATGAATATTACATCTGTTGGCAACACAGTCAAGAGACATTGCTGATAGAATGTTGTCATTGATGGCAACAAGGCTTGGCAAAGGTCTGGAAGATTAACTTAGTCAAAATGGCTAAGTATGGACAAGCTACATAGTGACAGAGATTGGATCAGTATGCCTCCACAATTGTAGGTCACAAAGAATGGTTTAGGTATGTTACTTTTAGTTGTTTGAAGGTGCCATATTCCAGTTTGCAAGTCCTGAAGATCTCTCAAAGACTTACTATGATTTAGCTAAGTCCAGGTGAAAAAACTTAAGTTAGGGACAACGCACAGTACCAAAAAAAAAAAGGGTCCGCATTCCTCCACTGTGGCATATTTTATCTTGCGGTTCTAAGGTAGCAAAGATACATATCATGAATACCTAAATCTAGAGTTATATCCTTTGAAGTTCCTTTGATCATATTCTACAAGTTGTTCTTTATCAGCTTCCAGTTTGACAATATTTCACTATGACAGAGTAACAATTCCAAGATCCGCATTTTGCTATAAAGGACTATTATGTCCTACGGTTCTAAAGGTATGTTAAGAGTTCAATGATGAATGTTGGATATGATATTTAGAGTATCATATGGTTCGCAATGGAAGTTATGATGTGACAGTTGAATTGGTCAAGTGTGTACTTAAGGGATAAGCCGACAGGCAAGTTAGATCTATATGCGGTGAGAATATATTGTTTGAATAATTAATCCAAGTAGTTGAATGATTGATGCCGACCTATATGAAGACTATTGTATGTTTGTTTGGGTCCACATTCATGTTTGTGCACAAGATCAAGCCGACAAGGTATAACACTTGTATACATGTTTCATGTTTGGCTTGCCGACCTAATTGTGAGATGAATCTTGTTGCGGATATATATACTTGATGGATTTCAGTGTTGGAGTAATGGATATAAGTGAATAGGGTACAAATTTGATATGTGCATGATCTAAGGTAGTTTACAGAGTAGAAAAGACAGTAAGGGTAGAAAAGGTAGAACATATGTGAAGCAGAACATAAAAAGTAGAAGAGACATTATGAAGACATTTGAGTCTGTATACTGAGCTGGAAATGGAACTGCACCTCAGCATTCTGTAGATGCATTTATAGCTCAGTGATCTCTTGGCAGTGAGCCAATCATTCTTCTATCTTCCTGGTAGTGAGCCCTTTTGCAGTGAGCACTTCTTGGACATTGAGTCCTTGGGCAGTGAGCCCTAAGGAAGTGAGCCTTCATGTAATTTGGTATTATTATCATAATATATTGTGAGCTAACACTCACTGTGGTTTTTCCCTTTTTGGGCTTTCCACGTAAAAATCTTGGTGTCTATGTGTTATGACTTTATGGTTGTTGTTCTTATGTTTATTCTACTTTCATGTTATTAAATTTGGTAATTGGATTATAGATCATGTGAAGAAGTGGTTTTGTAGAATATTGATTCACCCTCTCCTCTTAGTATTCATTATGTTCAACAATTGGTATCAGAGCAAGGCTCCTTGGAAGAAGATTAACAACTTGAGGAAGATTTGGAAAGGTGAACACATGGCATCAAGAAGATATCCCACTTCTTTATAAACAAGTTATCCAGGTAGCATTGATGAACAACTACAAGCTGCTCTTGATGATCTAGACAAGTCTGAGGTAAATATCACAAATTTGGTGGAAAATATCAAAGAAGCTGATGATTGTATTCTGAAACTAAAGGAGCAAATCAAGAAGTCTCAGGATAGAAGGAAAGAGCTAAGTGAACAATTAAAAGAAACAAATGAATCCATAGACAGTCTATCTATGCTAGTTGAAGAAAAAATAAAGGTTGAAGAGCATCTGAATTAGGTTGTGAAGGATAAGTCTGAGGAATGTGAAAATTTGGGAAAAGAGGTGTTACTTTTGAAATATAATCTAGAAGCAGCCAATAGCTATAAAGAAAAATTCAAAACAAGCTCTGTAAAGCTTTAGAAATTGATTGAAATTTAGAAGAGTTCAGATGACAAGCAAGGCTTGGGATTTGAAAAAGGAGAAAGTTCAAAATCAGGCCAAGCAAACACTATGTTTAAGAAAAACAAAGACAACGAATTATGGAATCAGAAAAGAAGACCTAGAAGTCCTCCGGTCAAGTAGCTAAATGCTCAAAGGTACCCATCTTTCAATGGCCATTGTTTTAATTGCAATAAGTTTGGTCATAAGGCTACTTAGTGTAGGAGTAGAATGCATCAAAATATTCCATCATTCTCTGGTCAGTGCTTTAATTGCAAGAGAATTGGTCATAAAGCAAATGAATGCAGAAGCTTAGTAAGGAATGGTTTTAACAATACGAGAAATACTCAATCTTTCAATGGAAAGTGCTTTGCATGCAATAGATTTGGGCATATGGCTAACCAATGCAGATCAAGGATGAATCCATTCAATGAAAGGAGTCAAGGACAGAGAAACATTGTGTGTTTTAACTACAATAGACCTGGACATATTGCAAAATTCTACAGAAGCAAAAATGTGAAAAGGAACAACTCTCCAAAAAGGAAAAATACAGAACAAAAGAATGATAAGGGAAAGGAAAAAGTTAATCCAGTTGAAACTAAGAAAGAGATGGGAAAAATCTGGATAAAGAAAGATGTGATTAAAGTCAAGGATGAATCCGAACCAGCCTTTGGTGCTGATACTTCCTCCGGGAAGTAAATTGGAATCTCTGGCTTAGGGGGAACTGCATTGAAAATCCTAATCCCCTAGCCAGATAGTTAGTGTTGGGATCCGACATGAAGTTATTATGTGGAGATTCATATGACAAATCTTTTAAAAGAAATTATGGAAGAAAAGGATCAAATGTGGAACATTGTGGAGCAATCCTAGTCAATTATACTCAACAGAGAAGGGTTTGACAGCTTTTGAAAGATAGAATTTATGACAATTAGATCAAAACAAAAAAGGGTTAAAAAGGGGTTCATTCGACAAATAATTCATTTTAAGCTCTCAAGTGTCTAAGGCAAACTAAAGAAAAATTCCAAGAAACTACAGTGATTTCAAAGGTAATTCAAGGCAAGATCAAGCAAAACCCTAATTTGACAAAAGAGGTATTTTTCAAATTTGAAACCCTACTGTGAACTTATTTGAATCTTTATGAAAATGGCAACACCACAAGTGATTGATATAATTGAGAGAGCCCGGTCAAAATTCAAGAAACATCCATTCAAATCAACAAAGGTCAATCCAAATGGTGCATTTTCAGAGATTCCATTTGGTGTGATGCATGCAGAACATGTTAGGGTTTATATTCATGTTGCCCTAGAGGAACATAGGGGTAGTCAACTCACAGACCTATAGCTAAAACATCTAAGTGGTGATACGTTTGACCTGAAAGAAGAATACAAGGTATTGGAGGAAAATAAACTCATTCAATATATAGATTTTCTAGTCTTTGCAGAAGGTGAATGGGTTCGGTATGTCTTAAGCCAAATTCATGATGAGTTTATGTGGCTTAACTCTACATTTAAGATCACCAAAGATGCCATAAGGGCAGTCACAAGACTAAACTCTACTGGTACACTTCCTATATTAAAGGATATGAAAAATGATAAAGTGATGAAAGCCACCAGAGCAAAATTTGATAAAATGGCATTAATAATCAATGATATTGAAGATCATGCAATTAGGTTTACATCCATGGTGATGCTACAAGGTCTACTTCACAAACCGTGAGAACTCTGTCTCCGGTATTGCCATATATACTACCTATCAAATGGTTAAGGAAAATGTAGAGTATGACGTATGTGAACTTCTCTAACAGCAGTTAATGGAGAACCTAAAGAAGACAAAATAAAGCAAATATCCCTTCAAGTTTGGTACGTTAATTATGTGCTTGTTCTTGTACTTTATGCAAGAGTTACCTAGTATGAAAAATCTATTTTGGACTGAAGACAAACCTGTTGTGGTGCAAATTAGAAATCATTTAAATAGTATTGGAAGTTATGATGCACAAACTACAGCCCTATGGGGCTATATCAAGAACTTCCAAAGGGTAATGCAATCTAGGGAAAGAATCCTTAAGATAATTGTTGAGAAATACAAAAATGACATCTATTTTATTGTAAATAAAGATCAATGCATGATGGAAACTATTGAGCCTAGAACAATTTGGATTATACCAATGAGGTATGAAGTGGATGTAGATGTGTTAGATGGTTATGCCAAGCTCATGTTAAGAAAACCTAGGGATACTTTTGAGCCAAGATTTGACACTTATGAAGAATTGTCTATAAAAGTCCATGTTGAACTAAGGAAACCTGAAACCCAGAAAAAGGTGAGGAAATTGGTGGAAGAATATGCCCAGAGCATAGGGATTACAAAAGAAGTTGCCAAATCAAGGGAAAGAACAAATGAAAAATTAGAGGAATCTAATAAAGCTCTAGAAGTTCATGATGTGCAACAAGAGGCACAAGCAGAAAGGGCTACAAAAGAGAAGAAATAAAATGAACTGGTCAAGGCTCCAGAAGAGCCTAAGGCAAAGGCAGAGGAACCTACTGTAACAAAGAAGAGGACAAGAGGTTCAGCCTGGGTAGTATCATGACTGCAAGAAAAGAAGTTGCTATTGATGTAGGAGCATCCCTGGTTTAAGAGAAATCTTGCATCAACCAAAAACATTTACATCTCAATTTGTTTGCAGTTTAGTTTGTTTCTTTTCATTTTCCAATACAATTCAGGTAGTTCAGTCAGTAGCAATTTTTGTATTTTAGTCTGTATTCTATTGCAGTTGCATTTCAGATCTTGTAGATCTAGACTTAGCATCTACATTCATTCATGCATAGCATATTTGAAATTCAAAGCATTTGGATCAAGTACCGGAAAGTTATCACTGTCAGAAGATCAACTGTTCTCAGACAGAGCATCCTGATAGTCTTAGATAATCAGCTAAAGGAGAAGACTTGTGGAGCATTTCACAACCTTCAAAGCTTAATGACACATCTTTCAATGTTCTATGGTTCATGGCCGACCTTCCCTGAGATCCACACATCATTCCATTCATTTGTGGCGGAGATTCAGTTCATTTAGGTCCAACCTTTCCGTGTACACATGTTACACCTCTTTATTGGAGTTTGTAACCTTCCTTGGCTGATGCGGAGGAACCTTTGGTTCTAGAGATGATATATAATGATGTAATAGATGCCTAGGAAAGAAGTTAGGATCAATAGCATAAGTTCATAGTTTGAATTCATTGCAAAGGAGCATCAAAGCTATATCTTGTGCATATTTTGATATTCTGTAATTAGGCCTGTGAGCCCTGATTGTAAGCCCGCATGTTGCCTGCAGATCTATGTTTGAATTCTATGATATACTGGATGATTGAACCTGCATTTGTTTCATATCTCTGAGTTGTTTTCATTGTGTTTACTCTTGCTGTATGGTCTGGATAGTTCATTCCATGAACCCTCCTACTGTGATTGCACCAAGTGGTATCGGAGAGAAAGTTTGAATCTTTGGGAGTGAATTAAGCAAAGTTGGTGAAGGAATTCTATAAGATCTTATTGTAAGTAGATCACCAATTTGAGGCAGGTTACTTATGTCGCAACCAATCACCGATTGTGAGGCAGTTGTCACCTTGTAGCCCGATCGCCAAACTTGAGGCAGTTTTCCCTTGATCCTAGGAAGAATGCCACTGAGGAGAACCCTTGCTATTGGAACAATGGCTGGTAGAATGGATGAGATGATGGAAATGATGAAAACAATGAGAATTCAATTGGATGTTGTCGAAGAAGATAGGTAAAGAGGATTGACACCGAGACCTAATGTTGAAAGTGATGATGAAATAATTTCAATCAGATAAACAAATTAGTGAAACCCTAGGAGGTGATGAAGAAGAAGAATCAGATCAAGTTAAGATATTGTGAGCTATTTCAAAGATTGGAAAGAGACCTAAAGTTGATGTACCAAAATACACTGGCAATTTGAACCCTGAAGAGTTGATTGATTGGATAAATGACATGGAAGAATACTTTGAATATGAAGAGGTTGAAGATCTAGAGAAGGTGAAATTTGTAAAGACAAAACTGGAAGGACATGTTGCTATATGGTGGAAATAAGTTCAGTTGGATAGGAATAGAAGAGGAAAATAAAAGATTACAAAGTGGTATAGGATGGTGACAAAATTAAAGAATCAATTTGTACCTACTGACTATGAGTTGGAACTGTTGAAGAGATTGCAGAACCTCAGACAAAATGAGAAATCTGTGAAAGAGTACACTAGAGAACTTCATAAGATGATTATAAGGATAGGACATAGTGAAGCAAGCAAGGAGAAAGTGGCTAGATACATCAATGAACTGAGATTGAACATTCAGCGGAACTAAGTATGGTGAGGATGACAACATTGGAAGAAGCATATCAATTTGCCTAAAAGTTGAAGAGAAGTTGAATAAGAGGCATGATCAAAGACAGAGAGGTAGAGGAGGTAAATTTCAGAGAGGTAGAATATTTTCTAGAGGAGAAAGATCATATGCGGAGTAGAATAGACAAGATAATACATTCAAGAAAGATGACAGAGATAACAATGCATACCAGAGGGATGATAGAACTTACTACCAGAGAGGAAACCTGTTAGGGATTGCATGCAGAAGATATCAATTAAATACAAATAAAGATTAAATAGAGGAATGGAAATACACAGAAATAATAATAGCGAGAGACATGTTTTAACGTGGTTCACCCAAACTTGGGCTACATCCACCAACAAAGAGTCCAATATTATTATCCAGTAAATCAAATCGATTAGAACCAGCAATCCTTGCAACTCAATACTGCTACAAAATGCTACAATACATCAATGGAAACTGTAACCCTTAGCCAATTTTATCAAGCCTTATGTTGGTTACAAAAATAGGTTTTTTTTATGTCAGCCAATAGAAAAATAACTCCTGACACCTTAATAAATAATAAAAAATTGTTAGAGGTTTTGGGGCCCCTACCCCCAAACCCCTGCAAGGGGCACTGTCCCTTGACCCTGTTAAATAATTTGGGGGGAAACCACACTGATAAAAGGGGTAAATTTAACCTTTAAGTCTAATTAGGCTCCATATAACAAAAATCTCCCACTTGGAGACTGATCAGACTCCACACCATATCATCTCCCACTAGGAGACTGATCATAACACCATTGACCCTGTAGCTCCCATTGGAAATAACCACCCTGGACTCTATTGTTCTAATTTTTGTTTTTAGTCTTGAAGACCAACCGAAGCTAAAGAGGAGCTCAGCTTCTCCCTTGTTACTACTTTGTAAACATATCCACTATATTTTCATCTGTATGGATCTTTCTAGCCATAACTGTCCATCATCCAACACCACCCGGATGAAGTGATACCCGAGCTGTATGTGTTTGGTTTTTGAATGCAATGCAGAATTCTTTGCAAGATGTATGGTACTTTGACTATCTATATACAAAGAACTTGTTTTCCTAATTCTTCCATGAAAGATTATAGCCATATCATCTCCTTGCTTGCCTTTGTTGCAACTACATACTCTGCCTCCGTGGTGGATAAAGCAACCACCTTTTGCAACCTGGAGATCCAATTCATTGCTGTCCCACTTACAGTAAAGACATAACTTGTAGTACTCTACCTGGTATCAATATCTCCTACCAAATCTAAGTTGACATAACCTGCTAAATCAATATTAGAGCCCCCAAAACATAAGTGTTTATTGGATGTACCTCTCAAATATATGAGAATCCATTTTACCGCATTCTAATGCTCCAATCCGGGATGACTCATATACTTTCTTATGACTCCTACAACATGTGCAATATCTAGTCTCATGCATACCATGGTGTACATTAAACTTCTGACAGCTGAAGCATATGGTACCTTAGACATTTTTTCTTCCTCCTCTTGTGTCTTAGGACACATTCCCTTAGTCAATTTCAAATGACTAGGCAAAGGTGTGCTGAAAGATTTTGCATTCTCCATATAGAATCTCTGCAACACCTTTTCAACATAATCAGCCTGAGATAGAGTCAATTTTATGTTCTTCCTATCTCTGTAAATTTTCATACCAAGGATTTGTTTTACTGCCCCCAAATCCTTCATAGCAAATGATTGTGCTAACTGTTGTTTTAACTCTCTTATGTGATCCATGTTAGACCCTGCTACAAGCATGTCATCAACATATAAACATAAAATAATGTAGTTGTTATTATACAACCTCTTAAAATAAACACAATGGTTAGAATTACACCAGCTATAGCCTTGCTCAGCCATAAAACTATCAAATTTCAAATACCATTACCGAGGTGCTTGTTTTAAGCCATACAAACTCTACTTCAATCTGCACACCAGTTTCTCCTTACCATTGATCTCAAATCCTTGGGGTTGTTCCATATATATCTCATCCTCCAGATCACCATGGATAAAGGCAATTTTCACATCTAGCTATTCCAAATGCAAATATTCAGTAGCCACAATACTCAAAACAATACGAATAGAAGTCATCTTAACAACTGGAGAAAATATCTCATTAAAATCAATACCTTTTTTCTATGCAAATCCTTTGACAACTAACATGGCTTTAAATCTTTTCTTACCTCCATCTTCCTCTTTCAGCCTATAAACACATTTGTTTGGTAAAGCCTTTTTACCTACAGGAAACTTACATAACTCCCAAGTCTGATTTTTCAGCAAGGAGTCCATTTCTTCTTTCATTGCAAGCTCCCACTGAAACTTTGTATCCACCTGCATAGCTTCATCATACCCTTCAGGTTCATCAGCATCTGTTAACAAAATAGAATAGAAAGAGGGAGAAAAACTTGCAGGAGGTCTATTTAGCCTTGTTGACCATCTAACATTCACTGGAGTTTGTGGTATTTCTTGTTGCTATTGCGGAGCATGAGGAACCACTAAAAATCACTATCTGGAGTATCACCCAGCACCATATAATCCTTTTCTTTCTTCTCATGCTGCTACAACTGATCTTTGTACAACACCTTCTCATTGAATACAACAACCCTACTTCTCACAATTTTCTAATTTTCAAAATCCCAAAACCTATAACCAAATTCATCAATGCCATATCCAACCAAGGTACATTTTTTTGATATTGCATCTAGGTTGGTTCTATTTTTAGAATCTACATGTGCAAATGCTTCACATCCAAAGGTTTTGAGAAAAGAATAACTCACCTTCTTACCTATCCATGCTTCCTCTGGAATACCACAACCCAAAGGAATTGAAGGACCTTTATTAATTAAATATACAATGGTGTTGACAGCCTCTGGCCACATGTTTAAAGGCAGCCCAACATACAATCTCATGGTCCTTACACACTCCATTATTGTCCTATTCATGCGTTTAACCACTCCATTCTCCTATGGAGTCCCTGGAACCATTTTTTGCCTATGAATTCCATTAAAGGAACAATAATCGTCAAATTTTTTGCTGCAATACTCACCACCACTATTAGATTTGAGACATTTTAATCTTTTACCCGTTTCATTCTCAACCAAGCTTCTCCATTTCTTAAATGTTTCAAATACATTAGATTTGTGCCTAAGGAAATAAATCCAAACCTTCCTATTTGCATCATCTATGAATGTAACATAATATTGAAAGCCACCGAGAGAAGATACCTGAGCTGGTCCCCATACATCTGTATGCACAAGCTCTAACTTTTCATCTTTCTTTTGCTTCCCATCCTTGAGAAAACTGACTCTCTTTTGTTTGCCATACACACAACTTTCACAGCAATCCATATTAATACATTTTAGACCTGGTAAAATTTTCTTAGAATGAAGTACCTTCATACCTTTTTCACTCATATGCCCAAGTCTTTTATGCCATAGTGTTGTCTCAGAACCTACAACAACTGTTTTAGTCTCTTCCTATGAACCTGTAGCAACTATTCCTGAACCTGTTTGTTTTTTCTCTGCAACAACTAAAGTAGAAGGAATAGTATGACTTGTACAAAGATATATTGTGCCTACTTTCACACCTTTTTCTACTATTAAGGTACCTCTTGGAACCTTTCAATTTTTATCAGTACATGTAACAATGCAACCTTCATCAGCTAGCTACCCTACTGAAACTAAATTCCTACTCAGCCTTAGAACGTGCCTTATCTCTTGTAGTAGCCAATGATTCCCATTTTGCAACTTAATCTTGATTCTTCCCTTTACAACAATCTGATAGGGTTCATTATCTCCCAAATAAACCAGCCCAAAATCCCCTTGGACGTAATCAAGAAAATAACTTCTATGGGGTGTAGCATGAAATGAGGCCCCTGAATCTAAAACCCATGAATTATCAGCATTATCTAGGGAATGAATCAAAGCATCATCTTCAGATTTATTACTTACCACATTTGCCTCCTTATTGCCTTCTTGTTTGTCTCCTTTATTCTTCCGAGACCAGCAATCTTTCTTCAGATGACCTAGTTTCCCATAGTACCAGTAATCCTTCTGTCCTCTGGATTGGGATCTCTTGTCCTTTGATTTTCCTCATGACTTCTCATGACCTCTAGAACCTTTTCCTCTCTCTTTTGACTTGCCCTTACTTTCTACATTCAAAACACTACCTGATGTGGACCCTCCTGAGCTTTTCTATTGCATTTACTCACTAAGGATAACACCAACAACATCATCAAATTTTAAAGTATTTAAACTAGAGACAGAGTTACTTATAGCCATTACCAAGCTATTCCAGCTTTCTGGCAAAGAACATAATACCAAGAGAGCCCTCACCTCTTCATCAAGCTTACTTTTACCAAAGTTAACTGACTGATAATCATATTAAACTCATTTAAATGATTTGTCACATATCCACCTTCAATCATTTTTAGATTAAACAAATGCTTCATGAGAAATATCTTATTTGAGGGTGAGGGCTTTTCATACAATTTAGCCAAAGCTTTCATCAAACCATTTGTTGTCTTCACTTCTGTTATATTGAATACTACTGATGGTGCCAGACACAACCGAATAGTTCCCAATGCCTTTCTATCCATTCTAGTCCTCATCAGTCATTGTTGCCAGTTTCTTGGCTATTCCTTCCAATGGCCTCCATAAATCTTTCTGATAGAGATAATCCTTCATCTGCATCTTCCATAACTAGTAGTTCTGCCCATTGAATTTATCTACCTTCAATTTACCCTCATCTGCCATTGCTCCCACTCAACCGTGAGACCTTCCTACAGATGAGGATCGAACACAACCCACTCTGATACCACTTGTTAAGGATTGCGTGTAGAAGATATCAATTAAATGCAAATAAAAATTAAACAGAGGAATGGAAATACATAGAAATAATAACAATGAGAGACAAGTTTTAACGTGGTTCACCCAAACTTGGGCTACATCCACCAACAAAGAGTCCAATATTATTATCCAGTAAATCAAACTGATTACAACCAGAAATCCTTGCAACTCAATACCACTGCAAAATGCTACAATACATCAACAGAAACCCTAACCCTTAGCTGCTTTTATCAAGCCTTATGTCAACCAATAGAAAAATAACTCTCGATGCCTTAATAAAATAATAAAAAAATCATTGGAGGTTTCGGGGGTGCTGCCCCTTGACCCCGTCTTGGGGGCACTGCCCCTTGACCCCATTAAATAATTTGGGGGAAATTGCACCGATAAAAGTGGGGTAAATTTAACCTCCGAGTCTGATTAAGCTCCATATAACAACAAAACCCTAATGCATACCAGAATGAATGATATAGAAAAGAAGAAAGAGGATTTGATAAGAGAACATTAAGAGGATCTTGTTTTAAGTGTGGAGGTGAAGGACATATAGTATTTGAATGTAATCAAGGGAGTACAAGCAAGAAGACAAAAAATAGACGAAGAGTAGCCTATGTGGAAGAAGAACCTATTGGATCACCGAGTTCAGTTGGTAAACTAAAGAAAGGAGAACCACTTGTGATGAGAAGAGCACTATTTCAGGAAGAGACAGATGAAGAACTGCCACAAAGCAAAAGTTTGTTCAGAACTAGATGCAAATTAGAAGGTAAATGTTGTAAGGTTGTAATTGATAGTGGTAGTTCTGATAACCTAGTTTCAGAGGAGATGGTGACTAAGCTGAAGTTGGAAAGACTGAAACACCCTAAGCCTTATTAGATAGCATGGATTCAGGATGATAATAAGGTACTGGTGAGTGAACAATGTTTGGTGAAATTTCATATTGGATCATATCATGATGAACTCTTGTGTGATATTATGCCTATGGATGTTTGTCGTATTATGTTGGGTAGACCTTGACAATATGATAAAAAAGCTATACATGATGGGAGAAAGAATACATACACTATAACATCAAATGGATAGAGAATTACCTTGATTCCTTTGGAAGATGATCCTAAGAGTGAAGTATGTGGGAATGCTAGAATCCGTTTGGTAGATGGAAGGAAATTTCTGGATGGTTTGAGACATGAGAATATGTGTTATGCTTTGATTTCTAAGAAGCCTAAAACATTGAAGAAGGAGACTAAAGAATCACAACTAGAGGAGATAAAAGAGTTGCTGATAGAGTATGAAGACATCATATCAGACAATGTACCTGAAGGATTGCCACTTATAAGGAGTATCAGTCATCACATGGATTTTATACCAGGAGCTAGTTTGCCTAACAAAGCAACACATAGAATGACACCGACAGAGAATAAAGAACTGAATAGACAGATACAAGAATTGTTGAGGAAGGATTTGATCAGAAAAAGTTTGAGCCCTTGTGTAGTACCTGCAATGCTAGCACCTAAGAAAGATGGAGAATGGAGAATGTGTATAGACTCTAGAGCAATAAACAAGATCATGGTTAAGTATAGATTTCCTTTACCTAGGATGGATGATTGTTTGAGTGGAGCAAAATATTTCACAAAGATAGATTTGAAGAGTGGATACCATCATATCAGAATCCGAGAAGGAGATGAATGGAAGACTTCTTTTAAGACAAATGAAGGATTGTATGAGTGGTTAGTAATGCCTTTTGGATTGACAAATGCACCAAGTACTTTCATTAGATTGATGAATGAAGTCTTGAAGAAATTCTTGGGTAAGTTTGTTATTGTATATTTGGATGACATTCTGATTTCCAGTAAGACAAAAGAAGAACATTTGTGGGATATTAGACAAGTATTACAGAGGTTGAGAGAGGAGAAGTTGCTGATAAACATCAAGAAATGTAGTTTCATGAAGGAAGAACTAGTGTATTTGGGATTTGTGATTTCTGTGGAAGGATTGAAGATGGACCTCAAGAAAGTAAGAGCAATTGTTGAATGGCCCACACCGGAGAACATTGGAGAGGTTAGATCATTTCATGGATTAGCTAGTTTCTACGAGAAGTTCATAAGAAATTTCAGTTCAGTTTGTAACCCTATGACAAAGACAATGAGAAGTGACAGAAAAGACTTTAAGTGGACATCAGGAGCAGATAGAAGTTTTGAACTGTTGAAGTAGAAGGTGACAGAGCAACCTATTTTAGCATTACTAGATTTCAGTAAGGTATTTGAAGTAGATTGTAATGCAAGTGGGAATGCAATAGGAGCAGTGTTAAGTCAAGAAGGTAGACCTATAGCATATTTTAGTGAGAAGATGAATGATGAAAGGGGGATGTATTCAATATATGATCAAGAGTTCTATTCCATAATTCAAGCCTTGAAGAAGTGGAGACATTACTTGTTGCCTAAGGAGTTTATGTTGTATACAGATCATCAAGGTTTGCAATATTTGAATAGTCAAGGAAAGTTGAATCAGAGGCATATGAGATGGGTAGAGTTCATGCAGAGTTATACCTTTGTGTTAAAGCATAGGAGTGGAAAATCAAACAAAGTTGTAGATTCATTGAGTAGGAGAAGGAACTTGTTGACAAAGATGAGAGTGGAAGCATTGGGATTTGATGAATTGAAGAACATGTATGCGGGAGACACTAATTTTGCAGAACCTTGGAAAGCATCCCAGGAACCTGTTGTGATAGATAGGAGTAAATGGTTGGACTATTTCATTCAAGAATATATGTTGTTCAGAGGAAATTAGTTATGCATACCTAGAAGTTCAATGAGATAATTTGATCAAGGAGAAACATAGTGGAGGATTGGCAGGACATTTTGGCATTGACAAGACAGTGGCCTTGGTGAGTGAAAATTACTTTTGGCCTCAGATACATAAGGATGTTAGGAAATTTGTGCAGAGTTGTAGAGTTTGTCAAGTTGCAAAAGGGAGTAGTCAGAATACTAGATTGTATAGACCTACTAGAGAAACCTTGGGAAGACATAAGCATGGATTTTGTGATGGGATTACCTAAGACACAGAGAGGACATGATTCTATATTTGTAGTGGTAGACAAATTTTGAAAGATGGCACATTTCATACCTTGTAAGAAGACAACTGATGCAGTACATGTAGCTGACCTATTTTTCAAGGAGATTGTGAGATTACATGGATTACCTAAGAGTATAATTTCAGATAGAGACACCAGATTTCTTGGATATATTTAGAAGACACTTTGGAAGAATATGAAGATAGATTTGAAGTTTAGTTCAACATTTCACCCACAGACTGATGGATAGACAGAGGTAGTGAATAGGCATTTGGGAAACTTGTTGAGATGTTTGGTTGGAGAGAAGATAGGAAGTTGGGATTTGATTCTTTCACAAACAGAGTTTGCATACAATAATTTAGTAAATAGGAGTATTAGAACACCTTTTGAGATTGTTACCAGAGTAAACCCTAGAAGAGTTGCAGAATTGAGAGATCTCAGTTTAGAAGAGAAGAGAAGTGCAGAAGCAGAAGAATTTGCATGGCATATGAAGATAGTGCATGATCAGGTGAAGAAGCATTTGGGAGAGATGAACAATAAGTATAAAGAACAAACAGATGAGAAGAGAAGACATAAGGAATTTGAAGTTGGCGATGAAGTGATGGTATGCTTGAGAAAATAAAGATTTCCATTTGGGACATATAAAACTTGTTGAAGATGAAGAAGTTTGGACCTTGTAGGATACTCAAAAAAATTGATTTAGGAAATGCATATGAAGTGGAGCTACTGGAGACATTGGGTATTTCACCTATTTTCAACATTGTAGACCTATATCAGTATCATGAAGCAGAGTTCAGTGACAACCTTGAAGAAGACTTGAAGAAGTAGTTACCACAATGAGCACCAGAGCAAATTGAAGACATTTTGGATAGTAGAGTTGGATCCAAAACTAGAGGAAGACAATACAAAGAATACCTTATGAAGTGGAAAGGCAGACTGAAAGAAGATTCATCTTAGATTTCTCAGGCTGAGATGGACCGTCTTGGTTTTCTTCTAGCCCCAGCAAAGTGAGGGACTCACTTTTTTAATAACCCCGGATGTCTGATGCAGGAGCATCCCTGGTTCAAGAGCAATCTTGCATCAACCAAAAATATTTGCATCTCAATTTGTTTGTAGTTTTGTTTGTTTCTTTTCATTTTCCAGTACAGTTCAGGCAATTCAGTCAGTAGCAGTTTCTGTATTTTGGTCTGCATTCTACCACAATTGCATTTTAGATCTTGTGGAGCTAGACTTAGCATCTACATTCATTCGTGCACAACATATCCTAAATTTAGAGCATTTGGATCAAGTACCAAAATGTTATCGCTATCAGAAGATCAACTATTTTCTCAGATAGAGCATCTTGAAAGTCTTAGATAATCAACTAAAGGAGAAGACCTGGAGAGCATTTCACAACCTTCGAAGGTTAATGACACATCTTTCAATTTTCTATGGTTCGTGTCTGACCTTCCCCAAGATCCACACATCATTCCATTCATTTGCGGAGGAGATTCAATTCATTTACATCTGACTTATCCGTGTACACACATTACACCTCTTTATTAGAGTTTGTAACCTTCCTTGGCCGACGCGGAGGAACCTTTGGTTCTGGAGATGATATATAATGATGTAATAGATGCCTAGGAAAGTAATTAGGATCAATAGAATAAGTTCATAGTTTGGATTCATTGCGAAGGAGCTTCAAAGCTATATCTTGTGCATATTCTGATATTCTATAATTAGGCCTGTGAGCCCTAATTCTAAGCCCACATGTTTTTAGTAGATCTATGTTTGAATTCTATGATATACTAAATGATTGAACCTGCGTTTGTTTCATATCTCTGAGTTGTTTCTATTGTGTTTACCCTTGTTGCACGGTCTGGATAGTTCATTCTGTGAACCCTCCTACCGTGACTGTACCAGCTATGGCAAAGGACATTGAAATCAGAGAGCATACACTAATAACGTTATGTCCGGAGATCACCCCTGAAGACAAAACAAAAATCTCTAAAGTACTCAACAAAGAGTTCAGAACAAAGAAAAGAATGAATACTCTCATGTCAGATGACATTTAGAAAGTAGTGAAGGAGACTGAGGAAATCACTTTGAGAGTGTTAAAGGAATATCATCTTCCAACTATATATGATAGAGAAGAAACAAATACTGGAGGTGATACATCTTTTCCTAAGGTGAACATGGATCAAGGATCAGACAAAAGAGATGAAGAACCGAAGGAGAAAGAAGATCCAGTCCCTACTACCAGTTCAGATACTGTTGTTAAAGATCAATCCATAACAAGCATTCCTTTGGAACAACAAACTGATGACCAAAAAAACAAGGAGAAGACTGAGGAACAAAACAAAGACGATGATCAAGAAGAAGAACAAGCCGAAGAGAACCCTATACCAGAACAAAAGGATGGTGCAAATGAGGCCATGGATTTAGATCCGCTGGATCTAAACCAAGAAGTATCTGGTATAGCAAGAGACACTGCAGAGTCTATTAAGGAATTCTTGAAAAGAGAAAAATAAGTCTTGGATGAACCTAAATTTTTGCAGGGACCAATAAATTTGGACTCAATGTCTCCTATACAAAAAATCCAGCTGGTGTCAATTGTTCAAGCAAAGGCACAAGAAGAGATTCATGATGAAAACACACATACAGGACAATGAGCTCATTGGTGTAGCATCTGAGGTGTTGGAGAAGTTGATGCCTGAATACCAGAAAGATACATCACTATCATTAACTGATCAACTCAAAGGTATGATAAAATCAATCAACACTCATTTTGAATCTTTTGAGAAGTCTGTAGAAACAAAAGTAAGGAAAGAGTTTGATGAGAAAAGATTAGTTGAGTTGAAGACCATGTTAGTAAATGATAAAACTCTACTAGATAATGGAATAAAAGGTATAGAGAATGCTATCAAAGAAGCCTGTGAGTTGTACAAATTTTGTTTATCGTGGCTGAAAGCTACAAAGGAGTTAGAAAAGAAGATTAAGGATCAGGAATTGCAAAGTTCTGATAAGTATCTTTGAATCATTTGACCTGGTAGCTGAGTCAGTAAGCAATAAAGAAATACAAGTTATCAATATTCATAATGAGTTAAGTAATTTGATGAATAAGAGGGATCAAACGAAAAATAGAATGTGTCAGTTGAGAGGACAAATAAGTCCTAAGCTAGACTCAATGTCAAATCTTGCAGCAGAAGCATTGCAAGTAAATGCACTAATTGACACACCCTCTGATGTACAAAAGGCAGAAAAATTGGTCTTCCTAATAAATGGCCATATTCAAATTTTGGAAAATGCAGAAGAGTTGGGTTGGAGAGCTGGCTCAAATCAATAACATCTTCAATGATATCCTACAACCCACACCAAATTAATTAAGTTAAAGATTATATTTGTACATATGTGGCAGAGTATGATAGTCTTTGCAGTTTTGTTGCCTTGACAAAATTTTGGACCCTTGTACATACACCTTTGCCATTGATGTCAAAGGCGGAGAAGAAAACCAGTGAAAAATGAACAAGCACCTAAAAGGGGAAAAGAAAAACAAGGTGTATATTGTAAGGAGCAGAAAAGCATTTTTCACTAAGTGTTTCCATCAATGCCAAAGGGGGAGATTGTTGGCAACATAGTCAAGAGACACTACTAATAGAATGTTGTCATTGATGGCAACAAGGCTTGGCAAAGGTCTGGAAGACTAACTTAGTCAAAATGGCTTAGTATGGGCAAGCTACAGAGTGACAAAGATTGGGTCAATATGCCTCCACAATTGTAGGTCACAAAGCATGGTTCAGGTATGTTGCTTGTAGTTGTTTGAAGGTGTCATATTCAAGTTTGCAAGTCCTAAAGATCTCTCAAAGACTTACTATGATTTAGCTGAGTCTAGGTGAGAAAACTTGAGTTAGGGATAACACACGGTACCAGAGAAAAAGGGTCCGCATTCCTCCATTGTGGCATATTTTGTCCTGCGGTTCTGAGGCAGCAAAGATACATATCATGACTACCTAAATCCAGAGTTATAGCCTTTGAAGTTCCTTTGATCATATTCTACAAGTTGTTTTTTATCAGCTTCCAGTTTGACAGTATTTCACTGTGACATAGCAACAATTCCAAGATTTGCATTTTGCTATAAAGGACTATTATGTCCTGCGGTTTTGAAGGTATGTTAAGAGGTCAATGATGAATGTTGGATATGATTTTTAGAGTCTCATATCGTTCCCAGTGGAAGTTATGATGTGACAGTTGAATTGGTCAAGTGTGTAATTAAGGGATAAGCCGACAGGCAAGTTAGATCTATATGTAGTGAGAATATATTGTTTGAAGAATTAATCCAAGTAGTTGAATGATTGATTCCGACCTATATGAAGACTATTGCATGTTTGTTTGGGTTCGCATTCATGTTTGTGCACAAGATCAAGCCGACGAGGTATAACACTTGTATACACATTTCATGTCTATCTTGTCGACCTAATTGTGAGATGAATCTTGTTGCATATATATATGTATATACTCAATGGATTTCAGTGTTGGAGTAATGGATATAAGTGAATAGGGTACGAATTCGATATGTGCATGATCTAAGGTAGTTTGTAAAGTAGAAAAAGACAATAAGGGTAGAAAAGGCAGAGCATATGTGAAGTAGAGCAAAAAAAGTAGAACAGACATTATGAAGACATTTGAGTCTATATACTGAGCTGGAAATGCAACTACACCTCAGCATTCTATAGATGCATTTATAGCTCAGTCATCTTGGTAGTGAGCTAATCATTCTTCTATCTTCTTGGCAGTGCGCCCTCTTGTAGTGAGCACTTCTTGGACAGTGAGTCCTTGGGAAGTGAGCCTTCATGTAATTCGGTATTATTATCATAATATTTTATGAGGTAACACTCACTGTGGTTTTTCCCTTTTTGGGTTTTCCACGTAAAAATCCCGGTGTCTATGTGTTATGACTTTATGGTTGTTATTCTTATGTTTATTCTGCTTTCATTTTATTAAATTTGGTAATTGGATTATAGATCATGTGAAGAAGTGGTTTTGTAGAATATTGATTCAGCCCCCCTACCCCCCCTCTCAGTATTCATTGTGTTCAACAAGACCATCTCTCAAAATAAAATTATGCATTACTAATGTTTTGAATGAAAAAAATCTTATAAAAAACCTTAACTTTTAAAAAAACCAATATAACTTATCTCAAATTTCAATACTCTGAATAGAAAATACTCTCTAATTTTAATTCATATTTATAAAATATACAAATATGCAAAATATTTACAATATTATATTGTCATTCTATACAAAATCTATGAGTGAAAGGAATCTTGCAATATGTTTCTAATATATCTATTTTCAATTTAAAAATGCAATTTAAATAGATACTTTTTTATCACTAATGGTTGGAGATAAAACCCAAATGAAAGATTACACATGGTAATTGAATGGACAAGAAAACATAAACATGACAACAATGAATTCAAAAAAGAATGCTTTTTGAATGGAAACAAAAGTATAATGTCAGACATATCATTTCACACATGTAAAACCTCAAGCCATATATATTTTTTAATATTTTTCAATTCATCTAATTGAAGGTAATTGTAATTTGATGATATTTTATGTTGGGAGTGGTTTTCATTATAAATGTCAATGTGCCGACTCTTTATGTTGAATGTGATTGAAAAGATATAATCATCTTATAAAGGTGACTATTTTTAGTGTTTTGCATTCACCTAGATTGTTAGCTTCTGCAACGATAAATCTATTTTGTTTTCATTATAAATATCAATGTGCCGACTCTTTTTGTTGAATTTGATTGAAAATTTATATAATCACTTCATAAAGATGACTATTTTTGTTGTTTTGCTTTCACCCAAATTGTTAGATTCTACAACACAAATCTATTTTGTTTTTATAGATAGGCATTGCCCTGCTTTTCTATTTACTATCATTTCACAATTGTAAAGATATATGATTTAACATCATAAATAAGAGCTCAAATTTAGTCTCAGACAACTTTAAGTTAAATGATTCTAAATATCTATCCTTGAAAAATATTTATATGAGAACAAAAATTCCATGTCAATTTATTTAGATATTTCATAGTTTTCATTGCATTACATTAGTGATCATTTAGATTTTTTTTTAAGAATTTGAGTTATATTATAGTTTTAATAACTTGGGATGACATCAATAAGTAACTATATAGTAATGATTATTTTTTCACACATATTGATAAGAATCATAAGAAAAGGAGATCCACTTAACACACAACCATATTCAAGTATAAGTGAAAAATAAATATTATTTAATGTAATTACTACTCTTTAAATCCATCTTGAGATGAATAAAACTATATGAATCAAATCCCACAAAAAATTAAAAAACTAGCCATAAAAGTGGCCTTCATCTACTTAATACAATATATATTCATTATAAACTATTTATAATGAACCTAAATGTCCCATACACCATGTATTTAGCTCTTTAATGTTCTGCCTTATATTTTTCCCTCTCCCTTAGAAGCATTTTGTATGGAATAATTAGAGTATTCTTTACAACATACTAACATATCTCATTCTACACTAAATCTATATATTATTGTCTATTAGTAAACACAATTTATTAATGACATTGAAAAATGAATATAAGATAAAAGTTGAGACAAAAAATTATCTTAACGACACTCAAAGAAACCAAATTAATATTAGAGCATCTCTCAATTATAGATTATTAATTTTCCAAATGGAAATTTTTTTTTATAAAAAACCTTAACTTTAAAAAAAAAAAAAATAATATAACTTATCTCAAATTCCATAATATACTAAACACTGAATAGAAAATACTCTCTAATTTTAATTCATATTTATAAAATATAAAAATATACTAAATATTTAAAATATCATGCAGTCACTCTATACAAAATTTATAAGTGAAAGGAATCTACAACATGTCTTTTTTCTAATATATCCATTTTCAATTTAAAAATGTACTTTAAACAAATATTTTTTTATCACTAATGGTTGAAGGTAAAAGTTAAATGAAAGCTTGCACACAGTAATTGAATGGACAACAAAACATAAACATGACAATGAATCCAAACAAGAAAGCTTTTATCACTAATGGTTGAAGATAAAAACCAAATGAAAGCTTGCACATAGTAATTGAATGGACAAGAAAACATAAACATGACAACGAGTCCAAACAAGAAAGCTTTTTGAATGGAAACAAAAGAAGTAATGCCAAACATATCATTTCACACATGCAAAACCTGAAGCCATATATTTTTTTTTATTTTTTTCGATTCATCTAATTGAAAAATCTGATGACATTTTATGTTGGGAGTGGTTTTTATTATAAATGTCAACGTGTCAACTCCTTATGTTGAATGTGATTAAAAAGATATATAATCATCTGACTATTTTTTTTTTTGTTGTTTTGCATCCATCCAGATCGACTTTTTATGTTGAATGTGATTAAGAAGATATATAATCACTTCATAAAGGTGGCTATTTTTTTTTTGTTGGTTTGCATTCACCCAGATCAATGGCTTCTGCAACACAAATCTATTTTGTTTTCACGGATGGGCACTGCCCTGGTTTTCTTTTCTGTCATTTCACAATTGTAAAAGATATATGATTCGACATCATAAAGATGAGGTCGAAATCAGTCTCAGACAACTTTAAGTTAAATGACATCCTTAAATATTTATATGAGAACAGAAATTCCATGTCAATTTATTCAGATATTTCATAGTTTTCATAGCATTATTGAAATAAGGACCAGATCAACCTCTAATTACACTGCTGTTTTTTCTCACCTTCAGTAAGAATTCGTGTAAATGATATACATAACTTCACCTCTACTGCAAATGAAGACACTTACTGATGGACGGTGTTACGTTATTTCAGTTGGTAAAATACGTTTTCAATGTAGTCTGAGTTTTGTTTTGTTATACAATTGTAAGGAAATAAATAGATTTAAAAAAAAAAAAAAAAAAAGTTTAATGAATATATAATTACTTAAATTTAAAGTTGGGATAGATTATGTAATACAAAATTTGAACTTTGGAAATAATAGAAATAAAAGTATTTAGTTAATATCAGTGGTCGATAAATAGTAGTCCATTGTTTCAATTATAAATTTTGAATTGTAACTCAAAATTGTAATTTCTTATATGCGTTTGGAAGCAGAATGATGAAATATGAATGGATTGCTCTCAGAGTTTAGCAAATTAATTCCATGTGTCATAGGTTCAATCCCAAGTATTGTAGATCTAACATGTGATGCATGGATTTGAACTAGTTGACTATGGACTTCCAAGATGTGTTTGGCCTTGGTCATTGATGTCTAAGGACATGCAAGGATTGGCGATAGTTTAAAATACCTTCAAGAAATTGTCAAATAACAAGGGTCAAGTTGTCTTAGATTAACATCCTTGATGAGATTAGCTTTGCAATCGTGTACAAGATCAAAGACAACACTCTTCATCATGTAAATGTCCTAGATTGATTTCATGCAAAATTAGGCTCCTTTTAGTGCTCCAAAGTGAAATGTTTCTAGGATGATTTGAACCTTGATATTCGATATTCTTTCTTTCAAATTAATGTAGATTAAATGCCTTTAAATACCAAGACATAGAAATTAATCATGCAAACATGTACCAAGTCAACTTATAATTGATAGTAGAATAGGTGGGAATTGGCAAAGATATATAGTTTGAACTTTTAAATTTTGGGTCAATTCTACATGTTGCAAGATCAATCCCACACATTGTGGGATTGACTTGGGATGAGGAAAATTGTAGATGTGAATAAGATATGGTCAAATATATGTGGGAATATGTGTAGGTGGGGTTGGGCGAAGGACCAGGAATGAGCCCAACTTTGCACAAGAATGTGCAATTGTATTAAGTCATTCCATGAAAATGAGCCCAAAACCAAATGGGAATTGGCATCCATATGCAATTTTCATTGTTGCATTCCCCCTCTTTGAGGTGCATGTGAATCCTTAATGAACATGTATATCAAACTAAATGAGCACTCACAAACATACATGCAAAGTAAATATTTAGACATAAAAGGACATTGGGGTCCATGTAAAGTAATGGACCCAACTGGATATCTTTGTGTGTTCTTCTATCCTTCGATATGTGTGATCTATGGGAACCTACAAATTAGAGAAAAGATGTGCAATGAGTAGCTTTTGTCTCACAAGTAAAGATAAATGTGACTAGAAGTTAAATTAACTATCTACAAACATGAGAGAGGGAGGGAGAGGGAAGGGGTTAGAAATTTTTTCCTTATATCTAGAAAGTAGTAATGACATCTTAGGCACTACCATGTCATGTGATAATAATTTGTCTCTACATGATGACGAGTCTCTATATCAATACTTGTAACTATATGCAAATTCAACAAAGGAGTGTTGGCGACAAGATATACCTGCTTCAATTGGTTGCAACCATTATATGTAAGGAATTAGAGGAGAGGGAAAATAATAAATGAAATGTAAATGTAAGCTAAGTATAGAACACATGTAAAATGTAAAGTAAATCAATGTCATGAAAGCATCATGTGACAAACAAGAAAAGAAGACATCTCAAACCATAGGCATGGTAAGAATATGGGCTGGGGATAATCATGAAGGTATATTAATTTCACCCAATATAGACAAATGAAAAGAATGAGATGGCCCTAATGACTAGATACTCTTGTGTAAATACATATAACACTACAAAAGGCATATGACCCCAATATAGCTTCAAGAGCATGAGCACACAATAGTATAAGTAAGGGATGAGGTCCCTAATGGTGTCATAGATCTAGGTGATAGCATGAAGGCATGTCCCACATTTTAACCTAAGTGGGATGTGCAAATCAACATTTTTAAAAAAATCTCTGAAAATAACAAGCAAACTGTAAAGAATTTGTGATATTTCCTATGAAGATTCTATTTCTAATTTTTTTAAATTTTGAAAAATCTCATGTTTTAATATTTGTTAATAAAGTATTTCTCAAACTTTATAGTATTTTTAAATGAGTAATATTTTCCCATAATGCATAACTTGATCTAGAAATAAAATATCTATTAGAATATGTAAAAGCATTGAGAACCAATATCTAGTGCAAATAGACACTCAAACCATTATTTGACAAATTACTAAAAGAATCAAACTAGAAAAATAATGATGGATTTCAATAATGAGAGATGAACACAAGATTGTAAAAAAAGAATATGGATCAGTTCACAAATTTAGTAAGAAAAAAGATCAGAATCACATGAATGAAAATGCAAGGTGAGTGGATACATAAATAGAAAAAAGATGAGGCAAATATGACCAATGAGAGATGTAACTCCAAGTACCCAAAAATAGGAAAGAGTATTTATGGAAGATTCCATCTACCATCATAAATGACCCACACTATCCACCTAAGTAAACTAAAATGAGTGTGTAGGAAAATATATAATATCCAACAAAAGAAAATAAAAAACCTATAAGAAAACCTCACCTTAACCACAACTTAGGTGGGTGAAAATGGTGCAGGAGCACCTACCTAACAGCTGGCCTTCATGAGGCAGTTAGTAGTTTAGGTCTTGTTTATGTTTCCAAGAAGGTCTGTTAGACCAAATGCATGTAATAAGGTCATGCTGATCATGATAAGATCATGCTGACCAGGCTTTTGCTATTTTTAGTTAGTTGGTTATAACAGCTGTCATGATGTATGATCGGTTGGATCTCCCCGCCGCTTGGAGAGTTCCCAGCCGCTTGGAGTCGGGTCAGTAGTACTCGTAGGATAATCTTTATAAGCATGAGATCGGTTGATTGTAGATATCATCGATCGGCAGTCTAGTATTGCATTAAGCAGAGGAGTTCGAGTGTGCTGTGTGAGAAGCAGTATATTGTATTGCATCTTTGAAATCAATAAAGACCCTGTTCGTTTTCTGTTTGATCTCCTTTGTGTAATCGATCTGCTGGTTTGAGTGGTTTCATGGATTTACTGATCCATTCCACCGGTTGATCCGTCTGATCGGTGGAATGGTAATGTACAGTAGGGTAGGTTGTAGTTTGTTTTCTATTTGCATGCAGGTGTGCAGGATCGCGGTCGACAGATGTTGAGAAGCCTAGCATCCTCATGTGCTAGGTCAAGTTGAGAAGTTTGAGTTGGGAGATCACCCTAAGACTGGATCGGATCATCCCTGGAGGATCGGCGAAGTAAAATTTCGCTAAGGCTGGAAATCGGCGAAAACGGCATCATCAGGATATTTCTACAAATATCCTGCAGACAGTTCGGATATCGTCATCCGGATAAGTGAAGGAGAGCATGATGCTTTCGAGTGCATGAAGTGTGAGTTCGTCAGGGTGATCATCATCTGGAGGAGCCGAGGAGGAGCATATCGGCATCAGGATCATCTATCGGGAGTGCCAAACATCCGCGTATCGCGAGTAGATGCGGGAGAGAAAGTTCGTGTTTTTTTGGCTAAGTGTTGAAGAGGTCATCAGGATATTGGGTGACGTCATCGTCATCAGGATATGACGTCATCGTCATCAGGATATTGAGATATCCCCCTGTGCGAGTTTATCCTGCCGTTGTTAAGTGGTTAAGTATCGGCATCGGCAGAAAGTGTGAAGCATCATCAGGAGGTTTCGAGAGGACCGGATAAAATAGATCATGATGCTGTTGCTTGTGTCGTCGGCTAGTGGAGCATCGAAGGGAACGTGCTAAAGGTGATCGTCATCAGGATCTTTGGGGGCAACCGGATATTGGTTATCCTGCTGACGAAGGAAGTGTTGCATATCATGATGTCGAGGGAGTTCGGCGCCCGATGAACAGTGCAACCGGAGGATGTTTGCGCCCGCTGAATATCATGATGATGATAGGCGACTGGCGGAGGAGGTGAACAGTAGTCGGCAGGAGGATGATTGTAATCGTCCGAAATATGATGATGCTGACTGTATAACGCGAAACATGATGATGCTGTTGGTGGTTTTAGGAAATATGATGATGATGGCGAAGATGATGATGATGAGGTTGGTCTGCAGACATCCATGCTATATGCGAAGGTTATAGTGTGGATGCCTCTGCATCATAGTGGTATCAGAGCTCAGCAAAAGGTCTGGGCTGTTGTGTGTTGATTCTGTCACCGAAAGGGCAGAGGTAGAGGTAGAGTTGAATTGTGTGTTGTGTGTTGATTGAGAGGTTGACAAAATGCCTCCGAAAGGTAGTGGTACTGCAAGGGAATTGCAGGAACTGAAGGAGAAACATGCTAGAGAGATGAGGAAGATGAAGGAGCTTGCTGAAGCACTTCAAGCCAGGCTGACAGCCCTGGAAAAGAACAAAAAGAGGGAAGTGGAAGACAGTGAGTCTGAAGAAGATGAAGATACTGTTGAAGAGTATGAAGAGGTAGCTGAAGATCTGGATGCTGAAGACCAGAGATTGGCAAAACTGTTAAAGGCAGTGCAGAGTGAAAAACCTAAGGTAAAGGTTGATGTTACCAAGTATACTGGAAGCTTGAATGAAGATGAGTTGTTAGATTGGATTGCTGCACTTGATAATCACTTTGAATGTGAAGATGTTGCTGAAGATCAGAAGGTAAAGATTGCAAAGACCAAGTTAGGAGGTCATGCTTTGGTTTGGTGGGATTATGTACAATCCGAGAGAAGGAAACAAGGGAAGTCAAAGATCACTTCATGGGATAAGATGGTAGCAAGGATCAAGGGGAAATTCTTGCCAAGGGATTATGAAATCCAGATGTTTAAGAAGCTGCAATTTTTAAAGCAGAAAGACAGGGATGTGAAAGCATATACTGAGGAATTTTATCTGTTAAGTATGAGATCTGGTCATCATGAGAATGAGGTAGAAAAGGTGGCTAGGTACTTGGCTGGTTTGAGGTTTAACATACAGGATGAGTTAGTTTTAGCTAACCCTAAGAATGTGGAGGATTGTTATCAAATGGCAATCAGGATTGAAGAAAAGATGAATAGAGGACCTGATAAGTCCATGAGAGGAAGAGGAAACAATAGGGGAAGAGGAACAGCCCCTGCACAAAAGCAAACCAATGAGGGTCAAGAAGACACTGGTAAAGGACAGGGACAGTCTGATTTCAGAGGTGGATGGAAAGGTAATAGAGGAAGATTTGGAGGTGGTAGAGGTTCTACTACATTTTTAGGAAAATGTTATACCTGTGGTGAGTTTGGTCATCCATCTTTCAAATGTCCAGAAAACAAAGGTTCATCATCCAGAAATGATAGAACAAGTGACAAGAGAGTACAACTGGTACAAGAAGAGAAAGTAGAAGAAAGTGCACAGAGTTCAAACAGAGGTCCTGAGAATTATGGATATCCAGAGAGTGGAGAATCACTGATGTTAAGGAGAATTAGTTTGCAGGCATCAAAGGATCTGATGCAAAGAAGAGCTCTTTTCAAGACCACATGTAAGAGCAAAGGTAAAGTATGTAAAGTTGTCATTGATACTGGTTCAACAGACAACATGGTATCTCAGGAGATGGTGGATAAACTGAAGCTGGAAAGGATTCCACATCCACACCCTTACAAGGCATCTTGGGTGAGTGATAGTCAATCACTTTTTGTCTCTGAACAGGCATATGTGGATTTTCAGATTGGGCCATATCATGATAGAATTTTGTGTGATATTTTGCCTATGGAATGTTGTCACCTACTGTTGGGTAGACCATGGCAATTTGACAGAAGGGTACTGTATGATGGGTATGCTAATACCTACACCATCAAGAAGGATGGGAAGACTATTAAGTTGATGCCATTACAGGCAAAAGCTGCAGTACAGAAGGCAGCTCAAATCATTTTAATGGGAAAGAAGGAATTTGTGCAGATGCCTAGAGGAGCAGGCATAAAGGCAGTTCAGGACACTGCAGGGAAAGGAGTTGTTACAGACAACAAGATGAAGAAAGTTTCAGTTGTGACTGACAGGGGTCAGCAGCAGGTTCAGAAACAGGTTTGCACACAGCAACCAGTTCAGAAGCATGACACGGATGTTGTCATAGTTGGGACTATTGCTTGTCCTATAAAGATTGAAAGAAAGATATAGTTGAACACTACTGAGGCAGTTCAGAAAGAGGTTCTGGTCAGGCAACCTGACAAACACAAGGTATGTGAGAGAAAAGCCTACATCAACAGGCATGAGGATTTACTTGCCAGAAAGCAAGTTACAGTTCAGAAGTCTTGGAGAAGCCAAGAGACAGTAGCAGCTAAAGCTGGAGCAGGTCAGACTATTGACAAGGCAAAGTGTAACGGTGGAGGACTTCCACATACTAAACTCATGGGACATGAGTTCTTTTCTTTTGGGGAGTATGGTGCAGGAGCACCTACCTAACAGCTGGCCTTCATGAGGCAGTTAGTAGTTTAGGTCTTGTTTATGTTTCCAAGAAGGTCTGTTAGACCAAATGCATGTAATAAGGTCATGCTGATCATGATAAGATCATGCTGACCAGGCTTTTGCTAT
The DNA here is from genome assembly GCA_027924645.1 of Cunninghamia lanceolata. Taxonomy (NCBI): domain Eukaryota; kingdom Viridiplantae; phylum Streptophyta; class Pinopsida; order Cupressales; family Cupressaceae; genus Cunninghamia; species Cunninghamia lanceolata. The sequence goes on along the minus strand of BSBN01001265.1, from coordinate 412,309 downwards.
TTTTAGTTAGTTGGTTATAACAGCTGTCATGATGTATGATCGGTTGGATCTCCCCGCCGCTTGGAGAGTTCCCAGCCGCTTGGAGTCGGGTCAGTAGTACTCGTAGGATAATCTTTATAAGCATGAGATCGGTTGATTGTAGATATCATCGATCAGCAGTCTAGTATTGCATTAAGCAGAGGAGTTCGAGTGTGCTGTGTGAGAAGCAGTATATTGTATTACATCTTTGAAATCAATAAAGATCCTGTTCGTTTTCTGTTTGATCTCCTTTGTGTAATCGATCTGCTGGTTTGAGTGGTTTCATGGATTTACTGATCCATTCCACCGGTTGATCCGTCTGATCGGTGGAATGGTAATGTACAGTAGGGTAGGTTGTAGTTTGTTTTCTATTTGCATGCAGGTGTGCAGGATCGCGGTCGACAGATGTTGAGAAGCCTAGCATCCTCATGTGCTAGGTCAAGTTGAGAAGTTTGAGTTGGGAGATCACCCTAAGACTGGATCGGATCATCCCTGGAGGATCGGCGAAGTAAAATTTTGCTAAGGCTGGAAATCGGCGAAAACGGCATCATCAGGATATTTCTGCAAATATCCTGCAGACAGTTTGGATATCGTCATCCGGATAAGTGAAGGAGAGCATGATGCTTTCGAGTGCATGAAGTGTGAGTTCGTCGGGGTGATCATCATCTGGAGGAGCCGAGGAGGAGCGTATCGGCATCAGGATCATCTATCGGGAGTGCCAAACATCCGCGTATCGCGAGTAGATGCGGGAGAGAAAGTTCGTGTTTTTTTGGCTAAGTGTTGAAGAGGTCATCAGGATATTGGGTGACGTCATCGTCATCAGGATATGACGTCATCGTCATCAGGATATTGAGATATCCCCCTGTGCGAGTTTATCCTGCCGTTGTTAAGTGGTTAAGTATCGGCATCGGCAGAAAGTGTGAAGCATCATCAGGAGGTTTCGAGAGGACCGGATAAAATAGATCATGATGCTGTTGCTTGTGTCGTCGGCTAGTGGAGCATCGAAGGGAACGTGCTGAAGGTGATCGTCATCAGGATCTTTGGGGGCAACCGGATATTGGTTATCCTGCTGACGAAGGAAGTGTTGCATATCATGATGTCGAGGGAGTTCGGCGCCCGATGAACAGTGCAACCGGAGGATGTTTGCGCCCGCTGAATATCATGATGATGATAGGCGACTGGCGGAGGAGGTGAACAGTAGTCGACAGGAGGATGATTGTAATCGTCTGAAATATGATGATGCTGACTGTATAACGCGAAACATGATGATGCTGTTGGTGGTTTTAGGAAATATGATGATGATGGCGAAGATGATGATGATGAGGTTGGTCTGCAGACATCCATGCTATATGCGAAGGTTATAGTGTGGATGCCTCTGCATCAGAAAAGATGGGTCCTAATAAATGAAGTCTAATGATGTACCCATGTACACAAAAATCCCCCCAAAGAAAATAACCCCCCAAGAAAAGAGAGAAAACCACCTCCTAAATAGAGAGAAAATACCCTCCAAAGTATAGAGAGAAAAGGAGTAGGTAGTGTTGGCAAGAGCTACTGCTTTGCATTGATAGGTGTTGTCATTGATGGCAACTAAGATCATTTCAATCATCTGCATAACACAATTTGTTCATATCGGAAGTCAGATTCAGAATTTCTTTAAGTTTGGACAACCAGGAACAGAGCAGTAACAGGGTCTGGTATTTTGGTCCGAATCTCTTCGGTGGCAAGTCATGATTAGCTGCAAATCTAAGGGAGTCATATGCATTGTCAAGATAGTCTAACTCCAGACTTTTGTCCTTCGGTGATGAATGATTCAAAAGATATTAGCCTCTAAGTATCGGGTTCCAGTTTGTCAAAGAAGACAAAAGAAGAACAGGCCAACCTTGCAGAAGATCTTGATTCCGGATGTATAGCAGTTGTTTATTGGGAAAATGTGATGACCAGTGATATTGGCCGACCTAATTGATGATTTGTGAGTGTAAGTTTTGGTCCACATCTCATATCATGTATGGATCTAGCCGACAGAGCAGAGTACTCAACAAGTTCTAAATATTTTTTGAAGCCGACTGGGAAAATGATTGTAGTTCATGTTGTGGATATATATAGTTGATGGAATTGGATGATTTAGTGTGTGTGGTGGATGCGAAGAAGGTGTATGTGAGAAGAGCATAAATCCAAAGTGCGAATGAAGGCAGAACAGTAAGAAGAGCAGATCAAAGATGAAATGTGTAAGATCAATTTTTGTACTTAACCAAAACTGAAACTCTTGCATGAGTAGATGTTATTAATCAGTTCAGATCTCTGTTATTCTATTGTAATATTTCCATAGGTAGTGAGCCTCCAATTGAGTAGTGAGCTCTGGGCAGTGAGCCCGAATGCATGTGCATTCCCATTTTGTAAAAATACTTTTAACAGAGTATTAATTTTTGTGGGTTAACCCCCACTGTGGTTTTTCCCTTAACCGGGTTTCCACATCAAAATCTTGGTGTTGAATGTGTTATTTAAGTTTTCTGTTCATATGTTATCGATTGATGCTGAAATGTTTATATCATTAAATTAAGTATAAGAGCTAAAGGAAGATTGAAAGTAGAAAAGAAGAAAATGTGTGACAACTGATTCACCCCCCTCTCAGTTGTCTGGACCTAAACCAACAATTGGTATCAAAGAAAGGTTCCTTTGGAAAAGTTTAACAACTTAAGGAAGATCTGGGAAATCTTGCCCTAGATGATCTTGAGTAGTCCAAGGCAAAAGTCCAAGAACTGCAAGATAATCTCAAAAAGGCTAAAGACTTCATTGAGATCTTAAAAGAAAAATTGAGCAAATCCAATGCAAAAGGAAAGGAGCAACCTCTTCAACTGGAAGACAAGGCCTTGAAAGAAAAGACAAAAGAATGTGAAAAGTTAGCTAAAGAAGTTGTTGTCCTAAAACATGAGATAGAAACTGGGGTGATGAGACTAACCAAGGAAATTGAAGATAGGAAGAAAACTGAAGAAGGGATGAAGCAAAATCTAAAAGAAAGAACTAAAGAATGCTGCAGATTGGATGGAATAGATGGTCTCCTAGAATCTAATCTACAAGAAAGCAGAAACAATGAGAGAGAACTTGAGAGACAGATTATCACTCTCAGACATGACCTAGAAATTGCAAATGAGTATAAGGAGAAGTTCAAAATAAGCTTAGCTAAACTCAAAGTACTAATTGAAGAACAAAAAAAGGATAATGACAAGCGTAATCTTAAATATGAGAAAAGTGAAAGCTTCGAATCTGGACAAAGGAATTTCCAACCAAGGAATAAAAGGAACAGAACTAGAAAACCTCTAGTAAGACAGCCTAATGCTCAAAGATATCCATCATTTAATGGAAATTGCTTCAATTGCAATAAATTTGGTCATAGAGCTATTTAGTGCAGAAGTAGAGCAAATCAAAATGGTCCCTCCTCTGGTCAATGCTTCAAATGCAAGAGGTATGGTCACAAATCTAATGAATGTAGAAGTATGACAATGAATAACTCAAATGGCAATTCTTTCAATGGCTACTACTTTGCTTGCAATGGATTTAGACACATGGCTAATCAGTATAGATCAAGAGGAAATCAAGTATGCTTTAACTGCAATAAATATGGTCATATTGCAAGATTCTACAGAAATAGGAACAATGGAAGAAGAGGTCTGATAAACAAAAAACTAGATGAGCAGAAACAAGACAGAGGCAAAAGAAAATTGATGTGAATGAGATATAGAGTGAAATGAACAAGATTTGGACAAAGAAAGATACAATAAACAATAGTGATGGATCCGCACCGGAATTCGGTGCTGACAATTCCTCCGGGATTTAAGTCAGAAGCTCTGGCTCATGGGGAGCTGCATAGAACATCAAATTCCCCCAGTCAGTAAGTGGGTGCCTGAGTCTAGTACAATAAAAGAAAATACTCTGAATTGGTCCAGAACCTTTGGAAGGATTTCTGGAAGAAAAGATGTTGATATGGAATCTTATGGAGTGATACATGAAGAACTGTAAAAAATAATGTAACCAGATATAATTAGGTCAATGCATTTATTACAAAGGCAAATTAGGTAATGCGAAGCTTTAAAAGGTCACTTGGTCACCTTGCATTCGAAGAAAATAAGAAGAAGAGCATTTGAGCTGCAAATCTAGAGACTGAGGTAGAGAGCGAATTCAACCAGCAATTATTCAACCCTAACCCCGTGAAAGAAAAAGGTACCTCTCTGTAAAGCTTTGAATCTAAAATCTGTTGAGATGGCTACTCCTCGTGTCATTGACATTACTGAAAGGCCTCGACCCAAATTTAAGAAGCATCTTCACAAATCAATTGAAGTCGACCCGTTAGGTACTTTTTCAACTGTTCCGTATGGTGTGTTGCATGTAGAAGACATTAGGGTTTACATTCATGCAAATATAGATGAGTTTGGAGATTCAAGGTATGTAGGCTTGTTTGAGAAATAACTCAAGGATGAAAATCACGAACTTAAATATGAGTATAAAGCATTACAGGATAAACACTTTATTCAGATTATGGGGTTTCCAACATTTGATGAGGATGAAGGGGTCCAATACGTCTTGATTCGGATGCATGATGAATTCATTTGGTTGTTAAAACCATTCAAGATTACCAGGGATGCTATCAGAAATGTAACTAGTTTAAACTCAACTGGAGGATTGCCCATGCTGAAAGCTGTGAAAAACCAAACAGTAATTGATGCTACCAGAGCTAAGTTCGACAGAAGGGCAATGACCATTAATGATATTATAGAACCAGATGTCAAATTCATGTCCATTGTGATTGGGTACAAGATTTACCACTCAAGTAGAGAAAATTTTATTTCTGGAATAGCCATATATGCTACATACAAGATGCTAAAGGAAAATGTTGATTATGACTTGTGTGACTTGCTAAAGAATCAACTAATTGAAAATTTAAACAAGATCAAAAAGGATAAGAAAAACACTTTCAAGTATGGTACATTGATTCTATGTCTATTATTTTACTTTATGAATGAGGTACCTGGGGTAAAAGGTGTGCACTGGACTAAGGATGAGCTAGTTGCCATTCAGATCAGAAATCATCTTTGCAGCATTGGTGATTTCAATGCTCAGAAAACTGCAATATGGGGTTACTTCAAGAATTTTCAGAGTATGATGCACTCAAGGGAAAGAATCTCTAATTTAATTGTTGACAAATACAAAAATGAAATATGCTTCATGGTTGATACTGATTAGTGTTTAATGGAAGTAGTGGAACCTAGAACTGTTTGGATCATGCCCATGGGGTATGAAGTAGATGAAAGGATCTTGGATATGTATGCTCAACATCTGCTAAGCAAGCCCAAAGACACAACGGTTGAAATATTTGGAACTTATGAGGAGCTAAGTTTAAAGTTGCATACTGAGCTCAGAGAACCTAAAACCAATAGAAGAGTAAGAAAAGAAGTTGAGCAGTTAGCTAAAAATCTTGGCCTAACGAAGGAAGTTGTGAAGAAATTCAGAGAAAGAACAAAGAAGGATGAGAAAGTGAAACAAGATAAGAAACAAACAAGTGATCTAGTGGAATTCTCTTCCACTAAAAGAACTACTAGAATCTCTGCTACTACCTCTGATCCTCCCAAAAATGCAAAATTGGAAGCAAAATCATCCAGAAAATGGGAGAAAAGGAAGAAAACAAAAGCATCCCGGACCTATGAAAGTATAAGAGAAGAAGAAGTAGATACATACTCTGACATTGAAATAAAGGAACTAAAGGTCATTGGAACAAAAGCTACAAAGTTAACCAAAGAAAAGTCCTACAGAAGCAAAAGGACTAGCAAAAAACAAAAGACATAAGAGTATGAGGAATATGTTGAGAAGCCTACACTCTCCCTAGAAGATGTGATAAAATCAGTCACTATGGATGGTAATCTAAAACCCATGATTGAATTCTATGATGAATATAATGAAATGAATAAAAGGGTGTTGGAGGAAGCAATGATCAGATATCTCAACAGCTACAAGGTACTGATTGAGATAACTTTTAACTTACCACAAAGTATGGCAAATATATTAGAGTTGAGAAAAGAAAATGCCAAGTGCAAGGATATGGAGATCAGAGAACATGAGCTAATAAATTTGTTTCCTCAAATTTCTCCTGATCAAATAGATATGATATTCAAGGAAGTCAAAGATGACTTTAAAAGAAAAAGGAGAATGAACAAGCTCATGCTTGGAGAAACAAGTGAAATAGTTGAAGAAACTTAAGAGATTCTTTTGAAAGCATTAAGAAAGTACAATTTTCCCATAGTCACAAAAGAAGTTCTGGATGGTGAAGAAGAGAACATTATTGAGCAGCAATCTGAGTTGGGTGAAGCCTCTGTTCCGTAAGTAGAACAAGCAAATCAGGAGAATACAGAAATGTTGGATAAAGTAGTTGGTGCAAGAGATACTCCCAATCCACCTGATACTTCAGAGAAAGAGGATAATATTACTACTTCACAAAGCCCTCCGGATCAGGTAGCAAGTGATGAACAAATAGGAAAGAGTTCTTCTGCAGAGAACACAAAGAAAGATAAAGCAGAAGAAGATGGTGCAAATATTGAAACACATAAAGTAGATATTGATGAACAAAAGGATGATTCAGAAAATGTTGCAAGAGACACTGCAGATGCAGTGAAAAGTCTTCTTGAAAAAGAGATGAGTGAGCTTGATGAATCTGAACTACTCCAAGGCCTAGCCAATCCAGATGCTCTCTCTCCAATTCAACTGATGAAAATAACATCATTTACCCAAGTAAAGGCCAGAGAAAAGATGTTAAAATTCCACATGGAGGACAATGAACTATTGGGGCTTGCATCCAGAATTTTGGAAAAGTTAATGCCTACCTACCAGAAGAATCCATTTGATTCCTCCTCTCAACATCTGAAAAATTTTGTAAGTTCTATGTGTTGGGAATTAAGGTGTCTCAAACTTGGTAATTCCTTGCATTATTTATGTTTGTATATATTAATTAATTGCCTATGTTATAAATAAATTGTAAATGCCATATTGTCATGTTGTGGGATGTGGCACAGTGAAGTGTCATCCTACAAGGAAGATGACAACTTGTAATTTTGTTCTCACATGAGGAGATAGGCATCCCACTTTGTGGTAGGAGAATTTTTCCATGTGTCAGGATATTTCATGTTGTGTAAGGGAATATTGATCGAAACGATTATGACGGATTCCTATGATAGAATCTATGACATGTAAGAGTCAGAAATAGAAGCATGTAAGACAGGTGAAGACATGTGTCATGAAGCATCTTTGAAAAAAGCATATTTGGGCGCCCCAAGGTGGACTATGACATGTTGTAAGAAAATATGTTATTTATAGCCTGTGTATGACATATTCTCTTACAACTGTAAGTTGTAACCACTATGACGGTTGTAAGTGTCGTAAGAGCATCTGTCATAGCCCATTTTGGAAATAGGTGACCTCTTTGGGATGGGAGTTGTGGACAAGTGTCAGGCACATTCTACAATGTTGACCAAGTGTCTTTAGGCGTGGGTTTTGGTCCATGAGGCCAAGTTGGACGCCCATCCCAAGATAGGTCCAATATTGCCTTGTATTTTCTATATAAACAGGTGCTTGGAGAGGGAGTTGTATCATAGGTTCTACAGGTACTGTTATGCTTCCGGATTGACTCCAGACACGAGTTTTGAAGACCATTGAAGCTTGCATTGCAAGTGTATTGTAAACAACTTTCAGATTTGTTAATACATTGTGTAGGTTTCTGAGTGTGGGGGTTTTCACCTGATAAAGGTTTTCCCCACTGTAAATCTTTGTCTCTCTTCTTCGGTCTTCTTTTTGGTTCATGTGTATTGCTGCAATATCTCATTTAGATGTTCTATGTTGCTGTAGTTGTAAGGATTAATTTGAATTTGCATAGCCCTCTCCTCATTAGATTAGTGTAGGAAGTGATTTTTGCACACCTTGCTTCCTTTCAGTTGGTATCAGAGCCTGGCCAATTTTGGTCTTAGCTGTTGGGTAGGGGTTTTTTGAGCTGATCTTAAGTTGAGTGGGAGTCTGTATAGAGTATTCTGAATTCTATTGCAGAAAAGAGATGGCAAGCACACTCGAGAAATTTGAAGTGGATAAATTCAATGGCACTAATTTCAAGCTATGGAAGCTCAAGATGGAGGACATGCTTGTTGACCGAGACCTTTGGGAAAGTGTTAATGGAACTAAACCAAATGCAATGTCACAAGATGAGTGGGACCTCAAGGATCAGAAGGCTAAGGGTATCATAAGACTTAGTCTTGTTGATTCTGTGTTGTTAAATGTCCATGAGGAGAAAACTGCAACCTTGCTTTGGAAGAAGTTGGGAGATGTGTATCAAGCCAAATCCCTAGTTAATAAACTTTTTCTGAGAAAGAAGTTGTATTCTCTTCAAATGGAGGATGGAGGATCCATTGTTGAACATATGAATGCTTTTAACATGCTGGTTACATAATTGACATCTATTGGTGTGAAAATGGAGGAGGAGGATCGGTGTATGACCCTGCTTTGTTCTTCGCCGAACTCGTGGGATCACCTTGTCATGGCTATTAGAAGCACCACATCCACATTCAAAATGGATGAAGTTATTTCTTCGCTGTTATCTGAAGAGATGTAGAGAAAGTCTTCTAATGTAGCCAAAGAGGCTCTTGCAGTTTGTGGAAGACCCAAGGAGAAAGGGAAAAAGAAGGACAAGAAAGTTGAGAAGGGTAGATCTAAATCTCGTGGGAGATCCAAATCTCCTAGAAAGTCCAAGGCTATCTATTAGAACTATGGTAAATCTGGGCATTTCTGAAAGGAATGCAAAGAAGAAAAGAAAAAGAAGAAGAAGACCCCAAATTCAGATTCTGATAAATCACAAGATGGTGGTGATGCTTTCATCGCAACCCTGGCAACCCATGCATCTGATGATGTGTGGCTAATTGACTTTGGTGCATCATTCCACATGACCTCGCATCAAGACTGGTTCACTAAGTATGAGGAGTTTGATGGTAGAAAGGTGTACTTGGGTGACAACTCTCATCTGAAGATTGTTGGTCGTGGAAGAGTCTATCCGCTTCCCTGATGGTCGAGTGAAGGGGATCTCTGAGGTTATGCATATGCCAGGCTTAGCACAGAACCTACTTTCTGTAAGAAGTTTGAATGATGCAGGTGTGTAGGTTGTCTTTTTGAAAGAAGGATGCAAGATGACTAGAGGAGCTATGGTGCTTGCTAAGGGTACTAGGAGAGGTACTCTATTTCAGCTAGAGGCATGCATTTCACAATGCAATAGTTCTTCTGATTCAAGGAAGAGGGCAGCAGTCACTTCATCCCCACCATCTGAACGAGTAGTTAAGAGATTTGTTGTTTCTAGTTCTGATGTTTATAATCATGCCTTGGAAGTTAAACTTCCTGCTGAAAAGACAATGTTATGGCATAAGAGATTTGGCCACATTGGTGAGAAGGATCTGTGTACCCTAAAAAATAAAAACCTCATTGAGGGGTTAGATGATTGTAATCTTGAGTTTGACTTTTGTGAAAATTACATTTATGGGAAACAAAACCATGTTCAGTTTTATTCGAGTTCTCACAAGTCTTTTGGTGTGTTGGACCTTGTTTATTTTGATGTATTTGGTCTTGTTAATGTTCCTTCATTATCAAAATCTGTATATTTTGTATCTTTCATAGATGATTACAGTAGAAGGACATGGATTTATTTTCTCATAAGCAAATCTGAAGTCTATAGTAAGTTTAAGGAGTTTAAGGCCTTTGCTAAAAATTAGATTGGTAAAAAGATTAAGTGTTTGAGAACTGACAACGGTGGTAAGTTCTATTCTACAAAATTTGATAAATATTGCAAGGAAATTGGGATTGAAAGACATAAGACAACTCCATACACCCCGCAGCAAAATGGAGTTGCAGAAAGGATGAATAGGACACTGATGGAGAAGGCTAGGAGTATGCTTAGTGGAGCTGGCCTAGAACAAAAGTTTTGGGTTGAAGCTATTGCCACTACTTGCTATCTTGTAAATAGATCTCCTACATCCGCTCTTGTTGGAAAGACACCCATGGAGGTGTGGTTTGGTAGAAAGCCTTCAATAAGGCATCTTCGTGTTTTTGGTTGTGAGGCATATGCACATGTGTCTAGGGAGAAGCAGTCAAAATTGGAGAACAAGGTTGTTAAGTGTATCTTCATTGGCTATGGTGTCAGTGTGAAAGGATAAAAGCTTTGGGACCCTGTGGCTGAAAAAGTATTGTATAGAAGAAGTGTCATCTTCAGAGAGCTTACACCTTCTTCCACTATTTTATAGCCAGAAGAAAAAGAAAAGAAAGAGGATGTTGTTCAGTTTCTTGCTACCCCTGAGAACACTGAACAGAAAGACAATGTTGGACCTGATAACAAGGAGAGCTCTAGCAGCTCTGAAAGCTTAGATGAAGAAGTTGAACCTCAACCTCATCTCTTAAGGAGGTCTACATGGATAAGAAAGCAACCTGAAAGGTTTGGTTTTACATTGCTTGATTCTAGTTGTGCTTTTGTTTTGCTTACTAACAGTGATGAACCTAGAACTGTATTAGAGGCTATGGACATGAAAGATGCAGGTTCTTGGAAGGAGGCCATGGAAGATGAAATGGCTTCTTTGGAAAAGAATCAAACTTGGGACTTGGTGCCTTTGCCTCTTGGACAGAAACCTGTTGGATGCAAATGGGTGTTCAAGAAGAAATTTGGTGCAAATGGCAATGTTGAGAAGTGTAAGGCCAGATTGGTTGTGAAGGGGTATTCACAAGTGGAGGGTATAGATTATGGTGAGATCTTCTCTCCCGTTGTAAAGATGACATCCATTCGACTCCTGTTGTCTCTTGTAGTAGCTTATGACTTAGAGGTAGAATAGATGGATGTGAAAACAACTTTCCTTCATAGTGATTTGGAGGAAGAAATTTACATGTCACAGCCAGAGAATTACATGGTGAAGGGTAAAGAAAATTTGGTTTGCAAACTTAAGAAGTCTTTGTATGGTTTGAAGCAATCCCCTAGGAGGTGGTACCTGAAGTTTGATGCCTTTGTGTTGTCAATTAGATTTGTGAGACCAAAATTGGATCACTATGTGTATTATAAGTTTGATGGTGATCGTATTCTCATTGTTGCACTATATGTTGATGATATGTTGCTCATTGGGAAGGGTAAGAATATGATTTCTGATTTTAAATCTCAGTTGTTAGCACAGTTTGAAGTGAAAGATTTAGGGCCAGCCAGGTACATTCTAGGAATGGAAATAAGAAGAGACAGAACCAACAGAAAACTTTGGTTAAGCCAAAGTAAGTATGTGAAGACCGTGTTGGACAGGTTCAGCATGGCAGATTGTAGACCATTATGTGTTCCCATTTCTTTGGGGACAAAGTTGTCTATTGAGGATTGCCCAAAATCTCCTAGTGAGGTGGAGGACATGAGCAGAGTACCTTATGCTAGTACTATTGGCAGTTTGATGTATGCTGTGGTCTGCACAAGACCAAACATTGCCCAAGTAGTGGGAGTCCTTAGTCGATTTATGGCTAATCCTGGATGGGTTCATTGGGATGTAGTTAAGCGAGTGTTCAGATATTTGAGGGGTACTTCCGAGTATTCCATATGCTATCATGGTAGTGTTATAGGACCTCCGCATTCTATTGATATTCGTGGATTTGTGGATTCAAATTAGGTAGGTGACATTGACAACAGGAGATCCACCAATGCTTATGTGTTTACACTATTTGGTGGTGCTATTAGTTGGATGAGTAAGCAACAACCTGTTGTTGCTTTGTCCATGACAGAAGATGAGTATATGGCAGCAATTCATGCTTGTAAGGAATCCATTTGGCTTAAGAGATTGTGTTTAGATATTGGTGTTGATGTAGGTCCGATCACAATCAGTTGTGACAGTCAGAGTGCAATTTGCCTTGTGAAGAATCCAACTTTCCATGCTAGAACAAAGCACATTGATGTTCAGTTTCATTTCATGCAAGACATGGTTGAGGATGGAAAGGTAAATTTGGAGAAGGTAGATACTTTAAAGAATGTTATAGATGCATTGACGAAACCAGTGGGCACAAAGAAGTTCAGATGGTGTTCAGAGTCTATGGGCCTCTCGGCCTATAGCAGTTAAATCCTGTTATTCTATTGGCTCTTACAAGGTGTTCAACAAGTGGGAGAATGTTGGGAATTAAGGTGTCTCAACCTTGGTAATTCCTTGCATTATTTATGTTTGTATATATTAATTAATTGCCTATGTTGTAAATAAATTGTAAATTCCATATTGTCATGTTGTGGGATGTGGCACGGTGAAGTGTCATCCTACATGGAAGATGACAACTTGTAATTTTGTCCTCACATGAGGAGATAGGCGTCCCACTTTGTGGTAGGAGAATTTTGCCATGTGTCAGCATCTTTCCTATTGTGTAAGGGAATATTGACCGAAACAGTTATGACAGATTCCTATGACAGAATCTATGACATGTAAGAGTCAGAAATAGAAGCATGTAAGACAGGTGAAGACATGTGTCATGAAGCATCTTTGAAAAAGGCATATTTGGGTGCCCCAAGGTGGAATATGACATGTTGTAAGAGAATATGCTATTTATAGCCTGTGTATGATAGATTCTCTTATAGCTATAAGTTGTAACCGTTATGACAGATTCTATGATGGTCGTAAGTGTCATAAGAGCATCTGTCATAGCCCATTTTGGAAATACTTGACCTCTTTGGGATGGGAGCTATGGACAAGTGTCAGGCACATTCTAAAATGTTGACCAAGTGTCCTAGGCATGGGTTTTGGGCCATGAGACCAAGTTGGACACCCATCCCAAGATAGGTCCAATATTGCCTTGTATTTTCTATATAAACAGGTGCTTGGAGAGGGAGTTGTATCACAGGGTCTACAGGTACTGTTATGCTACCAGATTGAATCCAGACACAAATGTCGAAGACCATTGAAGATTGTATTGCAAGTGTATTATAAACAACTTTTAGATTTGTTAATACATTGTGCAGGTTTCTGAGTGTGGGGTTTTTCACCTGATAAGGCTTTTCCCCACCATAAATCTTTGTCTCTCTTCTTCTGTCTTCTTTCTGGTTCATGTGTATTGCTGCAATATCTCATTTAGATGTTCTATGTTGCTGTAGTTGTAAGGATTAATTTGAATTTGCATAGCCCTCTCCTCATTAGATTAATGTAGGAAGCAATTTTTGCACACCTTGCTTCCTTTCACTATGAATACTCATTTTGAGTCCTTTGAGAAGTCTATGGAGCCAAAAGTTCAGAAAGAATTCTTGGATAAGAAATTTTGTGAAATAAATAATCTGATAGGAAATGATAGAAGAATACTAGGTATTAGCATAAAAGGTATTCAGAATGCTCTGAATGATGGAAGTGATATGTACAAATTCTTTCTGTCATGGCCCAAAGTTAATAAGGATATTGAGAAAAAGATACAGGAGCAAGAACATAAATTGTCAGATCTCTCTCAAAATTTTGATCCTCTAACAGTTTCACCTATAAGTCAAGAATGTCAAGTAATCAGGCTGACAGATGAAATAAACAGGCTTGTTCAAGAAAAGGGTAACATTATGAAGAGAATGTGTGAGCTCCAAGGATTAATTGTTCCTAAGTTAGAGACAATGTATAACGCCCTATCTGAAGCTCAGAGTGTAGCTTAAACTAGTGATCAAGCAGATCTGTCAAAGGCGGAAGCATATTCATTTTTGCTAAGTGGGCACGTCTCCATTTTGGATGGAATGAAGAGTACTTGGGCCTCTAAACTTGTACAAATAAAAATTAGCTTTGCAGACATTCTCAAGTTCATGTAAATAAGACTCAATAATTATTTGTACATATGCGGCAGTATATACAGAAATTTTGGAGAGTTTTAGCTTGCGGACCCCACCCTTTGCCATTGATGTCAAAGGGGGAGTGAAGGGCAGTGAAAAATGAGGTATTCAGCAAAGGGGGAGCACCAAAATAAATGAAGTACATGAGTGTATAGACAAAGGGGGAGTTGCACTAGACACATAGTCATTTTTCACTAAGTGTTGCCATCAATGCCAAAGGGGGAGATTGTTCACAAGAGACACTACTTTGCATTGATAGGTGTTGTCATTGATGGTAACTAAGATCATCTCAATCATCCACAAAACACAATTTATTCATACCAAAAGTTAGATTCAAAATTTGTCTAAGTCTAGATAGCCAGGAACAGAGCAGTAACAGGGTCTGGTATTTTGGTCTGGATCTCTCCAGTGGCAAGTCATGATTAGCTACAGATCTAGGAGAGTCATATGAATTGTTAAGATAGTCTAACTCTAGAATTTTGTCCTCTGGTGATGAAGGATTCAAAAGATATTAGCCTCTGAGTATCGGGTTCCAGTTTTTCAGAGTAGACAAAAGAAGAACAGGCCGACCTTGTAGAAGATCTTGATTCTAGATGTATAGAAGTTGTTTATTGGGAAAATGTGATGACCAATGATATTGGCTGACCTAATTGATGATTTGTGAGTGTAAGTTTTGGTCTGCATCTCATATCATGTATGGATCTAGCCGACAGAGCAGAGTACTCAACAAGTTCTAAATGTTTTTTGAAGCCAACTGGGAAAATGATTGTAGGTCATGTTGCGGATATATATAGCTGATGGAATTGGATGATTTAGTGTGTGTGGTGGATGTGAAGAAGGTGTATGTGAGAAGAGCAGAAATCCAAAGTGCGAATGAAGGCAAAACAATAAGAAGAGCAGATCAAAGATGAAATGTGTAAGATTAGTTTTTGTACTTAACCAGAACTAAAACTCTTGCATGAGTAGATGCTATTAATTAGTTTAGATCTTTGTTATTCTATTGTAATATTTCCATAGGTAGTGAGCCTCCAATTGAGTAGTGAGCTCTAGGCAGTGAGCCCAAATGCATGTGCATTCCCATTTTGTAAAAATACTTTTAACAGAGTACTAATTTTTGTGGGTTAACCCCCACCATGGTTTTTCCCTTAACCGAGTTTCAACATTAAAATCTTGGTGTCGAATGTGTTATTTAAGTTTTCTGTTCATATGTTATTGATTGATGCTGAAATCTTTATATCATTAAATTGATTATAAGAGCTAAAGGAAGATTGGAAGTAGAAAAAAAAAATGTGTGACAACTAATTCACCCCCCCCTCTCAGTTGTCCGAACCTAAACCAACAAGTAGCCCCTTGAAGAAGTAGCTTCATGCACCCCCCAACAAAGCTCATAAATGAAGAAAGTTGCACTTTCTATAAAGAGTTTTGTGAATATGTCAAGAATTTTCTCTAAAGCCAGGAAGTATCCGAGATCAATTACCTATCCATGAATAAACTCCTAAATTTAGTGCATGTGAACCTCTATGTGCTTCGTCCACTAATGGTGGATCATGTTATGTGAATCATCAATAGTACCCTAGTTGTTACAAAAAAATGATAGATGCTCATTTGAACTAGATACGAAACTTGGTGAGAATATGTTGAAACAAAATGGCCTTAGTGGTTGTACTAATCACCCCCCAATACTCAACCTCAATGGAAGATAGAGAAATAGCATGTTACTTCTTACCTGACCAACACATATGACGTAAACCAAGTGAGAAGCCATAGCTTGAAGTGGACTTGTGATCTAAATAATTTCTCACCTAGTCTAAAGTAGTCTACCCAACTGAGTCAGTATCAATACATGTTATGTAATGAATCCCATAATTATGAGCACCTTGTATGTATGGATAATCCACTTAGCTACCTTCTAGTATAGCTCATGGGGCTCCTACATAAATTGAGAAACCATGCCAACAAACAATGAAATTTAGGTCATGTGTTAGTCAATTAAATGATGTTGCCAACAAGTAGATGATACAAAGTGGCATCAACCAATAATGAAGATAAACATGGCTCAAGTTTGACTCCAAAAATAAAGGGAGTTAGCTCATAGGATTATAGTCAACCTTGTGGAACTGCAATAGCAAATCAAGTGTATGCTTGAATTGTGTAATGGTAATCTTGTAAGAAAATTGAGATATCAAAATCCTAAGAAAATAATGTAACAAACCCAAGTTGATCATAGAAAACCTATCATGAAGGGAAGCTTTCACTTTTATAATTGAGGATGAAGAACTCCTTGTGATCAATATGTCACCAACATTCAAAATTAGGAATAGGAGAGAATCATTCTATTGTAAGATGTAGAAATTTGGATTTGAATGGTATCTAAAGAAGCTAAATGTGAGAAGGAATGTTCATCCATATTTATGTACAAATCTTGAGGTCCACATGTTTCAAACCATAGATAGATTTACCAAGTCTATAAACCATGGAAGAATCTTGTATAAACCCTTTGTGGCTACCCAATATAGATCTCCTCCTTATCGTCTCTATGGAGAAAAGCACTCTTCATATCCATTTGGTGAACCTTCTAGAAATTTTCTTTAATTATAGCAAGTGTAATATATAAAGTTCATACTTCACAACTGGTACAAAGGTATTAGAGTATTCAATACCAAAAACCTATGAAAACCCCTTTGCAACTAGTTGTTCCTTGAACTTATCAACTAACCCACTTGCTACAAATTCTATTTGATATATCCACTTACATTGAACAATCTCTATTTCCTTAAGAATGGGGACCAAATCCCAAGAATGGTTCCTAACCAAGGAAATATACTCCTCCTATAGTTGCATCCCACTCAAGAATGTACCAGATGCCTCTCTAAAAGATTATAGATCAAAAGTGGAGGCAATAAAAATATCTAGATGTCATTAGAACTATGATCACATTCACCTAGTCTCAAAAGGATCCCTAACCCAATCCTGACAAAATACAAAGTCCATCTATCCCATAGTAGACTAAATTGTAGAGAACTAGGAGGAGTTTCCAAAACCTCAGAATGATGACTAGGAGAGGAAGGAGGTAGATCATCATCATCACTCTTGACAACTAAAGTAGAGGAAGAATCTAGTCCTCATCATCAAGAATATACATAAGTGGATCTAAATCCTTAAAAGAACTATCATCAATTCCAAGTGAATCCAATGTGAATTTGGATGGAGAAGTGTCAGGATTAAAACTCAAAGATTCCTACTTCAAGTGAACACTCCTCTCAATAAACAACTTGTGTGGTAGGGCGCACAAGTTGATATCCATTAAAACTATCTAGATATCCTACAAAGATGAAAGGTCTACTTTACAAATCGATAGCATTATGATTATCTATTGGAAAGTGGGTCCATGCTAGAGACCCAAAAACTCTAAAGTACTTAACTATGGGTTCTCAACTACTTCAATCTTTAAAAGGAGTGACTCCTTTCAAGGCTCAATTATGAACATAGTTTTGGATATAACTCACATAGGTAATTGCCCCCATTTAGTACTATCATGCAAGATGTAATGCCCCAGTTTTTACACCAGGACATTAGCAAACAAAAATAGGAGGAATAAATTTTTGCAATGTAATTGTGACATGTACATGCCCCAATTACACAATCATGCACTAGAAACATCACAGTGTCCCATGATGAGACTCCAACACATGATGTGAAACAACCAAGTGATCACTCAGGGTCCAAACACACCAACAGCACTAGAGGAAGACTTACCAAGAACACAAGACATTTAAACAAGAAGGGGATCCACCAGGGAGATCATAACCCTCATTGAAAATGAAGACAGCCCGTTGACCTAGCACAACACACACTTCCCAAGACAAAAGTGTTCATAACTCCCAAAATACATCATGTCTATTCAAGATAAAAAAAATATGAGAGGACTCAGGGGACCATGGGGATAACTTCTATGTAGAAAGTTTCCTCAAAAAATGTAGAGAAATGCTTGTTGTCTGATGGCTCAAGGACAAAAATGTGTTTAGGGACTCTAACACTTTTTTGGGGCACTAGTATTTATCTCTAGTGTCCCACCTGGGTACTAGTGTCTTTCTGGGGTCCTATAGTCCTTTTTGGATGCTAGAGTCCACCTGGGGCATTGTTGTCCCTGAACTTTGCTCGAACAATTTTTTTGTAAAAGCACAAGTTTTGAGACAACTCTCATGTCTCCCCAAGGCCACTCCAAACTCCCAAAACACTCAAGAACTCCTCACCAAAACTTAGGAGACAAAACAATAGCCCCAAGGCCATTAAAGTTCGACGAGGAACATGCATGTCGAGAACAAGCTCTCCCACAGGGGCATTGGAGATCGACATGCAAAGCAAAGAGAATACTAAGGCATGAGGGTGAGAGGAACCTCCTGCAACAATATAATGAAAAATGCATGAAATAACATAAATATATAAATAGCAAAAACACAAAAGGAATTTATTGATCGCAGGCCACTTCAAGGGGGTAACCTCCTTTGAGCAAGCTCAATATAATAAATTTGTGGATGCCTTCATTGGCCTAAACATGTACTTATATACTAAGTCTAATCTAAACAGCTATTACTTCCCATGAATGTGGGATAAGACAATATGCTCACGAGATGACTTACAAAGCATATGCGTCCAAATGTAATATACTAACAAAGTAAAGAGAAGGGTTAAACACGGGTCCCTAACATCCTCTCCCTCTTAGAAAAGCTTTGTCCTCAAAGCTTAAGATGTGGTAATTGTTGCTGAATCTAAATGAGTGGTTCCCATATAGCATCCTCTAGTTGCATTCTGTGCCACTAAATTAAGACCTCTATGATGGATCAGGAGTGAAGCTGATGAGTGCGTCTGTCAAGGATTGCCTCCAGCTCCAAAATGATGGATCCTTCGTGATCTAGTTTTGGTGAAATAGTTTGTGCTCTAACGTTGGTGCCAAGAACTTTCTTTAGACAAGAGACATGAAATACTGGATGAACGTGGGAAGGAGGAAGGTCCAATTTATAAGAAAACGACCCAATCTTTTGAAGAACCTTATATGGCCCATAGAACTTTGGAGCCGGCTTATGACGGCCTTTTAGTTTTAGGGATGATTGATTTTATGGTTGTAGATGAAGAAAAACCATATCACCTACTTGAAAAGTGCGCTCAGAATGGTGCTGATCAGCTTGTTGTTTCATTCAATTTTTTTCCATATGAAGATTATCCTGCAAGATGCGAAGAATCTAATCCTAGGTTCAAAGAACCATGTTGACTACCTGAACTGGTGAACTGTTGGGGGTGTATGGAAGGAGCACTGGCAGTGCCTAACCATAGACTGCTTCATATGGAGTCATTTTAGATGCAGTGTGGTAGGAGGTATTGTACCACCATTCAGCGAGAGGGAGCCACTTTTCCCACTGATGTTGTTGTTCTGAGGTGAAGCAACGAAGATAAGTTTCCAAACATTTGTTGATAATTTCAATCTGACCATCTGTTTGTGGGTGATACCTGGAACTCATCTTCTATTTGGTGCCAATGTGTCGAAATAGTTCTGTCCAAAAATGACTGGTGAAAGTTGCATCACGATCTGAGACAATGGAAGAAGGGATGCCATGAAGATAGAAG
Source organism: Cunninghamia lanceolata (assembly GCA_027924645.1). Lineage (NCBI taxonomy): Eukaryota > Viridiplantae > Streptophyta > Pinopsida > Cupressales > Cupressaceae > Cunninghamia > Cunninghamia lanceolata. The sequence continues at coordinate 392,811 of BSBN01001265.1, read as the reverse complement.
ATCTGGTCCATGAAAATTTGGGCAACTTAGGAGACTGTATAGGGATGGCTAATGGCACAAAAATGACTATATTTGGAGAGGCGATCAACCACAACCAAGATCATTGTCTTTCCTCTAGATTTAGGGAGCCCCTCAATGAAATCCATTGAAATATCTGTCCAAATCTATGTAGGGATGGGCAAAGGTTCGAGCAATCTAGGAAGGAGTGTCATTTCACCCTTGTTGCATTGGAAGGTATCACATTCATCCAACATCTATTTAATTTCCCTTTTCATTCCCTTCCAAAAGAAGTTATGTTGTGCCTGCTCATAAGTTTTGAGGAACCTAGAGTGCCCTGCCAATGGTGAAGCATGGAGTTCATAGAAGATAGTCTGCTGAAGATCTGTGCTATGGGGAAGCACCAGACAACCCTTGTATCATAGAGAAGCACCATCCCAAGAGTAATGCGGTACAACAAAAGGGTTAGTGGCCAACTATTGAATGATTTGAGATAATGAAGAGTCATTGACATAGTCCTGCTGGACAAATTCCAACCAATTTGGAATAGGCATAGAAATAGCTAAAAGGGAAGCTTGGTCATCAAATGTGCAAGAAAGAGCATCCACCATAATATTGTCCTTACCTTTCTTGTAAGTGATCTCATAGTCATAAGACATGAGTTCGCTGCCCCATTTTTGTTGTGCTGGGGAGGAGACCCATTGTTCCAGGAAATAATTCAAACTCTAGTGATCAGTCATGATGCAAAAATGATTCCCTAGTAGGTATGGCTGCCACTTCTATACTGCATGCAAAATAGCCATCATTTCCTTCTCATATGTAGAGAGTACTAAATTCTTGCTAGAAAGAGCTTTGCTGGTGAACATAAGGGGATGTTCTTCTTGAAGGAGAACAACACCAAGTCCATTGCCGCAAGTGTCACTCTCAATAGTGAAGGACTTGGAAAAATCTGGCATAGATAGAACAAGTGTAGTACACAGCTTGTTTCAGTTTTTCAAATGCACACTCAATAACATGTGTTTAGATAAAAGCATCCTTTTTTAACATAGTTGTTAATGGAGATGCAATCTTCCCATAATCCTTGACAAACTTGTGATAGTAGCTAGTCAGCCCCAAAAAACCACAGAGGCTCTTGAGTGTCTGAGGATGCGGCCAATTTTTCATGGCACCTATTTTTGCAGGATCCACTCAAACCCCTTGGGCTAAAACAATATGCCCAAGATACTCCACTTCCTCCTGGCCAAAAACACATTTAGACTATTTTGCACAGAGATGATGATTAGAGAGAAGTTACAGTATGAGATCTAGATGTTGGAGATGCTCAACCTATGTTTTACTATAGATGAGGATATCATCGAAGAAGACCAGAATTTATTTCTGCAGGTAGGGGTAGAATATTTTATTCATTAATGCCTAGAATGTTGAAGGAACATTAGTGAGGTCAAAGGGCATGACCAAAAACTTATAGTGGTCATCATGTGTGCAGAAAGCCATTTTAGGGATATCATCCTCATGAACTTGAATTTGGTGATACCCAGAACGAAGATCCAACTTGGAGAAAAAATGAGCACCATGAAGCTCATCAAGAAGATCATCAACAATAGGAATCAGAAACTTATCCTTGATTGTGATGTGATTAAGTGCTTAGAAGTCAATGCAGAGGTGCTATGACCCATATTTTTTCTGGACAAGGACTGGTGAAGAAAAGGAACTGGTACTAGGGCAAATAATACTTTTCTTCAGTAAGTCTCGAACAAGCATCTCAATCTCTATCTTTTGGTGAAATGGGTATCAGTAGGGCCTGATGTTGGGAGGAACACTTCTAGGAAGGAGCTAAATACGGTGGTCCTTTGGTCATGAAGGTGGCAATCCCACTGGTTTGGCAAAGACACATGCATACCTATCCAAAATTTGTTGTAGATCCAAAGTAGTGGAGACCACTGATGGTTGCATCTGAATGGAATCAAGCTAAGCGATGACACCATGTGAATTCTTCTTAAGAAGCTTTTCCATGCAATGTGAACTTATGATGCTGAGAGACCCTAGTTGTAAGCCCTTCAATGTGTGTTTTTGCCCATTGTCTGAAAACTGCATCCAAAGTTCAACAAAATCCCATAAGATGGGTCCAAATGTATGTAACCATTGGGCATCCAAAACCACATCACATCCGTCTAAGGGCAAGGCAAACATGTTGGAGTGCAAATTATAATCTCCAATAGAGATACGCACATTGCGACACTTCCCAAGTTGAAAGGTAATGTGCCCCCATTAGCAATCATGACTTCAAAGCTGGAGCATGGATGGACAAAACAATCATCCAGTTTGGTGATCCAAGGGTCACTGAAGTTATGAGTGCTACCACAATCAATGAGTATTGTAAGAGTGAGCTTCTTGAAGTAACCCTTGACCCACATGGTTTGTAGGGTGGTGACTCCTACTAAAACATGGAGAGAGATCTCTAGGTGGTTTTCTTGAGAAGCAGGTTCAATAAGCAGCTGCTGAGTGTCGACCTGATCATCCACTATATCCTGAGCATCCGCATAAACTTTAGTTTTAGGTGGAGAATCCACATCCAAGAGATAGATCTTTTTCTCAGCACATCTATGTCCCCGAGTGAATTTCTCATCACAATTATAACAAAGCCCTTTTTCTCTACGTGCCTGCATCTCTACTTTAGTCAAATGCTTCATAGGAGTTGTTCTAGGAGCCGTCATTATTTGAGGTCATTGGGAAGTCATATTTTTTAATGTAACAAAATTAGATTTGGCTCGTTGTTGAGTTGTGATCTTGTCCTTGACCAACTTATTCAACCCTAGGGCTTCCATCATTGTGCTGGGACAGAACATTTTAACCTCAGAGCAAATTGCATCATTCAAACCACTAACAAAAACAACTCCTGAAGAATTCATCAAACAATCCCTCTGTGTGATTGGCTAGTTTTTCAAATTCTATCTAATATTCTCTCATAGTGCCTATTTGGCACAGTTTAGTGAGTGCTCCTATGAAGTCATCAAAACCACTAGGGCCAAATCATTGCAAAATAAGTTTACAAAAATCTGTCCATTTTGGCTCTTCATGAGCCTTGATGTACCAATGGAACCATTGAAGGGCTTCATGTTCCAAATGAAAGGATACAAGTGGGACTTTGTTGACATCAAAAGTATTATGCATATTGAAATATTGTTCTACCTGGTATATCCATCCAGTCGGATCATCACCATTGAAGCAAGGAAAATCAAGCTTTGGCCAATGAAAATTGTTAGAAGAAGAAAACCAAGTGTCTGCAGAAGACTCTGGCTCTAGATGCCATCTATTAGTCATGGCTGAATGTTGAAGATTGAGGCTGAGAATTTTTTCAACAAGATCTTGGAGTTTGGTCTTGAGGGTTGCAATTTCATCCTCCATGTTTTTTGCTCCTATTCGGGTGACAACCATAGCCAAGAGATTTTTTTTTGGAATGGCTAGAAAAAGAAAAATAGAAACTTTTTTAGTAAAGGAAAATTTGGATTTGGGAAAAAATCTGATGGGTAATTAGGGTTTGACTAGGTTTTGGACACTTTCTGAGGGAAAGGGGAGAAGAAAATGGGGATTTCATAAGCGGGGTGAAAGAATGGGAAAATTTGTCCAAGAGGGACAAAGGAGCAAAAATATGAAATGAACACTGTGGCAAAATTTGAAGGCTATTGGGTGAGAATCGAAGAAGTTATGGCAAACCCTAAAAATAGACAAATGTGGGATTTCTATCTTCGATAAGTGGAATTTGGGATAGGGTCCTCAAGGAAGGAAATATGCATAATGAAATTTCAAGGGTTTGAGTGAATTTTGAGAGGAAACGGAGCTAAAGAAGGGAAAATATGGCAAAAAAATAGATTTTTTTTTTTCTGGAAACGATCTGCCAACTGCTCTGGATGGATTCAATTTGTGATTTTTCGGTTGTCAATAGATATGGGCCCCAAGTATGTTTGGCTTCCTAAAGGTTCAGGGGAGTCACTCATCCACCAATGTTGTCTAACGACTTGCGTATTAGGGAAGTACCCCTCACTCCAAGGCTCAGGTAAAATTGATAACCGCTTTGCCACAAATGACAACTCTTGGTTTACCTCACTGATGGGAACTAGTCAATCAGGTAGGGGCCATTGCCCTTTTCACTGGTAGGTCCTCTCAATGGGCCAGCTACTTCGAGGTTCCTGTGGTACTCCTCACAATGAGTTTTAGGGCTATATGCCCAGGTACTTCCCACAGTTAAGCAGATAGGGATATTCCCTGATCCAAACCTACAATTGAAATGAACAATACAGATGCGAAAAAAAAAAAAACTACTACAATAATCATAGCGCCTGGAGGCCACTGCAAAAAATAATTTGGCAGAAATTCCACCCAGCAAGCCCAAGAAAGCACTCTGATACCAGATGAGAGGAACCTCCTACAACAATATAATGAAAATGCATGAAATAATAGGAATATATAAATAGTAGAAACACAGAAGGAATTTATTGATTGCAGGCCACTTTGAGTGGGTAACCTCCTTTGAGTAAGCTCAATACAATAAATTCATGGATGCCTTCATTGGCCTCAACACGTACTTATATACTAAGTCTAATCTAAACAACTATTACTTCCCATTAATGTGGGATAATACAATATGCTCATGAGATGACTTACAAAGCATATGCATCCAAATGTAATATACTAACAAAGTAAAGAGAATGGTTAAATACGGGTTCCTAACATAGGGGAGAAGGTGAACACCAAGAATACACTTCTCGAAACACCTCAACACCACTAAACAAGACATCTAATGTTGACATGTAGCCAACGTGCTAATTAATGTCGATATTCAACTTACAAGCTGAAAGGAGGGTTGACTATGACACCTCACCAAAAGGAAACATCCATCAGGATCCAAATCACATGGAATCCACTCAAGACTAGATAAACAACATACTATCTAATGAAAAAAAATTAAATAACTCAAATATAAAAATTATAACCATTTACTAAATTGCTAACATACATCCAAATATGATAAAACCCAAAAGAAATCCCACACTCATTCGACACCAATGTCGAATTGGGCCAAAACCAACAATAGAAATATTGATCATAATGTGGGGAAAATACATCCCAATACATAAACATAACGTAATATAAAAACATCATATAAAACGGAGGACTCCAACATCCTTAGCCATTACAAAATGTCAATTTCCATCTAGATCATGATTCATTTTCTAACCAAACAACATCATAAAAATATAACACAATGGAGGCTACTTCCCAAACATGGAAGGATCACACTCCAATAGATAAGATATACAAGGCATGACTATACATCATAATACACTGCCACCAAAATTCCCTGACAAGCACATAGTACAAAATAGTCAAAAGTCTAGAAATGAACATATAGCTCATCCAACTCCAAAAAGATCTTCTTGAGGACCAATGGGGAAATTTTACCTTCCTCCCAACCATATTACCACCATCGAGCATAATAGATGACTATGCCACTCTAAGCAACCCTTGAGCTACGAAGAAGACAACCATGGAAAACCTATTATCAAGGCTATCTCACACCGATCCAAGGAATACATAAAATACTCAACAAGTACAAGAGTCTCAACCACATCACTCAAACTAGAGTCACAAGATGGGATCACACACAATTTCAACAAGACAAAACTCACATCAATAGTTCTCACAACACACATGCGACAACTAACACCATAAGGAGCATAAAGGCAACATATGACACACATGTCAATCAATGCACAAGAAAGGATAACACTCATCAACAACCATATCAATAATGATGTCACTACTCTCATAGGAGCATCAAGGAAAGGGCATTACACTCTCATAGAAGCATCAAGGTAAGTATGGTACCACTCATGCACATAGAATCAAGGTACCCATTTGCCACTCACACATAAGAGCATCAAGGTATATGTCTGCCACCCACACATAAAAGTCACAAGGTGTACATCCACCACGCACACATGAGAGCCACAAGGTGTACAACAACCACTCTATTCACTCAAAACAGACTCAAGGGGAACTTATTCAGCACACTCCTTGCATCCAACATCATCCAATGAGTTGGGAAGTATCCAACCCACACAAACAACAGTTTCCTCCTTCAAGGAACCCAAAAATAGAAAAATTATGCTTCCCAATGCAACTATAAATTAAGTATATGGGAGAATACATCATTCCACATAACATACAAAATTCATAATTTCTCAAAAATTCATAAATAAAATAAAATAAATTCCAGGAATATCTAGGGTTCACCATTGATGGATTTGAAGCATCCTTCCCCAAACCCTTTACCCAAAAAAGTCAACTTTTGAATTACAAAGAAATACAAAATTCTGAAAACACCCTCTTGTTCTAAACTAACCCAACAACAATCTTTTCCATTCACATAATTTTTTTAACAATTTATGATAGGTCAAAATAGGGAAATTCATGCGCTTTTCACATTTTCCAATAAATCCAAAAACTAAAAATGCAAACATACCCTCTTGTGCCTAATCTACCCAACAAGACACTTTTAAAATAAAATTGCAATTTCCAAAAAATTTGACATGACCTTTCTTGAAAATTTAGTTTCCAAAATTCCTAAATTTTTACAACTTGAAATTTCAAATAAATATTCAAAAACATGCTTAAATCAACAAAGGATTACCTCAAATAATGTAGAATCACAAGTTGCACACTTCTTCTTCCAATAGCCAATCCAAGCACTTCCAAGCAATTAGAAATTAAATTCTTCAAAGAGGGTTTGAAAATAGTTTTTTTCCTTCAATTTTACTCTCCAAAATATCCATGCATAATGAAATAAAGAAAAGCCCTTTTTCCTTATATAACCACTAATTAGAATTAGGCTAAACTAATTCTTTCATTTCCCAAAACTAATTTTCACTAACATAATAAATTAGAAATCAATTATTTCCTTTCTAAATAGAATTTAATCTATTTCAATTACCAAGCAATCAATTAAAATGCCTTTTTTAATTTTAAAATGTTTTCCAAACACCTAATAAGTCATTTAAATGCTTTTCTCCTACACTAGGAAACAATAGCATAAATCAACGATTTCCAAGGCATAATAAATTAATTTGCACACCAAGCACACGCAGAATCAAATAAGCAATAAATTAAACACACCCAAGAAGACATTCACAGGTCTCTCACAAGGGAATCCAAAATTGCAATCGATTTGGATGAGGTTTTTACTAGGTTTAACAATACAAGGATGACGAGGTGAGATAGCTAAGCATCCCATGTCATCTGCTCCACATTTCACTCATTGGTCAATACTTGTAATTTATGTACACTCAATGCAAATGTTACATCCATCTTCCCAAAACCTAACAATGGCCAAAGCAATGATAGAAATTACATAAGTAACTATTAATCATTTAAATGCACGTTTCAATTAAATCAAATATTCTACAAATACGATCAAGATACAATTAATCATTTAAATTAATCATACTGAAGGAAATCATATCCACCCACCCAACATATTATTTAAATGAAAACAATGAAGTTGAAACTCCAAATAAATACACACACACACACATATATTTATTTATTTATTATTTATTTATATTTATGAGAGTCACATTGGTCCAAAATACACATTGAGAGTCCAAGATAGGCATTGGTATTGACTAGCGATCATCCATCCACAATACAAAAATCATAGCAAAAGTATTGTATAGCACCGATATGCCAAAAGTGATGAAGAGAAAGGCACAAAAGCCTATGGGTGTTACACTAGAGATCTAGAGTGGATGTTATGATCCTAATATTCTATACTCCTAATCACAATAAGAATAAGCATTTGTAGCATGCTTAACCTTAATAGTTTCATTTATTAGTTTTAGTTATTCTCTAAGCTAACTTGGTTAGGATGAAGGGGTGTGCTCCAACATAGTTATGCATATAAATAAGAGAAAGACTCTCCCAAACCATCATAAATTTTAATATTGAATTCATATTATTATTTTCTAACTATTGTAGGTCATCCCCTCAAAGTGGTCTGATATTTTACTATTTTTTGCATTTATTTCCAAGAAATGTCATAACAAGTGGTATCAGAGCTACGATTTGGGACAATATTTTATTTTCTCCATAAATTACAAACCATTGCAAATTTAGACTAATTTTTTCTAGGTTTTGAGGTATATAACCAAAGAAGGTTGAGGTAAAAATTTAGATTCCTATGATCATTTTCATGTAAGTTATTACAATTTTATTATTTTCCATAAATTAGATCTACATGCCATGAATTTTGTGAATTTCTGGATTTTTTGTATTTTTAGAAAGCTTGTAACAAATTAGGTAGGATCGGTTCTTTCTGATTTCTTATTAGAGACCAAAGACATTCCATAATTTATTGGTCAAAGTTAGGTCAAAATATCCTATTATTCTACTCTACATGCCATAGATTTTGGGGAAAAAAAATTAACAATTTGGGAAAGGTCTTAAAAATTTAAATAGGTTGGTTCTTTATAATTTCTTGTTAGATAAAAATTAATTCCATAATTTAGTGGTCAAGGTTGGGTTAAAAATAAACATCAGATTTAGTTTAGACAATGCAACGATTGACATAACCTCACTACATTTAGAACCAAAATCTTATCAATGGTACCAATAGAGGATGAGTGATAAGCAAGGGAAAATGCTTAGTTGGAAAGAGTTTAGTAATGGCTTTGCAACCCTCTATGAGAAACCATAGAAGGGAAGCTATGTTACCCAACTAACAAATTTAAAACTATTAAGGTCTATAGCTGAATAAAATGATGAGCATATGAGATTGGCAATCTTATCTCACGAAGTGACATCTTATAAGAGGTTAAAACTCCTACATAAATGGAACTAATGACCAAATTAAGTATTATTTTCATTTCTTGGAATCTTGTATAGTTAGAAAAGCTATGCAACAAGCATTACATATTAAGCAATGAAACTCCACTGCCACAAGTTCTACACAAGGTCAAACTATAGGATTAAAATATAAAAATAATCATATCGACATAAATGGAGACTTCTTTAACCTAAGACAAATTAATAAGCTCTTATCTCAACAAGAGGTAGAGAGAAAAGAGAAAAGCATCTATGTTGGAATTGTGATAGCAAATTGTCTAGGGGTCATAAGTGTGCTAATAGTGATAAAATACTAATGATTATTAAGAATGAGGTTGAAGAAGAGGGACAAGTAGCTTTAAAAGAACCAAATGTGGAACTTGAGCATGAGAACTCCAAGGTAGAAGAATACATTACTATCTCCCTACATGTTATTTTACCCCCTTGAAGTGGTCTACTAGTTTACTAATTTTTTAATTTATTTCCAAGAAATATCATACTAGTGAATCATACAATTAGCCATTTTCTTCAAGGATTCTACTAGACTATTATGTTGAGGTTTTTTATGGAACTATACACTAGAAATTAATCCCCTGTAAAGGAAAAAAGATCAAAACAATGGTTAACATACTCACCGTTGTTATCAATGCATAGAATCCTAATTGCTTGCAACAACTGTATCTTCAAAAGTTATTTGAAGTCCTCAAAATGATCAAAGATCTCAAACTTGTACCAAAGAAAATACACCCATGTATACCTAGAAAAGTAATCAATGAAGACCAAGATGTATTTGGTTCTACTAAATGAAGATACTAAATTAGACTAAACAAATAATTATGAACCAAATCTAGAATCTGAGTAGGCCTCCATGCATTGCCTTTGTTAAACTTATCTTCAAGATGCTTACTAAGGATGTAACCTTGGAAAATACCATTAAAAAATTCAACAAAAGGAAACCCTATATCCATGTCATTATAGTTGATCTACTACAATTAGTTGTAGATCAATTGCCCAACCTGCTCATGCCACAACTTACTCACCTTATTGGAATGAAGGAGAATCAAGAACAAAGTGACAGAAAGTGTACAAATTTGACTAATGATATACTCTCCCAACTACCAATGTAGAACTAATGTGCATCTCATGAATAACCATTGTGTCAAGAGTGAACTCAACTCATTTGTCCAAACATGTGTGAGTGATCTAGTAAATTGATAGGAGATTAGTTGATAGTGAGTACATACAAAGAACATTCTAAAATGTCCCACCATCCACCTCAATAGACCAACTCCTATATACCTCAACTAGAGTGTATTTACCCATCAAAATGTGCAACATGGAATTGTAACATAGAAAAGATACATTTTCTTTATTTTTTAGAGTTTTGGTAAGTGTGTTACAAGTATGGGCCTAACTGGTGTTGTCATTGATGTCAACATACTCCTGTTGCATTGATGATAAGGATTGGACGAGTTGTATGCTGAGGATATTGAGAAAAATAGTCCTATCAAGAACATAGAAGAATAGTGAAGACAGTAAGGTAAAGATCCCAGCTACGATGAAGATTAGAGGATGTGCATCAAAGGGTTTGTAGATATGTGTCTTAAGATGATCCAGTAAAGATTTGAGAGGTCCACATGAAGATCTGAAGAAGTTATGGCCACTTGAGTAAAACCGGTTCTGGCAGATGTTCAGAGGTGACAAAGTGACACAGATAGGTCCGATGAGATCCAGAAATGCAATATCTTGTTCTACGGATTTGTTGGAGTGTTTAGGGAGTCAATGTGAATTGACAACTCAATTGGTTTGTGGTCTGGAGGTCTGCAAGCATCTATTCCAATATGACAGTGATGACATACTGTGTTCTTGAGGTTCTAGATGAAGGAGAGAAAGATTTCGGTAAGTAGAAGTAGTGTGGATGTTCTTGGTGATTCAGGCAAGCTTGTGGAGGTCTTTGGATTGTGTCTAGTTCATGTTGGTGGTCCGCATTGAAGATTGAGCTCGTAATTGAAGAATTACTTCTAGATGATGATGTTCTTCCTAAGTCTGGCCGACCAAATGAGTTACACATCCTACGGATGATCTTGAAGATATTTCGTGAAGCATGACATGTTCCTAAAAGAAGACTGAAGTCCCAGATCTGTGTAGCTGACAGTGTGTTGATTCGCATGAAGTCTTTTGTAATTAGTCAAGTTGTATTTTCTCTGTAATGTATGTCGACTTGGATGATTATCCCAAAGTCAAATGTCTTGTATAAATAAGAAGTTGTAAAGTCATTTCAAACGCATCCTGTGGACATGAGTGTGTGGTAGAGAGCAACAGGGTGAAAGGCAGAGCAGAAGTATTGAGCTTAAATGGAACTGACTCAAGCATGGTGAAGATGCTATTCTTTAGTTTAAGTATGTAATATTCATTATTCTATAGATAATGTGTATCCTGTAGGTAGTGGGCCTCTTTTGAGCAGTGTGCTCGGGCAGTGAGCCCTAATTGGCATGTGCCATTTGTTCTTCTTATTCTTTTAACAGAGAATACAATCTTGGGTTAGTCACCCCGTGGTTTTTTCCTTAACCAGGTTTTCTACGTAAAAATCTTGGTGTCATATGTGTTAATGTGTTTCTACTCTTGAATTATTGCATGATTGATTTATTATTATGCTGTTGAATTACAAAAAGGATTTAAGTGATTAATAGGAAGAAAGTTTTGAGACAACTGATTCAGCCCCCCCCTCTCAATTGTTTGTCTTGAGTCTAACAAAGTGTTTATGTAAATATGATAAATTATGTGTTTTCTTACAATAATACCTAACAATGAGAGTTGAATCTAATACTCATAGAAAAGATACATTTTCTTCATTTTCAAAAGTGTTGTTAACTATTTATGTAAATGTGATAAATTAATTTTTTTATTAGAATAATACCTAACAACCAGAGTTGAGTCTGATACATGCTTACAAATAGAGGAAAACAAGAACACTCATAGGCTAAGCTAAATAACTCAAAACAATAAAGCAATTGTAACTAATTAACCTGAAATGATAGGGAACCATTGGAATCAGGCTGAGGGTAGTTTTTAGAGGTTGATAACTAAACTTTATTAGTTTTAGAGATTGGGAACTCTCTACAATTAAGATGTGCACTAAGGTTTGAGGAGAAATTTGGGTCAAAGAGAAGTCCTTGAGGTAACAAGACCACCAAAATTTCAAGGACTGTGAAAAATTAGCTTCTAATCAGAAACTTTTTATGGACACTTTCCATGACAATGAGTAGAGCATGTGGTAAAATATAAAATAGGTGCCAAACTAGCTCAAATACACTAGAAACTTGATAGAAATACAAATTTTGAGAGATAAACCTAGAATTTGGTCAAGCACACCCTCAAACCAACACTAGTAGGACACTTGGAGGTTTGGAACCAAATTTTATTAAATTATAATGCTAGGAATTTTATTCAAGAAAGTGGTGTGCCTAACCTAGAGAAGAATTATAGTTCTATGCCTAGGATAGAGGAGAATTCCACTATTGTGCCTAGGTTTAAGGGGAAGTTTGATACCTTTATTTGGTCTAAAATTTTTCAAGAAGCTTCTTCTTTTCCTTCTAAAAACTTATATAAACTAACACTATCTTTGGTTATCCACATATTTCTTTCAAATCCACTTGCAAGCATAAAATATCAATGGGAACACCTACAAAACAAAGGGTTAAATAGGGAGCTACCTCAATCAACCAAGAATCCAGATGGCACAAATATTGATATTAAGACTATGTAAACAAATTAGACTAATTCGAAACATAAAAAAGAAATGCTAAGTGTATTAGCAACTAGTATGTAATGCAAAAAGGTGACAAATGGTGACTTGGGAGATGAAAAATACTACACAAATGGACACTGAGTTTGACAAATGTGGTATATATGGAAATGTGATTGTAATATGAAGGAGACAAATCTATTTTGGAGGGGCTATGATGGGTTTTGTGAGATTGGTGCAAGGGAAACTAAGACTCGATATTATTCAAGGTTTACAATGTAGATAGGGTGATGGGTAAAGGGAAAAAGTACAATAAAATGGAAACCCAAATAAACAAATTGTATGGAACTAAATGTGACTAATATGAGGACTGATATGTAATAGATTGTTTAATTTTTGATGTGAAATTCAAGCTAAACTAATGCTAAGATGACCTAGGGCTTGAATGGAGCTAGGAGGAGATGGGTGATGGAAATTATGGAGATGGTTGAGAAGAGATGGAAGTTTCCTACAAGTGGTGTATGCAAATTAGACAACAAAATGTAGTGAAAATCAAACTTTAATAATGTAAAAATTAAGCTAGCCTATGCAAATACACAAGAAATAGTTGCCACAATGTAATGATTCAGTTGTAGAGACTGTTGTGCTACAAAAAAAAATTGCCAATGCTAAGACGAAGGATAGAAATTTGTAAAAGTTTTATAAATCTTAAAATGTAGTCACTCTTTTGGAAACTATTACTCAAAAAAAAATTCAAGGAAAACATTTAATGTTTCTATGTAAAAAACTAAGATTGGGAGGCCCTTTTTACAAGCTCTTGGAGGGAAACTGGTTTAGAAACTTAGTTCACAGTCCTATTTGTCCTGTTTGGCTGACCTTGTGGTGAAAATTAAGTTTTATTGGAAGATGAGGATGCCACCTCTTCCCTATGCCCAATGGAAAGGAGAAGTCGTGAGGATGGAGGTGGCTCAATTTCCTAGGACTTGTAAAGTGGAAAACCTACCACCCAAGGGTGGTGATTCCCAATGATGAAAAGGTTTGGAAAGCAATGTTTTAAAATCATAGGGTCTCATCAAATAGTTTGATTAACAAAATAAAAATATGGGAAGGTGAAGGGGATGAGGGGTCATGAAAGGGGTAATCACCTAGGGAAAAGAGACAAAAGACAACAAGCAATAAATCAAAAGTTCAATTTCATACAAAGGGTCAAGGGGACATGGAAAACTAGGACAAGGCTAGGGATGATGAAAAATAGAAGAAAAAAAGGGGTCAAAACACACATTTGATAAGATGACTAAAATGAGTTAAAAATGTGGCAAAGAAAATTATAAGGTATTTGAATTTTGATCTTATATGAGCAAGGCTACAAAGAAGAAAAATCATCCTATGAAGAAGACATGTGGTGTGAAGAACTAGTGTCAAGTATCCAAATGGAAGGTGGAGCTACAACTACTACAATTTCCTTTCCCTTTCCTTTCCCCTTACTATGTCTTTTAATTTTAAAGAATACCCATCATTCAATGAAATTTATCTTACTAATTCAAGAACACTTATGTCATTATTTTCCAGAATATGTGTCAAGTGATCAATCTATTTCTTCAGACACTTATACTCATCATGACCAAGTCTCTTACAATAAGAACACTTGACCTTATCTTTCTTAATCTTGTCACCTTTTGAAGAGGAGATATCAGATGTTTCTTTGAAAGTAGTGGGGTTATAATCCCTTTTATCTTTCATGTCCTTGTTTTTCTATTTCTTTTCCTTAAATAAATGTCTATCCCTTTTTGTTATTTTCTATCCTAGTTTGCAACCAAGGCATGTGACTTAGATGATTTTTGAGTACCCATCTTCATGAGCCTATCTTTCTCTCTACTAAGAGTGGTAGTAAAGTCATTGAGAGATGGCATAGTGAACTAAGTTCCAAGTGCACCTTTTGTGGCATATAAGGTAGAAATATAACTAAATAATTTGAACCAAACTTTTAGAGAGACTACTAAATATCAACTCGATGTCTTTGTTTACAATCCCACATTATTTTAATTGTAATCTCAATAATTTTTAGTGTAGGTTTTTATTTTCCTAGTGGGTTAATTATTTTCCCTATTTCCTAGGTTTTTCCTACACTTTTATTAAGCTTTCTTAGGTTAAATAAAGTGAGTTTAATTAGGCGGGTGGGTCGTTTGAGGTGTCACCATCCTATGAGGGAGTTGCATTTACTATGCATATGTTGTTTGGTGGTTTGTCCCTATTGGTCAGTTTTGCCATCTCCACCCCTCTCCATGGTCTATATAAACTCACTACCTAGCTTGTATTTTGTATCTCTTGCATCCTTGTTGCATATTTGAGCTCTTAATTCAATCTATCATCCGGACATTTTCATATCTCTTGGAGTCACTGGTTTGCATTGTTTATGTGTTTTTTTTCCAATTTATGTAGCTTAGAATTTCTCTTATAAAGTTCTTGGGTTATCAATCTATTTCAGACTTCTAACATGGTATCAGAGCTTTTGTTTTGAGAATGTTGAGTTCATAGATTCCTAATTGAGAGTTTGAGCTTATTATGAGGGATCTTGTAAAATCATGTATCCTCTTCTCTTGCATTTTTTAATGATCTAGAGAATCATAAAGGATTTATGAAGATCCAATAACCTCTTATTTTTGCATGTGTATTTTGTCAGATCTGGGTGATTGCAATAGTTTTGGTTATACTAGTAGTATTGTTGATCATTCCAACATGTCTAGGAGGCTCGAGAAAGTCAAGATTGGATTTTGTTTCATCTGATTTGGAGATCATTTGATACACTTGCAAAACAGGGGTTTGGAGCTCATATCTAAAAAATCAACTTTCGTTCAGAGCATTTTCAGCCCAAAAGGACCATGCCATTGTGTTCAGAAGGTTGAACAGATGAATATTGACATAAAATTTGCCCAATTTCAGTGTCAGGAGCATTCAAGGCAAAAATAATTTACCAAAAGGCCATTTTGGGCCCCCAACATGCAAATCAAAGCAACTTATGTAAAAAAATTCAAAAAATAAAAATTAAAAATTAAGCTCTAGGCACTTAATGCCCAAAGAACTATTTGTAACACACTTTTAAAGTGTTATCTTCTTAGCACTTTAATCATTTTAGAGGGCTCGGACTGATCTATAGGGCTTTGTCCTATCATACAATAGGAGGTGCCTTACTTAAAAGGTTGCAACCTTATAAACAAGCAGGAACCTTTCTGAGTTGGCAGACCCCTTCTCAGGGGTATCAGGAGTGGCTTAGGCCCTCGAACCCCTTCCTTCAGCATGTCCTTGTACTACCAAATCATCCATTTTTAGGCTAGTAATTCTTTAATTTGGTTATTTTTAGACATGTCTATGGTTTTCTATATTTGACAGCACCTCCATCTTTGGTGGGTGTACAATATTTTTTGGCAGTTTGTTAAATATAGCCACCACTAAATTTGGCTAGGTTGCTCTATACTTGGAATACCTCCAAACACTTGGTAGTGGTTCTAACTCAACTAGTGATAGATAAACTTGGTGGGCCTCTATTCTAGTGGCAGTTATGCCAAATTTGGTGGCAGGTCAATTTTGCAAAGCAAATCCCTCTCCATTAACAAGTTGGTTTTTGAAGACAAACTTTGAAGGCTAATAACTTGGGCTCACGACCTCCTATTTTAGTGCAATTTTTTTATTTAGGATAATTTTTCATGCTCTATACGATGGTGCAAATGATTTTTTATTTTGGTGCATAGATTTTTCCAGAAATTACATATTCTCATAGGTGACACTGCACAGTTCTCATTTTGGGACTTCAGAGACTCATAACTTTCACTTATGACCTCAGATAAAGGTGATTATTTTTTTAAAGTACATGATTTTTTGAGTACTTTATAGTGGTGCTATTTTTTGACTTGGTTTTTTTCCAAGATTGTACTTTCAACATATACTCATTTGTTGAGGATTTTGTAAAGCATTGAGATCAAGTCCACTCAGCATTTCTTGCTAGTGGAAATTGTAATCACACTAAATATAAAGTGCCAAATAATATTTTCTAGTAGGGGTTCTTTGATTGAGTGGAAAGGGGAGGTGTCTTTTATGCTCTCTTTGAGTTTTTGCATTCTTTTTTCCACACAACTACAAACTCAATCTTCTTTTTTGCATTGGAAGTCAAAAATGACAATCTATCTAAAGAGGCAAGGGTTGTATAGAGTAACAATGGGGCTTGAAACTGAACCTACTGTAGATGCAGATAAGCCTAAGTGGTTTAACAAATGTGATGAAGCTTTTGGGAATATATGTATGTTTGTATCTCCAGATTTGCTTTTTCATATTGAATCTATTTCTATGCCAAATGATTGATGGACCACTTTAGAAAATCTTTTCGGTACACAAGATGAAATTAGGTGGACATCTACTAGAGAATGAGTTCATAGGGTTAATTCCTACCAATTTTTATACTATTTAGGACTTCTTCACTATGATAAAGGCCATAAGATTGCAATTGAAGTAGTGTGGGATTGAGAAGAAATATTCTCAATTGATCTTAAGTATTCTTTCCAAGCTTGGTCCTAATTATTCTGTGTTTTTGTTTCTACATTTCATGCCACTAAAAGTGCCTTAGGAACCAATTATACAATGCCTCCTCTTGATGATTTTACAAATGAAATCACAATGGAGAAAGATAAATTGGTTCAAATGGGAACAATTAAGCCCTCTAAATATCATGTATTGGCTGCAAATTAGGGCACTAAAGATTAGAAAGGGTCTGGCAAGTAAAATAAGGAACAATAGAATCAAGGAGAGAAGAAACAAGATCAAAAACCAATTGCTCCAATAGAAGCTAATGATTCCTCTTCTTTCAAAGGTGACAAGACAAATAAGGAGAAGAAAAAGTGTGCCTATTGTAAGAAACCTGGACATGATGAACATATGTGTCTTAAGAAGTAGATTGATCACCTCACTCATATCAAGGTGCCTAATTCTATCAAACATATTTCATCTTAGAAATCTTCTAAGGACACAAACAAAAGTAGGGGGAAAGGAAAGGGCAAGGCCCTAGTTGTTCTTTCCTCACAGTCTAATACCTAGATCATTGACTCAGGTGTTTCATACCACATGGCTTTGTTGTGAGATGGTTTTGCCTCTTTGGAGCCATGTTTTATACCATCTATACTAATGAGTGATGGCATTCTTGTTGAAGTGCATGGGAGAGGGTCTATTGACGTGGGTGAAGGAACATTTCATGATGTTCTTTGTGTTCCATCTTTGTCAAATAATCTCCTATATGTCTATCAGATCACTCACATTGGCTCTGCAAGAAGGTTGAGTTCACTCCAAACAAAGCGGTAATTAGTGAGTTGGACAATGGGTCTACAGTTGTTGTGGGAAAAGTTGATCATCAATTCAGACTATATCAATTTTCTCACTTTGTTCCTAATTCTCCTTCACTTGCTTTTCTCACCCACTCAGATGAGGTGAGTTGTTTGTGGCATCAGTTATTTGGCCACTTGAACTATTGTTGCTTTTAGCAGATCAATCAACAAGACATGGTTTCATGGTTGCCTTCTATTCAATTTTCTAATGTATTTTTCCAAGGATGCATTCTTGGTAAGCATCATGAAGAGAAATTTTATAAGGGAAAAGCATGAAGGGACACACAACTTCCAGAATTGGTACATAGTGACTTGGTGGTACCATTTCTGCATCCTTCTTTTAGCAGGGCTCGATATGTTCTGACATTCATTGATGATATTTCTATATACACATGGGTATATTTTCTCAAACAAAAGTCTGGGGTCCTTGAGCCTTTTCCAGACTTCAAAGATTTTTTAAAGAAATGGTTTGGGAAGGCCATCAAGATTTTTCATATAGATAATGGGGGGAGTATGTCAAATAGAGGTTTGAGTAGTTTTGTGCCTTAGAAGGAATTGATCTTTAGCACACAGTTTTCTACAGTCCACAATAGAATGGTGTTTCAAAATGAAATAATAGGTTCTTGAAAGACATGGACAATTGTTTGATTCAATCTAGGTCAATGGCACCTTAGTATTAGGTGGAGTCCATCGACTATGCATGTTACAACCATAATCAAGTTCCTCACTGAGTTGTGAAGGGGATCACTCCTTTTCAAGCTTGGACTAGTCGAAAGCCCATAGTAAAGAACTTTCAAGTGTTTGGTTCTCCCTACATGGGTCCATATTCTAGTAGAGAAATGTAAGGTTATGGATCCATAGAGCAAGCCTTGCATATTTTTTGGGTACCTAGATGATGTCAAAGGTTACAAGCTTCTCCATCCCACCACTCATGAGTTGGTCATCGAGAGGAGTGTTCGTTTCGAGGAGGATGTTTCCAATTCTTCTCCTACCACTTCTCCATCCACCATCGCTTTGGATACATTGTGGCATGATTATAGTTCTTCTGAGGAACTTAATTCTTCTACTTTTGATGAGGATTCTTCTTCCTCCACTTCAGATCGCGATGATGATGATGCAGATTCATGTTCCTTTCTTCTAGTCATCATTCAGAGGGTGATGACTCTCCTCTAGATTCTCCTAATGGGCCTCTATAGGCTCATCAAACATTCGATTCAGAAGGTGATTGGATTGGTGATCCTTTAGATGCTAGAATAAAAAGGTCACAGTTTAAGCAAACTCCACATCTCTTCATTTCTTCAGCTTTCGATCCATAGTCTTTTTCAGAAGATTCTAGTGTCCCCAAGTGCAATGTTGCTATGCAGGAAGAGTTTAATTCCTTGGAGATGAACCATACTTGGGATTTAGTCCCCTTCCTAAGGAAAGGAAACTTGTTCAATGCAATTGGATCTATTGGACAAAATTTTTCGTAGATGGGTCAGTTGATAAACATAAGGCTCACCCAGTTGCAAAAGGATTCTCCCAGGATCCTAGGATTGACTACTCTAAGACTTTTTTGTTTGTTTTCAAGATAAATTCCATTCGCATTGTTCTTTCTATTGTTGCAACCCATCATTGGGAAGTTCATCAGATGGATGTGAAGAGTTCCTTTCTTCATGATTAGGAGGAGATATGTATGGAGCAGCCACAAGGGTTTGTACAAGATCCTTCACTTATTTGCCATCTTTGAAAGTCTCTCTATAGCCTCAAATAGGCCCTTTGGGCTTGGCATGCCAATATGGACTCCTTCCTCCTATTAGTTGGGTTCACTCGGTTCCATTCTAATCTAAATGTGTGCATTTTGTATAAGTAGGATGATACTCTCATGTTCCTTGTTCTATATGTTGATGACTTGTTGATTACAAGGAGTTCCTCATCCACCATCAAGGCAGTAAAAACTACCCTTCATGATCATTTCATGATGTCAGACTTGGGCCTTTTGCACTACTTCTTGGGGATTGAGATCACTCAGTATTCATCTAGTATCTTCATGGAACAACCTAAGTACACACTTGATATGCTCTCTAGATTTCACACGGTTGACCATAAGCCTGCACTGACTCCATTTCGTCTTTTCACCCATCTAAGCTATACTTAAGGGTAAGTGTTAGTGTAGGTTTTTATTTTCTTCATGGGTTAGTTATTTTCCCTATTTCCTATATTTTTTCCACACTTTTATTATGCTTGCTTAGGTTAAATAAAGTGAGTTTAATTAGGTGAGTAGGTCATTTGAGGTGTCACCATCCTATGAGTGATTTGCACTTACTATGCTTAGACCATTTGGTGGTCTCTCCCTATTGGTCAGTTTTGCCACCTCCACCCCCCACCCTAGTTTATATAAACTCACTGCCTAACTTTTATTTTGCATCCTTGTATAATAATGATGTCAATCTTGTGTAGTATCTTTGAGATCTTAATGCAATTTTGTCATCCTGGCATTTGCATATCTCTCAAATTCACTAGTTTGTATTATTTATTCTTTTTCTAGTTTATGTAGCTTAGAATTTCTCTCATATAGTTCATAGGTTATCAATCTATTTCATAATCTAACAATTATTACACTAAAGGCATTCCCTCTATGAGAGGGAGTGACTTGACTACCTATATCAATGACTCAGACTACTTGGGAGGTGTGCAAGATGATGAAATTAATCTTGACCATTCTTGGATTTAGCACTTTTTTGAATTTATATGACAACTTTTGTAGCCTCATCAACAAATAGAACAAAGGCTTCCCTCACAGTTACCTGAAACTCTCTACATACCAAGATCAATACTCTCGAGCATATACTAATGTACTATAATCGCTAGAGATTAAACTGTCAACAAGCATTCAAATTTAGGGCTTCCATTCAATGATTTCAAATCTAAGCAACAAGCTTGTCACCAATACTTAAATTTATCTTCAACCAAATAATTTCCAAATAGATGAACAATGTTAGATTGATAGATACAAACAACATGGAGGCTATTTATTTTTCTTTGCATTTTATTACAATGTGTAGGTCCCTAAATTAGGGTGTGAGGTAGAAGAGAAGGAGAATATTCCCTTTGTAGGAAAGATGCAACATCCACAATGAGGAAAAGTTTTACAGATTTCCTCAAATTGCCATGACATTGGTAGTAGTTTCAATTGGATTCCCCTAGGTAGCTACAACAATCAAGGGAAAATGGAAAAAGTGGAAAAGAAGAAATAGATAGAGGCAATGCTACTAGAGGAGCACAAGGCATGGAGTGTTTTGTTTCCTTTGGTGGAAGATAAAATTCTCTACAAGGATCCTAAAGGTTACTTTGGGCTCTACTAGTCAAAAGGATTTAGATTTCACTAAGTGAATAGTTTCTTCTTCAACTTTGTATAGTGCAAACAAATTGAGCCACTATAGTCATTCACCATATGGTGTATTGTAGATTTATACTTTTTTTCTTGTTTTCTTAAAGATAGTGTGTATCATGTAATCATTGCATTCCATGGGATGACATCTCTTTGAGGCAATATGTCAAATAGTTGGGCTTTGTCTATGGTTCCACATTTTGGATACATGTCTACCAAGTCAATTGCATCTATAACATTTGAAAAAATTCCTCCTTCCATCATGATTTGATAAATGTCCATACCCTTTTGTAAAGATCCTATTTTGGCACAAGCAGGGAGAAACTAGGAAAAGGTTGTCAAGTCTGACTTTATACATGTCAATTGCATTTTCTTGAAAGTTTCTTAAGACTTTTCAACAACTCCAGTTTGTGCATATTATACAATCATAGTAATCCATGAGACCATATGTCTTTGAGGCACTCTGTCAAACAATTTGCATACCCTGTCTATGCTTCCACATTTTTCTAACATATCTATAAGTGCAATTTTAACTAGAACATATGACAAAATTTCTCTATCCTTTATGTTTTGATGGATTTCCATACCCTTTTTCCAAAGCTCCCATTTTGGCATGGGCAAGGAGGATGCTAGAAAAAGTTGTGAAATTCATATTCATGCCTACCAATTACCTTTTCTTAAAACTTCATTATGGACAAAGGTTTTCTTTATGCCAATGCACAATTCCAAGAACCTTATTGGAAAACTAGAAGTTGTATGAGATTTTTGGGACTACCTTGAGCAGGTGACATTCAACATGCATGTATATCTATACAAGCAATGTGTTTTGAGTAGAGAATAGATGATAATGGGAAAGGGGATTATGTTCCCATCATAATCCCTTAAAGAACTGGTAGGAGGATGCTCTTGATGTAATTGATATCATAGGATTAGGTTACAAAATTATTAGTTAAAGAGATAAAAAATATAAAAATTACAAATTTCTTAACTATTGTTATTTTTTCTAGAATTTGAAACAAGTACAAAATTGAATATATTAATAAAGATAAACTTTTATTTTAACTACATAAAGGAGAGTCTTGTTGATGTGGTTTTTGATACACCAACTTTCCTATGAGCCATGAAGCATCGCAGGTTGAAATAACAAAGGTTCCCCTACTTGGAAGGTGGCTAGCCTCAATATTCTTCATAGATTATTATATGAGGTTTATCAAAATCTGTTGGTTGGAGAGTTCTTTGGGTGATCCATTCAAGGGACTATAATGAATATCAAGAATCATTCATGTGAAAAAGAGGCTTACTTACTATAATTAAATGATTGTTAGCCAGTGTAAATCTTCTACTTCACTTTTAAGTGAGTTGATGATTTTAGTTTCAACTTATTTGACTTCTCATAAGTGGTTTTAGATATTAACTTTCATTAAAAGTGATTAAAAACTTTTAGACAACAATATGCCCTTTAAAATCAGAATTTTACAAGGTGGATAACAAAAGTTCATTCATTAGAATTTGTTCCATTTTAAAAAAAAATTAATTCTAAATTTTAGGACAACAAGAAATATGTTGAAATTTGCAAAAAAATCCACTTGGAAGTCATAAAATTGTCTCAAATTTCTTCCTTATGTGACTAATCCAACATCCATGTAAAAAAAAGGAGAAGAGAGAAGGAAAGGGTTATAGAGAAAATAAAACAAATCCAAACATATCTCCAGTCCTCCTACACATCATTCTACAAATGGATGAATTCTACGTGAAACCAACCTCCACCAAACCCATTACCTATAATCCAAATGTGACATGGTGCAATCTTTGAAGGAATAACCACATTACATTATTCTTATCAAATTTCAGTGTGCACAAATTTGTTCATATGACCACACAAAAAAGCACCACCTTTAGCAAGGAATCAATGGTTTAAACACATGATGTTGAATCTATTAGCACCTGCCTAAAATTTGTAAAAAACATAAGTATGTGTGCCTCATTGTTGTCTCAGAAGCTTTTCACCCATCATTGATAATCAATCTGAGAGATATTAAATAGGTTTACTTCGGTCAAAGTTTTGTGGTGAAATGGTTCCTTATCTTCTTCATGCCTTTGTCATGTGTAAGACTCCCCAAAAGTTCCAAAAAATCCTAAGTGCTATGTGTTTCCTTGTCATTTTCTAGCATTTCTATATTTTCCAGGATTCTTCCCTCCTACTAGATACTCCATGTATTTATTGCATCCACATCATGTTTCTCTTGCAATCTCTGTGTTTTCTATTTCCTTCCATTTTCCCCCATTTCCTTGTGTTTTCACCTTTTGTAGAATCCCATTGTGATGTAGGACATGCATTCTTTCCCACATCCTATTCCTTCATCCACCTCTGTGTGGATCTCCCACAAACCTTCATATGTCTTTAGGTTTCCCATTACATCTAGATCTCATCCATTTCTCTACCCCACTTGCCATATCTAGTTCCAGATTGTTCATCCACACCCACTTCATTCCTCTCATTCTCCTAACAACTCCCTTGCTGCTACATGGCACATCCTGGTTCTACCTATGATCCTATATGGATTTCCTACAAATCTCATGAACTTCACTTTTACAAAATTTAATGGACTACCAAATGTTACTCTCCCACCACACATCCAATCCCATGATTTGATTCCATATCATTTCCCCACAAATCCATTTCTATCACCTTCTCTCACTTTCCCCTTGTTGGAACTTCATTTTTCGACATTTGAAATTTTGCAATTTTTTTTGTTTCTACCCTTAGAGAATTTACCTAAATTCAAAAAGCCTAGAACTTCTAAGTGTGTGAAAATCCTCAAAATACCCAAGTGTTAGAAAATTCCCATGTTTTTCCTTCAGTGCTTTCAGAGGTTCTCTACAGGCCCAAATAGCCAACAAGGGAGTTCAATAATGTGACATTTTTCTGAAATGGTGAAATAGGAGAGGTGGACGAGCCAAGTGAAAGAGGCGCAAAGGTATAATAATTCAAAATGTACAAAGGTGTGAATGGTTCATGAGAAGCCCAAATCATCGAAATCATAAAGGAGAATGAAATAAAAGTAAATTCTAAGTGTTTTGAAATGCTAAAACATGTTTCTGAAGTGTGATTTTAGAAGTGTGTTCCAAATTTAATTTTTGCAACTACTACCAGAAGCGCCATGAGCCCAAGTGAGCTTATTTTATGGCAGTTGGAAATTTGAATCTAATGGGTACACGTAGGTGAAGGAATTGATTGTAGTTGGTCTAAATTTAGACTTTCCTCACTTGAAATTTCATGAATTCTATATATGTTGAGCACAATGGCATTGTTAAGGGTTGATTTGTGGAATCAAATCAAAGGAAAAAGAAGGTGCAATTTTCTATAGGTCTTCAAGCATCTCCAATATCAAATTATCAAGAGGCAAATATTTGGATTCATATGTAGTTTTAAGTGTGATAGTCGATCCCATTGTATGAATTTCTCTAGGGTTTTTTATTCATTTTGGGAACTCCTCAAGCATTGTGTAGGTTTTCCCCTTGTAATGTTTTGTTATACGAATATAACTAGTGATTTGAGCGGTGATAGACTCTTAAAAAATTGCAATAATTGTAAGGATCATTTCATAATTTATATGTGAATGAATGCATCTAAATATTGGATAACTAAGCATATTTATACTTTAAAATTAGCTTTGTGTATATCCCCCATGTTTTTCTATGTATTTTTTCTCCTTTAATGAATTGGTTACTTTGCAGCCTAGAATAGGCACTAATCTAATTTGTTTGACCACCCACAAACTTATAAAATAAACAAAATCATTTATGTGAACAACAATACATAGGCCTCGTTTGGTTCTAATTTAACGGGGAAAGTTAAGAATAAACTCATTAAATTTTGTATTCCTTAATCCAAATGTGTGTTTTGGCATCTTCCACATATTGGAGATGTGTTTATTAGTTTAAAATAGAGGTTTTTATTATGCAGTAGGCATGTTTTAATTTGGTGACAATATTGGGATTAAAATTGTGTTCAAGGTGCTACTGCAGTAATGTGATTTTAAGCATATCTTTTGTTGTTATCAATCTCTATTGAGGGATGCCTCTAGGAATACCCTCGTTAGTCTAATTGATCTTAAAGTGAAGAGGAGATTGCCCACTCTTACCAAAATCCTATTAATCATCCTCAACTTGTTGATGACCTCCTTGCCAATCATCTTGATGACACCCCTAGCCTAGATGATTGTGTAATGTTCTAGGGTTTTGGATTAGTTATTTTGGGACCCAACATAATGATGTCATTGCTAGGGAACTAGTTTACTTTTGTTAAGATCAATGCAGTTCTTCAACATGATGAAAACTTAGGTATTTCTTCCCAGTCAAGAATTGGCGACTCTGTTTAACCTTACTCAAAAATCAGTTACAGTTGAATGGAATTAGAATGGATCATGGGAGAAGGTCCCAAGTTTTGTCAGCACCTGAAAGTTCTTCAGACTGCTCAAGAAGCCAACAAAATTTATGGAGAACAAGAACTCCTAGTTTGTTACCACACTAACTATTCAAGATCAAGTTGGAGCATCAGGAAGGAATGATGCCTTTGAATATTTTAATGATCCATTTCAGTGCACATCAGATGACTCTGCTAATAACCGAGTAAGAGATAATAGAAGAAAAAATATAAATCAATATGAAGTTAGAATGAATGAGAATATTATGATCAAGGGAAGTACAGATATATCCCATAATGCAGAAATGAGAACATTTGGAATGCCCAATGAAAATGAAGAGTCACTTTGGGTTGCCTAGCATCCCATTTCACCTACTAGGTCATTCAAAAATTAGCATGGTAACATTCTTAATGATGGTAAGTGTTGCAAGTATGGGCCTAATCGGTGTTGTCATTGATGTCAACATACTCCTATTGCATTAATGTCAAGGATTGGATGAGTTGTGTGCTGAGGATATTGAGAAAATTAGTCCTATCAGAAATAGAGAAGATCAGTGAAAATAGTGAAGCTCTATGAAGTGAAGATCCCAACTAGATGAAGATCAAAGAATGCGCATCAAAGGGTTTGTAGATATGTGTTTGAAGATGATCCAATCAAGATTTGAGAGGTCCGCATGAAAATATGGAGGAGTTATGGTCATGAGAGTAAAACCAGTTCTGGCAACTGTTTAGAGGTGACAGAGTGACACAAATAGGTTCAGTGAGATCCAGAAATACAATATCATGTTCTACAGATCTGGTGGCATGTTTGGGAGGCTAATGTGAATTGACAACTCAATTGGTTCATGGTTTGGAGGTCCACAAGCAATCCTTCTAATGTGACAGTGATGGGCGACTGTGTTCTTGAGGTTCTAGATGAAGATGCAAATGATTACAGTAAGCAAAAGTGGTGCGGATGTTCCTGGTGATTCAAGCAAACTTATGGGGGTCTCTAGATTGTGTCCAGTTTGTGTTGGTGGTCTACACTAAAGATTGAGCTCGTAATTAAATATTTACCTTTCGGTGATGGTGTTCTTCCTAGTCTTGGCCGACTGGATGTTTTGCACATGTTGCAGATGATCTTGAAGATGTTTTGCAAAGCATGGCATGTTCCTCAAAGAAGATTGAAGTCTCAACTATGTGTGGCCAATAGTGTAGTAATGTGCATGAATTTTTTGTAATAAGTCAAGTTGTATTTTTGTAATTGCTCTATAATAAAACAAGTGTATGTTGTGCCGACTTTGATGATCATATCAAAGTTGATGTCTTGTATAAATAAGAATTGTGAAGTCATTCAAATGTATCCTTGTAGTGATGAGAAGGTGGTAGTGAAGAGGAGTAAAAAGCAGAGCAGAGGTGTTGAGCTTAAATGGAACTGACTCAAGCATAGTGAAGATGCTAATCTCTGATTCAAGTATGTAATATTTATATTCTTCTGTAGACAGTGTGTCTCCTGTAGGTAGTGGGCATTTTGTGAGCAGTGTGCTCAGGCAGTGAGCCCTAATTGGCAAGTGCCATTTTATTCATCTTATTCTTTTAACAGAGAATACAATCTTGGGTTAGTCACCCCATGATTTTCCCTTAACCAGGTTTTCCATGTTAAAATCTTGGTGTTATATGTGTTGAATTTGTTTCTGCTCTTGAATTCCTACATTATGCTTCATGATTAAATCTTTGATATGCTATTGAAATATAAGAAGGTTTAAAGTAAATAAGGAACAAGATTTTGGTAACAACTAATTCATCCCCCCCCTCTTAGTTGTCTATCCTAAATCCAACAATTGGTATCAGAGCTAAGTTCCTCTAGAAGAAGCTTAACTGCTTGAGGAGATCCAGGATGTCGACCTACAAGAGGGATAGTCCAAGGTTTGATGGAACAAACTTCACTGCCTAGAAGAGCCACATGGAATGTCACTTGTAATGCATGGGAGATCAGTATTGGAACATAACCACAACTAAATATGTTCCCCAAAGAATGGTCCAACAACTATAGATGAAGTTAGAGATGCAGACAATAATCTTCGAGCTAAAGAAGCCCTATTGAGTGCCTTGTCTAATTCAGAGCTGACAAATGTTATGGGATTGAAGTCTGCTTATGAGACTTGGACAAAGCTAGAAAATCTTTATGAAGGAGACAAATATGTTAAGTGTGCCAAGCTGCAAAGTCTGAAAGGAAAGCTTAAAAACTTGAAGATGAGTGAGGATGAGAATATCAATTTATATATGTCAAAAGTAAATGAGCTTGTATGTGGTATTAGATGTGTTGGTGGAATATTGGATGAAGATGAGATTGTTGCCAAAGTTCTCAGATCTTTACCTCCTGCTTACAAACACAAAGTTGCTGCCATTGAGGAAATTAGATCTTTAACAACTATTACAAGGGATCAACTAGTTGGTAAGATTTCTGCATTTGAGTTGGCTGATTTTGGTGATGCACTTCCCAAGACTAAATTTGCATTCAAAGCTAGTGCCTCTACAAAAGGAAAACAGAGATATGATCCAGGAGAAAGTTCCTCAAGAAAATCAACTTGGTATGAGAAAGCAAGAAAAGATCTAGAAGAGGATGAATTAGAAGCTGAACAACTTGAAGCCCTCATTGCAAAGAGACTGCCAAGAGGATCTAGTAAGTATGAAGGAAAATTACCTTTTAAATGATTTTCCTGCAATAAGATTGGTCATTTTGCCTCAAGATGTCTGAAAAAGTTTTCCAGGCAAAACCCTAATAGATCAAGGTTTCAGAAGAAGTGTTACTATGTTCAACAAGATGATGAAGGAGTAACTAATGATGAATCTGAGATAGGAAACAAAACTAGAAGTGACTAGGTGTTTATTGCCATCAAGGAAGAAGATGATAGGAAGTGCTTTAGCTACTCAAGTTGAAGAAAATGATGAATGGGTTATTGATAGTGGATGCTCTCACCATATGATTGGTGACAAGAGTAAGTTCTTAAGCTTGGAAAAATATGAAGGTGGAGTTGTAAAGTTTGGAGATAATTCTACTGGCAGAATTAGAGGCAGAGGAACTATCTCTTTTGATGGAAAGAACAAGACCAGTGATGTTCTGTATGTTGAAGGTCTGAAGCATAATCTTTTCAGTGTTGGAGAGTTGGTGGATAAAGGCTATGATCTCTGATTCAAAAATGGAAAATGCAAGATCTTTGAAAGCTCTGGAACTAAGATTGCATCTGGTACACAGACAAAAGGTAACATCTTCCAATTGGTTGGTACTGGCAAAAGTTGCTTATTTGTTCAAATTGATCAAAGTTGGTTGTGGCATAGGAGAATGTGTCATGTGAATTTTGATAATATCATCAAGATATGCAACACTCAAGTTGTAAGAGATCTTCTAAGACTGGTGAAACCCACTAATAGTCTACGCAAAGAATGTCAGTTGGGTAAGTAGAACAGAGTCACATTCAAAAGTAAGGAACAATCTTCAACCAGACTGTTAGACTTGGTGCACACTGATCTATGTGGTCCGGCAAGAATCAGGAGTCTGCAAGGAGATAGGTATTTCATGCTGCTGATTGATGACCACTCTCAGATGATGTGGATAACTTTCTTAAAGGAGAAATATGAAGCACTTGAGAATTTTAAAATATTCAAGGCTATGGTAGAAAATGAAACTAGCATAAACATAAAATGCCTCAGGTCTGATAGAGGTGGAGAATTCACATCCGGTGAGTTCATAACATTCTATGAGAAACATGGGATAAAGAGACAGTTATTTGCTCCAAGGACTCCACAACAGAATGGAGTAATGGAGTGAAAGAACTGGACCATCTAGAAAGCATCTAGGACTTTGATGATGGAAGCAAATGTTCCTCAGATCTATTGGAGAGAAGCTATAATCACTATTGTCTATACTCTTAATCGGGTACAAATCAGAGGAAATGCTGGTAAGACTCCTTATGAACTTTGGTTTGGCATCACTCCTACTGTGAAGTAAATTAGAGTCTTTGGTAGTAAATGCTATATCAAAAGAGATGAAGACCTTGGCAAGTTTGATGCTAGAAGTGATGAAGGAATATTCTTGGGATATTCCACTCAAAGCAAAGCATACCATTGTTATAACAAGAGATTGAGAAAGATTGTGGAAAGTACAAATGTGAAGGTTGATGAAAGCATGGAAAGTCCCTCAAGGTATTATGAGTATGAAGCAGATGATCAAAATGATGTCTCAAACCAAGGAGAAAAAGTCCTAACTCCAGTTCAGATTCAGACTAATCTGGAGAATCCTGAAATACAAGAAGAAGAGACAAGTTTGGATGAACCTGTCCAAGAATTAGAAGTGCAAGAGAATCCCAAAAATCCTAGGTATGTAAGACTGAATCATTCTGAAGATCAGATCATAGGAGATAAGAGCAAAGGTGTTCAAACAAGAAGAAAAATTGCTCAAGATTCAGTGAAGTATTGTTTGATTTCAAAGGTTGAACCAAAAACAGTAAGTGAAGCATGCAGTGATGAAAGCTAGGCTAAAGAAATGGAGGAAGAATTGATGTAGATTGAAAAGAACCACACTTAGGATCTTGTTCCCAGACCTAAGGACAAAAATGTGATTGGGTCTAAGTGGGTCTTCCAGAATAAACTGAATGAAGATAGTGAAGTAGTAAGAAACAAAGCCAGATTGGTCTGTAAGGGTTATTCTCAAGTAGAAGGAGTTGACTTTGAAGAAACTTTTGCTCTGGTAGAAAGAATTGAAGTAGTCAGATTATTTCTTACTTTTTTTATCTTCAGAGATTTCAAGGTGTATCAGATGGATGTCAAGTATGCTTTCCTACATGGTGATTTGGAAGAAGAGGTATACATTGAGCAACTAGATGGATTTCAATTATCTGATCATGGAGATATAGTCTGCAAGCTGAAGAAGGCACTATATGGACTCAAACAAGCCCCAAGAGCCTGGTATGAAAGATTGGACAAACATCTTTTGAAGATTGGCTTTAACAAAGGTACTATTGACAGTAATCTGTATTTTAAAATTGATCATGAAAATATCTTGATTGTTGAAGTATTTGTTGATGATATCACTTTTGGAGGGAAAGATAGTATGTGCAAGACTTTTGCAAATCAAATGCAAAGTGAATTTGAGATGTCTATGTTTGGGGAAATGAATTTCTTCTTGGGTCTGCAAATCACTCAAACAAGGAAAGAAATCTTCATATCACAGACCAAGTATGTGAAAGAATTGTTGAAGAAATTTGAGATGGAAGTTTCAAAGGAAATGAATACTCCCATGGCAACTGGATGTAAGCTGAGTAAAGATGATGAATCCCCTAAGGCTAATCAGAAAAAGTATAGGTCAATGATTGGAGGACTACTCTATCTTACTCAAACTAGACCTGATATTATGAATGTTGTCGGTCTTGTTGCCAGATTCCAAGCTGATCCTAGAGAATCTCATGTCATGGCAATCAAGAGAATTCTTAGATATCTGAAGGGAACAATTGAGTATGGATTATGGTATCTTGAGAATCATGATTTCTCTCTTCATGGATATACAGATGCTGATTGGGTAGGAGATGTGGATGACCTGAAGAGTACCAATGGTGGTGCATTCTTTTTGGGAAAAAGATTGGTTTCTTGGCTAAGCAAGAAACAAGAGGCAATATCTCTGTCCACTGCAGAAGCAGAATATATTGCAGCAACAGGTAGTTGCACTCAAGTATTGTGGATGAAGTAAATTATAAGAGATATCAGAGTAGATTATGATGAACCTATCACAATATTCTGTGATAATTCAAGTGCAATAAACATATCAAAAAATCTAGTGTTGCATTCAAAGACAAACATATATCCATCAAGTTCCACTTTTTGAGAGAACAAGTGAACAAGAATGAAGTCAGATTAGAGTTTGTGCCCTTAAAGGATCAGATTGCAAACATTTTTACTAAACCTCTACCTAAGGACTCTTTTGAGTATCTCAGGGAGAAGTTAGGGGTTATTACCCGTCCGACTCTAAATTAAGGTGCACTGATGTGCATCAGTTCGGTGGATCCCACAGTCATATCTTGTGATCTGGATTGATGTTAGGAGGCTTCTACTTGGGGGGATTAGTATGTATGTTTCTAAAGTATAAGAAGTGGTTGCAAGTATGTGCCCTTTGCCATTGATGTCAAAGGGGGAGAGAAGACATGTGAAAAACAAAAGTGGTTTCTAATCAAAGGGGGAGCAGTAAAGAAAGAGAAGACATGTGAATGGTTGTTGTTGATAGGGGGAGCTATGTCATTCAGTGAGGAGAAGTTCTTGTTTTGATGGTTAAAACAATTTTTCACATTATATGTTGCCATCAATGACGAAGGGGGAGATTGTTGCAAGTATGGGCCTAACCAGTGTTGTCATTGATGTTAACATACTCCTGTTGCATTAATGTCAAGGATTGGATGAGTTGTGTGCTGAGGATATTGAGATAATTAGTCCTATTAGAAATAGAGAAGATTAGTGAAAATAGTGAAGCTCTATGAAGTGAAGATCCCAGCTAGATGAAGATCATAGAATGCGCATCAAAGGGTTTGTAGATACGTGTATGAAGATGATCCAGTCAAGATTTGAGAGGTCCGCATGCAAATATGGAGGAGTTATGGTCATAAGAGTAAAACTAATTCTGGCAACTATTCAGAGGTGATAGAGTGACACAAATAGGTTCGGTGAGATCTAGAAATACAATATCATATTCTGTAGATCTGGTGGCATGTTTGGGAGGCTAATGTGAATTGACAACTCAATTGGTTCGTGGTTTGGAGGTCCACAAGAAATCCTTCTAATGTGACAGTGATGGGCGACTGTGTTCTTGAGGTTCTAGATGAAGATGCGAATGATTACAGTAAGCAAAAGTGGTACAGATGTTCCTGGTGATTCAAGCAAGCTTGTGGGGGTCTCTAGATTGTGTCCAGTTCATGTTGGCAGTCCGCACTGAAGATTGAGCTCGTAATTGAAGATTTACCTTCCAGTGATGGTGTTCTTCCTAGTCTTGGCCGACTGAATGTTTTGCACATGTTGCGGATGATCTTGAAGATGTTTTACAAAGCATGGCGTGTTCCTCAAAGAAGATTGAAGTGTTAGGAACCCGTGTTTAGCCCTTCTCTTTACTTTGTTAGTATATTACTGTTGGACGTATATGCTTTGTAAGTCATCCCGTGAGTATATTGTATTATCCCACATTCATGAGGAGTAATAGTTGTTTAGATTAGACTTAGTATATAAGTATGTGTTGAGGCCAATGAAGGCATCCATGAATTTATTGTATTGAGCTTGCTCAAAGGAGGTTGCCCCCTCGAAGTGGCCTGCGATCAATAAATTCCTTCTGTGTTTCTGCTATTTCATGCATTTTTCATTATATTGTTGTAGGAGGTTCCTCTCATCTGGTATCAGAGCGCTTTCTTGGGCTCGCTGGGTGGAATTTTTGCCAAAAAAATTTCACAGTGGCCTCCAGGTGCTGTGATTCTTGCAGTAGTTCTTTTTTATTTGCATCTGTATTGTTCATTTCAATTGTAGGTTTGGATTAGAGAATAATCCCTATCCACTTAACTATGGGAAGTGCGTGGGCATAGCCCTAAAACTCATTGTGAGGAGTACCACAGGAACCCCAAAGTAGCTGGCCCATTAAGAGGACCTACCAGCGAAAAGGGCAACGACCCCTACCTGATTGACTAGTTCCCATCCGTGAGGTAAACCAAGAGCTGTCGTTTGTGGCAAAGCGGTTATCAGTTTTACCTGAGCTGTGGAGTGAGGGGTACTGCCCCAATACGCAAGTCATTTGACAACATTGGTAGCCAAGTGAATCCCCTGAACCTTTAGGAAGCCGAACATACCTAGGGTCCATATCTATTGTCAGCTGATAAAATGTAGATTGCATCTGTCCAAAGCTGTTACAGATCATTTCCAGAAAAAAAATAAAAAAATAATAATTTCTATTTTTTCGCCATATCTTCCTTGCTTTAGCTCTGTTTCTCTGCAAATTCACTGGAACCCCTGAAATTCCATTCTACATATTTCCTTCCTTAAGGACCCTATCCCAAATTCCACTTATCGAAGCCAAAAATCTCACATTTGTCTATTTTTAGGGTTTGCCATAACTTCTTCGATTCTCACCCAATCGCCCTCAAATTTTGCCACAATGTTCATTTCCTATTTCTGCTCCTTTGTGCCTCTTGGACAAATTTTTCCATTCTTTCACCCCGCTTCTGAAATCCCCATTTCCTACTTCCTTGTCACTCAGAAAGTGTCGAAAACCTAGTCAAACCTCAATTACCGATCTGAGTTTTTTCCCAAATCCAAATTTTCCTTTACTAAAAAAGTTTCTATTTTTATTTTTCTACCCATTCCCCCCCCCCCCAAAAAAAAAAACTCCTAGTTATGGTTGTCACCTGCATAAGAGAAAAAAACATGGAGGATGAACTTGCAGCCCTCAAGACCAAACTCCAAGATCTGGATGAAAAAATTCTCAGCCTCAATCTTCAGCATTCAACCATGAACAATAGACGGCAGCCAAAGTCTTCTGCAGACACTGGGTTCTCTTCTTCCAGCAATTTTCGTGGGCCGAAGCTTGATTTTCCTTGCTTCAATGGTGATGATCCGACTGGATGGATATACCAGGCAAAACAATATTTTAGTCTGCATAATACTTTTGATGTCAACAAAGTCCCACTTGCATCCTTTCATTTGGAACATGAAGCCCTTTAATGGTTCCATTGGTACATCAAGGCTCATGAAGAGCCAAAATGGACACATTTTTGCAAACTCATTTTGCAATGATTTGGCCCTAGTGCTTTTGATGACTTCACAGGAGCACTCACTAAACTTCACCAAATTGGCACTGTGAGAGAATATTAGATAGAATTTGAGAAACTATCCAATCACACAAAGGGATTGTCTGATGAATTCTTCAGGAGTTATTTTGTCAGTGGTCTAAAGGATGCAATCCAATCTAAGGTTAAAATGTTCTGCCCCAGCACACTGATGGAAGCCCTAGGATTGGCTAAGTTGGCAGAGGACAAGATCACAGCTCAACAGCGCTCCAAATCCACTTTTGTTCCATTCAGAAATATGGTTTCCCAAAGACCTCCAATAATGCCAATGCCTAGAACAACTCCTATCAAGCATTTGTCTGAAGTAGAGATGAGGGCACGTAGAGAAAAAGGGCTTTGTTATAATTGTGATGAGAAATTCACTTGAGGACATAGATGTGTTGAGAAAAATCTCTATCTCTTGGATGTGGATTCTCTACCTACAACTGAAGTTTATAAAGATGCTCAGGACACAGTAGATGATCAGGTTGACATTCAGTTGCTGCCTGTTGACCCTCCTTCTCAGGAAGACCACCTAGAGATCTCTCTCCATGCTTTAGCAAGAGTCACCACCCCACAAACCATGAAAGTCAAGGGTTACTTCAAGAAGCTCCCTCTTACAATACTCATTGATTCTAGTAGCACTCATAACTTCATTAACCCTTGGATCGCCAAATAGGCCGATTGTTTTGTCCATCTTTGCTCTAGCTTTGAAGTCATGATTGTCAATGGGGGCACATTACCTTGCAAAGGGAAGTATCACAATGTGCATATCTCTATTGGAGATTATAAATTGTGCTCCGACATGTTTGCCTTGTCCTTAGGTGGATGTGATGTGGTTTTGGGCGCTCAATGGTTACGCACTCTTGGACTCATCTTATGGGATTTTGCTGAACTTTGGATGCAGTTTTCAAACAATGGGCAAAAACACACATTGAAGGGCTTACAACTAGGGTCTCTCAGCATCATCAGTTCACATCACATGGAAAAGCTCCTTCAGAAGAATTCACATGGAGTCATCACTCAGCTCCATTCCATTCAGATGCAACCTTTCGCGGTCTCCACTACTCCTTCGGGTCTACAACGAATTTTGGATAGATATGCATGTGTCTTTGCTAAACCAGTGGGATTACTACCTTCATGACCAGAGGACCATCGTATTCAGCTCCTTCCTGGAAGCATTCCTCCCAACATCAGGCCCTACTGCTACCCATTTCACTAAAAGACAGAGATTGAGATGCTCGTTTGGGACTTACTGAAGCAAGGTATTATTCACCCTCGTACCAGTTCCTTTTCTTCACCAGTTCTTCTTGTCCAGAAAAAAGATGGGTCATGGCACCTCTGCATTGACTTCTGAGCACTTAATCACATCACAATCAAGGATGAGTTTATGATTCCTATTGTTGATGAGCTTCTTGATGAGCATCATGACGCTCATTTTTTATCCAAGTTGGATCTTCGTTCTGGGTATCACCAAATTCAGGTTCATGAGGATGGTATCCCTAAAATGGATTTCTGCATGCATGATGGCCACTATGAGTTTTTGGTCATGTCCTTTGGCCTCACTAATGCTCCTTCCCCATTCTAGGAATTGATGAATAAAATATTTTGGCCCTACTTGTGAAAATTCATTCTGGTCTTCTTTGATGATATCCTCATCTATAGTAAAACATGGGTTGAGCATCTCCAGCATCTGGATCTTGTACTACAACTTCTCTCTGATCATCATCTTTGTGAAAAATAGTCTAAATGTGTTTTTGGGCAGGAGGAAGTGGAGTATCTCGGGCATATTGTTTCAGCCCAAGGGGTTCAAGTGGATCCTGCCAAAATAGATGCCATGAAAAATTGGCCGCATCCTCAGACACTCAAGAGCCTCCATGGTTTTTTGGTACTGACTGGCTACTACCGCAAGTTTGTCAAGGATTACGGGAAGATTGCATCTCCGTTAACAGCTCTATTGAAAAAGGATGCTTTTACATGGACACATGTTCTAGCTATGCCAGATTTTTCCAAGACCAACGGACTTGGTGTTGTTCTCCTTCAAGATGAACATCCCATTGCATTCACCAACAAAGCCCTTTCAGGTAAGAATTTAGTACTCTCTACATATGAGAAGGAAATGATGGCTATTTTGCATGCAGTACAGAAGTGGCGGCCATACCTATTAGGGAATCATTTATGCATCAAGACTGATCACCAGAGTCTGAAATATTTCCTAGAACAACGGGTCTCCTCCCCAGCACAACAGAAATGGGTTAGAAAACTCATGGGTTATGACTATGAGATCACTTACAAGAAGGGTAAGGACAATATTGTGGTAGATGCTCTTTCTTGCACATTTGATGACCAAGCTTCTCTTTCAGCTATTTCTATGCCTGTTCCAAATTGGTTGGAATCTGTCCAGTAGGGCTATGTCAATGACTCTTCATTATCTCAAATCATCCAACAGTTGGCTAATAACCCTTCTGTTGTACCGTATTACTCTTGGGATGGTGCTTCTCTAAGATACAAGGGTCATCTAGTGCTTCCCCAGAGCACAGATCTTCAACAGACTGTCTTCTCTGAACTCCATGCTTCTCCATCTGCAGGGCACTCTGGGTTCCTCAAAACTTATGAGTGGGCATGATGTAACTTCTTTTGGAAGGGAATGAAAAGGGCAATTCAACATATGGTGGTTGAATGTGATACCTGCCAGCACAACAAGGGTGAAATGCCACTTTTTCCTAGATTGCTTGAACCCTTACCCATCCCTACACGGATTTGGACAGATATTTCTATGGATTTCATTGAGGGGCTCCCTAAATCTGGAGGGAAGATAGTCATCTTGGTTGTGGTTGATCGCCTCTCCAAATATAGTCATTTTTGTGCCCTCAGCCATCCCTATACCGCCTCCTCAGTCGCATAGATTTTCATGGACCAGATCTTTCGTCTTCATGAAATCCCTTCTTCCATTTTCTTAGATCATGATGCAACTTTCACCAGTTATTTTTGGACAGAACTATTTCGCCACACTAGCACCAAACTGAAGATGAGTTTAGGGTATCACCCACAAACAAATGGTTAGACTGAAGTTATAAACAAATGTTTGGAAACTTATCTTCGTTGTTTCACCTTAGAACAATAGCATCAGTGGGCAAAGTGGTTCCCTCTCGCTGAATGGTGGTACAATACCTCCTACCACACTGCATCTAAAATGACTCCATATGAAGCAGTCTATGGTCAGGCACCGCCAGTGCTCCTTCCATACAGCCCCAGTAGTTCACCAGTTTAGGCAGTTGACATGGTTCTCCAAACCTGAGATCAAATTCTTCGCATTTTGCAAGACAATCTTCACATGGCAAGAAATTGAATGAAACAACAAGCCGACCAGCACCGTTTTGAGCGCACTTTTCAAGTAGGTGATATGGTTTTTCTTCATCTACATCCATACAAGCAATCCTCCTTGAAGCTCAAAGGGCATCATAAGCTAGCTCCAAAGTTCTATGGGCCATATAAGGTTCTTTAGAAGATTGGGTCAGTTGCTTATAAATTGGAGCTTCCTCCTTCCCGTGTTCATCTAGTATTTCATGTCTCTTGTCTAAAGAAAGTTCTTAGCACCAACATCAGAGCACAAACTATTTTACCAGAACTGGATAACAAAGGATCCATCATTTTGGAGCCGGAGGCAATCCTCAACAGGCACACTCATCAGCTTCACTCTCGAGCCATCATAGAGGTATTAATTTAGTGGCACAGAATGCAACCAGAGGATGCTACAAGGGAACCACTCCTTCAGATTCAGCAACAATTTCCACATCTTAAGCTTTGAGGACAAAGCTTTTCTAAGAGGGAGGGGATGTTAGAAACCCGTGTTTAGCCCTTCTCTTTAATTTGTTAGTATATTGTTGTTGGACGCATATGCTTTGTAAGTCGTCCCGTGAGTATATTGTATTATCCCACCTTCATGGGGAGTAATAGTTGTTTAGATTAGACTTAGTATATAAGTACGTGTTGAGGCCAATGAAGGCATCCATGAATTTATTGTATTGAGCTTACTCAAAGGAGGTTGCCCCCTCGAAGTGGCCTATGATCAATAAATTCCTTTTGTGTTTCTACTATTTCTGTTATTTCATGCATTTTTCATTATATTGTTGTAGGAGGTTCCTCTCATGAAGTCCCAGCTATGTGCGGCCAACAGTGTAGTAATGCGCATGAAGTTTTTGTAATAAGTCAAGTTGTATTTTTGTAATTGCTCTGTAATAAAACTAGTGTATGTTGTGTCGACTTTGATGATCATTCCAAAGTCGATGTCATGTATAAATAAGAATTTCGAAGTCATTCAAATGTATCCTTGTAGTGATGAGAAGGTGGTAGTGAAGAGAAGTGAAAAGTAGAGAAGAGGTGTTGAGCTTAAATGGAACTGACTCAAGCATAGTGAAGATGCTAATCTCCAATTCAAGTATATAATATTTATATTCTTCTATAGACAGTGTGTCTCTTGTAAGTAGTGGGCCTTTTGTGAGCAGTGAGCCCTAACTGGCAAGTGCCATTTTATTCATCTTATTCTTTTAACAGAGAATACAATCTCGGGTTAGTCACCCTGTGGTTTTTCCCTTAACCAGGTTTTCCACGTTAAAATCTTGGTGTTACATGTGTTGAATTTGTTTTTGCTCTTGAATTCTTGCATTATGCTTCATGATTGAATCTTTGATATGCTATTAAAATATAAGAAGGTTTAAAGTAAATAAGGAACAGGATTTTGGTAACAATTGATTCACCCCCCCCTCTCAGTTGTCTATCCTAAATCCAATAGTGAGTAGCCAAGACAACCTGATGGTGAGGAAGTGGAAAGGACTATTGAGGATTATTTGGACTTTCTTAATCATATCAGATAGAGGTAGAGAGAAGCATGGACTCTACTTGATTTGTAGTAGGCTTGAATTGCCTAGAATGCTCAACGTCAAAATAAACCACCATAATGACAGTATCAATGAATGGGATAGCAAGGTAGGAACGCAATCCATGTGCCTCAAGCTCCAAATCAACCAGCACAAAAATAATTGAATCAACAATATATGAATGTTCCAAATCCCAGGGTTACAGTCCATAGATAGGCTCAGAGATTCCCTCCACCCAAGTAGCCTTTAGGAGAAAAAAGGTACAAACAACTTGACTTCTTTGGTATTCCTGATTTTCCTAATCCTATTACTAATAATATAAGAAGAAAGATACCTAGATTTAAGGTAAAAATGCAGTTACAAGTGAGGAACATTTGAGGTATTTCATCATTACCACTAACGAATATGAAATAGAAGATGAAGATGTGATGATGAAATTATTTGTGAATTCATTAGAAGAGACTGCCAAAGAATGGTACAAAGGTCTCCCAAATAGTAGTATTAATTTGTGGGAGGAGTTCATGAGGGTTTTCAGATAACAATACCAAAAAGGAACAATATAGTCTATTGCAATATTTGTAGAGAATGGGATGATCATGAAATAGAAGATTGCCCATCACAACGTTTCAAGCTAAGAGAAGAAGATGATGATCATGAACCATTGTGTAATGCACACTGCAATAATAAAGTAGACAATAATAACATGGCATATGTAAAAGGACTGGCAAAGAGACCCTTATACATTTAAAATCATGGATATAAAGCTCCTAGTTGGGCTAATCAGAGAAATGTTAATACCCTATAGAACATAAGCCCTAATTCAGTACCATATGCGAATAATTATAATAACTAAGATAGGGGTCAATATAATGGATATAGAGGAGGTAGAGGTCGTAGTAGAGGAAGAATGATGATACTTGGAAGGATTATTCGGACCAAAAAGCAACTTTTGATAAACATATGTAGGATAGTGATAATTTGAAAGGAATAATGGATAAATGGTTTCCAAAGACTGCAAAAATAAGGCAAGTATATAAATGTGCTAGATTTGATCCAAAAGCCTCTACAGAGATTGTGTTGAAATATGAGATAATTATGATGCTAGAAGAAGTTGTTGCATACATAATGAAACTGGATAGGCAACTAAAAGCTAAATTGATTTTATTAGAGGCAGTTGATGAAATGATCATGCCAGCCATTTTGGGAGAGGATAAACAAGTAAAGCATTTGAACCAGTGGAAGGAATAGTTTAGCACATTGGCACCAGGCCTCTAATTCTCAATATGTATGGATAATGAATTTAATTTGGATTTATTGAATACAACATTGGAGGATTTGTTTTCACTAGAAATAAATTTTGATGGCTTCAACAAGGAGACTAGAGCAATTTTGGATGAAAAATATGTTATTGTTGCCCCAATTTTGATCTTTGTCCTTATACAATGCAAACTCGGTCTATTTTTTTATCTCTTTTCCTTGTCCTTGTGTCAAGTCCTTAAGTTTAAGT
The DNA here is from genome assembly GCA_027924645.1 of Cunninghamia lanceolata. Taxonomy (NCBI): domain Eukaryota; kingdom Viridiplantae; phylum Streptophyta; class Pinopsida; order Cupressales; family Cupressaceae; genus Cunninghamia; species Cunninghamia lanceolata. The sequence continues at coordinate 351,818 of BSBN01001265.1, read as the reverse complement.
CTTTCTCCTCCTTTGTCGGCAAACTCTTTATTTTTTGAACTTAAAGTTTTTGGAGTTTTTCCTTTCTAACTCTCCTTTGTTATCATCACTTTTGTGTTTTCCTGAACTTGGCTTTTCTTTCTGTCTTATCAGGGAAATACCCAGTTGGTCAACTTTGTCGGAAAATCCTTAAGTCCGTGAACTTTATCAGGAAAGTTTCAAGTTTGTAAACCCTTTGTTTTTTGATAGCCTTTCTTCAGGTGTTGTCTTGTCATTGTTTTTTTAAGTCAGGCTCCTTTATCAGCTTTTTCCATCTTTCATAAACTTAACTTGTGTTGTCCTCTTCCATTTTTATTTCTTAAGTTCATGATTCTTCTAGTAACCTGACAGAAGTAATATTTTTGTTAAGTCTTCTTTACCGATAAAAGGGAAGTCTTTTTTGGTCATGGCTTTCTGCTCGAAGGTTCATGAAAAGGATATTTTGCTAACTACTATTATAAACTTTGATTTCTTGCAAAGTTTATTAGAGAAGCACATGGTTCATGAAATCCTAAAATTGTCGATAATGCAGTAAATATATACAATTAGAAGGAGATCAGGTTCGTGAAATTAAATTTTCATCGATATATGTATAAACACATAAGTTTAAGATTCAATTCACAAAGTAGAAGGTTTACCGATGGCTAAGTTTTGTGATGGCCATTTTGCCCGATAAAGCATCTCAAATAAAAAGGGAGTGGTTCATGTAAAGTTGAGATACCTGATGACGTGGTTTGGCATATTGAGTTGTGGTAACATTTATTATGAAGGAACATTTAGTGTAACCCTATCCCCACTTTGTTTACCTTATAAAGTACACTTTTCTTAATGTATATTTCATATTTGTTGTTGGGAACGAGATTCAGAGCTTGGTCACTGTTAGTTTTACTTATTTCTCCTCGTAAATGTCACAGCCAAGGTGAGTGCACTATCCCTTTCTCTATTTGATTGAAATATAGTCCTAGCATCTGTGGGGGGATAGCATATTATAAATTTTTCCATCTTTCATTACTCATGAAACCTCATTTAAACCCCATGTCCTTCATCCTTTTCAACAACCTCACAAACTAGTTACTTGGGTTTGTCAAGATGAAGTACAAATATCAAGGGTTAGATTTCTCCTTCATAATTAGAAATAATATTTTGGGGGTCAAAGACATAGATTTGGGACACACTGACCTAAAGAATTCTGAGGTATAATGAATGCCAACCCAAAAACACCCATTGCCCAGAAGACTTTAGAGAGTGGGTTAGCACACACAAGTGGTTTTCCCCCAGTAGTTTGATGCATGGACTTAATCATGGCTTGTATTCATAATTACCATGCTGAATATTGAGAGATCAGGACAGTTAGTGGTAAAATAATCTTACATATAAATGCTAACGTCATTAATGATAGATTGGGATTTCCAGTGTTGGATGAATATGCCAAAGTTTCACAAGAGACGGGTTGGGATTTCTTCATTGATGGTAAAAAGGTGTGTAATGATGCCATTGCTACCACCTAGCTCAAGGAAGAAAAGAAGGGTAGGTCACAGCTTCCCAAAAACTTGGTCAGAGCTTTGTTTAAGAATGATATTTTAGACATCATCACATTGTTACATAGAGTGGTGGGGAGTGAGGATTCCAATGAATTAATTCGGTGAGTATTTACATGATCAGATAGTAAATTTTCAAAAGAGAGTAAATAAGTTCAATATGTGTTCTTATTTGATCTATTTGCTAGCCACAACTCAACAAGTGTGTCCAAGGTTAAACATTGTTGGCCCCATGACCCCAGATACCCAAGTGTACGATTATTTCCCTCAATTACAAGAAGAGCATCGCAACAAAGTTTATAGGAGAGTCAATGATGATTTCCTCATGTTGGTAGCCATAAGAATCTATGAGAACCCTTGGGTTAGAATCTCCACTGAGGCAACAAATTGGGTGATGAAGTTTGGGAGCTATTTTATTCAGTTTGATAAATTTACATATCTCAAAATAGGTGGTTTTGAATTTCCTCCTCTGAAGCTACCTCGGTATGCCTCTAATTATCTTGTGTTGTTGTAAGTATGTAGAAAGGCATCTCTTGCAAGCAAGAGATACCATGATTCTATGAAAAAGGGATATCCTTTTCCTTTGAGATTGACTCATTATACTTGCACTAAACCAGAAAAATGTAAAGAATGTGGACACACTCCTTGCGAAGTTCCATTTTTCATCATATGGCTCCAAAAATTATTTCAACAGCAAAGACTTTGTGAATAAAAATCTTTATTTTCCCATGCTTAGATAACATCAGCCTCACTTGGAAGATATTTGGGCTCATTGTGTAGATGAATATGAAATGAAGAGAAGAGATTGGTCAAGGTTAACCCTAGACCAAATGAGGATCTAAAAGCTTGATTAGAATCTTCCTAGCCTGGTGGATGACTATACTAATTTGATTGACCCCTCTTTCTCTATTGAAAATACCAAACCCCTGCCTGAAATTGATTGGATTATAGATGAAGTTACAGATGTTAAAATTGGATCTTATTTTGTATTAAATAGAATCCAACAATGGCTAAGATCTAAGGTGAATGGTGATGGTGCAAGTTCTCCTTCTCACAAGGAGAAGATCATGGGGGAATAACAAGTTTTTGTAGGCCCTTAGAGCCTAAATACACTTGTTATTATTCATAATACAAGCTCATTATCTCCAGTCTCTGATGGGAATGATGGTGGGGAGGATCCTAAGAAGAATACTAAGTTGAAAGCACAATGAGAAGGGGACATTGTGTTGCATATAGGTTGTCATTGATGTCAACAATGGTATTAAGTGTTGCAGTGTGGAAGGTTGCTGGTGATGTTAAAATAGATTGTAGTAGTATAATGATCAATGAGGATAGTAGAATAAGCATTGTGAGACAGATAAGTAAAGTGATGAATATGTGTTGAGATACTCAAAAGAGTAGACAGTGAAAGTTGATCAGAAGAGTTGTGAAGTAAAGGAGATGGTTTAGTACCATCTGTACAAAGTCATACCTTATCTATTGGAGCTCACGTGTACGTTTATATCTTAGTTATGTTGTGAAAATGACTATGTTTGAAGTGTTTGATGAGTTGATTTGGATTCATGCTATTTGTTGGTGATATGAACTCATGATTGACACTTGATGGAGAATGTTGCAAAACTTGAAGAAAAATTGTTGAAGTATAGAGCAATCTAGGAAAGGATCTACAGGATCAATAAAATATACCATATTCTTTTGCATTTGAAGATATGGGCCTATGATTTGAACAAGATGGCTAGGTATTACACTCAAGGATCTATATTTTAAGTTTGAGATCATAATGTTCACCGCAAGGTGTTTTAGAGAGATGAATGAAGAGAATATGAAACAGGGTAAGTGCAGTCACAAGGAGATAGGAGAATGCTCTGCATTTCTCCATAGATGAAAATATGATGATGTGGTTTGGAAGATAGGTAGATATGTGTAGCAAGTATGCATGTTTCAAATTTCAAGTGATAATATGTACTGCAGATGGTTCTCCGAAGTCAGATGTGTGAACATATGTCCTGATTAAAGAAAGTAAATAGAAGGAGATAGTTGAAAACACCGTAGTTCACCACACATTGGTAGTTGACCTTGCTGATTAAATGATAAGCTCTTTATGGCTAGATGGTATGCTTTGTTCAAGTTTCAAATGATTAAGTTCACCAACAGTATGGTTTCCATTGCTTTATCCTAAGAGTGTGTAAACAGAAGTTGTTAAGGACACCGGAACCAAAGATCAAGTGATTGCGCCAGCATGAAACATATTGAGATGATAAGAGAAGTATACAAGAATGTTTTGCAAGTCACATAACATTCTTTAAGTGGTCTACATGATGTGATTTTTTTTCTCTAGTACCACCTTGGGTCTAGAGTCACATACGAGGAAGGATAGGTGTTGCGATGTCGACTTGGTGCATAATGAAGACTTTATCATGTGTAAAGAGTACATGTGCCAACTTGGAAGAGTGTATGAAGGTAAATTAGGACCTAACTACACCTTATCTTTGAATTGCACTTGATTTTTACTTACCGCATATGTTTTTGGGGTCGACTATTGTGGCCACTACACATTCCATGCTACATGTTTCATGTTGGACAACCAAGAAGAAAGTTTTTTATGCTTGTGGAGGATATATATGATGAATAAAAGTTGTTGATGATTGAATAAGTTAAAAATAAATAAAATATAGATTTGACATTATGCGAATATACTTACAATAGAACAGATCTCATGATGAAATGTGGAGAAGACCAGTTTATGTAACATGTTAGTGTTGCAGAAGTAAATGTTGACAATATGAAGATGGGGAAAAGTTTCTAAGGTTTTTTTATTGTGGCAGAGGTTGATATTGAAAATATGTAGAAGTAAGAGAATTGTGCAGAGGTTGAAGTGATCAACATTCATCCTTGAAGAACATTGAGTCAGATAAGTTTTGTAATTGTTGTAATTGTTTAAGGAGTTGCAGCTTCCTTTGGGTTGTAGCCCATAAATAATATTGTAATCTTGTTTTACTTGTGAGGCTAGATTTGGACAGTAGATCCAAGTAGCTTTCTCACTGTGTTTTTTACCTTCTAGGGTTTTCCACGTAAATCTGGTGTTATGGATGTGTGCTTTTGTGTTCTTATTCTTTTTATGTTATAAATGTTTATGGTAGTTAAAATGTATTTAAAAGAATAGAATCTAAAGAAGTACTGATTCACCCCGCCTCTCAGTACCTCTGTGTGTTCAACAATTGGTATTAGAGCTAAGTTCCTTGTATACAACCTAACAGTTGAGGTAGATCTTGGAGTGGAACACATGGGAATTGAGGCACTGCTTCAAGGAAAAAATCCTCTAAAAGATGATATAAACATGACAAGCTATAATCCAGAAGACTGTGTAGTTGATTATGAAGGAGAACCCATTTCTGCCCTAGAATATCTGGATGCTGTAAGAAGTGAAAATGAAGAATATAAGAATATGCTCACAAATTCAAAGGAAGTAAATGTCAAGTTGAAAGCTCAAGTGGATGAAGGTAAGAATGTTGCAGAGTGTCTAAATGTTAAGCTAAATGACAAGTCAGTTGAATGCTCCAAACTTCAAGAAGAAATTATATCTCTAAAGAAAGAATTGGAAAAGGCAAAGGATCTGATAGACAAAGGTCTAAAACTAAAGAAAAGCACCAATATTCTTGATGATATAATCAACAATCAAAGACATCCAAAGAACAAAGGTGGCATTAGTTTTGAGAAATGTCAGAGTCCTAAAATAGATATACCTGAAGGCATGTTTGAAATGAAAAGGGAAGAACTTAGCATTGAAGACTGAGGAAATTGAAGATGAGGGCCAGGAGTTGAAAGATGATAACTTTGTTGGCAAGAGACACTATATGGATTCATGATTGTTGTCATTGATGGCAACAAAGTTCATCCCACACATCCGCAGGACATGGTATGTCTCTACCGGAAGTCAGAATGAAGATTGTTGAGGTCCGGTAAACAAGAACAGAGCATATGGCAAGGTCCAACAGACAGGTCCGGATCTCTCAAAGGAAGTATCTTGGTGAAGTGCGGATTTGGGAAAGTCAAGAGGACTACCTTGAGTAATAGATTCCAAGGATTTACCCTCTGGTGATGGACAAGGAAAAAGATATGAACAGTTGAGTACCAGATTCCTGAGTGACAGTGTGAACAGAGAAAGAACTGATTGATAGAACATCAGATTGCTTTCTGGATGTGTTTCTGATAGTGGTAAAGGTTATGAAGACATGAATTACATTTGGCCGACATGATTAATGATTTCTACAAGTATATGCTTGATCCGCATTACTTGATGTGTAAGGATTCAGGCGACAGAACAGAGTTTGTGAGAAGATAGACTGTTCTGGGTGCCGACTAGAAAGATAATGAAATCACTAGTGCAGATATATATATATAGGATGGATTCAGTTGTGAGAGTGTGTGAAAAAGGAGTTTGATATGTGAAAAAGAGTAGAGTAGAGATAAGCAGTAAGAAAGATTCGGTATGTGAAAGGAAAGTAGAATAAAGAGAAGAGGAAAGATGAAGTGCAGCAAATCAGTGTACTGAGCCTAACCGGAACTGAACTCCAGCATATGTGGATGCTTCCAATCAGTTCAAGTATTGTATGACATTCTTTTGTAGACAGTGTGTCTCCTTGTAGGTAGTGAGCCTCTTTGTGAGCAATGTGCTCGGGCAGTGAGCCCTAATTGGCAAGTGACATCTTGTAATTCCTTATTCTTCTAACAAAGAATAATCTTTGGGTTAATCACCCCATGGTTTTCTCCCTTAACAGGGTTTCTACGTCAAAAATATTGTGTCATGTGTTTTTCATTTCATAGTAATGTTTGTTTGTTTGATTTAATGCTGCATTGATTAATAAGAAAGTTCAGAAGGAAGAAATTATTAGGATAACTGATTCACCCCCCCCTCTCAGTTATCAACAAACTTCACACAGGTCAGTAATCAAAATAAAAATCTCATGAGATCTCCTCCTAGACTAGCTACTAATCCTAGGTTTTCTCATTCCTTCTATGGTTACTGTTATTCTTGCAATAAATTTGGACATAAGGGTATTGATTGTAAGACCAAGGCCAAAAGAAATGATAACATAAGGAAGAATTCATTTGCATCTTCAAAGACTGATGCAAGAATTTCTCATTCCTTCTATGGCTATTGCTATGATTGCAATAAGTTTGTTCATAAGGTTGTGGAATGTAAAACTAAAGTAAGAAGGTGTTAGAGTAATAGGTTAATTACTTAATTAATTTAATCATATTGATTAATTAATTAAGTCACCTTTACTTTATTTTTCACTTAAGCTAAACTTAGGCACTTTAATAATTATTTAATAAGGGTTCCCTTTAGGGTTTTGATCTCCATTCTTAAGGATTGATCTCTATTCTTTATGCATTTTGCTTTAGGTTTGCAGAGCACCATTATTGTGCCTCTTGGTCTCCTTTGTATGACATGTTATTTGCTGCAGGTGTTCATTGGGATCTGTGAGGTTGTTTTATCAACTTCAACATGGTATCAAAGTTGTAGTTTTAGCTAGCCAGGAGGTTTTATGGCTTTGACAGTTGATGACTGAGTTTGGATTTCCTCTTGATAGTCCCACTCTTCTTTAGTGTGACAATCAGAGTGCTATTCACATTTCATGCAACCCAGTGGAGCATCAGTGGACTAAGCACATTGAAATCCACATGCACTTCATCAAGCAGTTGATTCAAGATGGTTCTCTCATCTTGGAGTACATTCGTATAGAGGAGCAGGTTGCAGACATCTTCACAAAACCTTTTGCATCACCTCGCTATCTTTAGTTGCAATGCATGCTTGGGGTGAAGGAATTTGTCCTTGGGGGGTCTTTATGAGGCCTTCCTTCATATTTTTTTCAGACATGCTTTCATCTATTTTTGGAGAGGAGTTTTTCCCACTATGTTTTCTCCTTTACTCTACTTTACAGAGATTTGGTTGTATTTGGGTACCTCATCAGGCTTAGTTGCCGGACCCATCTTTGCTTTCATGCATTTGTACTTAGTTTTTTAGCTTCTCCCTAAGTTCATCTTAAGGGGAGGTGTTAGACTAATAGTTTAATTACTTAACTAATTTAATCATATTGATTAATTAATTAAGTCACCTTTACTTTATTTTTCACTTAAGCTAAACTTAGGTACTTTAATAATTCTTTTATTAAATTCTAGGGTTCACTTTAGGGTTTTGATTTCCTTTCTTAAGGATTGATCTCTTTGTAATTAATTATTCTTTATGCATTTTGCTTTAGGTTTGTAGAGCACCATTATTGTGCCTCTTGGTCTCCTTTGTGTGACAGGTTATTTGCTTGTAGGTGTTCATTGGGATCTATGAGGTTGGTTTATCAACTTCAATAGAAGGAATCGTGTGACTTCAAATTATAATGTTGTTTATTACAAGTGTAACAACTTTGGGCATAAATCAAGTTCCTCTCAGAGTGGTTCTGTGAAACCATCTACTCAACATAAGAAGATAGAGAAATTTGTGACTCAGTAAAAGAAGGAAATGGCAAAGATATGGAAAAGGAAGACAAAACAAGATGATGAAAAGAAGGAAGAATTTGTGTTTTTAACTAGTGTAGAAGACTTTATTGCTGATTGAGATATGGCATAAGGGTTAGGGGGACCTAACCAGTGCATATCTATTCTACCTCTTTGAATATTTGATGGCTTTTACAAATGGAAGCTAAGCATACAGATGATTTGGAATGAAATCAGTTGGTAAAGATGTTGATAAGGTAAAACAAGTTCTTTTTCACAAATTTTTGGAGCAAAATATTATGATGCAGAGGACTGTGGAAGGTTCTTGAGTCTCTGTGAGTTCACAAAGCAATCCAAATGAAGGTTTACCTAAGTGAACAAAAGTGCATTATTGAGATATGTTACCTGGAAAAATTGGCAAGCACTTATTCTTCCTTTGAATGATCAAATTCTCATTTGAAGATAAAGAGTTTGCATTTGGAGCTAAGGAGATAAGAAGAAGACCTTTAGATCACCTGGTGAATTGAGCTAAAGAAGAATTTTGGATTTTGAGCACTTGATTCAGAAACCCTAGAAAAACAAAGGTATTTATTAGATATACTAAAACCATAGTCTTTGAATTAAAAGAAGCTTGATATGGCTACTCTACAAGTAGTTGATGTCTCTAAAAAACCTAGACCAAAATACAAGAAGTGTCCATTCAAAGCGATGGAGACTAATAAAAATGGGACATTTTCAAATGTTTCAGCATATGTGGTATACACTGAAGATGTTAGGTTCTATATTCATTTTAAGATATATGAAATTGACCATATGAAGTTTGAAGAGCTCATAGATCAACTCTTAGATGATGATGTAAGTTACAAACTAGAGTTTACAAATGTAGGGGTCAAGAGACTAGACATATGGAAGGATTACCACGATTTCTATGATGAGCATGAATGGGTGAGATACATATTAAGAAGAATTCATGATGAGTTCATATATTTGGATAAACCCCATCAGATTACTAAGGATGCAATCAAGGGAGTGACTAGGTTGTGCTCCACCAGACCGGTACCAGTAATGAAATCAATTAAAAATGAGAAAGTTATTGAATTGACCGGAGCAAAGTTTAACAAGAGAACTTTAACTGTGAATGACATAACTGATCCAGGTGTTAGATATGTAGCTATGGGGATTGCATATAAAGTTTATTTCACTAATAGAGAGGGATCTTCCATTGGTACTAGCATTCACACTGCATACCAGATGGTCAAGGAGGGCAAAGATTTTGACCTCTGTGAGGTCATGAAAGAACAACTTTTGGAGAACCTAAGGAGAACAAAGGAAACTAGATATCATTTCAGATTTATCACTCTAATATTTTTTCTTGCATTCTATTTCATGAATGAGTTACCAGGTTTTAGAGAAAAGGTTTGGCAATAAAGTGTTCCAGTTGTTACACAAATTAAAAGTCACATAAGAGGCTTCAATGACCGCAATCAATATAAACAAATGTATTGGGGCTTCTTCAAAAATCTACAAACCAACATGCATGCAAGAGACAGAGTCCCATCTAATGTTGTAAGGTGGTATGAAGGACAAATCACCTTCTTGATGGACAAAGATTATACTTACATTGAGTCTATTGAACGTAAAATTGTATGGATTCCAATATTGTCATATGAGGTCTTAGGAGATGAAATAAAGGTTTGTGCTGAAATCTTACTCAACAAACCTAAAGATACAACTGTTGAAAGATTTAGAACATATGATGAAATCATGAATAAAATACACAAGAAGAATGCAGAAGAGAAGCTTGAGAAGAATAAAGGTAAGCTACATAGAAACTGGGGCACTTCATCTAAAACCACATTAGAAGCCCATGTGGAGGAAGTACAAAGCCCATGTGGAGGAAGTACAACATGTTCCTATTGTTCCACTAGCTGCACAAGGACCAATAAGGTCTAGAAAATCCACATCTTCTACTGTTAATACTTTGAAGCCCTTCATATCAGTCCAAATAGTTTCCATAGGAAGAAGAAATACTTCTGAGACCTTGGAACAAATGAAGATTGCTAAGAAGAAACATGCTAGACCAAACCAGCCAACTAAAAGGAAGAAAGTTAATATTGAGGAGTTAGAAGAGAGTGAAGAAGAAGAAGTAGTAGGAGATAAAGGTACATCTCATCCAAAGAAGAAAGAGAAAAAATCTAAGAAAACTCCTCCACCAGAACCTGAATGAGCACCTCTTTCTTTAGATGCAATTTTCAATGGTATTGTGCATTATGGTATCCTAAAGGATACAACAGACTTATATCTAGAGGTGCCACCTGAAGATCATAGCACCACTGAGAAAGTTGTGGTAATGTATATGCTCAAGTTTAATGTTCCCCTGAATGATATTATTGAGCAGGTTCTAGAAGGTCTAGCTGATGTTCTAAGAGAAAGGAGAGAAAAAACTATTAAAATGGATGATGAATTGAGACAACAAGCTCTTGATAAGGATGGGTCTTCCATGACTCAAGAAGAAAAGGGATAAAATGGTACAGATGCAAGCTCAAGAGTTGAGAACAAAGAAAAGAGTAAATGCTCTTATGAGCATGGAAAAAGAAGACTAAGATAAAATTCAAAAAGAAATTGAAGATGTGATAAATAAAATACTTGAAAGTATAAAAGTTACTAAGAATGTGAAGCAATCACAAGTTTCTCCACCACACAGTGTAGTATCTCCTCCATGTGACTCACATCAACAAGATACTCAAGAGGAGAAAGAAGAGCCTTCAGCACAAGATGAAAACCAGGTAGAGCAAGGTGAAGCAAATGCCTCACCTATTCCTAATAATGTGCATGATAACCCTCCTCCAGAGAAGACTGAGCAACAGAGTAAACCTAAACAACATGAGGACCATGTCAATGTTGATGTATGAGAGGGTCAAGAAAAGGAATAAGATGTTTCTTCCTCCTCTTCTCTATTTGACTCAATTAAAGAGTTCTTGGCTCAGTAGATGCAAATACAACCAGTGATTACTCCACAACTATTACAGTTGCCTGTGCTAGATGGAGATGTCAACATGTCTGGAATATCTCCCCTTTAGAAGCTACAACTAGGAGACATGCTCCAGTCCACTACAAGACAAGAAATTCTATAGCAACAAGTGGAAGGAGTTGAAGTATTGGAAGAAGCAATCGAGATAGTTCAAAAAGAGTTGCCTGAGGAAAAAAGAGATCCAACCTTACCACCTAATCAGCAAATGCAGCTTATGCCAGAGTCTTTTAAGGCTCATTCATCCTTTCTTGAGAAGCAAGCTAAGCTGAAGATAACTGAGTAGATAAATAATAAAAGTTTGGCTGATGCCTCTACTAGATGTGCTAAGGCATACAATAACTTGCAAGAAAATTAGAAAAATATTCAAAAATACATACTTGAAGCCAAAGTTTTGTATCAATTTTGTTTGAATTGGCCTACAACTACCAAAATCATAAAAGATCAAACTGAATCTATTGAGTCATAGCTAATTCAAGTGGCCAAGGCCTATGATCGCTTGAAAGATAAAGATAGAACTATTAGGGCTCAAATAGAAAGTCTCCATATTCAGTTAAAGCAACGTTTGGATCAAAGGGAACGGGTAAAGAATGAAATTGGGCAATTGAGAGAAGTACTAAGTATGAGACTAGCAGTTTTGACTGGAACTCTAATAGAAGCTAAAAATGTTGCACCAAAAGGTGAAGGTGCCAACCACTCAGGAGGAAGTAGAATATTTATACATTTAGTTTGAAAGTCAACTACACATCCTATCTTCTTCAAAGAAAAATTGGGACACTACACTTGCCTAGTTGAAAGTAATCTATAAGAATGTTCTACCTTCCAAGTAAACAGAAAATTATGTGAATGTAAGACAAATTTTGATGATTTTGTAGATATGTGGAGACTAGGTTAGGAGTAATAAGTAACAGGCACTTTGTATATATCATTCATGTATATCTTAAAGAAAATGAAGAACTAGTATTTGCTAACGTCAGTTTTGAAGAGATTGAGACTACTCCTTAGGGGGAGTTGTTTGATAAAAGGTGATAAGAAATATTCAGATAGGGGGAGCCTACTTGTTTTTGTTGAAACAAAAGAAGACCACTAGCTCTTTGCCATTGATGTCAAAGGGGGGGAATATATGTATATCAAGTCAAGTGTTTCCATCAATGACAAAGGGGGAGATTGTTGCATATAGGTTGTCATTAATGTCAACAGTGGTATGAAGTTTTGTAGTGTGGAAGGTTGCAAGTGATGTTAAAGGAGATTGCAATAGTATAATGATAAATGAGGATAGTAGAATAAGCATTGTGAGATAGTCAAGTAAATTTGATGAATAGGAGTTGACATACTCAAAAGCGCAGACAGAGAAAGTTGATCAAAAGAGTTGTGAAGTAAAGGAGATGGTTCAATATCATCTGTACATAGTCATACCTTATCTATTGAAGCTCATGTGTAAGTTTATATCTTAGTTATGTTGTGAAAATGACTATATATGAAATGTTTGATGAGTTGAGTTGGATTCACGTTGTTTGTTGGTGATATGAACTCATGATTGACAATTGATGGAGAAGGTTGCAAAACTTGAAGAAGAATTGTTGAAGTATAGTGCAACCTAGGAAAAGAGCTATAGGCTAAATAGAATATACCACATTCTACCACATTTGAAGATATGGGCCCATGGTTTGAACAAGATGGATAGGTATTACACTTAGGGAGATATGTTTCAATTTTGAGATCATAATGTTTACCGCAAGGTATTTTAGAGACAGATGAATGAAGACAGTATTGAAACAGGGTAAGTGCAGTCATAGGGAGATAGGAGAATGCTCTGCATTTCTCCATAGATTAAAATATGATGATGCAATTTGGAGGATATGTATATATGTGTAGAAAGTTTGCATGTTTCAAATTTCAAGTAATAACATGTACCACAGATGGTTCTTCGGAGTCAGATGTGTGAAGATATCTCCTTATTAAAGAAAGTAAACAAAAGGAGATAGTTGAAGACATTGCAGTTCACTACACATTTGTAGTTGGCCTTTCTAATTGAATGATAAGCTCTTATGGCTAGATGGTATGCTCTGTTCAAGTTTCAAATGATTAAGTTCACCGCAAGTATGGTTTCCATTGCTTTATCCTAAGACTATGTAAGTAGAAGTTGTTAAGGACACCGACATCAGAGATCAAGTGATTGCACCAATAAGAAACATCTTGAGATGATAAGAGAAGTATACATGAATGTTTTGTGAGTGATATAATATCCAGTAAGTGGTTCGCATGATGTAATTTTGTCTTCTCTAGTACCACCTTGGGTCTGGAGTCACATACAAGGAAGGATAGGTGTTGCGGTGCCGACTTGGTGCATAATGAAGACTTTGTCATGTGTAAGGGGTGTGCACCATCTTGGAAGAGTGTGTGAAGGTAAATTAGGACCTAACTATGCCTTATCTTTGAACCGCACTTAATTTTTACTTATCACATATGTTTTTGGGGTCGATTGTTGTGGCTACTACACATTTCATGTTACATGTTTTATGTTGGTTGACCAAGAAGAAAGTTTTTGATGCTTGCAGATGATATATATGATGAATAAAAGTTGTTGAGGTTTGAATAAGTTAAAATATATATATATAATTAACATTGTGTGAATATACTTATAGCAGAATAGATCTCATGATGAAATATGGAGAAGACTAGTTTATGTAACATGTTAGTGTTGCGGAAGAAAATGTTGACAATATGAAGATGGAGAAAATTTTCTAAGGTTGTTTTATTGTGGCAGAGGTTGATATTGAAAACATGCATAAGTAAGATAATTGTGCAGAGGCTGAAGTGATTAGCATTCATCCTTGAATAACATTGAGTCAGATAAGTTTTGTAATTGTTGTAACTGTTGCAGCTTCTTTTGGGTTGTAGCCCATAAATAATATTGTAATCTTGTTTTACTTGTGAGGCTAGATTTGCATTGTAGATCCAAGCAGCTTGCTCATCATGGTTTTTCTCTTCTAGATTTTTCCACGTGAATCTGGTATTATGGATGTGTGCTTCTGTGTTCTTATGCTTTTTATGTTCTAAATGTTTATGGTAGTTAGAATGTAGTTAAAAGAACAGAATCCGAAGAAGTACTTATTTACCTCCCCCCTCTCAGTACCTCTGTGTGTTCAACACAGTGAAACCCCTAAGAGAAAATTAAAGACTAAAATATGTTTCAATCCTCATACCAACAGACTGTCACAACAAGAGTAGTTGTTACAAGAAGAATATGAGGAGACAACACTTTATCCAACTCAAAATCAAACCCCTCCTCCTTTTTGTATAGGCTCCTCATGTTTTTCAAGATAGATTATCTCAGACTCTGCCACCCTCTCAAAAGAAACAAGGAGTAGATGGTACCCATATAACAGATAGTATACCTCATGATGCTATAGGTTATTTTTTAGTATTGTCCACTCCTTCTTGGCTAAAGACTGAAGTTGGCAACAAGAGGAGGCACTCTCAAATCATTGATACAAAGTTTGATGCCATTGCAAGGCTCCTTAAGCTAGAGTCAACCCCAAGAAATCTAGAAGGATGTCAAGGCTTATGGTTGACCCAATCTCCAACCACCAATATGTAGAGATTGAAGAAATTTTGGTGTACAAAGAGGATGGGGAGGTATCTGTTGATGATTTCCATGTTAGTAAGGTGGATTTAGGACCTCTTTCTATTCAGGCGGATATTCATAATCCTAAACTCTTTGTGGAAATTTTGGCTACTAGGTTGGAGGAAAAAGAAAGGGAAAATGAAATATTAGAGGACCAAGTGAATATTTTAAACACAGGTATATCAATTTTTTGTTGATACCACATCCCAACCCATAGATGCTACTGCAGAAATTCCTAAGGGTGTGAGTACTAAGGTTATTGATCAGATCAATAGGTACAATTTCTGGGTAAAGAAGTGGAAGAATGGGTGGAAAAGTTGATTGTGGATTGACTTCTTTTTATTCATGATACTACTCTTTTATACACTAAGATATCTAGCAAGCAAATTGAGATCTTGAATGATTTGAAGATAGTTAAGAATGAGGAGACTATGTTGAATGTGGCTAGAGATGGATTGATGGAAATGGTAAAAATTGATTCTAGTGTTCTGATCACATAAAAAATCATAAGAAAACTTGAGGAGAATGAATCAGTCAAATGGTTAAATGCAGTGGAATGGAAACTAGCCATGGTAAAACAGTGTTTGAAAGATTTAAAAAATCTGGCTAAAAGTAATAGATCTTACTTACTAGATCTCAGGATCTCTTGTGTTTCTTTAGGAGTGGACATTTATGATGAAACTGGAACCAATCTACTATACGTTGTTGTCAAACAAACCTTCAAAGACCTGTTGGTTGAAGAATTAAAAGTTAAGGAAGATTCAACTGGTAATTCCATGGAGAAGCTAAACAATGTGGCTTCCTATCTAATGAATTTCAAGAAGGATGTGGTAGAAATGCATAAGAAATATGAAGAAGCCATCAATATGTTGTAGATGTGGAGGACAATATTAATGATTACCAACATTCCTAATGCTAAGGGTATCATCTCTATTCTGAATAAATTTAAAGTGCTTCAAGCCAAATCGGATGATTTACAAAGAACAAGGAATCAAATAGAGAAAGTTGGTACTAATGAATGAGTGCTCCATGAAGAACATACAAGATTAGATGTAGTGGACAATGAAGACAAAGAAGTATATTCTTGAAAAGTTTCTTTAAGATTTTATGCTTTCTTCAACTCATTGTAAGACTTATATTGTTATTCAAGACTATGTCTCATTATATTTCAAGAACCTTTATTATATTTTAATTGTTAGGTTTGTGAGACAGTTATACAGGAAAGTTAGTTCCCACTCTTTTACTATAAAATATATAAGTAAAAGAGAGTTGAAGTATTTTGGCAAAATTGTTTTCGTGACTAGATCATTTGAGAAGAGTTGTTTACATGTTTTAAAATATTATGTTTTAAAACATTGGGGTTTTGATATACATAGAGTGGTTGTGTAATACTTTTGGGGAAGAAAAGTATTGTATTGTGTTTCTATTTCATTAATACACAAGAAACTTGGCATTCAGTTGAATCATCTTGTTGTTATATTAACAATCCTTCTTATGTTGAGTTGATAGCAAATTGGATAAAGAGAATGTCTTGCATAGTGTAAATATAATTGCAGTTTTGAAAGCTCATTTATTTATTACTTATGTTGTTAGAATGATTGCATTCTTATGTCTATAAAGTGTTGTGACAATATTGTTGTAGTTAAGTGGTTTAACATCTAATTTTCATTCCCATTCTTGTGTCTGGGTGGAACTGTGATCATCATTTTTATTTTGAAAATATTTTATGTAGGTGTGTGGGGCATTTGCAGTCATTATTTATCTTCTTTTCATTATTAGAAAATCTCCTTTCTTGCTTTTAGGTTAAAAGCATACCCATAAAATTAGTTTTATCTCATGGAGGGAACTGCCCCTTTTTAAAACGTAGAGAACAATTGTAAAACCTATTTACAATTCATTCAATTGTTAGTGTAGTTGTCATCATTGTGATTGGGCAAAATATATTTAAGAGTTTGGTGACAAAATCTATTTACTAACAGATTTTTGAAGACTCTATTGGGGAGGATGAATAGTAAGATTGTGTGCTAGTGAACCTAATCATTTTCCACCAGATGTGTATGGTCGAAGTCTAATATTGAGAAATTATGGTTACAGCCATCTTGAAAGAGACTTAGGAATAGATACAGTCATATAAAAAAATTTAAAGAACACTAGGATTTCCTTACATGCAATGAGGCTAATCTTTCTTGCATTCTGAAGTACTATATTTAATGGAGAAATAGAATACCTATGGTTTTATAGAGAATATTTGGTCTAGTTCTTCAACCTAACATTAACTAGCTTGACATAGGATATTATCACTGATTTACATAATTTAGCCTAGAAAAATAGAAGAAATAATCAGCAATACCACCAAGTTAATCAAGTTCTAGAAGAAGAAGAAGATATTGGTGAAGACCTAAGGAGACAAGCTAGAGAATTTGGGGTAGTTCACGACAACCTTATTGTTGTCAGGATTGTTCCAATACCAAGAAGGAATCATCCCTTTAAAATACACGTTGTACCTGAAATAGATAGAATAAATAGTGAAATAACACACAGAATAATCAGTGGTGACTACCATGTTGGAAACTAAAAGGTACACAAGGAGTGATTGAAGGAAAGGAATCATTGACTCAGACTTTGAAAGCATTATAGAAGGTTAGTTTTTCTTTTGAGTTTCCTTCTACAAGAAGATTATCAAGAATAACTAGTAGGCCACCTTCCCCTACCAAAGATGTAAATAATTCACCTGTGTTAGGTCTTAGTCTTGCATGGTACAATCCTTCCTTTAATTGTAAATCTCCAAAACACTATGGGACACAGGCAGACAACACAGCCAGCAGTACCTTGGGGAGCCACAATAGGACCATTAAATTTAGGGAATCAACCACATGATCTCCCTCATGGGTCAAGAAAAATCATCCCTAAATTTAAAGGGGATAGTAAGGTGTCCTCAGATGAACACATCAACACCTTCTTTGTAACATTTTCAATCTTAGGAATCCAACATGAGGATGTTTCAGTCAAACTGTTCATTGAGTCTCTAAAAAATGTTGTTGCTGATTGGTTTTACCCCCTGCCAATGGCGTCCATTGATTCTTGGCCTCTATGGTCCAAAAATTTGAAGATAGGTTCAAAATCCCAAATGATGAGCATGCCCTGATTGTAGAATTAACTCATCTGAAAAGGGATATCAAAGAGCCAATGAGGGAGTTTGTTTCTAGATTCAATAAAATAGTGAACCAAATTCTAACATCCAAGAGGCCTTCTAATGAATTGAATAAAGAGTTCTTTATTAGTACACAACCTCGTGATGTGAGTTACCCACTAAAAAGGGATGGAGCGGCTACTTTGGCAGATGATCAAACTTTTTCTATATGCATCAAAGATGATCTATTGTTTGTATGGAAGTGGAAAAGAGAGTTGTAGAATCAAAGAGGCCCTACTACCACCTCCACCGATCCTATGATTCAAAAGATCACCAATGAAATAGTTTCCCTCAAAAGGCAATTACCTAAAATTCATCAACCACAATAGCCCTTCTACCAGGACATACCAAGGAAAGGGTATAATCCCCCAAATAATCATGAAGGCAAAAAGCTATAATTGCCTCCAATAGTACAGTGTTTGGCCATTGAAGGACCTTCTATGAATAGTAAAAGAAATGTGATGTGTAGTTTTCACCTGACTTCTAATCATGATGGTGCCTCATGTCCTGAAATAAACAGATTTATGCAGATGGTTGAAATGTGAGAAGTCACTATGGAGGAGACTTTAGAAGATGAGGAACATGTACCCTCTGATGACTCTATAGTATTTTATTTGGATTATGAATCTAACTCAGAGAGGGATGAAGATGTCTTCACATAGTTGGATGGACAAGCCTTCTCAGTGCATACAAGGAGCTAGGATAATCAGTCTCCAAAGGAGAGAGAGAAGAATAGAACATAGCAAGGAGATGAAGGTAATTTCATGCCCAAATATATTTTATCGCAGAATACAATTGTTGGGCAGTCTTCTACAACCTCTATAAAAATTGATGCTACAAATTTGGTAACATCTTCCCATGATAAGGCTTTCAATTATTTTGACATTGTGGAATTCTATAAAAATAAGAAAAATTCAAATATCTCAAGTAGAATATTTAAAATTAAATACATCAAAATTAGAACGTCTTGTAAATTTTGTAAAATCTAAAAAATCCTTCAACTCATGTAAGTACCTAGTCCTTTGAACCTTGTGTTGAAAATTCATCTTTTAATGCCTCTTTAGTAAAAACTAAAGAGCTTAACACTTTAGTAGCCCCTAAGAAGCCTAACCCCTTCTATGTGTCTCTATATATAGCTGGATGTAAACTCAATAATTGTATTATTGATTTTGGCACCTCTGATAATGTTATGCCTGCAAAAATAGCTAGAGTGTTAGGTCTTACCATGACCAAGACTAATGGGAACTATTTTTCTATGGAGTCTAAACAAGTCCCTCTAATAGGTCAGATTAAAGATGCATAGGTAGCCCTAGTTTCCTACCCAAACAAGAGAATGAAGCTAACTATACAAATTATTGTTGTACCTACTAGTTACAGGATACTTTTAAGTCACACCTTTTGTAGAGATTTGGGAGGAGAGATATAATTAGATAGGTCACATGATTTGATACCAACTAGGGGAAAGAAGGTCAGATTAGAACCTGAAGCCAAAGAAAAGTTCACACTCTTGAAATCAGATGACCCCAAGGCCCAAATTTTATATAAAGAGATTGACTTTGGGACATATGTGTTGCATGTGTGTTGTCATTGATGTCAATAGTGGTATGGAGTGCTGATCAGTGATGTCAAAGAGATGCCAAAGGGAGATTATTGTAGAGTAATGATCATTAAAGACAATAGAGTAAGTATGATGTGTTGATTAGAGGAGCAGACATAAAAGTGATGATCAGAGAAGTTGTGAATTGAAAGAGATGGATCAGTATCATCTGTACACAATTGTATCTTATCTACTGAAGTTCATAGACAAATGAAAGTTGATAGATTAAAGAGTATGCTGATATGAAGAAGTTGTGATTTCTTATTTATGTTGCAAAGAGTTGTGATTGTTGTGTATAATGTTATGAATGAATTCTCTGATGTGGTAAATTTTATATTCTTTGTTTTCTAATGAAAAGCATTACTTTAGTTTTCAAAGAAAGTTTCAGACAATTCAAGACACAAGAATTTGCACTAAAGAATCTTAGGAGAATGTTTTGCATTACTCTGCATTTGAAGATATGGCCTTGCTATTTGGAAGTTAGATAGAGAAAGGTGTTAAGTATGCATGATCCTGCTTTTAGATCTTGAAAGTTACTGCAGAATTTTTTAGAGCTTGTAGAGTGAAGACAATGATTCAGTATTATTACAGTTAGAAAGAGTCAGAGAACTGCTCCGCATTTCTCTAGATTTGAAGATTTGGTGGTGCATCTTGGAGGATAGGTAGATTTAGATGTGAGGTATGATATATTAAGTTTCATTTGATAAGTTGTACCATAGAGATTCTCTAGAGTTAGCAGAGAAAAGACATATCTTATTGTTGATTAGAGTTTCCAGGAGGAGAAAGTAAAATCCACCACATTTCATTGTGTTACATTGTGTGGCATTGTTGTTTGGAGTTTGAGTTTAGATGGTCTGTGTGTTTGTTAGTTCTAGGTTTTAGGTGTTGAAGTGCACCGCAAGTCTATTTTTCAATGTTCTAACTCAAGACTGTGTGTTCAGTGTTTGCAAGTGATGTCAGGTTTAGTGTTCGCTTGCTTATGCCAGAAAGATGATCCATTTTCCAAAGAAAGGAATGTTTGAGAATGTTTTTGAAAGTCATATATTTCTTGTGATGTGACCGCATGATGTAATTTGGTCTCTCTGGTAATGCTTTAGGTCTGGAGCTATAATGTGGAAGGATAAGTGTTTGTTGGGCTGACTTGATATGTTTTGTTGATTAAGCCAGATGTTTGGAAGTGTGTCCCAATGTGGAAGGGTGTGCTAAGAAAGAATAGGTCCTATTTATCACTTGGTTTGAATTGCATTTGATTTCTACATGTTTTTAGGTGCCAACTTGTTGTGGCCATTGCATGTTTCATGTTACATGTTTCATCTTGGATGATAAAGGAGAAAGATTTTGAAGCTTGCGGAGGATATAAATGAAAGATCTTGTTTGGTGTGAATTTGATGAAGGTGTGACAGTGTGCGAGGATGTATGTGTGAGTGTAGATTTGAGTTTGTGTGTGTGTGTGGAAGTGTGTTGAAGGTAGCAGAGTTAGTTGAATAGAGGAATTGAAGTGTGAAGGATGTTGGTGTTGTTGTTGGCAAGAGACACTTCTAGGAATGTTAGGTGTTGTCATTGATGGAAACTGAATCTATCTTACACATCCACATTGTATCATTTGATCATACCGGAAGTCAGATTGCAGAGTTGTCTAAGTCTGGATAGACAGGAACAGAGCATATGACAGGGTTCAGCATCTTGGTCCGTATTTATCTATGGGAAATCATATTGTGTTGTAGATCTGAGGGAATCTTAAGGGATGTCAGGGCTACCTAAATCCAAAGTTTTAGCCTCTGGTGATGAAGGGATTAAAAGTTACAAGCATCTGAGGATCAGGTTTTGGTTAGACAGTTTAGTCCAGTGAAGAACAGGCCGACCTGGTGTTTGATCCTTGTGCGGACTAAGAGAAGTGGTTGGTTGAGAAATCTATGAGATCCAGTGGTATTGGCCAACATGTGTGGTGACTTGAATTCATAATTTGTGGTCCGCATTGATGTTTTTGCATGGATTCAGCCGACAGAACAGTGATCTTGAAAAAGTTTCTAAGTTTTCTTGAGGCCAACTGCAGTTGATGTAATTTCATGTTGTGGATATATATGATTAATGGGTGCAAGCATTTTGAGGTATGGGAGTGTGAATATGAAGTGAGAGGTGCGAAGAGTGGCAATATCAAGTGCGAAGCAAGGAGATTTGAGCTCCGGATCATGGCAGAATAGTGAAACAGGGTAGTGAAAGATGAAGTGTGTGAAGTCAGTATATTGAGCCTAACAGGAACTATAATCTTGCATTGTTAGATGCTATTCTTCAGTTCAAGTATTTCAGTGAACTCTTGTAATTGATCTTGTAGGCAGTGAGCCTCCTTTGAGTAGTGAGCTCTGGGCAGTGCGCCTGAAGGCAAGTGCCTTCCCATTTTGTAATACTTCTAACAGAGTATAAAATCTTGTGGGTTAACCCCCACCATGGTTTTTCCCTTAATCGGGTTTCCACGTAAAAATCCTCGTATTCATGTGTGATGATCTTGTTATTGTTGTTCTTAAGTTCATGCTTCTTTCTTTTGAATGTATGTGGTAAATTAATAAAGGAACATAATAATAAGTTTTGCAAAACACTGATTCACCCCCCCTCTCAGTGTTCCTTAATTTCAACAATTGGTATCAGAGAAAGGTTCCTTGGAAGAAGTTTAATAGCTTGAGGAAGATCTAGGAAGGTGTTTCAATGGGTTCATTTAGGTATTCTGATGGCATCAATGAACAACTTTAAGTTGCATTAGAAGATCTTGATCAGTCTAGAGCAGAAGTCAAAGAACTGAAGGAGAACCTTAAATATGTTGAGGATTTCATTCAGACTTTAAAAGGGCAACTGAGAAAATATATGGAAAAGAGGAAGGAGCTACTTCAGCGGTTAGCAAATCAAAATGAAGACAATGACACAGATGAGGCTCTGAAGGAGAAGATAAAGGAATGTGAGAAGCTAGCAAAAGAAGTTGTTCTAAAACATGAGATGGAATCTAGGGTGATGAGACTAACCAAGGAAATTGAGGAAAGGAAGAAGATTGAGGAAAACCTGAATCAGTCTCTGAAAGAAAGAACAGAAGAGTGTTGTAGATTGGACAAAATAATTGGCCAAAATGTATACTAAAAAATTTGGATTAATTGAAATGATGAAACAAATGCATACATTACCAAACCCAAACCTTCAATACACCTCAAATGATATGCACAAGATGACGACTTGATTGATACCTACAAGATGATGGATGCAATATGAAGAAAGATGCAAGATGGAGATGGAAATGTATGCAAGAGAGAGATTGATGAATGTGGTTGAATGTTGGTTGCTCAAGATTTTGGTAGCATAACAGTACTCAAGATCAATGTCTCTAAAATGGCTTAGAGGAGGCTAGGATTATAGAAAAAGGTTGATTTGAATGGATGGATAGGATTGGACGTTATGTTGGATGCTATGGACGGTCAAGATCAATTAGGGTTGGATTAGGGTTTCCCACTCAAAGAGGGAATCTAATTCAAATCTTATATTTGAATTAGTTTGACATGTGAAGGCATATTAAGTGGGAGATGAGACATGTGACATGTGTCGCAATGTGATGAGAGGTGAGGGGTTTATTCAAATTTTTAATTTGAATTATGTGAGACATGTGGCTAGGTGCAATTAATTAAATAAATGGGATTTATTTAATTAATTGGGAATGTGATCGGGTGGGATTAATTAAATAAACTGGGTTTATTTAATTAATCAAGAAGGTGATTAAGTTGGACCAATGTGATTAAGATGAACTAGGACCTAGGGATAAATGGGATTAAGTGGGATGAAGTTAGATAAACTAAGATGAACTAGGACCTAGGGGAACATATACAAGTTCATGTCGACAATGTGTTGTGTAACTAGGACCTAGGGCAAAGACATACAAGGTCATGTGTAAACAAGACCTAGACAATTTTTAGTGTCTACAATGAGGAACAACTTGAAAGGCAAATTGTTATTCTCAAACATGACCTAGAAGCTTCAAATGAGTACAAAGAGAAGTTCAAGATAAGCTCAGCTAAACTTGAGGTGTTGCTTGATAGTCAGAAGAAGGCAGATGATAAGCATGGTCTGGGATATGAGAAAGGTGAAAGCTTTGGATCCAGTCAAAGAAATCCAAGAAGGAATCCTAGAAGGCCTCCGGTAAGACAACCTAATGCTCAAAGGTATCCATCTTTCAATGGAAATTGTTTCAATTGCAATAAATTTGGTCATAGAGCTACTTAGTGCAGAAGTAGAGTGAATCAAAGTGGTCCATCTTTCTCTGCTCAATGCTTCAATTGCAAAAGGTATGGTCATAGATCCAATGAATGTAGAAGTATGATGATGAACTACTCTAACAATAGAAGAAATGTCAATTCTTTCAATGGCAACTGTTTTGCATGCAATAGATTTGGACACATGACTAATCAGTGTAGATCAAGAGGAAATCAAGTAAATGAGCAAAGAAATGTTGTGTGCTTTAATTGCAATAGATCTAGTCATATTATAAGATTCTATAGAAGCAGGAATTATGATAGAAAAGGTCTGGTAAATAGAAACCAAAACATGCAGAGACAAGATAAAGGCAAGGGTAAAGTAGATGTGAATGATATCTAGAATGAAATGAACAAAACATGGGTGAAGAAAGGTGAAATGAATGATGGTGATGAGTCCGCACTAGAATCCAGTGCTAAGAATTCCTCCGGGAATTGAAACAAGAGCTCTGGCTCAGGAGGAGCTACATTGAAAATCTAATTCCCCCTACCAGTAAGTGGGTGCCTGAATCTAGCATGATGAATGAAGATAAAGAAGCCTATTGCGGATCTATTGAAGCAAATTCTAGAAGAAAAGAAGCTAATGAGATTGATTGTGGAGCAATTGAAGATTGACTGTATTTAGAAACAGTGTAACTGGATGAATTAGGGAAAAGCATTTATTACAATGGCAAATTAGGTTTTGCAGAGCATAAAATGTCATTCACTCAACATTTAAATCACTTTGCATTCAAAGAGAACAAGGAGAAGAGTGCCTGAGCTGACATTTCAAAGATTTAGAGTGCAAAAAGCAAATTCGACAACTAACCCTAACTGGTGAAACAAGGTATTCTCTATAAATCTCTCTGAATTTGCAATCTCTAGATATGGCTACTCTGTTGGTTGTTGACATCACCGAAAGGCCCCGATCTAAATTCAAAAAGCATCCACACAAATCTGTAGAGGTCGATCTGTTAGGTGCCTTTTCTAATATTCTGCATGGTGTGTTGTACATTGAAGATATTAGGGCTTACATTCATGTTAGCATAAATGGGTTTGGGGATTTGAAGTTAGTAGATTTGTTTAAGAATCACCTGAGGGGTGAGATTTATGGTCTTAAACCTAAGTATAAGGTGCTACAAGACAAACATTTCATTCAGGTTATTGGGTTCCTGTCCTTCAATGAAGATGAGTGGGTCTAGTATGTACTGAGTCAGATGCATGCTAAATTCATGTTGTTAATGAAACCCTTTAAGATCACCAAGGATGCCATCAAGGCCGTAATAGGATTGAACTCATCCGGTGGACTTTCAATGCTAAAATAAGTGAAGAATCAGACTGTAACTAAAGCTACCAGATCAAATTTTGATAAGAGGGCAATGACAATAAATGATATTACTGATCTGGATGTCAAATTTACATCTATGGTGATTGGGTATAAGATATACCACTCCAGCAGGGAAAACTATGTATCCGGTACAGCTAGTTATGATGTCTATCAGATGTTAAGAGAAAATGTTGACTATGACTTGTGTGAGCTGCTACAAAACTAGTTAATGGAGAATCTGAACAAGATCAAGAAGGACAAGAAGAATACATTCAAGTATGGTACATCGGTCTTGTGTTTGTTCTTCTATGTCATGAATGAGTTACCCAAGAAGAAAAGCATGTGTTGGACCAGTGATAAGCCTATTTCCATACAAATTAGAGAGCACTTACACAATATTGGTGACTCCAATTCCCAAAGAACTGCTCTTTGGGGATATTTCAAGAATTTTTAGAATATGATGCAATCAAGAGAAAGAATCCCTACGTCTGTGGTGGAAAAGTACAAGGATACAATTTGTTTCATGGTGGAAACAGATCAATGCTTGATGGAAGCAGTTGAACCAAGGACTGTATGGATCATGTCCATGGGGTATGCAGTTGATGAACAAATACTGGAAATGTATGCTCAACACCTTCTAAGCAAACCAAAAGATACCTTAGTTGAGAGATTCGGTACATATGGTGAACTTAGTGTGAAACTGCATGTTGAACTTTGAAAACTTGAATCTAAGAGAAATATCCAAAGGAAAGTTGAAATGTATGCAGAAAGTATTGGAATAACAAAAGAAGCTATGAGACAAAATAGGGAAAGAATAGAGAAAGCTGAGAAGGAGAAGCAAGACAAGGAACAGGGAAGTGTTCTGGTAGAATCCCCCTCTAAATCAAGGACTACTAGGAGTTCTAGTACAACCTCTGGTGCATCACCTTCTCCTATTGTAGATAAATTCAAAGAAAAATCTACCGGTAAGGAAGGAAAAAGGACAAAAGTAATGGCCAAAAGGTCATATGTCAGTGTGGAGAAGGAAGATGAAGAAGAGACGGAGTCAGATGATGAGGTTAAGGAGTTGAAGGCATCAGACACTAAGGTTGCTAAAGTGTCTAAGGAGAAGCCCTCCAAAAGCATAAGGTCAGAGAAAGTAGAAGCATCAAGGGTTGCCAAAGACAAGCCCTTCGGAAGTATAAGGGTAAGTAAAAGACAAAAGACTGAGACTCATGTTGAAAAATCAACCTTATCAGTTGAAGATATTGTGAATGCAGTAACTGTTCATGGGAATTTGAAGCCCATAGCAAAATATTATGACAACTTTGATAATGTCAACAAGAAAATTTTAGAGGATGCTACTATTACGTACTTGAATACATTCAACAGAGCACTTGTGGAAATTTTGTCAGAAATCCCTAAGGGTCTAAGTGACAATTTGGAAATGAGAAAAGAAGTTGCTAAAGCAAAGGATTTGAAGCTAAGGGAACATGTGTTGTCTAGTCTATGTCTAGTAATCTCTAGGAAGGAAGCGAATCAAATTTTCAAAGAAGTTAAAGATCAAGTCAAAAGCAAGAAAAGGATGAATAAGCTAATGATTGGAGACATTGATGAAGTGGTCAAAGAAATAGAATAAATTCTGAAGAAATCCATGGACAAGAATAAGTTCTATGTTGTCACTGAAGAACCTGTTCCAAATGATAAGTTGAAGGAAGATGAGCAACAAGTTGAGACAAATGATTTCTCTGCTCCGAAAGAGGAAATATTGAATAAAGAAGATGAAGAGATGGTGAAGGAAGATAATGTTGATGGTGCAGAGGATACTCAAATTTCTCCAAACCAATCTGGTGAAGAAAATACATAAATGAATATAAATGCTCCTACTGAAGGTTATTCTGAGAAGAATAAAGAGCAAAAAGTAGAAGTTAAGGACAAGGAAGATCAAGAAGAAGAGACGGATGATGGAATTGATTCATCCATTCTAGATGTTGAGGAATTTAATAATGTTGCTGCTGAGGATACACAAAATCTTTCAAAAAAGAATGTAGAAGATACTGTTGATGATACAGAGAAAGTAGAAGCAGAGAAAAAGAATGAAAGTGTGGCAGACTCCAGAAAGGGAGAAGATGCAGGCCCTAAAGAGCATAAAACTGAAACATCATATTGGGCAAGAGACACTGCAGAAGTAGTGAAAGAAATTTTGGAGAAAGATAAACAAGTTACAGAAGATCCGGATATAATACAAGGTCCAATCAATTTTGATACTCTATCACCATTTCAGAAGATGAAGTTGGCTTCTTTTGCACAATCTAAGGCCAGAGAGGAAATCTTGAAGTTCCATATAGAAGACAGTGAGTTGCTTGGTCTTGCATTCGACATTTTGGAGAAAATCATGCCTACATGTTAGAAGGATTCATCAGCATCCCCCTCCGGTCAGTTGAAGAGTTTGATAAACTCTGTAAGTACTCATTTTGAATCTCTTGAGAAGTCAGCAGAAGTTAAAGTCTGGAATGAATTTAATGATAAAAGATTTAGTGAACTGAAAAGAATAATTGACAATGATAGAATTATGTTAGATACTAGTGTAAAGAGTATTCAAAATTCCCTCACTGAAGGAGGAGATGTGTACAAATTTGTTTTATCTTACCAAAAAGTTGTAGAGGATATTGAGAAGAAAATAAAGGAGTTCAAACAAAAGTTGTCAAATGTATCTCAATCCTTTAATCCTTTGACAATGTTTGCGGCAAGTCAAGAATGTCAAGTAATTAGCTTGACTGATGAAATAAAGAAATTGTTGAAAGAAAAAGAAAACATTATGGCAAGGATGTGTGAACTCCAGGGACTAATTTCACCTAAGTTAGAAGCAATGTTTAATCCATTGATAGAAGCTCAAGCTTCTGCTCTGACAAGTGGTCCCACTGATCTACAGAAGGCAGAATCACAGGCATTTTTATTCAGTAGTCATATTTCAATTTTGGGTAGCATGAAAAAAAGTTGGGATAGTGAATTGGCACTGTTGAAAAAAAAATTTGGTGATGTGTTTAAGTTCATGTAGACAAGACATAAGGATTGTTTGTATATATGCACCCATGTACATAGAGATTTTGCATGAATTTTGATATGGGGATCCTAGCTTTTGTATTTGATGTCAAATGGGGAGTGGAAAGAAGTGAAAAATGAGGAAGTCATCTAAGGGGGAGCATTGGAAATCACAAATGTACATAGTAAGGGGGAACTATTCTAACACTTAGTCATTTTTCACTAAGTGTTGCCATCAATGCCAAAAGGGGAGATTGTTGGCAAGAGACATTGCTAGGCATGTCAGGTGTTGTCATTGATGGCAACTGAATCTATCTCACACATCCGCATTGTATCATTTGATCATACTGGAAGTCAGATTGCAGAGTTGTCTAAGTCTGGATAAGCAGGAACAGAGCATAGGACAGGGTTCAGCATCTTGGTCTGCATTTCTCTATAGGTAATCATATTGTGTTGTGGATCTAAGGGAATGTTAAGGGATGTCAAGGCTACCTCAATCCAAAGTTTTAGCCTCTGTTGATGAAGGGATTGAAAGTTACAAGCATCTGAGTATCGGGTTTTGGTTAGACAGTTCAGTCCGGTGAAGAACTGGCTGACCTAGTGTTTGATCCTTGTGTGGACTAAGAGAAGTGGTTGGTTGAGCAATTTATGAGATCCAGTGGTATTGGTTGACATGTGTGGTGACTTTAATTCATAAGTTATGGTCTGCATTGATGTTTGTGCATGGATTCAGCCAACAGAATAGTGATCTTGAAAAACTTTCTAAGTTTTCTTGAGCTCAACTGCAGTTGATGTAATTTCATGTTGCAGATATATATGATCAATGGGTATGAGCATTTTGAGGTATGGGAGTGCTAATATGAAGTGAGAGGTACAAAGAGTGGTAGTATCAAGTGCGAAGCAAGGAGATCTGAGCTCCGGATCATAGTAGAACAGTGAAACAGGGTAGTGAAAGATGAAGTGTGTGAAGTCAGTATATTGAGCCTAACCAGAACTGTAATATTGCATTGTTAGATGTTATTCTTCAATTCAAGTATTTCAATGAACTCTTGTAATTGATCTTGTAGGCAATGAGCCTCCTTTGAGCAGTAAGCTCTGGGCAGTGTGCCCTAAGGCATGTGCCCTCCCATTTTGTAATACTTCTAATAGAGTATAAAATCTTGTGGCTTAACCCCCACCGTGGTTTTTCCCTTAACCGGGTTTCCACATAAAAATCCTGGTGTTCATGTCTGGTGATCTTGTTATTGTTGTTCTTAAGTTCATGCTTCTTTCTTTTAAATGTATGTGGTAAATTAATAAAGGAACATAATAATAAGTTTTGCATAACACTGATTCACCTCCCCCCTCTCAGTGTTCCTTAATTTCAACAGTTGTGGAGGTGATTGTTTAGCAAAATTCATCATTTGTGTTGTACTGAGGTTGTAGCATCTTTCTATAAGTGTTGTTACATTGTAAAAACCTTTTGCAGAGGCATTCTTGGAGGTACCATATCAAATATGCAAAAAGAATCAGAGTAATATCTTTCACAGTTTGAGAAATTTTAATGCTAAAATTTTGTAAAAATATGAGTTGATAATTTACGAAAAATTTAAAATCTAGATTTTATAAAGGATGGAGTAAAATCCCTTGGAGGAAATATTCATAATGTTCATGGCTATTTTTCATGCAAAAAGGAGCTTCTGGGTGGAAGATATGCGAAATAAGCAGTTTTCAGCTTCCCGATGTAAAATGACAGAGTCCCATAAATTAATTTTCTCCAAGTTTGTTTGAACAGATTTAAAAGGTATTATTTATTATTTTATTTGAATTATTTGGAGCATTTCAAATATCAAGGAGGAAGTATATTACTTGCTATTTTCAAGTGCAGATTGAAAGGTTTAAAATGCTAAGTGAAAACAATATTTTAGGCACCTAAAGGAGGGAAAAGGCTTGATTTTTTTAGGCAAACAAAACAGAAAGCAATTCCCACACATAGCTAGGAATAAAATTCCTCTTTAAGGCTTCCAAAAGATAGTAAATGCAGCTCCAAAAAGAAAAGAGTGGAGATAATCAAACACCATAATGAAGAGGAATCTCACACCATGATGAAGGTAACACCTTTATTTTAGTGCAGGATTTAATGTTTATAATAGCAGGTATTTTGTAGTGCCATTATGAGGTCTGAAATGCCTCTTTAGAGACTAAAATAAAGGTTTCAAAAATAGATAAACAAAATGGGATTGAAGGCACCCAATAGAGAAGGAAGTTGTAGATTTGAAGAGTGAGAAAAGAGAAAAAGTTTGTGAGCAGCAATGGGGTCTTGAATTGCAAAATGGAGAGCCTCTTTGGAGTTATTCAGAGGAGAGAAGATGAAGAGAGAGAGAATATTGAGAGAACTAAGATTGCCTTTCATTTCAATGTAATGAGATTTTGGCAATGGTTGCCCATGTTTGATGTAAATTTTGGTTGTCGATTTTGTATGTTTTATGATGGTATGTCATGTTGCAGATTGATGTAATTGTCTTGAACTGATTTAATGTAATGAAATCTAAAATTGTTTGCATTTGATATGGTATTGTGAGTGGTTTTGTTGTTGTAGCAGGAGATCTGTGAGAAAAGAGTTTTTGTTTCTGATGCAGGGGCATCATATTAAAATTTAAAAATTGTCATTGGCAATCAATTTTTTTTGTTTAAATGTATGGGTCAAGTGACAGAAGCATGAGGAAGGAGGCTCCTGTCTCCATGGTGATAGGAACAATAATAATTGTTTATTAATTTTTAGAAAGTGGAATAATGGTGATTATAGCCTAAATCGGATGCATGAAGGATCGTTGGCTAATTTGAGGAGGTGACAACTCTGTTGATGGTGTCTTAAAGGAGATTCTATAGTGACTGATAGTGGAAAGGCAGAAAGAACTAAAAATAGATAAAGTGGCAGAAGAGAAATAAAGGCAGGCTGCATGCAAGGAAAAGGCCAATTAAAAGGCACAACTGAGAATAGATGGTGAGACAGTGTATGGTCGAACATAGTGGAGAAAGAGGGAAGAAAAGAGAAGTGGCAGAAGAAAATTCTAGAGGCCACAATCACTAATGATAACATGAAGGGTGACTATGTTTAGAAGCAGATGAGAGAGGAGAAGGCCATTATGGGAAATCAAGTTGGCCGCATATAGATTTAGACAGGTCATATATATATCGAGGGAGGCTGCATATATAGAGGAGGAGGCTGATCGATAAGAGCAGGCCGCACATTTAGCAGAAGAGGCTGCATATATGGAAAGAGGCTGATAGGATCAGAAAGAAGAGAGTGGCAGAAAAGGAAAGGCCGTAAGTATTGTGTAGGAGGCCAAAAGGCCACAAAGAGCAGAATGGCAATAGAAGAGGCCAATAGGCCAATAATGAAACTGGCAGCATAGACAGGCTGATAAGGAAGAATAGTGGTTGATCAATGGGAAGATGCAGTGGTTGATCAGTGAGGCCAGAAGAATCAGAAAAGATAGATAAAAGGAGGTCGAGTGTAAGAGAAGGTGAGGACAGACGAGGAGAGTTTGAGAAAGGATGACAATAATAAGTAAGAGGCTGAGCGATGACTGGCAAATGAAGAAGGTCGATGGTAGAAGGAATTGTTGAGCAGTCAAGAGATTAAGGAGTAGATGTGATTTTGAATAGTTTTGTAATATATGTAATAGAGGCCAAGTTGGCTAAATGAAATGAAAGATAATTTCTTATGCATTATGTCTCTGTATCATGTGTGTGGACAGCTCCTATAGCTAGTTAGAATTAAGTCTGGATTCATGTCATTCCTATCTTTACTATGTTGCATGTTAGTACCTATCACCATTTTGACAATAAGCTGTAATAGTCCATTTGGACAAAGGAAGAAATTTGCCAAGAATCATAGATTAGTGAATGATTGTGCTATCAGATTGGTATCAGAGCGTAGAACGATCTGAGTGTGAAGGTTTAATGTGTTTTTGACCTTTTGAAGGTTGTGCATTGTATTGTTGTGATTGATTGACAAGGCAGATTGGAAAGAGAAGAAAGCCCTAGTGAGGTGTCTGGAAGATGAAGGATGAAAGAATGAGACAGAAGAAAATGAAGAAAGAGAGTCTCACAAAAAGAGATAAGAGAAAAGAAGGCAAAAGGATGATAGATGCAGAATTCAACAGAGAATTGGCAGAGTTGAGGAGGGATCTGATGTTGGTATGAAGAACAAGACCAAGGATATTATTGGGTTTGGCCAATGAGTAAGAAAGAAAAATGGCCAGTAAAAGAGATTGTTGAGAAAAGAAAAAGGCAAAAGATGAATGCCTTGAGAAGTGAAGAGAAGGATGAAAAGAGTGCCCACAAAGATTGGGACAGCGAAGAGTTGCCATTAGAGCAACATGGACCGAAAGAGATCAAAGAGGTTCTCATTGAAGAGAACATGAGAAAAGAGGAAGAGAAGAAAGTGCAACAGAAAGCACTTGAAGCAAAAAATGATGAAGAAGGAAGAATGTCCATGAGGAGGGCATTGATAGAGACACTGTGGTCTCTCATTTTATTTGCTAATGTTATGTTTGCACATTTGTATGCAGGTATAAAGAAAGTGATGCTGAAGGTCAAGAATGATACTTTGAAGAGAATGAAAGGTGGGGCAAGAATAGCTCCTGAACAAAGAATGGAAGATGTGAACGAGAAGAGATTGATGGCAGTAGAATTCCAAGAAGAGATTTCAGCAGAAGAATGTTGTAGAGAACCTGAAAAAGAAGAGGAGAATGATGCTAAAGAAGTTCAAATTGATGATGAAGATGAAGAGGAAACCATAGAGTTTCATGATGCCTGTGAAGATGTTGAAATAGTAACACAAGATGCTTATAAGGAAGAAAAGTTGAAAAGTTAGGACGCTGAAGGTGAATGCAATTTGGGACAACAAATCCTTACACAAAAGAATGAAGGTAAAATTGTTACTTTTGATCATGAAGGTAGAAATGAGAATATTGATAGGCAAATTGATAAGGAAAAGAAATTGGAAAATGTATATGTGATTGAGGATCATGGATATGTAGTGCCATGTTGGCAAAAGAAAAAGAATGATGAAAAACAACAGTTGAGTTGTAAAGAAGTGAATACTTTTGATTATGTTTATGCTAACAAGCAAGTGCATAGAAAGAGAGGTGTGTAGAGGAATAGGTGGCAACCTGACGTAAGAATGAGTTGGCCAGCAAAGAGGCCTAGAGGAAATGATTTGAGGATGAGGACAAAGCAAGTGAAGAGAACCTTGAGTGCAGTAAGGAAAGGATAGCAGTCCAATGATAGAGTGTGGGTGGTAAAGCAAGCAGCAGCAAACAAATGTGTTGAGGAAAAGACAAAGAATTGGAGGCATGAAAAGAATGAACACCTAGAAAGTAGAAGCATGATGAATCCAATAAAGGATGGCAAGAAAGAGAAGAAGCATACAGTGAAGTTGCGGCAAGAGAAGCCAAGTGTATGCAAGGTAAGAGAAAAGAAATCTGATTTTTATGTTGATGAAGCTTTGAATGAAATTCATAATAATGAGGAAAATATGACAAAATTATTAGATGAAAAAGAGATAAGGAATAATAGATATTTGAGAAGACAAGAATGTAGAGAAAGGCAAACTAAAAGATATAGGTATGATAGAAAAGAGGAAAAGTGGAATAGAAGAGTTGTCTAGAAAAAGAAGACACTAGAGGTATGTGTTGAAGATGAAGATTTGAACATGAGAGTAGTTGCAGATGAAGAGGATGATAGTGGAACAACCATAGTTCTAGAGGAAGAGGACAAACAAAAGAAGAATGAAAGCAAAGAAGAAGATGGAGCAGTAATAGAAAATGCTGAAGAAGATTTATGGAAGCAGTTGACAGCCATTGAGAAAGAATGGAATGAGAAGATTAAAAGTGTGAGCATAAGTAGGACAGCAATGAAGATTGAAGGCAATGATGCAGAAGTGGTGGCAGAAATAAAGAATGAAGATGTTGCAAATTTGGAGGGTAAGATGATAAAAGATGAAGTTGAAAATGATTTGGTGTTGCAGTAGTTGACCATGAAGGCCGAATGGCTGGAAGATATGACAGATGAACATGTTGAGTATGATGAAGGAATGGTAAGTATTGATAATGCATTGGATGTTGTTACAATTTTTCCATATGATTGTGATTTGTTTAATGCAAGAAGAATTAGAGATTGGAGGTGGAGTGTAAGTGATGCAAGCAGTCATGTGAGGGAAGCCAACAGTGTTGCACATAAATGTTGGAAGATTGAAACATATGAGCTAGAAAGGTTATGGAAAAGGCAGAAGAAAAGGTTTGATTTCGAAGGAACACGTGTCAGAGCACATGATCTTTGTCCCCTGATGCAGGGGCATCATATTAAAATTCAAAAATTGTCATTGGCAATCAATTTTTTGGTTTAAATGTATGGGTCAAGCGATAGAAGCATGAGAAAGGAGGCTCCTGTCACCAAGGTGATAGGAACAATAATAATTGTTTATTAATTTCTAGAAAGGGGAATAATGGTGTTTATATCCTAAATCAGATGTGTGAAGGATCGTTGGCTAATTTGAGGAGGTGACAACCATGTTGATGGTGTCTTAAAGGAGATTCTATAGTGACTGATAGTGGAAAGGTAGAAAGAACTAAAAATAGATAAAGAGGTAGAAGAGAAATAAAGGTAGGCCGCATGCAAGGAAAAGGCCATTAAAAGGTGTAGCTAAGAATAGATGGTGAGATAGTGTATGGTTGAACATAGTGGAGAAAGAGGGAAGAAAGGAGAAGTGGCAGAAAAAACTTCTAGAGGCTGCAGTCACTAATGATAACATGAAGGCCGACTATATTTAGAGGTGGACGAGAGAGGAGAAGGCCATTATGGGAAATCAAGTCGGCCGCATATAGATTCAGACAGGTTGTATATACATGGAGGGAGGCCACATATATAGAGGAGGAGGTCGATCGATAAGAGCGGGCCGCACGTTTAGTAGAAGAGGCCGATAGGCCAAATAGAAGAGGCTGCATATATGGAAAGAGGCCGATAGGATCAAAAAGAAGAGAGCAGCAGAAAAAGAAAGGCCGCAGGTATTGTGTAGGAGGCCAAAAGGCAATGAAGAGGAGAATGGAAATAGAAGAGGCCAACATGCCAATAATGAAACTGATAGCATAGATAGGTCAATAAGGAAGAATAGTGGTCGATTAGTGAGAAGATGCAGTGATCAATCAGTGAGGCTGGAAGAATAAGAAAATACAGATAAAAGGAGGTCGAGTGTAAGAGAAGGTGAGGATAGCCGAGGAGAGTTTGAGAAAGGATGACAGTAATAAGTAAGAGATTGAACAATGACTGACAAATGAAGAAGGTCGATGGTAGAAGGAATTGACAGTCCAAGTATGGATCGATGGAATTGTTGAGTAGTCAAGAAATTAAGGAGTAGATGTGATTTTGAATAGTTTTGTAATATCTATAATATAGGCCAAGTTGGCTAAATGAAATGAAAGATAAATTTCTTATGCATTATATCTCTGTATCATGTGTGTGGATAGCTCCTATAGCTGGTTAGAATTAAGTCTAGATTCATGTCATTCTTGTCTTTAATGTGTTGCATGTTAGTTCCTGTCACCATTTTGATAGTAAGCTGTAACAGTCCATTTGGACAAAGGAAGAAATTTGCCAAGAATCCTAGATTAGTGAATGACCGTGCTATCAGTTTCACATGGGTTTGTGGGTTTGTGTATATGTGAGTAGCAAATTTGTATTGCATTAAATGGTATCAGAGTCAGTGGTCTTGAGTGCATAGGCAAAGTGCTGAATGTGAGGCAGCCTATGTCAGGACCTAAGGGTGGAGAGTGAACCAATGAGGGTTGTCTAAGGAGATAGAGAGGCTTGGTGTAGGTGTGGCAGAGTCCTACAATAGTGAGAACTAAGAAGACATTGAAGTTGCAGAGAGAGAGAGAGTTGTATGTTAGAGAGTTTTGTTGCAGGTATGAAAGAGGACTTGTGACTGAAAATATTTTATGAATTGAAGTGTACCTGTAGGTGTGTGCAGGTTACAAAGAGTTGGTTTTGTGAGTGTGTAGGAAAAGTGTTTGACAGAATGTCTTGGAGGTAGGGAGAATGATTTATGATGAAGAAGGTAATTTTGAAGCCATACAAAGAGGAATAGGAGCCTATCCAAAGGAAGAATTTGTTTTGGATAGTATGCAAGTCAGGTGAAAAATGTTGCAAGGTTATTGTGGATAGCAATAGTACAGACAACTTGGTGTCTTTAGAAATGGTTAAGAAGCTGAAATTAGAGACAAGGAAACATCATAACGCATATTGTAGTGTAGTACAAGATAGCCAAGGAGATATGGGATAAGATCAAAAATCTCTATGAAGGAAATGACACTGTAAATCAAGCAAAATTACAATCTTATAAAATAGTGTTTGAGAATCTAAGGATGAAAGAAGAGGAAAACATTGCTATCTATTTGATCTAAGTAGATGAAGCAATCAATGGGATCAAAAGTCTAGGTAAAGATATAGTTGACTCAGTGGTTGTGAAGAAAGTCCTGAGAACTCTCCCTCACAGATTTGATTCAAAAGTCTCTGCAATTGAAGAAACCAAAGATCTAAAGAAAATTACCATGGAAGAGTTATTTGGGTCCCTCACTACCTATGAGATGAGAAATGAAGTCATAGGTCCATACAAAAGAGAAGTTGCTTTCAAAGATGGGAAGAATGAAGGAACATCTAATTTATACAGGGAAGGTGAGAAAGAAGAAGCAAAATTTGTGAGAAAGATGAAGAGGGGATCAGGTAAGTATAAAGGTAAGTTACCTTTCAAATGTTTTAAATGTGGAAGAGTTGGTCATTATGCTTCTAAATTTCCTTTTGGAGAAAATGAAAATAGTAGCAAGGGTCTCAAGAGGAACAATTTCAAGAGGAACCTCCTTTCCAAAGAAGACTACAGCTTCGAAGAAGAACTAGATCACTACTCATCAAATGATGAAAAAAGAGAATCTCTATTCATGGTCATGGTAATCTCTGATGGTTGGGACAAGTCTGTAGATGAAGAGGAATGTGAAGTTGATTTTGAAGGTGAACTTATTTCTTCTCTTGAAGACTTGGATTGTGCAAGGAAAGAGAATCAAGAACAAAGAGCTCTGATTGAAGCTAAGACAAGAGAATGCACAAGACTTGAAAAAGAATTTTTTTCACTCAAATGGGAATTGGAAAAAGCAAAGTTTGGAATTCTAGATGATATTGAAGGAGTAGATCTCATCATGCCTCAAGGAAGACCTTTTCATGCAAGACATCTCTCCATGAATAGGTTCAATCATGCTTTCTTTGGTTATTGTTTTATCTGCAATAAATTTGGTCATAAGGCTATGGATTGCAAGTCTGAAATAAATAGAAGAAATCTTGTAAGTAGGAATTCTCTTGCTTCACTTGTGGATGTCAATGTGGTATGTCAAATTTGTAACAATGTTGGACATATAACAAGATATTGCAGGAGTGGTTTAGCAAAATTAGAATCTCAGCTAATAGATGTTGTTGAGCAAGTCGATGTAAGTAATTCCTCCAAAAGACAAGTGATAAACAATGAAGTTGAAAATTCAATGATTGTCCAAAAAACATTTCATGCTCAAGGGCAAACAAATCTGGGTAATAGATAGTGAATGTACAAGCCACATGGTAGGTGATAAGAGCAAATTCATCAATTTTATTAAGTGGAATGGTGGATCAGTCAGGTTTGGATACAATTCATCTGCAAAGATTACTGGAAAAGGCACCATAAGTATTGATGGAAGATCTAAAACACATGATGTTATTTATATAGAAGGTCTCATGCATAATCTTCTTAGTGTAAGTTAGATGTGTAGAAAAGGATACAATCGCTCTCATAATTTATGATCAAGGGTGTGAAATCAGAAGAGAAAATTCTAGTAAATTGGTGGCAAAAGGTTCTAGAACAGAGAGAAACTTGTATAACCTAAAGGGAGTTAATTGAAGGGATTGTCTTCTAGGACAAACAAATGAATGATGGTTGTGGAACAAAAGGATGGGATACATTAACTTTGATAATCTTGTGAAGATTAGGTCCATGCAAGTGGTAAGAGATATGCCAAAGATCATCAAGCCTACAAGCACCTTATGCAAGGAATGTCAGTTTGGGAAGCAGAAAATTATAAGATTCAAGTCCAAGGAGTATTCTTCTACAAGGTCATTGGAATTGGTACATACTAACCTATGCAAACCTACTAGGACAAAGAGTCTACAAAGTGAAAGGTATTTTATGTTGCTCATTGATGATTTATTTAGAATGACATGGGTTACTTTTTTTAAAGAAAAATTAGAAGCTTTTAGTAGGTTTAAGATTTTCAAGACCATGGATGAAAATGAAATGAATGCTAGAATCAAGTGTCTAAGGTCTAATAGAGGTGGTGAGTTCACATCAAGTGAGTTTAAGGAATTTTGTGAAGAACATGGAATAAAGAGACATTATTCTGTTGTAAGAACTCCTCAGCAAAATGGAGTAGTGGAAAGAAAGAATAGAACAATTCAGAAGATGGCAAGAAGAATGTTGAGTGAAGCCAAGTTTCCTAATACATATTGGAAAGAGGTAGTCCATATTATTGTCTACATTCTCAACAGAGGACAACTAAGAGTGCACAACACCAAGACACCTTGTGAGCTATGGTATGGAAGACCAACATCAATCAAGTATTTTAGAGTTTTTGGAAGTAAATGATACATCAAAAGAGATGAAAAAGGTTTAAGAAAATTTGACTCAAGATCTGATGAAGGAATCTTTCTTGGATACTCAACTAGGAGCAAAGCCTACAAATACTACAACAAAAGATTAAGGAATATAGTTGAAAGTGCAAATGTTAGGGTTGATGAAGAGTCACATCAGATCACAAATGAGCAAGAAGACTGTTAGTCAGATGAACTTGCCTTGAATAGAAGAAGATGAAGAAGTTGAAGTAAGGGAAGAAAATCAAGAGAAGACTACCAAGACACCTACCAAATATGTTCAGAAGAATCATTCAAAAGATCATATCATTGGAGACAAGAATGAAGGAGTGCAGACAAGAAGAAGTTTTTCATAATCAAATGAATAGGTAAAATTTACTTTACTATCAAGAGTAGAGCCTAAAACTTTTGTTGATGCTAGTAAGGATGAAGGATGGATACAAGCAATGGAAGAACTAGATCAGATAGAGAAGAATCAGACTTGGGAATTGGTGCCAAG
This sequence comes from Cunninghamia lanceolata, assembly GCA_027924645.1. Lineage (NCBI taxonomy): Eukaryota > Viridiplantae > Streptophyta > Pinopsida > Cupressales > Cupressaceae > Cunninghamia > Cunninghamia lanceolata. Next base: position 312,511 of record BSBN01001265.1, on the reverse strand, counting down.
GCTTGCAGATAAAAATGTGATAGGTACAAAGTGGGTGTTCGAAAAAAATTGAATGAAGATGGAGAAGTGGTAAAAAACAAAGCAAGGTTGGTCTGAAAAGGTTATTCACAAGTAGAAGGAATCAATTTTGAGGAGACATTTGCTCTGGTGGCAAGAATGGAAGAAATCAGAATGTTTCTTACATTTGCAATTCACAAGGGTTTCGAGGTATATCAAATGGATGTCAAGTATACATTCTTGAATGGTGACTTAGAAGAAGTCTACATAGAGCAGCCTAATGGATTTTAGTTATCAGAAGACCCAAGTATGGTATGCAAACTTAAGAAGGCTTTGTATAGGCTCAAACAATATCATAGGGCTTGGTATGCAAGGTTGGACAAGTACTTACTCAAGAAAGGTGCTGTAGATAGTAATCTTTACATCAAAATTGAGGGTGAACAAATTCTAATTGTTGTTGTGTGTGTTAATGATATAATCTTTAGTGGAAATGATGAAATTTGTAAGAATTTTGATGAAGAGATGCAAAAATAATTTGAAATGTCTATGATAGGTGAGTTATCATTCTTTCTTGGACTCCAAATTGCTTAATCAAATGATGGCATCTTTGTCTCTCAAGAAAAGTATGTCAAGGAGATGTTGAAGAAGTTTAGCATGGAAGATTACAAACTAGTGAGTACTCCTATGGTAACAGGTTTCCATTTGAGTAAAGATGATGACTCACCTCAAGTTGATCAGACACTATTTAGGTCTATTATTGGGGGCCTACTATACTTAACAATATCTACACCTGACATTATGTAATTTGTGATTTTGGTTGCAAGGTTTCAAGTTGATCCTAAAGAAACACATGTGAAGGCAATCAAAAGGATATTTAGATATTTGAAGAACACTCTGGAACATGGATTGTGGTATAAAAAGGGTGATGATTTTTCCCTGATTGCTTTTACCAATACAGATTGGACTAGTAGTGTTGATAATAGAAGAAGCACCAGTGGTGGAGATTTCTTTTTGGGAGACAAATTGGTCTCATGGTTGAGTAAGAAGTAGGATTCAGTGTCCTTATCAATAATCGAAGTAGATTATATAGATGTAGTAGTCTGCTACACTCAAGTGTTATGGATGAAGCAAGCATTGAAGGATATCAAGGTAGTGTATGATGAGCCCATTCCTATTCTATGTGATAATACAAATGCCATCAGTATCTCAAAAAATTAGTGATGTTGAAACCCATAAAATCATGCATGGAAATAACATAAAGATAAATAATGCAAATACCTTCAAACCTTGCATAAAATCAGACTTCTGATAGGAAGTAATGAAGTGCACCCAAGCTCCATTCATTTGTCCTTTGGATGATTTGTGGGATGCTCACACAACAAGCATAATCTTGATAGAAAATGATATGAGATAAATGATAATTGAGAGATATGCGTGTGTATAGAAATTTGATGAGAGTGTGTGAGGAAGTGTGAGGCAGTGTGAAAGTTTGAAATTGAAATAAGAGTTTCAATTTATAGATAGAGAGGGAATCAAATGGATGACCAATATTAGAAGGGTGAGGATGAGGTGGATGGCTAGGATTGAAAGCCAATTTTAGTACTCATGATGCACCATAAATGAGGATAACATGTGACTAAAATAAGGATGGGAGTGGGAAAAATAGGAATTTCATTTGATTTTGGAGAGAAAGTGCTTATGACGCACAATGAATGAGGTTAAAAATAGGGATGTGAGTGGGGATAAATAATTTAAATAATAAAATTATCTAAATTATGAGAGACATAAGGAATTTAAATAAATATTTAATTTATTATAAATTGGATGGAGGAAAATGGGATTAAATAAATAAGATTTATTTAGTGTGGTGTAAGAGGAAGATAAGTGGGATTAATTAAATAAGATTTATTTAATTTGATGCAAGAGGATGATAAATGGATGAGAGGAATTAGTTAAATAAATATAATTTATTTAACTAATGTGAGTGATGAAAGGGGTCATGGAAGGGGACCTAGGACAAAATATGTCACAAGGTAATGTCATGAGATATGGTCAAATTTAGGTGTCTACAGATGCATTCTAGGACCAAACATATAGCTATCAAGTATCACTTTTTGAGAGAAAAGGTTGTAGAATCAAGAGGTTAGATTGGAATATATACCTAGAAAGGATCAAGTTGCAAACATCTTTACAAAAGCACTTTCTAAGGACACATTTGAATATCTCAAATAGAAGTTAGGGGTTGTTCCCCCTCCTAACTAGATACATAGATGGTGCCCATGTCCAAGGGGAGAAGTTCAAGACATATCTTTATCCTTGGATTAATGGAGGCTACCTCTCAGGTGGAGCAAGTAGAAGGATGACAAGGATGAAATAGTCAGGGGGAACTGACAGATGAGGAACAATAAAAGAAGATCAAGACCAATGCAGATAGGGGGAGCTAAAAGAAGATCAGTTCAAAGGAAGACCACTAGCCCTTTGTCCTTGATGTCAAAGGGGGAGAAATTTGTATATCATGTCAAATGTTTCCATCAATGCCAAAGGGGGAGATTGTTGCATATGTGTTGTCATTGATGTCAATAGTGGTATGGAGTTCTAATTAGTGATGTTAATAGAGATGCCAAAGGGAGATTGTTATAGAATAATGATCAGTGAAGACAATAGAGTAAGTATGTTGTGGTGATTAGAGGAGTAGACATAGAAGTGATGATCAGAGAAGTTGTGAAGTGAAAGATATGGATCAATATCATCTGTACACAGTTGTACCTTATCTATTGAAGTTCATAGATAGATGAAAGTTGACAGGTTAAAGAGTATGCTACTACGAAGAAGTTGTGATTTTTGTGTATGATGTTATGAATGAAGTCTCTGATGTGGTGAATGTTGTATTCTTTGATTCCTAATAAAAATCATTTCTTTAGTTTTGAAAGAATGTTTCAGACGATTCAAGACACATGAATTTGCACTAAAGAAGCTTGGGAGAATGCTCTGCATTCCTCTACATTTGAAGATATGGCCTTGCAGATTGGAAGTTAGATAGAGAAAGGTCTTGAGTATGCATGATCCTGATTTTAGAGCTTGAAAGTTACTACAGAAGTTTCTAGAGCTTGCAAAGTGAAGACATCGATTCAATATTATTGCAGTTAGAAAGAGTTAGAGAACTGCTCTGCATTTCTCCACATTTGAATATTTGGTGGTGCGTCTTGGAGGAAAGAAAGATTTAGATGTGAGGTATGATATATTAAAGTTTTAGTTGATAAGTTGTATTATAGAGATTCTTTGGAGTCAGAAGAGCAAAGACATATCATGTTGTTGATTAGAGTTGTCAGGACGAGAAAGTAAAAGCCACTGCATTTCATTGTGTTACATTGTGTGGCATTGTTGTTTGGAGGTTGAGTTTAGATGGTCTGTATGTTTGTTAGTTCCAGGTTTCAAGTGTTGAAGTGTACCGCAAGTCTATATTTCAATGTTCTATCTCAAGACTATGTTTTCAGTGTTTGCAAGTGATGTCAGGTTCAGTGTTTGCTTGCTTGTGCCAGAAAGATGATCCATTTTCTAGAGAAAGAGATATTTGAGAATGTTTTTGAAATTCAAATATTTCTTGTGATGTCATCCCCATAATGTAATTCGGTCTCTCCAATACTGCTTTAGGTCTTGAGCTATAATGTGGAAGGATAAGTGTTTGTTGGGACAACTTGATATGTTTTGTTGATTATGCCAGATGTTTGGAATTGTGCACCAATGTGGAAGGGTATGCTAATAAATAATAGGTCCTAGTTATCACTTGATTTTTACCACATTTTATTTCTACATGTTTTTGGGTTCCGACTTGTTGTGGTCACTGCATGTTTCATGTTACACATTTCATCTTGTCCGACGAAGGAGAAATATTTCAAAGCTTGCTGGGGATATAAATGAAATATCTTGTTTGGTGTGAATTTGACAAAGGTGTGAGAGTGTGTGAGGACGTATGTGTGAGTGTGTGTGTGTGTGTGGAAATGTGTTGAAGGTAGTAGAGATTGTTGAACAGAGGAGTTGAAGTGTGAAGGATTTTGTTGTTGTTGCAGAGGTGATTGTTCAGGAGAATTCATCATTTGTTTTGTACTAAGGTTGTAGCCTCTTTCTATAAGTATTGTTGCATTGTATTTCAGGGAGTTGTAGTTTCCTTTGGGTTGTATCCCATTAAACCTGTTGTAAACCTATTTTTATTATTTTTGAGGCTGGATTTGGACAATAGATCTAAGTACCTTGATCACCATGGTTTTTCCCTTCTAGGTTTTTCCACATAAATATGGTGTTATGGATGTGTGCTTATGTGTTGTTCTTTGAATTGCTTATATTGCTTTATCATTTGTTTAATGCAGTAAAATATTTGGTTAATAAATTTAACTTGGATTAAGTTTTGGTTATAATGATTCACCCCCCTCTTAGTCTATCAGTGTATTCTAAGAATATGTTGTCTTCATTTCCTAGAAGTGAGACACTTGATCTAGTAGAAGATGAGGTTTCAAGAGGGCTATGGGTTTTAGAATTTGATGGCAGTTATTCAAATTTAGGATCTAGGGTTGGCATTGTCTAACTTCACCTACGGGAGAAATGTTCCCTTTTTATTACAATTTAGAATTTGAGGACACTAACAATACTGCGGAATATGAAGCTTTGCTATTAGGATTAGAAGCATCTAAAGGAAAAGGAATCAAAAGGCTAAAAGTGATAAGAGATGCTAAGATGATTTGTAAAACAAGTGAGAAAGATCTTCACTATCAAAAATCAAAGGTTAAGACATTACAAAAATCAAGTTTGGGACAATCTGGAGTAATTTAATGCCTTCAATATTGAGGTTCTTCCTCAGGAAGAAAATTCTAGAGCTGATTCTCTGGCCGTGTTGGCCTATCTATTGTTACCTCACCCAGATTTCAAGGACAAAACTTACCAAATAGAACTCATCTACCGTCTCAGTGTACCAAAAAATGCTTGCCACTAACAAGTATTTAAAGATGATAAGCAGATAATGATCATTTTCCTTGAAACAACTAGAAAATTTGTTGATCTCTATTTTGAGGATAATTCTTCCATTGGTAGGGAGAAGTGCCCAGATTCTACAAAGAAGGCAAAAGATGGAGTTATACAACTTAAGGGTAATGTAATTCCTAAGGGCTTAGTTTCTCTTGAAAATCTATTTGATAGGCATGATAGGTGTGTTAAGCATAAAGTCCAAGGAAATAGAATTTTCTCTTTAGAATATGATAAGGTGAACATAGGGACTGAAGAAAACCCAAAGTTGGTTTACATAGGAAAGTTTTTACACCAAAAGAAAGAAGGAAATTGATTCAACTCTTGACCAGGTATAAAAATGTACTTGCCTGGAGTTATGAAGATTTAAAGAATTTTTGGGAGGGTAAAATGCAACACCAAATTCCCTTGAAACCTAGCATGTCACTCGTTAGATAGAAACAAAGACCGTACAACTCAAAGATGGCAGAAGCTATTTTCTAGGAAATTGATAAGATGTTAAAGGTGAACATTATATATCCTATACATCACTCTACTTGGGTTGCAAATATAGTACTAGTTCACAAGAACAATGGAGAGATTAGAATTTGTGTGGACTTCAGGAATATTAACCAATCCTCTCTTAAATACAATTATCCTCTTCCAGTAATAGACCATATACTACAGGCAGTATCAAGTTCAAAAATGATGTCCATGTTGGAAGGCTTCTCAAGATATAATCAAATCAATGTGAAGCAAGAAGATTAACACAAAACAATATTCACTACTCCTATTGGAAGCTTTGCTTATAATCATATGCCCTTTAGTTTGATCAATGATGGTGCCACCTTCCAAAGAGCAATGGATTTATCTTTCGATGACCTAAGGAACAAAATTATTGTCATGTATTTATATGACCTTACAATCTTCTTAAATAAGAGGGAGAACCATTATAGAGATTTGGAGACAGTGCTAGAATGTTGTAAACAACATGCCATTTCCCTTAATCCAAAGAAATCTATTTTTGCAGTTACTGAAGGCAAATTTTTAGGTCATATAGTTTCCAAAGATGGAATTAAAATTGATCCAAAAAGAGTAGAAGCTATCTTGAAACTCACCCCTCTTGTAAACGTGAAAGATGTAAGGTATTTCTTTGGACAAGTCAATTTCCTAAGGAGATTTGTGTATGAATTTTCTGATCTCACAAGACACATTTCTGATATGTTAAAAGGAAATCAAACTTTCAAATGGACTAAATCATGTAAAAATCCTTTTTTGATATTAAGACTGTGATTGTCAATGCCACTACTCTGGTACACCCAAAATTTGACAAGGATTTCATCATTTATAGTTATGCCTCATAACATACTTTGTCTACTATATTGGTTTAAAAGGATAAACAAGAGATGGAATCACCTATTACCTTTATGAGTGTCCCACTCAAGAAGTATGAACTGAATTATTCACAATATGAGAAGCATGCTTACATGGTGGTCAAAGCAATTAAACATTTTAGGTTCTATATATTGCACTCCCATACAACTGTGTGTGTTCTTGATTCAACTATTAAAAGCATTTTAACTCAACAGGATCTAAGTTGCAATAGGAGAGGGGCATGGATAGCTAGAGTACAAGAGTATGATATTGAGATTAAACCAAAAAAACTTTTTAGAGGTAGAAGTCTATGCCAAATCGTTACTGAAAATAAAACCGGCTCAAAAGATTTGCCTTTGGTTTTATTTGCTAGAGTTAGGGATGATTGGTTTTCTCAAATTATCTATTACCTAACCTATAGAGATTCCCCTCCTCATTTGTTTGCAAGAGATAAGAGGAATGTAAAATCGAATGCAACTAAATATGTGTTGTTGAATAACTCTGTTGATTGTCAAGAACACTAAGAGGGGGAGAATCAGTGTTCTATAAATCTTTTCTTCAAATTTTACTTTTAACCATTTCAAAAGAATAATCAAAACAGAACCAAAATATACAACTGAACAGCATCCACAAAAGCATAACACATAACACCAAGATTTTACATGGAAAACCCAAAAAGGGAAAAACCACAGAGAGGATTAGCTCTCAAATATATATTGTAATCTTTACAAAAATGATGTTCAGGCTTGGTCACTCCACGAGCCTAGAACATGTTGGCTCACAACCAAGGTGTACAACTAAGTTTAGCAGGCTCACTGCCTCAACCCTAAACCTAGCAAGATTACAATAAGGGTTTTTAAACCCTAAGGGTTGTTAAACTCTACTGGAGGCTCATTGTCAGCTTACTGTCTTGAACACAAAAACATACTTCCACTCAGATCACACATGATAACTGAATACTACTTAGGCATCTGCTACTATGCCAAGGTGCAGTCATTTACCAACTGTATTCTGAATCCCAAGTCTTCATCATTGTTGATCCTCTAACTCTGCTCCACTATTCGCATCTTCACATCACACACATATACTTCCTCAGCCTCTACCGAATTTCATCGCCTTTATATATCCGCATCATGATTTACTCCATAATCAGTTCAACATCCAAGAAGTGAAATGTGTACATAAAAAGATGTACCTTGTCGCTCAATCCAATGTACTATGTGTCGCGCGGACCCAAATCTTCTCCCAAATATGTTCATATAGGTCAGCTCTAATCATTCAATTACTTACATAGATCCTCCAAACATTAACTCTTCCTTGCACAATGATTAATATACTTGTTGGCCTCTTCCTTAAGAGTATGCTTAACAACTTCATCTGCTGACTTGTAACTTTTACTGAGGATCTCAAAACACTTCCAAAACCATATCAGGGACTCTTTACACATTCCCAATCTTACCCTTAGAACCGCAAGGCATCATATCATCTTACAGAGAAATGCAGACCATCAGAACTTAGACTCTATTACTGTCAATCTCAGTCAAACACTATGTCGATACTTAGCAGCTTGTAGCTATCCTTTCGGTGAAGTTTAGATCTCCTAACTCTAGAATAAGACACTTCATATAATTGTTTACAACACCTTAAAACTGCATAACGAAATACTTATCTGTGGAGGAATGCAGACCACTGCACTAGACCCTGTTCATTGTTCTTGCTATACCTTTGCTTTCCCAGAGTTAGACATTTCTTCAAGATGAATTTCAGAGAGGATCAGGACTTAATCTCTGAGGCATAACACTATCAAACACCAACTGACATCATACCTAAACCATATTACCAGATCATCATCTGTAGAGGCATATTGTCTAGCTTATTGTCCTCTACTCTGCATACTTTTCATACTTAGCCATTTTTTGTCAACCGGACCTGGAATCTAGTATGTTCTTCCATAGATATGTCTTCATGTCAGGGTGATAGGATCTCTGAGCCTTGTTGCCATCAATGACAACATACAAATCCATACCAGAGCAGTGTCTCTTGCCAACAATCTCCCCCTTTGGCATTGATGGCAACACTTAGTGAAAAATCCCTGACTGCTCCCCCTTACTATATACACTGTGCTTTCTTGCTCCCCCTGAGATGATTATCCATTTTTCACTGATCTACTTCTCCCCCTTTGACATCAATGGCAAAGGGTGTGATCCAAACTTCAAAAATTTGTCAAATTTTCAAAGTTGATGTATTCAGCCGCATATTTACAAGTGCAATCTACCTCTTTGTATTACATGTATTTGAGAATGTCATTGAATAAGTTCTTGATCTATGCCCACTCATTTTCCCAACCTTTCTGAGCATTGTCCAAGATTTGAATGTGTCCACTATAGAGAAAGGCTAAAGCTTCTGCCTTATTGAGATCAGAAAGTGTGCCTATTTGTACATCTACCCTAGCCTCTGCAGTAAGATTTGTCATTGAGTCCAGTTTAGGGCAAACTAGTCTCCTTAGTTGTCCCATTCTACTTTTTATTTGATATTTTGCATTTAATAACTCAGTCAGATCATTGTGGATGCGGAAGAATTTTGCTTCCTTATTTCTAACTGATTCTGTTAGTGGATCAAATTTGTTAGAGATGTTTATCATTCTTTGTTCCAGCTCTTTGATCTTTTCTTCAATCTCCTGAGTAGCTTTTGGCCAAGATAGGAAAAATTTGTACACATCTCTAGCTTCTTTCATAGCTCTTTGAATGTTGGATATTGAATTATCTAACAAAATCTTATCCTTGGCCAGCATTGTCTTTAATTCTTCTAGTATTTTTCCTTCAAATTCCTACCTTACTTTTGTTTCTGTAGATTTCTCAAAAGATTCAAACTGATTACTTACTAAATTTATTAATTCCTTCGAATGACTTGTTGGGGCCATGGATGAATCCCTCTTGTGGGTAGGTAGCAACTTCTCCAAGATCTCAGATGCTTCATTAATCAGGTTACTATCCTTAGTAAGTGATTTCAACAACTCTTCTTGAGCCTTTTCTTGAACAATTAAAGCCCACTTAAATTTCTATGTCAGAGACATTGTGTCCAAATTTATTTGGTCCTATAGTAATTCCAGTTCATCCCAATCTTGTTTCTCATTTTCGAGCACTTCTTTTGCTGAAGCAGCAATGTCTCTTGTCACCTTATCTTTACAAAGTGAGACTTTCTTTTTCTTTTCTCCTTTAATTGGGGCTTTTGTAATGGATGAGATCCTTATTCTTTTTCTAGGACTAGATGATGCTTTCTCCTCTTCAGATCTCGTCTTTCCTTTCTAGAGTGCTTGTGAACTCAAATCCTTCTGATTTGGTTTCTACCTTACTTAATTGTTCATCTAATGTTCTTTCTAACTGTTCAGGTTCCATCAGCATTCTAGAAGATAATTCTGAGAAAGTCCCGAATCTATCTTCTTTGGGATCAGTAGGATTACTTAGTAGTGTATCAGCTAACTCAATCAAGACATCTTCTACAACTTCATAACCTAGTGCAAGGACCTATACAGTTCTTGGTTCCACAGATTCCATAAAGCATTTATCTTTATCCACCATGACTACAATGTCCTTTTCATACTTTATCACCACTTTTTTAGGTATCTGGAACCTTCTTACCATTTTCTGTTGAAAATCTCTAAAATATTTCCACAAAATTTTATTTTGCATATCTGCATTACCCAAACTCTGTAAATGATTTCTTATTTGAGGATCTATAGGAATGTGGTCAAGCTAGATAACATTTCCTAGACCAAGTAGCTCTTTTAGGAAGTAAAAGAGTAAACATGTAATCAGTTTTCCATATTTGAAAGGATGATTAGTTTCATTTGCCCTTTTCAAATTCTCCATAAGTTCATTTCGAAGCAATTCACAAAGATCATAATCAGTATTATTTTTGATCATGTCATACGCTGTGTGTATGGTTGATGCAGATACAGAATTTTCTTTGTTGGAGAAGTGTATTTTGTATCCTATAATCATTAATGCAAATCTGATAGCTAGATCCCTGATGTCATTCACTGTAAGGCCATTCTTCTCAAGTTTGGCTCTTATTAGTTGCATTACCACATTGTTCTTCATTTTCTTTATGCCTGGAACCCTTCCGGAGGAGCTCACACCAGTTACTGCTTTAATGGCTTCTTTGGTTATCAAATAGGGTTCATCAAGCCATAAAGATTCATCATGAATTCTGCTTAGAACAAGCTTGACCCATGCATCATACGAAATTACGGGAAAGTCCAACCAGGTGTCAAATTTCTTTTCTCCTAGGACTTTGTAATCATCTTTCAGCACAATGTCAATAGTAGTCAATTCATCCAAATATAGTTTACCTAACTTCATATGGTCATATTCTTCTAATCTGGTATGAATGTATGCCCTGATATCTTCCATATGCAAGACCCCATGTGGAGTAATTGAGAATGCCCCTAACGGATCATTTTTTGATAATTTGAAGAATTGTTTCTTAAACTTGGGGTGAGACATTTTTCCTATCTCGATTACATGAGGAGTAAACATTTTTCTAGAACAGTTTAATTTTCACAATAGGGTTTCAAGTTGCAAATACCTCTTTCGTCGAAGTAGGGTTTTCATGATCCAAAATTCTCCAAACCCTTCAAATCTTGGTTGTTGTGGCTCAAAGTTTGTTATGATCTCTCTGAGTATTTGATAGCTTCAAGTGTAAAGTGATTTGAGATTAAACAAGTTCCCTTTTATGCTCTGCACGACATGACCTAGATGTCATTAAATGATTATTTCCAAAAAGTTGTTAAAACCTTTCACTATATAACACAATTGATTAGGATTGCTCCGCTATATGTCGCATTGACTCTTTTTGTTTCGGTTTTTCATCCAAAAGTTGTGTCATATCAGATTTCATCATATGCCTTCGTCCCTGATTTTGGCACTCACTTTATGGCTGGGGGATTTGAATTTTCTACACTGCTCCCCCTGAGCCAGAGCTCTCAATTTACTTCCCGAAGGAAGTATCTACACTGGATATTGGTGTAGTTTGATCCCTGACTCCAATTGGTTCTTTCTTGATCCATACCTTGTTCATTTCTTTCTTGATTTCAATCGGATTAACTTTTTCTTTTCCCTTCTCACTTTTCTACTCTATTTTTCTTTCTTCAGAATAGCGATTTCTCTTCACATTCCTGCTGCTGTAAAACCTTACAACATGTCTGAATTTGTTGCAATTGAAACATACCACATTCTTTTGACCTTGATTCCTTCCATTGATTAAATTTGATATGCATTGATTAGCCATATGTCCAAATCTATTGCATGCAAAACATTTTCCATTGAAAGATTGATTATTCCTAAAATTTTGAAGATTAGTTCCTACCAAACTTCTGCATTCATTTGCTTTGTGCCCCATTTTATAGCATGCATTGCACCTAATAGATTTCAGACTTGCTTTACTTTTGTAAATAACGGCTCTGTGACCAATCCTATTGCGAGTGAAGCATTTACCTTTGAATGACTGTTCATTCCTTCCATTGTTGAAACTTTTCTTGATCTGATTTCTACATTCATTTTCTCTATGACCAACTTTCTTGCAATTGAAACACTAACCAGAGAATAATGGAGTCTTTTGATTTATTCTACTTCTACACTGAGTAGCCTTATGACTAAACTTATTGCATGAATTATAATAACCATTGAAAGATGGGTACCTTTGAGCATTTGGTTGTCTAACCTGAGGTCTTCTAGGTCTTCTTCCTTGATTTCTGAACTGGTATCCTTTGTTTTTCCTTGGCTCAATGCTTATTTGCCCAGAGTTTGAACTTTCTTCTTTCTCAAATCCTAGACCATGTTCATCAGCATTCCTCTGGCTAGCAATCATTTCATCAAGCTTTGCAGTATTACCTTGAATTTTTCTTCAAAACTTCTTACCTTTTCTAGATCTATTTTTAAACTTATAATTTCTTTTTCGAGTTTTGCACAATCTTTTGATCTATTTTTCACAATCAAGTTTAGATCATCTTCTGCTTTTGTTCTTTCCATAACTTCTACTTCCAAATCATTTAGGCCTTCATTTGTTGATAGTAGTTGGTCACTGACTTCTTTGTATTTGTCTTTGAATTTCTTGGCTTTCTCTTTTAGCTTTAAGATGCATTCATCTGCTTGTTGCAAGTTTTCTTTCAGATCCCTAACTTCTGCTTCAGATTTTTCAAGATCTATAAGAGTTGCTTCTAGTTGGTTGCACCTTTCATAATTTCCATACCTTCTTGCTGCCATGATCACACTATCCCTAATCTTCCGCAAGTTGTTAAACTTCTTTTGAGGAACCTTGCTCTAATACTAATTGTTGATTGTTAGGAACACTGAGAGGGGGGGCGAATCAGTGTTCTATAAATCTTTTCTTCAACATTTACTTTTAACCATTTTAAAAGAATAATCAAATAGAAGCAAAATATACAACTAAACAGCATCCACAAAACCATAACACATAACACCAAGATTTTACGTGGAAAACCCAAAAAGGGAAAAACCATGGAGAGGATTAGCTCTCAAATATATATTGCAATCTTTACAAAAATGATGTTCAAGCTTGGTCACTCCACAGGCCTAGAACATGTTGGCTTACAGCCATGGTGTACAACTAAGTTTAGCAGGCTCACTGCCTCAAACCTAAACCTAGAAAGAGTACAATAAGGGTTGTTAAACCCTACTAGAGGCTCACTGTCAGCTTACTGTCTTGAAGACAAAAACATACTTCCACTCAGATCACACATGATAATTAAATACTTCTTAGGCATCTGCTACTATGCCAAGGTGCAGTCATTTAACAACTGTATTCTGAATCCCAAGTCTTCATCATTGTTGATCTTCTAACTCGGCTCCACTATTCATATCTTTGCATCACACACATATACTTCCTCACCCTCAACCAAATTTCATCGCCTTTATATATCTGCATCATGATTTACTCCATAATCAGGTCAGCATCCAAGAACTAAAATGTGTACATAGAAAGATGTACCTTGTCACTTAATTCAATGTACTATGTGTCATGCGGACCCAAATCTTCTCCCAAACATGTTCATATAGGTTGGCTCTAATCATTCATTTACTTACATAGATCCTCCAAGCATTAACTCTTCTTCACACAATGATTAATATACTTGTCAACCTCTTCCTTAAGCGTATGCTTAACAACTTCATCTGCTGACTTACAACTTTTACTGGGGATCTCAAAACACTTCCAAAACCATATCATGGAATCTTTACACATTCCCAATATTACCCTTAGAACCGCAAGGCATCATATCATCTTGCGGAGAAGTGCGGACCATCAAAACTCAGATTCTATTTTTTTCAATCTCTATCAAACAATATGTCAATACTTAGCAACTTGTAGCTATCCATCCGGTGAACTTCAGATCTCCTAACTCCGGAATAAGACACTCCATATAAGTGTTCACAACACCTCAAAATTGCATAACAAAATACTTATTTGTGGAGGAATGCAGACCACTACACTAGACCTTGTTCATTGTTCCTACTATACCTTTGCTTGCCCAAACTTAGACATTTCTTCAAGATGACTTCCGGAGAGGATCAAGACTTAATCTCTGAGCATAACACTATCAAACACCAACTAACATCATACATGAATTGTATTACTGGATCATCATCTGTAGAGGCATATTGTCCATCTTACTATCCTCTACTCTGCATACTTTCCGTACTTAGCCATTTTTTGTCAACTGGACCTAGAATCTAGTATGTTCTTCTAGAGAAATCTCTTCCTGTCATGGTGATAGGATCTTTGAGCCTTGTTGCCATCAATGACAACATACAGATCCATACCAGAGCAGTGTCTCTTGCCAACATAACTCTTTGTACAAGAAAGGTATTGATGGTTCTTTACTCAAATGTGTTGATGTAGAACAAGAGAGACTACTTTGACTTTTTCATGATGAAGCATGTGGAGGTTATTTCTCTTCTTTTGTAATAGCTCATAAGATTTTGAGACATGGATATTACTAGCCAGGCATGTTTAATGATTCCTATAAGTGGGTTTCAAAATGTGAAAAATGTATTCAATTTAATGGTAAACCTCAATTGGCAACCCTACCCTTAAGACTAGTCATGATTGAAGAGCCTTTTTTAGCAATAGGGGTTAGATTTTATTGGGCCCATCAACCCCATATCCAGTGTTGGTCAGACCCATATTCTAACTACTATTTATTATTTTACTAAGTTGATAGAGGCAGCTTTGGTTAAGCATACCACATCTGAAGTAGTATGTGATTTTATCAAATAGAACGTTCTACTCAGATTTTGAGTTCATACAAAAAATGTTACTGATAATGCCTCTAGTTTTTCTTCATATGAGGTATCTTCTTTCTACTATGATTATAGTATTTCCTTGGCTCATTCCTCTTATTATTACCCACAAGGTAATGGTCACGTAGAATCAAGTAACAAGAACCTAATATCTATCGTACGTAAACTAGTGGATGACAATCAAAAGAATTGGCATAAGAAGTTATACGATGCTTTGTGGGCTAATAGGATCACTCCTAAGAGAGCCATAGGTATGTCTCCATTAAAACTAGTTTATGGCATGAATAGTGCATCACCTATTCCATTGGAACTATCACCTATCAATTTGCAGAAAACCATTGATGATGAACAATTTTAGAATGCCCTAGGTAAAAGGATAATGTTCCTAAATAAAGTTGAAGAATAGAGGGAAGAAGTGGTTGACAAAATTTAACAGCATTAGCTACAAGAGGATTTTTGACAAGAGGGCCAAGAGAAAGGGATTTCTCAGTAGGTGATTCAGTGTTACTTTGGGATAAAAGAAAAGAACCAAAGGGAGCTCACAGAAAATTTAACTCTCTCTGTAAAGGGTCTTTCATTATAACACAGGAGTGTGGTGATAATTCTTTCATGCTATCATATCCATATGGTACTCTTGTACCTCTTCCGCATAATGGCAAGAATTTAAAACAATACAACATGTGAAACGGGTTGTCCCCCGTTTCTATTATATCTTTTTATGTTTGTTTGTTTCTTTGTTTTCCCCATTTTTGGTGTAACTCTAGCCCAATTAATAAGGCCCTAGCCAACCATAGATTTTGTGTTCTCTGCATCCTATTTATCCATTGTCCCCAGTTAGAGCTAGTTGTTGCTCCAATTTTGATCTTTGTCCTATACAACTCAAACTCGGTCTATTTTTATCTCTTTTCATTGTCCTTGTGTTGAGTCCTTAAGTTTAAGTCTTTCTCCTCCTTTATTAGAAAAATCTTCATTACTCAAACTTAAAGTTTTTGGAGTTCATGAAACCACCCTGAAATTGTCGATAATATGGTAAATATATACAATCGGAAGGAGATCAAGTTCGTGAAATTAACTATTCATTGATATGTATAAACACAGAAGTTTAAGATTCAGTTTGTGAAGTAGATGGTTTTCTAATGGCTAAGTTCTATGATGACTATTTTGGTTGATAAAGTATCTCAAATAAAAAGGGAGTGGTTCATGTAAAGTTGAGATACCCGATGAAGTGGTTTGGCATATTGAGTTGTGGTAACATTTATTATGAAGGAGCATTTAATGTAACCCTATTTTTTGTTGGGAACAAGATTTAGAGCCCCATCACTGCCAGTTTAACTTCTTCCTCCCCATAAACATCACAGCCAAGGTGAGTGCACTACCCCTTTCTCTTTTCAGTTGAAATATAGTGCTAGAATCTGTGGGGGGATAGTATATTGTAAATTTTACATATTTCATGACTCATGAAACCTCATTTCTCCCAGCTGTTAATCATAACCCTCTCTTGTAAAACCTAAACCCCCTGGCCTTCATCCTTGTCAACGACCTCACAAACTGGTTACTTGGGTTTGTCAAGATGAAGTATAAATATCAAGGGTTAGATATCTCCTTCTTAATTGAAAATAATATTTTGGGGGTCAAAGACACAGATTTGGGTTGCATTCACCTTAAAGAATTATGGGGTAGAATGAACACCAACCCAAAGACACCCATTACCCAAAAGACTTTAGAGAGTGGGTTAGTACATGCGGGTGGTTGTCCCCTAGTAGTTTGATGCACGGACTTAATCATGGCTTATATTCATAATTACCATGTTGAATCTCGAGAGAACAGGAGAGTTAGTGGTAAAACAATCTTACATATAAATGTTGATGACATTAATGATAGATTGGGGTTGCCAGTGCAAGATGAATATGCCAAAGATTCACAAGAGTTGGGTTGGAATTTCACCATTGATGGTAAAAAGGTGTGTAATGATGCCATTGCTACCACTTGGCTCAAGAAAGAAAAGAAGGTTGGGTCATAGCTTCCCAAAAACTGAGTCAGAGCTAAATGTTTAAGGATGATATTTCAAACATCATCACATTGTTACACAGAGTGGTGGGGAGTGAGGATTCCAATGAATTTGTTTAGTGGATGTGTCAATTTATACTTGTTATTTATACTGGGACGCAATACATAGACTAGTCTAAAATAATTAGTGAACATTTACATTATCAGTTAGTAAATTTTCAAAAGAAGGGAAATGAGTTCAATATGTGTTCTTATTTGATCTATTTGCTAGCCAAAACTCAATAGGTGTGGCCAGGGTTAAACATTGTTGGCCCCATGACCCTAGATACCTAGGTGTATGATTATTTCCATCAGTTACAAGAAGATCATGTCAACAAAGTTTATAGGAGAGTCAATGATGCTTTCCTCATGTTGGTGATCAGAAGAATCTATGAGAACCCTTGGGCTAGAATCTCCACTGAGGAAGCAAATTGGGTGATGAAGTTTGGGAGCTATTTTATTCAATTTGATAAATTTACAAATCTTAGAATAAGTGGTTTTGAATTTCCTCCTCTAAAGCTACCTTGATATGCCTTTGATTATGTTGTGTTCTTGGAAGTATGCAAACATGCATCTCTTCCAAGAAAGAGATATCATGATTCTAAGAAAAAGGGTTATCATTTCCCTTTGAGATTGACTCATTATACTTGCACTAAACCTAAAATGCAAAGAATGAGGATAGACTCCTTGCGAAGTTCCATATTTCATCATATGGCTCTAGAAGTTATTATGACAGCAAAGACTTTGTGAAGAAAAAGATTTATTTTCCCATGCTTAGAGAACATCAACCTCACTTGGAAGATTTTTGGGCTGACTGTGTAGATGAATATGAAGTTAGGAGAAGAGATTGGTCAAGGTTAACCCTAGACTAAATGAGAATCTACAAGCTTGATTAGAATCTTCTTAACCATGTGGATGACTATACTGATTTAATTGACCTTACTTTCTCTATTGAAAATACCAAACCCCTACCTAAAATTGACTGGATTGTAGATGAAGTTATAATTGTTAAAACTAGATCTTATTTTATATTGAATAGAAGCCAGTAGTGTCTAATATCTAAGGTGAATGGTGATGGTGTAGGTTCTCCTTCTCACAAGGAGTAGATCATGGGGGAACAACATGTTTATGCAGGCCCTTTAAGCCAAAATACATCTATTACTATTCATAATGCAAGCTCATTATCTCCAATCTTTGATGGGAATGATGGTGGGGAGGATCTTAAGAAGAATACTGAGTTGAAATCACAATGAGAAGGGGACAGTGAAGCCCCTAAGAGAAAATTGAAGACTAAAATATGTTTGAATCCTATGCCAATAGACTATCACAACAAGAGCAGTTGTTACAAGATGAAGAAGATGAGGAGACAACACTTTCTCCAACTCAAAATCAAACCCTTCCTCCTTTTGCATAGGCTCCTCCTCATGTTTTTCAAGATGGAGTATCTCAGAATCCCTCGCCCTCTTAATAGCAACAAGGAGTAGATGGCAGCCCTAAAACACATAGTATACCTCATGATGCTACAAGTGATTGTTCAGTACTACCCACTCCTGCTTGGCTAAAGACTGAAGTTTATGATGAAACTGAAATCAATCTGCTAGATGTTTATGTTGTCAAATGGGCCTTCAAAGACCTATTGTTTGAAGAATTAAAAGATAAGGAAGATTCAATTGGTAATTCCATGGAGAAGCTAAACAATGTGGCTGCCTATCTAATGAATTTCAAGAAGGATGTGATATAAATGCATAAGAAATATGAAGAATCCAGCAATATGTTATAGATGTGGAGGACAAGATTAATGATTACCAACATTCCTAATGCTAAGGGTATCATCTCTATTCTGAATAAATGTAAAGTGCTTCAAGACAAATTGGATGCTTTGCAAATAATAGGGGATCAAGCAAAGAAAGTTGGTATTGATAGATGGGCACTCCATGAAGAGCATACAAGATCAGATGCACTAGACGGTGAAGACAAAGAAGTGTCTTCTTGAAAAGTTTCTTTAAGGTTTTATGCTTTCTTCAACTCATGTTAAGACTTATATTGTTATTCGAGACTATGTCTAATTATGTTTCAAGAAACTTTATTATATTTTAATTGTTAGTTGTGTGAGACAGTTATACGATAAATTTACTGCCTACTCTTTTACTATAAAATGTATGAGTAAAAGAGAGCCGAGGTCTTTTGGTGAAATTATTTTTGTGACTAGATCATTTGAGAAGAGTTGTTTACATGTTTTAATAACATTGGGGTTTTGATACACATAGATTGGTTGTGTAATACTTTTATGGAAACAAAGTATTGTGTTGTGTTTCTATTTCATTAATACACAAGAAACTTGGCATTGAGTAGAATCATCTTGCTATTATGTTATCAATCCTTCTTATGTTGAGTTGATAGCAAATTGGATAAAGAGAAAGTCTTGCATAGTGTATATGTAATTGTAGTGTTGAAATCCTATTTATTTATTACTTATTTTGTTAGAATGCTTGCATTCTTAAATGTCTATAAAGTTTTGTGACAGTATTCTTGTAGTTAAGTGGTTTAACATCTAAGTTTCATTCCCATTCTTGTGTCTGGGTGGAACTATGATCATCATTTTTATTCTAAAAATATTTTCTGTAGGTGTGTGGGGCATTTGTAGTCATCATTTGTCTTCTTTTCATTATTATAAAATCTCCTTCCCACTTTCAGGTTAAAAGTGTACCCATAAAATTAGTTTTATCTTATGGAGGGCGCTGCCCCTTCTTAAAACACAGAGAACAATTGTAAAACCTATTTACAATTCGTTCAACTGTTAGTGCAATTGTCATCATTGTGATTGGGCGAAATATATTTAAGAGTTTGGTGACAAAATTTGTTTACTAGCAGTTACAAATAATGACAAAATCGCTAAGATACTCTAATTTGAATGGCCTTCAGAACATATGTGTGCATCCTGGATAGAGAAGTACATTGATTGAAGACATGCTTGCTTTTAATTGGTCTCTATGCCTTGATAATTGGAATCTAGGTCGGTAGGTATTTTAATTCTAGCAACAACAGTTATAGGGAGCATCATCCACCTCAAGATTGACTTTTTCTTCATCAGTTACAAGTACTACAATAGGATAATTTTAGTAACTTGTTATATATTGTAATAGGTGCACATTGTTGTGCCATAGGAATTAAATTAAATGTCATAAATGTAACTGAATGTTGTAATGAGGTCCTAGGCTGACATGTTCCTGTTTTTCTAATATAAGGAACTTGTGGTACATTTGTAACAGGGCTAGATTCTAGAACCAATTTTGGATATATATATATATAAGCACAAATATACTAGGTTTTTTCTCAGATATAATCTTGCATGTAAGTGAAAAATCTCTGTATGACATATTCAGTTCAAATTGAGTTATATGAGAAATGCTTATAGCATGTGCTTTTTGCAATTGTCTCCTTGAATGTACTCATTACTCTTATAAATAAAGGAATCAAGGGTTTGTGATTTTATTTGTGTACATTTGTTGCATTGTGTATCTTGTTTGTTGCTTCTATTCAAGAAATGGATTAAAATGCTTTGAATGAGATTGGGGGAGTTATGTACTACAATAAGGATTTGTAAGGAGAATTGTGGAAGATACTCTTTCTTGGATGTGTTATTGTAAGGCAATGATATAGTTTATCCCCTGAGTTGTGAGTTTGGGTGTCATAAAGAGGCATTTGCATAGAAGATTTGACTATGTATCCTAGATAGGCACAGATCATAGGTTTGTTTTGTCCAAAATACAGGAGCACAACCTTAAAAGATAAATCATTTTGAATCATTTTATTTTTACTTTGCATCTTGTTTTATTTATTTTGATATATATTCTCAAAGCCAGCAATGAGTCAATTACCAAGGACTTAGACAATTTTTAATTTATCTCACAGTCTTGGTGCTTTTTGTGAGAGCATTTCTACTTTTGCAATAACCTGTGGTGATTAGGATTTGATTAGTTGATATTTTGTAAGGGAATACCCCCTAGGTCTAGAAAAACCTGAAGTGCAGAGGAGATCATTTCATTTTCTCTTGTTCATTGGCCACTGATCTGAAAGTCTCAAGCATTAAATATGGATACTTTATAGAGATAATCAGGCAATCAGTTGGAAACATCAACAGTTTGGATGGAGACAAATTCATATTTTCATGCATGCTTTCAAGCATGGTTAGAGGCTTGTTCATTAGTCTCTAGTTATTGACTTACAGTTGTCCTCTAGTTCTATATTTTTATAGTATTTTGGATCTGATGTTTGTTCCATCAGAAGAATTTGTGTGATGCCTCACTTATATTATTTTTAGTGGATTTTTTAATATGGATGTTTTTGGGGTCTACATGTTTTTTAGAGGATCCGATTTGCACTAATTTTGAAATTTTCTTTTAATCTACTTTTCTTTGAATTTGTTGTCCATGGGCATACATCTATCATATTTTTTATATGCCGCAATGTGTAGTATGAAGTTGTGGGTGCCATTTTTGTGTAACTATATCTTACATGGATAACTCAAGAGATAATCTATAGAGTGTTGATGGTGCCATGTGTGTATAGCAAAGAGGTCTGCCATGAAAATGTTGGTAGTGAATTGCTGGTCCTTTTGAGCATCTTTATTATTTGTTGTAGACTATTTGGATACCATGGAAGTGTAGATTTATTTTGTTATCCTTTCCCATCATTGAGCATTAGCATGTTTAGGAATAGAGAGGAAACAAGATGGAATGTTGAGAAGGTCTATTGAAGTCCACACAAGAAAAAGAAAGAGGTGTCTTCAAAGTTTTGAGTATGTGAACTATGTTGTCATGAGAAGCTTTGTATCATAATTTAGTAAGAGCTTGTGCAAGAACTTATTTGGTTGTGTCATATTATTGTCTAGATGTTAAATATGGTGGTCATTATGACATGGGAAGCTCCTAAGAACACAATTGGATTTTTAGCATGACTGGTTATGATTGTGAATTTGCCACAAATATATTTATCATGATCCCATGGGAAGCTCTGAATCACTTTTAGTGGGAGTTTTTGTAGTGATGTAGATTTATTGGTCGAAGACAAATAATTTTCTATTACAATGTAAATCATAGTGACATAAAGGAATTCCTAGAATCTACATTGATCATGCAATGGTAGCATTGGCTATGACTAAAGTTAGTCTCTTAGTGTTGTGTACAATGATTATTTTTCCTTGGAGAGTGATGCTCCTATATAATGTGTTTTTCTTAGAGTTTATTAGTATGAGATGGTTAGATGTGTGTCTATTGTTGCTAGACAAATTGAAATGAGGCTAGATATCTCTTGTCTATTGGGGATGAATGGTTGGAATGGGATGAGTCACTAAACAAGTTTCAACAAAAAGATTAAGAAGCCTATACCTAGGGTTGAACATACATTCAACATGGACCTAATGATGATATTTTTTACAGACTAAGTCAAATTGATTTCATAGGAAGAGGAACAATCACATGCCCCACTCTTAAGGAAGTATACTCAGTGAAGAATGCAACCTAGTAGGTATAGCCCACATATTTTTTAGATGCATTTTGGTTTTTGCTTTGTCTTCTAATGTGTGGGTCTAGAAATATGAAAAATTCAATTGAGGATGGGTTTTAGAAGTAAAGGGCATGGTTAGTGGATAGAAAAAGATCTACCAGTAGGTATTGTTTACCCTATTTTGTGGTACAATTAGTTAATTGAGTGAGAGTTGGTTGTGGTTGATATTTTGACTGAGGCAAAGCATATGATAACTACTCAAGCCTATAAGGAGGATATTTGGCTTCAAGAATGTATTTAGTTATCAAATCGAACCATGGTTCAACATGATAATCAAAGTGTCATCAATGTGGCAAAGAACTCTAATTTTTCATGTACGAATAGAGAACATTGATGTGTAGTTTCTAGATGTTGTACTAGAATTGATGAGGCATGTGGGCACAAATAAATTTAGATGGTGTTAGATGGCTATGTGGTTTTTTTACATTTGCATTAAGCTTATTTTTTCTATGTTTGGCCCTTTATATGTTTGGCTCCTTATATAATGTATACAAGTTGGAGAATGTTAGGAAAGGTGTTTGTACAACTTGAACATAGGAATATCTGATATTTTGTAAAGTTGTGGTCCATCTCAAAATGGGGTGCCACACTTTGGGAAAGCTCAATATTTTTCTAGGGAGTTATTGTGTGTGACATTACAAATATATTTAATGCCAGTGACACATTGGGGGAAATGCATTTAGTATTTGGGGAATCATGGTTTATTGAACACATGGTTTATTGGGCTCTCTCAAGGAATGCATTTAATTATGGAGTTCATTGTAAATTGCAATCAATATTGTAAAAACCATTTAATGTTTGGTTCAATTGTAGCAAGCCAATATTGGGTGTTTGATTTAGAGGGATCAATTGAGATGCCTTGGAGAACATGTTGACTCTTGGTCCTAGGTTCATACTTGGGTTCCCACCTTAGAGATGCTTAATGTGTTGATTATTGGTGACTAGTGAAAGAAAACTATGTTTTACCTTGATTGTTTGATGCAGAGGGAAACAATATCAAATTCAATGTTCTTTTTTGATTCTACAAACCCTACTCTACTGTCACAAACTACACCTTATTTTACAAGCCTAGTTCACTAGGTTTAACCATTCAAGAAAGGCCTATTTGGCTTTGTAAGGAGATTACCTTCACTTTCTCTTCCTTTAAGGAACCCTCATGGGTCTTATCAAACCCTAGGTCTCTTGTATTTCAATCAACAAGCACAAATTTAATCAAAACCTCAACCTACTAGGATTCTTGACAGACTTTTCTGGACAGCAACACATACAATCCTTATTGACTCATGCATATGAAGGAGTCACGACTTTGCCTTTGAGGAAAACTTAGTACACATCCCAATGAAGACTTTCACCAAGTTTCATGAATTTTTAGTGGTCCAAACAAAAGTTATGAATTTTTTCCTCTCGCTAGAAACCCTAGTTCAGTAACAGGGCTTCTAGTAGTAATTTTGCTATAACTTGCTCAAAACTTCATGAAAGTTAATGAAAACAAATACATTTTAACCTAGAAACACAAGACTATCATTCCATCCACTCTCAAACCTGCAAATGTTTCGTACAGGGTCGTACAAGGTTGTTTTTAGACTGTAATTGCAGAAAATGGTGAAGAAACAGGGTTTTTCAACCAAAAACTCATTTCCCACTTCTTGGAGCGTGTATTCCCATTCATTCAAGGTGAATTGACATTAAAAAATAGTTTCCATTGAAAATTACATGCTTTTCCTTAAAAAACCTAAATATAACCTAATGTTTTATGCCTTAAACTTGCAAAATATGCACTTTTACAACCTATGAATTAAACAAAAACATGTAAAAAGACCCTAGATGGTCTTTCATGGTCTTCTAAGACCTTATTGGACTCATCAAACCCAAAACTACAACTAAGAAACAAACCCCAACCTTTTACAAGCCAAAAAGCACCAAGAAAATTCAAATTTGCATTTTGGTGGGAAAAGCAAAATTTGAATTCCTAGGCCTATTTACACAACTTAGACTATTGAAAATGATCCTAATGGACCCCCTAAGACCTCTAGACACACAACTAGGACTCTTAACATAAAAATGACCTTAAAAACATGATATGAGTGATGCTCTTGCATCATCGTTGGTCTCTTGTCTATAAATAGAAGGCTCGTGATGGAGCTTAGACACCATCCATTGGTCGGTCTCCATTTGGCACGTGATAATTATGAGTGAAGCTTAAGGTACTCGCCTAGAGTCTTCAGTTACTTTTTGAGGAGAGCTTAAGGAACATGGAAAGGGGCAGGTGAATCTCATTTGTTCTTGGATTAGTCTCATGAATAATTCAACAATAGTTGTTCATTGTTTCTTAAAAAGGTCATATTTTACATGGTTTCCTCCTTGATTGAGAATGTTGATCCCTTGTGAAGCCTCAAAGGTTAATTCTATATTCTAAATGTTTCGTTGCTAAAAATACATTATTTTTATGCTTTGGAGATTGAGTATTTTTGAAGGGTCTTCCCAAGGTATATAAGGTGTCTCTATCTTGAGTGGTTGTTCTATTCATTTTTCTTTCTTTTTATTCTGTAGTGATGTTTTTGATTATATAAGTCAACAAAAACCAGGGGCCGAACCCGTACAACATCAGAACAAAAAGAGACAGCAAAGGCCCACGAACAAAAAGAGCCACCCAAACCAACTATAGCATTAACAGCAATAACAGCTGATTAACAACAGAAAGTATAAAGCAGTAGATAGACAGCATAAAACATAAAGAGGAACAAGACTAAGGAGATGCATCCTCCCAGCCTTTAACCAGAAATTCCACAATTTCATCAAGTTTCTTGGATTTCTCCTCATCCTCGCCATTAGCCTGAGTCCCATGTTCCTGCAACTGAGTCAAGTTGAGATTAGCCTATCGACAGAGCATACTACTTATAAAGACTCCCATAGATCAAACCTTCTGCTCCAAATCATCCACTCGTTCCCTGAGGACAGCAATATCATTCCCTTGGCCATCTCTCTCCTCCTTAGTCTCCTCTTCAACCTCTTCCACAACCATCCTCTCCCCTTCACCAGCATTATCCACAGGACCACCACCCTCACCACCAGAGTCCTCTATCTGCTTCTCTTCTCCCTCACCTGCATCCTCTTCAGAAATCTCTTGGACTTCAATGTCTCCATCTTTCAACTGATCGTCTCCCTAAGTGGAAGCTTCTAAATCACTTTCAAAATAATCAATTAATTTGGCCTGCAGGGCCGGTTTACCAGTAATTCTCCCCGACCTTCTCAACCCGAAAGAGAAACCCTCATTCTTACATTTAGCCTCCATTTTGGTTTTGTGCTTTTTCACAGGGCCCACATAGTCGTTGTTCAAATTCTTATGGGTCCCTACTATGTCCCCCATAACCTCCCCAGTAGAAGCCATCTCCTTGAATTTCTTTTCTTACTTTTCACACTCCCTTTAGAAACAGGAGTATGCATATCCTTCACCGTGGTCTCCTCAAGGGTCTTAGAAAAGGAAACCCCTTTCATTTTTGGGAATTAGGAGCAGGGCATGGTTCCTCAGAAATAGTGGCAGCAATGGGGGAAGTGTCAGTAGGGACCTCAACAATGGAGGGCTGGATTAGCTTAGTGGGTCCAAGGCAAGGTGAACATTATACAAACAAAGAATGAGACCTTGGTGTAAAGGAATAGGGCATTTAGAGGGTTTCTTGTCAAATTTAGCTTTAACCCAGAAAACAAAATGTTCAAGGGAAGACATCAAACAAAAAGGGAAACTTATCAAAGCATTATGCCTAAAATGATTGAGTAGGGGGAGGTGATAATTGTAAAACCTGGTAAAACGACCTTCCAAAGTGAAATATTTCATCAGTAGAAAGCACATCTCGTCCCACGGCTCCGGCAGCTTAGCACTTTCAAACCCTCCCTGGTATGGGACTAATTCCTCTCCCTTGCCCAGGAAAAGCTTCTAGTTCTGATGGTCGGCCACCTTATCCTTCCTTTGCAGCTTAGTACCCTTGGTGGAAAGGCCAGTCGCCATGGCTATGACCTCTTTAGAGATTTCAAACCCAATTCTGCCAATGGTAACTCTATGATTCTGCCATGAAAGGGCACACTGCACAGACAAGTTTTTATCATACCCATTGAGGCATTCCAAAAAAGGACTTATACCACCTTCCTTGCAATAATGCCATACAACAACATTGTCCTTAAATTCGCAACAAGATATTGGCTCAGTGTGAATTCTGTCTCCCCCCTGTAGAGTGAAATACTCTACATTTTGATTTTTGAGTTTCAGTTGTGCGAGTTCCAGTTTTGTTCCTGTATACTTCAGTTTTGCAGTGAGGGTTTTGACACACAGTGCGGGCACACGGCGCGAGCGCGGGGTTTTCATTTTTGCCTAAATTTTGCTTAATTCCCACATTGTAGCGGAAGCCGCCAAGTGTCAACCCCCGGGACATATTATAAAGTTGCTTAGAGTAACGCGGATGAAGCCACTCGTCCCTTTTAATACCTGCAGAGCATGCCAAGTGTCAGCATCCGAGGTTCAGTTTCTATAAGTTTCAAAAGCCCCTTTTTACAAAGTAAGTGTGGCGGGCCCTATTTTTAAGTTTCTTTCAGAACAGCGGAAACCACCATGTGTCAGCAGCCGAGACACATTCCAGAGTTTCTCAAAGTGGCCACGGAGAGTGCCACATATCTTTTTGCGTTAAGGTGGAAGCTGCCAAGTGTCGGCGCTCGTTCCAGTTTCTTCTAAGCTTCGAACGTTCTTTTTGAATGTTTCTTATAATATAGCGGGTCCCTTTTTAAGAGTTTCAGCGTGCGCGGAAGGCGCCAAGTGGCAGACGCGGAGAGTATCTTTAAAGTTTCTTTAAGTTACACGGAAGGTGCCGCGTGTCCCATGTAGTTTCAGCGGAGAGCTCCAAGTGTTATCTTCTGCGGATTCCTTTTTGGTTTCATCGTTAAGTAAAGAGGTTGGTGGGCCCCGTTAATATTTCTGTAGTTTTAGCGGAGTGCGATATCTGTCACTGTCCGCGTGATTCTTATGAGTCCCTTATGTTTCTATAAAGTTTCTCAGAGTTGCGCAGAGAGCGCCAAGTGGCAGCATCCGCGAAGGTTTTGTTTGTTTCCCGAAGCTCAGCGGAAGCCGCCAAGTGTCATCTTCCGTAGGACCCTGTAATGTTTCAAGAGTTTCTTAAAGTTGCAGCAGAAGCCGCCAAGTGTCATCTTCCGCAGAAGTTCCTAAAGGTATCTACAGTTTCTCTAAGTGCAGCGGAAGCCGCCACGTATATAGTTTCTCATGTTAGCGAAAAGCGCCACCTATCCCTTTTTCTTTTTGAAGCTGCTCAGGCACAGACTGTTGGTGGGTCCCATTTTTTTTAATGTTTCTTAGTTTTCAAAGTTCAGCAAACCGTGACAGATGGTGAATCTTGAGCACTCTTAATATAAGCCACAGTAAAGACTCAAGGGGCCGCAGACATCGCTACGTATCTTTTGCGGGGGCCGCGGATGCTGCCAAGTGTCAAGTTCCGGTGTCTCCTAAGAAAGAAGTAGTTTCTTAAGTAAGTCACGCGGAGGATGCCATGTGTTTGTTTCTTATTGTTCTGGAAAGATGAAGGAGTTTCAAGAAAGAGGCGTGTATGAATGCCAGCTGTTTCAAGGGTTTATAGTCGCAAAGACTATCAGAAGCTGCCACATGTTCCTCCCTGATTCAAGTAAGTGGGGTTACATGTACCTGTTGCAGCCCATGAATTTGTAGAGTGGCTAACCATTTCTGATTTGAAAGAGATCTTCTAACAAACACTTTCAGTTAACTGCCAGTTTGGTTAGACCGTTGAGATTTGATCATGCGGGCAATCTTTGAGCTAGTTCTATGCTATAAATATGGGTTCAGATCACAGTGCCAGGAAAGATACAACATTGGAGATATAGAAATTTTTTTGCATCATAGATTGTTAAAGAAGTTTGAGGATCTTTTGTAGTGGCCAGTAATATCATTTGCCTTTGTTCTATTTTCTTGATTCAGAGAGTTTGTATAACTGTGCATGATTCTGTGGCTTTTATGTGACTGGAAAATTACTAAAGACAGAGTTCTGTGCCTTTGCTGATATGTTCTGTGTTATTACAAAATATTCTGATCTGTGAGCCTTTGATCCTATTTGTTTTTCATCTGTTACATTGATCATGCATTGTTTGCTCTTTAATGTGACTGAATCCTAAAATAGTTTCACTGTGCTTAGTATTGAGAAACAAAATCACATTCAGGCGCATCGCCATAGTTTAGTTTTTTAGTTGTATTTGTGATTCTGTTTAATTCTATCCCTTTCCCCAAAACACTTTTGAGAGAAAAGAAGAACCAGCTTCTTTAAAATCTGGAGGTTACTCTGAAGAGCATTCCCACATCTCAGAGTTTCCCATGTTGGTGTTGGAAACTGCGCAATTCTGAGCATCAACAGTTTTTGGCACGCCTGGTGGGACCATTTCTTGAAGTTTCTTTCAAGACTGTATGAACCAGAGAGTCACAAGGAGTCGGAGCTACGGACCTGTGACAAGAGCTCAATCTGCTGTGAACCCAGGTATTCTTTTATCACCATTGATAAATAATTCAAGAAGAAGGGTCAATCAGTTTACAGCAACCCCAAGTGCAAACATGGGAGCACCTATAGCCCCAAGGAATTATGCAAATTGGAATACTGGCAGTGCTCTAATTCTCCCAGTACTACCAGCCACTTGGGATCCTATTCCAGCAAATGCCCTGAAGGCTCTGCCCAAATTCAGTGGGGAAGATTTCAAAACACCTGAAGAGCATCTACAAGATGTGTCTGATGTCTGTGCAATACATGTGATCACACAGCAAAATGTGGCTATAAGACTCTTAGCAGCTTCTTTTAAGGGGAAGGCTCTAGACTGGTACAGATCTTTGACCCCAAATTCAATATCTACATGGGACCAACTTGGAGACGCTTTCTTTGCAAGATTCAAAGAGAAGGGTGATAAATCTTCTTTGTTACAACAACTGATTACCATCAAGAGGGCACCACAAGAGGCAATGACTGATTTCAATTCCAGATTTCAGAAGAGTTGGGAAAGGATTCCTGCTACAGCAAGACCATTACCAGGTATGGCTATAGTATTTTATCTTAAGGCCCTAAATTCAGATATAGCAGTAATGATTCAATCACTCGGAGGCCAGACCCTACCAGAAGCCTATGACTATGCAGTCAGAGCTGAAAATAATTTGATAGATGCTAGAAAATTGCCCCCAAGGCCTCCCATGCCTATGTTTCTAGAGATTACCCTACCATTGCCTCAAGAAACTCCTAACCCCGTAACCCCACCTGTGTCCATGTATACATTTCCCCAACAACCTGCTAAAGCTGCTATCCCTGCCCAGTCTTCAGAGATGGATGATGTCAAGAACATCCTAAGAACATTTTCTAATGAAATAATTAACCTAAAAAGATAGCAGAATCCTTATCCCAAACCCCAATATCAAGGCTATCAAGGGAATAGACCTCCTTCACAGTCAAACCAGTACCAGGGTCCCCAAAGACAAACTAACCCTCAGCCATCAAACCAATTGGTTGCAGTCCCTTCACCCTTGCAGACTGTTCCTCCCAATCCAAACAAAGAGATTGTCCCAGGACAGAATAATTATGCAGATGGCACCAATGCCTGGTGTTTCCCTTGTAATAATGCACATATGCCCAGAGATTGTCCCAGGGGTAATCTACAGCAAAAGATAGCAGAACAAAGAAGAGTGGATGGACAGTTTGCAAATACTTCTGACACTCAGCCCTACCAATCCCCTGATATGCAAAATTCAGTCCTAGTGGCTCAGATGCAAGGAATGTCCTTACAGCAAGAAGAAGAAATAGCCCATGAGCATGCTCTATTTTCATGGATTGAAGATGAAGAGTCAGTATTCTTAAATGAAGCTTCAGCTTCTAAGAAGCCATTGGTACAGTCAGACTACTATACTAGAGCCAAGAGAAGGATGATGGAATAGCCTGGAGTCACAAATAATGAAATTATGGGAATTCCACCATTTCAAGATCATCAAAATATAGCTACTAGAGAAGAAATACCTCAGCTAGTGCAGAATCAAGTAGTTTCTGGACAAGTTCAAGAGAAAGCAAGATACCCTTATTATCCCATAACACAAGCACTAGGGCCTGTGAATGTGGTGGATCAGTTGAAGAGGACTCCAGCACAGGTGTCAATATGGGACATGTTAGCCATTCCTGAGCAAAAGACACTGTTGCAAGAAGCTTTATAGAGCCAAGATGGGCCTAAACAGATTGTTTCCAAAGGAGGACCTAATGATAAAGAAAAGCTCAAAGACACTTTTCCTCTACAGACAATAGCTCTTCTGAACAATGCACTAGAGGTAAGTAAATCCAAGCCATATCCCTTTTATTTAACTTTGATAGTTGGGAAGAAACTATTGCACAATGCAATGATAGACTCTAGGGCTAGCATCACAGTGATGCCAAAGCAAATAGCAGATGCTTTGAAAATAAAATATGAGCCACTTGCAAAAGGAGTTATGCAGTTAGATGGGAAGTCTATGCAAACAATAGGGAAAATTAAACAACTTCCACTACAGCTGTATACCTATCCCAATATAATTGTTAATCAAGATGTTGTAGTCATAGATATTCCTCCTGTTTTTGGCTTATGCCTATCCAGAGATTTCACAGCTAAGATAGGAGGTTATATGTCACTTGATTGGTCTCATCTCATCATAAGGACCAAATATGGGACTAAAATGAAGGTACTATCAGAACCATTGTCAAAGGACCATATCACTAATGAACCAACCCCAAAGTTAGAAGCAGCCCATGCCATGTTAAATAAAGAGGAAAGGGTTTTTGTTGAAGAAATAGGGGATTGGACTGAATATGATCAGCAAGTAGAGGATAACCAGTTGTTAACCATGATGCAGAGTGATCCCTTTGGAAACTATGACTCAACAGGGTTGGGCACTTATGTTATATTTGAGGAAGACCAGGAGATCCCTAATGTCTTAAGGAATGATCCCTCTCAGACCCAAGAATCTATAAATGACTCAGGAATCTGGACCCTAAATTTTGATGGGGCTAGAAGAAAAAATGGAGCTGGAGCAAGAATTTGTCTTACTGCCCCTAATGGTGAAAAGATTTTAAGAGCCATTCACTTTCATCTTGCCTGTACCAATAATGATGCTGAGTATGAATCTTTAGTGCATGGACTTATATTGGCAAAAAAGAAAGGAGTAAAGAATCTGATAGTCAAAGGAGATTCAGAACTAGTGGTGAAACAAATAAGAGAGAAGGTAATAGCCAAAAATGTAAGGATGAGATCCTATAGGCACAGAATTTGGGACCTAATAGAAAATTTTGAAGCCTTCAATATAGAAGTAGTCCCTAGAGCCCAAAATTCTGAGGCAGATAGGATGGCACAAATTGGTTCACAGTTTGATCCAATAACTGATCTAATGGTCAATAATGAGTCAGTCAAAGTTATTGTAAGGCCAACCATCCCAGACAATGATGAAAATTGGCAAGTTTTTGAAAATGATTTTCGAGTACTCTCATTTTTGCAACAGTTAGGAGAATTTGCTGATCAGTTACAACCAAAAATTGAAGAAGCATATGGTGATCAGATCATTCAACTAAAGTCAAACAAGCTCCCTAAAGGACTGATTACCCTAGAAAACTTGTTTGATCCTGAAGATGCTAGCCTAGAAAAGAAGAGATTCCAAGCAAACAAAGAAGACTACTCTAAGATTCAGGTTAGTGAGGGAAGAAAATTGAAGGTTGGAAATTCTGCCACTCAACAGGAAAGAAAAAGGTTAATTGATTTATGTGAGAAATATGATAGGGTCATAGCCTAGACCTATGAAGATCTCCATGGTTATGATAGAAGTATCATTCAACACACTATAGAGCTGACTGAAGGATCTAAACCAGTTAGACAGAAACAAAGGCCAGTGAACCCTAGGATTTAACCTCTGATGGTGGATGAGTTGCAGAAACTATTAGAGTCAAAAATCATTTTCCCAATCAAACACTCAACTTGGGTGTCCAACCTAGTACCAGTCAGGAAAAAGAATGGAGACATGAGGCTCTGTGTGGATTTTAGGGATCTAAATAGGGCTTCCTTGAAGGATCACTACCCCTTGCCTTCTATGGAACAAATTTTATAGACTGTGGCTGGATCAGAGAGATTTTCTCTACTAGATGGTTTCTCTGGATACAATCAGATTTGGTTGGCTGATGAGGACCAGCATAAGACTGCTTTCACCACTAAATGGGGAACATTCACCTATGTAAAGATGTCTTTTGGTCTTTCAAATGCTGAAGCAACATTTCAGAGGGCAATGGATGTAGCATTTGGAGAGATTATCAATAAAATCATTCTAATTTACCTAGATGACCTCACTGTTTTCTCTAAAAATGTTGCAGATCATTTTGACCATTTAGAAGCAGTTTTTAAGAAATGCCAAGAGTTTGGAATATCTCTAAATCCTAAGAAGTGTATTTTTGCAGTACCTCAAGGTAAACTATTAGGGCATATAGTCTCTAAAGAAGGAGTCTCTATAGACCCAGAAAGAGTCACTGCTATAATGAACCTGTCTCTACCTGTCAATAAGAAAGCAATTCAGTCCTTCTTGGGAAAGATTAACTTTGTCAGTAGGTTCATATCAGACTTTGCAGGCCTAATAAGACCAATTACATTGCTACTAAAGAAAGACCTGGTATTCAAATGGACTGCAGAAGGAAGACAAGCTTTTGAAGAGGTCAAGAAAGCAATTTCAACAGCCCCAGTATTGAGGAACCCTAACTTCTCTAAGTCTTTTATAATGTATGTCTATGGAGGAGAATTCAGTGTTGCTGCTGTCCTGACACAGAAAGGTGATCAACAAGAGGGAGAGCATCCAATAGCCTTTTTCTCAAGGACTCTTAGGGAGTATGAAGCTAGGTATAACTTTGTAGAGAAATAGGCATATGCTATGGTAAAAGCCCTCAAGAAATTCAGACACATGGTCACAGGTAATAAGATTTTGATACTAGTGGCTCATCCAAGTGTCAGAGAATATATTATGGAAGGAGAAATCACTAAGAAAAGAGCAAACTGGATAACAAAGATTCTTGAATATGATGTGGAGGTCAGACCAACTAAACTTGTCAGAGGCAAGGGTTTGTGCCAGTATATGGTTCAAGATATGGAAAAAATGATAACTGAAGAAACAGAGGAAGAAAATGTATTGAGGATACAAGAAGTTGATCAGAATTCTTGGGTCACAAATAGGATCCAGTTTATGAAACATGGGATTTTCCCAAAAGAGCTCTCTCAGGATAAGAAGAGGTACTATAGGCAACAGGGAGTTCATTTTGTTTTAATTGACCAAGTTCTTTTCAGAAGAAACACTGATGGCATACTTTTAAGATGCATAGAAAAGGATGATGCCCAAAGAATACTGCATGAGATGCACCATGGAGTATCAGGTGGACATTTTTCTGCAAGAACCATAGCTATAAAGATAAGCCAGGCAGGTTACTTTTGGCCCACTTTATTCACAGACTGTTATCAACTGGTCAAAGAATGCCAATCTTGTCAGTACTATGTAGGGAAGAGAAGGAATGCAGCAATGCCCCTTAGTTCTATAATTGTGGATGAACCTTTTGCTCAATGGGGTCTAGATTTCATTGGAATGATCAATCCAGTGTCAAGTATGGGGCACAAATGGATCCTAACTGCCACAAATTATTTTACTAGATGGAGTGAGGCAGTCCCACTAAAAGAAGCAACAGAAAAAGTGATTCTAGACTTTCTGGAGGGTATCACTACTCGCTTTGGGCCTCCTTGTACTATAATTTCAAATAATGCTAAGGCATTTTTGGGGGCAAAAATATCTGACTTTGCACTAAAGTATGGAATTTACCTAAAGAACTCCAATTATTATCCTCAGGGTAATGGTTTAGCAGAATCAACTAACAAGAATCTGATCAGACTCATTAAAAGAATAGGGGTTGATCATCACAAAGAGTGGCATAAAGTGCTTAACATAGCACTGTGGGCAGATAGAATTACGCTAAAACAAGTGACAAAAATGTCCCCATATGAATTGGTCTATGGTAAACCTGCTGTAATGCCCCTAAGCTTGGAGATTCTTGCTCTCCAGTTATTGAAACAGATTGAGATTGAGGAAAATGGCCCCATGCAGGTAAGACTTGCTGAGCTCCTGGAAGTTCAAGAAAAGAGGGATTCAACACATGAATCATTATTGAAACATCAGAAAATAATCAAAGACTGCTTTGATAAGAAAACTTCAAACCCTCATTTTGAAGTAGGGTCAGTTGTTTTGAAATGGGATGAGAGAGATACCAAGCCGGGTCGACATAGTAAATTTGAGTCATTATGGACTGGCCCCTATAAAATCCATTCTTGTAAATAGCAGAATTCTTTTGAGCTTGAAACAATGGAGGGTGAGCCTGAAGAGATTCCTGTCAACGGGATCTACTTGAAGCATTTCAATTAGGCAGTGTCTTTCCTGTGTACCATAGTTAGATAGTTTCCTTTTTGCTATTGCTTTGTTTTTCCTACTTTTGTTTGAATAAGTGTTTTTATAAACACGTGGCCACTGCTCAAGTCTCTTAAAAGTCTCGAAACTTTTGCATTCATTAAACCTCTCAAATCCCCAAAATTCCTAAAAGGTACCCAGCGTAGCCACTTTTTATGACGTGTCTGACACTCTGTCCCACTCAGATCGCTTAAGATTTTATAACGGTTTCTATTTTTAATGCCATTTATGAGACCATGATGCATCATTAAAATATCCCAACAACATGAGTTAAAGCTTAGACTGAGTTTCATTTGTTTCTACTTCTGCTAAGTGTCTTCCCTGTTGCTGTGCTTTCGTTACAAGAACCTGCTTCCTAATTGTATCTTCCCTGTCGCAAAGCTTCCTTACTCGTTTATAGAAAGTTATATAGTTTTTAGCAAGTACAGAGATGGTGGAGGCACAGTCTTCTTAGCAGGGGCTTGGGATTTACAAGTCTCTTGACAGGCTCCTCACCAGCAAATCATATGCTTCGGCCCCTGCGCAACCTTTAAGGACCTATCCAAGGACTAGGCTTCCAGAGGTTGGCTATGTAGTTGACCCAGCTAAGGTACAAGATTTTGCTGATGGTATCGCTGAACCAGCCCTACAAAAGTCTGGCAAAGCTCTGCGAGAGGGAGCACACCAAAGATGCCTACTAAAGGCCAAAGCTAAACAATTTGAAACATTCGGCATGCGGATATGGACCTCCCAATTGGCGAAATTCATTGTCCCAAGCGCGCATTTATGCTCTGACCTGATTGAGGTATGCATGGAATTGTTTCATGCACCCTCAAGCACCATTCAGAAGGGACCCTTCATGGTGCAAATTACACCAAAGGCCATTAGAGATATGTTGGCCCTACACTATGATAGCACAGCCACGTTTCCCACAGTTGCCAAAATGCAGAAGACATGGGCAAATGTCAAGTTTCAACTAAGGTTTCTTAATTCGGAGATGTAGTTGGGAGATGAAAATACACAAATGCAAATGCTGCCAACAGGAAGGGCACAATTTACACAAGCCAGTCAGGAAGCGCTATCTATGATAGCATTTATCTTTGGGATGAAGGAAGACATAACTGTCTATGATTGGCAGCTGGCCATTTTATTCAGATTGAAGACTGTGGATAGGTCTCAGGAGTTTCAGCTAGATTTCTTTGAGTAGATTGCCTACTCAATGGCCGAACAACTCACCAATTTCAAATCAACAGGGGTTTTCAGGTATTCCTCTTATCTGTTTCACCTTATGTTATACCAAAACTATGCCATCTTTTCCCAGTATATGCGTCTGGACATGTATGACCCAAGTTTTGATCCCAATAGAACTATCCCTATGTCTGCATGGACCCATGTTTTGTCTGAATCGTCTGACCCCTATGAATTTTGGGAACTTTTTGTCGCCCCTGCTTTTACTCACCTAAGCCCAGAGCCTGTTGAGAATAGATTAACATTGAGTGTCAAAGGCCTCATGGCAAATTCCCCCATTCCTTGTGATTATTTCTTTGGGTCTCACCATACTATTATCAGGGTCCATGGTTTTAATGGAGAGCCAATGTTGCTACCCAAGGTTTTGACTCCTAGGCTAGCCTTCTTAGAGGTCACCCGGCAAGTGTCTGTGGTCGATAATGAATATGGCACTGGGAAGAAGAAAAAGAAAATGTATGACCTTCCCTGGGTGAAGAAAAACATGACCCTATTGGTCAGGGATGCAGAGCATTTATTGCTAAGAAAGTTAACTGTTCTGGGTTTTCTCTTGATTGAAGATAAATGGAGATATGATCCACTCAGTTTCATAACTTTGTGGGTCAAGAATAATAAGATTGCTGCCAAAATTGTGCACAAGGGCCGCCCCTTTTGGGAAGACTGAAGAAACCCTAAGGAGGACACCCCTGATTTATATGCAGAATTGACAGATTTGCCATTTGGGGGACCCAGGCCATGGGAGGTATTTTATAAAAAGGAGAAGGCCTATGACCCTAAGCTCAAAATGGGTGCCGGATTAAAGAAAAATTTACTAAAAATAGAGAGTGGAAGGCTGAGAAGATAGAAGCCTATTGGAAATATAGGCAGGAGATATTTGAAATAACTCACTCCTTTGGCAACGTTGATATAGATGAGAAATGGGAGTCCATTTGGGATGAATGGCACCCTTCTCCAATCTCTAGCCCTGATACAAGCAAGATCAGAAAAAGGGGTGAGGAATCTGAAGAGGAAACTGAATCCACCCACACAGTGCAGGCCCTAGGACAAACATCATCGGCAGCTGTTGTAACCACCTGGCCCCAATCTCTCAGTGTTATAGAGAAGCAAAAGAATGTGGTGTCATCACCACCTAGACGGACCCTATCAATTGCAATGAGTGGGGCTCCCAATTTTGTGCAAACACCACTAGCAACAGTGGTGAATGTTGAGGAGAAAGAAACACAGAAAGAAGAAGAGAGGCCAAGGAAACATAAGAAGCTGAAGCTTCAACCTGATTCGGATGAGGAGGTAGAACCTTTATTGTAGCCACCACCAAGTGTCTCAGTTGCTCCTCAAGTGCGTGCTTCTTCTCCTTCTTCTTCTCAGTCTTTTTCTTCTTCAATAGGGGTGGCAATCCCAACTGGCCAAATATTATCCCCTGCCACCTCTGCTGTGCCAATTTCTCAATTTTCCCCACCTGTCACTACACAGGCCATGTCATTACAGGCCACTTCATTACCTCCCTTTTCTCCCTCTTTTCCAAGGAGAGTACCTTCTCAGATTCCTCCTAGCCAACATTTGGCTATTCCTTATGGCCTGCCACAAGGTCATCCTTTTGTGGGCGGGTACATTGCCTCTCCCCCTACCTTCCAAGCTCAAGAAGACACTGCTAAGAAGGCTAGGGAAGCCCGGATGGACAAAAAGAGAAAGAAAGACAATAAAGCTCAGGCTGTCCCACATATGAGGTCACTATATGACCCAATTCAGTAGCAGCTAACTGTGACCCATTTGTCACCAAATGTAGTAAAACCAAATGAGAAGATGCAGCCCCAAGATTATACAATGAGTGCAGTGGCGATGGACATGTCACTTTTCAGGCCACAAGATAGGGTAGAGCTGCTAAATGAAACCACTTCTGCTGTAGCCACTGACTATCTGAAGTTATCCAGGAAGCTGCAGAAGGTGGAAGCTGATCTGACTCAAGAAAAGACACATAGTGAGACTCTGACTGCTGAGCTCAAATCAAAGAATGATGAAATAGAAGATCTCACTAAACAGTTGCAAAATACTATTTCATGTCAGATTCATCAGGCTACACAGAGCCAAAATGCTTCCTTAAAGGAAGAGCTAACCCAGGTGAAGTCTATTGTGACTACCCTGAAGCAGGAAAGGGCCACATTGCAGAAGAGGCATCAATATTCCTCTCAACAGGCCACACAGTTGCAACAGCAGCTGTTGAAAGAACAGAACAATGTTGCTACCATACAGGCTCAACTTCAGGCCGAACAACAAACAGCAAAATAATTGACCCTTGAGTTGGCAAATAGGCCACAAAATGCAGGAGTGTTGAATTTGGTCAAGGAGTTATATGCATTAGTGTGGGCAAGAATCTCTGAGGAGATTATCCAGCTCAGACCCTCTTTAACCTTCCTGCTACATGCACAGCAATTATGTGAAAAGGTGGAGACCTCAGTTCAAGCCACTCTGTCCACTGTTTCCATGAGAGTTTCTGATTCTCAACTGCTGCTGGGGAAACTTTATGACACATCTGATGAAACATTATCAGCAGCAGGGATCAGTGACAAAATGATAGCTGCCAAACAGGTGAATGAGGTTCTCAGTTGCAACTCTATTGCAATTACCTGCTAGGAGCTCCTGGATGTGGTCAAGGAGGGAGTGAAGGACATGAAGAAACATATTGAAGACCTGGTGCAATTGGGCCTTCCGATGAGATCAAGCCTCTATTGCTAGCTAGACAGAATGATCAATCAGTTTTCCAGGGTCTAACAGATGCCTCATCAGTGTCAGAAGTGGAAGCTATTTTGATTCCCATGGCCCAGCTTGATTTCTAGTTGAAGGCAGCAGTCCATGTTTTGCAAAGCTTTTCGCATAAGGACATGATCAATCTGGATTTGGCCTTCTAGGATTTGCAGAACAAACAAGGTTTATCTGATGCTGAGTGGTCTGTATATTAGACGGCCTTGCAGAATTTATAAATTTTGCTATACAAATGCACATTTTTGGATTCTTTTTGAACAGGCTCAAAAGTCCTCGGGGTCGCCAAGAACTGTAGAGTGAAATACTCTACATTTTGATTTTTGAGTTTCAGTTGTGTGAGTTCTAGTTTTGTTCCTATATACTTCAGTTTTGCAGTGAGGGTTTTGACACACAGTGCGGGCACATGGCGCGAGCGCGGGGTTTTTATTTTTGCCTAAATTTTGCTTAAGTCCCACATTGCAGCAAAAGCTACCAAGTGTCAACCCCCGAGACATTATAAAGTTGCTTAGAGTAACGCAAATGAAGCCACGCATCCCTTTTAATACCTGCGGAGCATGCCAAGTGTCGGCATCCGAGGTTCAGTTTCTATAAGTTTCAAAAGCCCCTTTTTACAAAGTAAGTGTGGCGGGCCCTATTTTTAAGTTTCTTTCAGAACAGCGGAAACCACCACGTGTCAGCAGCCGAGACACATTCCAGAGTTTCTCAAAGTGGCCACGGAGAGTGCCACATATCTTTTTGCGTTAAGGCGGAAGCTGCCAAGTGTCGGCGCTTGTTCCAGTTTCTTCTAAGCTTTGAACGTTCTTTCTGAATGTTTCTTATAATATAGCAAGTCCCTTTTTAAGAGTTTCAGCGTGCACGGAAGGCACCAAGTGGCAGACGCGAAGAGTATCTTTAAAGTTTCTTTAAGTTACACGGAAGGTGCTGCGTGTCCCATGTAGTTTCAGTGGAGAGCTCCAAGTGTTATCTTCCGCGGGTTCCTTTTTGGTTTCATCGTTAAGTAAAGAGGTTGGTGGGCCCTGTTAATATTTCTGTAGTTTCAGCGGAGTGCGACATGTGTCACTGTCTGCGTGATTCTTATGAGTCCCTTATGTTTCTATAAAGTTTCTCAGAGTTGCGCAGAGAGCGCCAAGTGGCAGCATCCGCAAAAGTTTTGTTTGTTTCCCGAAGCTCAGCGGAAGCCGCCAAGTGTCATCTTCCGCAGGACCCCGTAATGTTTCAAGAGTTTCTTAAAGTTGCAGCGGAAGCCACCAAGTGTCATCTTCCGCAGAAGTTCCTAAAGGTATCTACAGTTTCTCTAAGTGCAATGGAAGCCGCCATGTATATAGTTTCTCATGTTAGCGGAAAGCGCCACCTGTCCCTTTTTCTTTTTGAAGCTGCTCAAGCACGGACTGTTGGTGGGTCCCATTTTTTTTAATGTTTCTTAGTTTTCAAAGTTCAGCAGACCATGACAGATGGCGAAGCCCGAGCGCTCTTAATATAACCACAGTAAAGACTTAAGGGGCCGCGGACATCACCACGTATCTTTTGCAGGGACCGCGGACGCTGCCAAGTGTCAAGTTCTGATGTCTCCTAAGAAAGAAGTAGTTTCTTAAGTAAGTCACGCGGAGGATGCCATGTGTTTGTTTCTTATTGTTCTTGAAAGATGAAGGAGTTTCAAGAAAGAGGCGCATATGAATGCTAGCTATTTCAAGGGTTTACAGTCGCAAAGACTATCAGAAGCTGCCACGCGTTCCTCCCTGATTCAAGTAAGTGGGGTTACATGTACCTGTTGCAGCCAATGAATTTGCAGAGTGGCTAACCATTTTTGATTCGAAAGAGATCTTCTAACAGACACTTTCAATTAACTGCCAGTTCGGTTAGATTGTTGAGATTTGATCGTGCAGGCAATCTTTGAGCCAGTTTAATGCTATAAATATGGGTTCAGATCACAGTGCCAGGAAAGATACAACATTGGAGATATAGAATTTTTTTTGCATCATAGATTGTTAGAGAAGTTTGAGGATCTTTTGTAGTGGCCAGTAATATCATTTGCCTTTGTTCTGTTTTCTTGATTCAGAGAGTTTGTATAACTGTGCATGATTCTGTGCCTTTTATGTGACTGGAAAATTAATAAAGACAGAGTTCTATGCCTTTGCTGATATGTTCTGTGTTATTACAAAATATTCTGATCTGTGAGCCTTTGATCCTATTTGTTTTTCATCTGTTACATTGATCATGCATTGTTTGCTCTTTAATGTAACTGAATCCTAAAATAGTTTCACTATGCTTAGTATTGAGAAACAAAATCACATTCAGGCGCATCGCCATAGTTTAGTTTTTTAGTTGCATTTGTGATTCTGTTTAATTCTATCCCTTTCCCCAAAACACTTTTGAGAGAAAAGAAGAACCAGCTTCTTTAAAATCTGGAGGTTACTCTGAAGAGCATTCCCACATCTCAGAGTTTCCCATGTTGGTGTTGGAAACTGTGCAACTCTGAGCATCAACACCCCCATTTTTGCCTTACCCTTGAAAACACAAAGAACACAGAGCCGAAGATGCCTTTCCACAAAGTGACTTCATGAGATAAATCTAGAAGCACTGAAGGGAATGATGAAATAATAAATGAAGCAATAAACCAACATGCGTGAGTTGTCAATATCTTGAAACACCTTCACAATCTCCAATTGTTGCCAACTCTTCCCATGCTCAAATATGATATTTTTAAATTTACTATCATCATCACATATCCAACTCATCATAACGCGGGTGATTAAAGATGCCAAAATGGCATTAATCAGAAAAGTACAATATGTCATAATAACCCCATACTTAAGCATCCACATCATCTTCGCACAACAAAACTGTCCATCCAGGCTGGAACTCTCAATGTGATGAGTCATCCTTGACAAGTCATCTCTTGTTGAATGAGTTCCCTTATGTTAACGAGAATATTGTTATATTGGCAGCAACATCGCCAATTCATAAATTACTGACCATAATCTGTGAGAGCATCAGCAACTCTGTTCCCCTCTCTGTAGATATGGGAGAATTTCACTCTAGAAATTATCTAAATAAGAATTTGGATATCCACAATGACAGCCTTAAGCCTCCACCCGCAGACTGAAGCATT
Source organism: Cunninghamia lanceolata (assembly GCA_027924645.1). Taxonomy (NCBI): domain Eukaryota; kingdom Viridiplantae; phylum Streptophyta; class Pinopsida; order Cupressales; family Cupressaceae; genus Cunninghamia; species Cunninghamia lanceolata. The sequence continues at coordinate 270,597 of BSBN01001265.1, read as the reverse complement.
GGTAACCACATCAAGGACAAGTTTAGAGTCCCCCTGTATATGCAAATGAGTAATGCCCAAAGAAATAGCCAATTTAACTCCCCATAAGAGAGCAAAGGCCTCAGCATAGTTATTACTTTGAATACCTAAACCACCAGCATAGGCAGCAACAAGCTCCCCTCTATCATCCCTGATAATCCCACCACCACTAGCCTTTCCATTGGACTTTGAAGCCCCGTCAAAATTAAGTTTGAGCCAATCAGACCTTGGAGGAGTCCATCTTGCATTTAATCTCAAAGTCTACTTTGAATTGTCATGAGCAGGAATTTGGCTAAGAATTCTCTGATTGACAACAATGCTTTCCTCTTCTTGAGTGAGGGGTTTATCAGCAATTTTGATATGAGGAGCTTAGAGAAAGACTGATAAAATTGAGAAGAGTCATTGACAGCTTCCCTAAAGATTCTATTATTCTGTTCTTTCCACAATGTCCAACCAATGAAGGGAAGAGTTTGGTTCTAGAGCTCCACAAGCTAGGGATGAGAAAAAGTAGGAAACCAATTAGTAATAACTTCTCTAATATCTTTATTTCAAACCTACTGTATGCCAAAGTTTTGCAAAATCATACTCCAAACTTCCCTGGCAAAGTCACAATGAAGAATTAAGTGAGGAACAGTTTCCTCTTCCTTAAGGCACAGAACACACCTATTAACCAGAGAGAAACCCCTTCTTTGCAAATCATCTTGAGTTAATATCTTATTATGAACTATAGCCCACCAAAATATATTAACTTTAGGAATAAGTTTATAGTTCCAAACTTTCCTCCAAAGCTCATTTTTGTTAACATCAGGAATCAACAGATGGTAAGCAGATTTAATAGAGAAGCGACCTCTTTTGTCAGGTGACCAATGCAACTCATCTTCTCTAGGAAAGAGGGGAATTTTGGTACCCACCAACATCTATTGTATAGATCTCATTCTCAGAATAAACTCAGGATGATTATTACAACACTCAAGAAGATTTTTCCAAAGTCTAATACCATTCTCATGATGAATATAATGACAGACTTTTGACCCAAAAAATTGTTTGGCTATATCAGAAATAACCTCGTTTTCCTCCTGAGCAGCAAAGGCCTTGTTAGCAACCCAAGGGTCCTCCCAAAAATTTATAATATTACCATTCCCTAGTTTCCACTTAAGCCCCTGTTTAATTAAACTTCTAGATTTGAGCATTTTATTCCAAATAACTGAACCCTGAGGGAGCCCCTCCTGATAAAGGAAACTTAGGTTGTCAGCACCCTATAAGTACTTAGCCTGCATAATGGTTCCCCATTCTTTATTACTGTTAATCAGATTCCAGTTGATTTTGGAAAGAAAGGCTTTATTCATATTTCTTATAGATCTGATATTAAGACCACCATGAGTTTTAGGAAGGCAAACCTTCTCCCATTTGACCAGAGACATTCTCTTTTTTTCTTCCACACCTATCCATAAGAAATTTCTTTGTATATGCTCCAGTTTGTCAGCTATATACTTGGGCATTTTAAATAGAGAGAGGAAGTAAGTAGGAATACCTTGAAGGGAGGCCCGTAGAAGCTGCAATTTTCCAGCGCTACTCAGGAGCTTGCCCTTCTAGCCAATCAACTTCTTTTGAGTTCTTTCCAAAATACCATTCCAAAATCCTAGAGTAACTTCTTTGACAGTTAAAGGAAGACCAAGGTAGACTACAGGAAGATCAGCCGCAGCACAGCCAAGGATGTTGATGATTTTTCTCTAGAGCTCTCCCTGAGTGTTGAAGAAATATACATTACTTTTCTGAAAATTGATGTGTTGACCAGAAGCTTTGGCATAGTCATTGAGAATATTCCTCTAACTTTGGGCTTCTAAAACTGAAGAGATACCAAAGAGGATGGTATCATCCACAAACTGCTGAATAGACATGGGTTGCAGAGTAGAAGCTGGTTTGATTTTAGTGATGTTACTATGCTAGAATTCTATTGGAATTTGTATAGATTGAATAACATGTGACATATTTCCTTGTAGGATTAATGTGGGATTTGTTATGTATTTCCCTTCATTTAGTATTAGAGTTTGGTTTTAAGTTTTGGTACCAATAGATTCCCATTTGAAACTTACATGGTTAGATAATAACATGAAATTCCTTCAAAAAATGTTTTCCAAGTTATGGCCCAATCTTCTAAATCATGTATAGGGCAATGTGCTTACAAAGGGGACAAGTTCAAGGTTCTCTCTCAACCTAGTCACCTCACAACTCCATTTAAGTTGGAAGCCAAAGCTGAACATAAATGCTTAAAAGCTTAATAGTAGCTTCAGACAAATTTAGGTTTACTTCCATTTTCAAGGTCCCAATAATACACAACATATATTTTGTTGGAATGAATATGGCATGATATGTGTTATCTTGGAAATGCAACCATATCGATTTCCATAATAAAGAAAATCAATAGCTGAGGCCAATAAGATGGCTCAATCAACACTATGGTGGAGGTGAATAGGGTTATGGTTTTTGTATCACATAGCGTCCTACCCACTGGTAATTACGTGGACTTGAACAAGGATCACACATTGGAGAATGATGCTGGGCAGATCAGTCAATACCTTTGCACCATTTTTCTAGGCATCACTGCAAGTTTTGGCACTAGTTCCTTGGTGTCGGCAAAGGGTCTGTCTATGCAAGTCAAAGGCCCTTCTCAAGAGAACGATGCCATTGATGACTTATTCTGGGCAAACAGCTCCAGAATCCCTAAGAAGTCCTTCTCTGAGGTTGTAAATAGCTCTGCAACTCAGGCCCACCCTTCACAAAGAGGGGTCTTTCAACCATTTCCATGTGCCCAATCATCCCTGGTGGTAGTGTGTCGCTCTGAGGTCTTATAAAATGAGGAGTTCATTTGTAGATGGAAAGATTGAGCTCTTCCCCAATGCATGAGGGTTCTTCATTATGACTTTCTCTTCTTCAGAGCAATGGTACTTAGTGCTTGATGACAGGGTTTGGAAGTGGGGTGAGCATTCCCTATCCATCAAACCTTGGATGCTTTCTTTAATCCACTCAATATCAGACCAATATGGGTTTGTCTCTCGAATCTCTCTCTCTAGTTTTGGGAGGACTCATGCTATGAGAGCATCGATAATGTTATCAGTTGATTCTTGCCTCATTTATGGTACATTCTACGGTTTCTCACATCTTGGTGGATATTGACATCTCCAACCCCTTCATGGAGATGTTGTTTTGTTGGTAGGAGAAAGGCCTTAGAAGAAACTATTGGACTATGAGGGTATCCCCTTTAGATGCAGATGTTGTTTCACTATTGGGCATTTGGCCTCTGGTTGTCCTCTCTCACACTGCAAGGGTACTACAACTTGGTAGAAGGATGCTCTCCTAGATCACTTGACTATCAGTGCTTCCTAGGAGGATGTTTCATCTTAGGGGGATGATTTTTCTTAGGAGGAAGAGCACCCTCATGAGGTGGTACTTGAGGGGGTGATGGAAGTTGAGGCTGTAGTGAACCCCACGACTTCTCTAGATTCTTTTGATCATCTCTTGGCTACCTTGTCAGCTTCATCTGCTTTGGGATAGATTGCTGCTTCATCAATTCCTATTTCATCTTTAGATTTGCCTACTTCTAGTTTGGCACCTCTACTGAAGGAATCTATAGCTACAGCGTCTGTTGAGGTTCCCCTCAAGACCTCTTTGGTTGTGGCATCAGGTGAGGATTCCCTCTCACCTTGCTCTACGGATTTTGACTCAGAGCTTTCCTGGATGGTGGTTTAGTGAAAGAAGAAAGGACTTCCCAACACTGTTGCTACTTTGCACCCTAGAGTCAAGGGACTTAGGTTTTCTAGATCAAGATTTGGTGTAGTGTAGGTCCTTTGGTTGGTTTTATTGTTTTTCAATTAGGTTGTTGTGTATGTGTTGTTGTTTTGTTGTTTTTTGGCCTATTTGGGCCTACTTGTTTAGCCCTGGGGGCTTTCTTGTAAAGGGAGCAAGGCCCTTATTTCCTTCTTATCTTAATAAAAAAAGATGGCTCAATCAATTAAAACTAAAAGTAAGTGAAATGTTGGGACCAAGAGCTACTTCAATCCGAAGGAAAATCCAACATGTATGACCAAATCTATAAACCTTAGGGATAAGAAATTTGCTAACACAAAGTTGAGGAGAGAGGAAACTCTACACATAAAGCAATTTTCCCTTGCCATAATGTTATCCTCAAATTTCGCTTGCTTAATTCGTGGGATAACCCCTATGAAACTTGCTTATTTTGTAGCCCACACCCTTTAAACATACACATCAAGGAAAAATTTAAGTGGCTTCGTGCGTAGTCTGACCCTCAAAAAATCATTTTGACTTGGGTCATTTTCTGCTTTTTGGAAAAATTGTGAAAGTTTATTTTCAAGACAGCCTTTTTTCCTTAAATGCAAAGTCATTGTTTTTCTGCACTTTTGCATTTTTCAAGTGTTTAACTGAATGTGTAATTGCAAAGAATTTCTCCACAACTACACTCCTCCCTCTACACATTTGGCCATTAATGCATATTAATGACAGTTCAATATATGATTTCTTTGTGTTACTTTTTCATTTTAACTTTTACTTTTTACTATTTCCTCTCCTATGTTATCTTTCTTGCGTCCACCTGCACCCTGCTCATCGCATGACCTCTTGGATTTAGGATTTGATTCATGTTTTTGTTTCTTATTCCATGGGTATGTTCTTTCTTTCTTTCCTTTGTTTTATTGTTTCTTTGTAGTATCTATTCGTAGTTTATGTTTGCACTTTTCCTACAACCCCTAGGTCCATAGGATTTTTTGTGTTGATCTTTTGTTTTCTGAATAGGTCGTGTCTTTAAACCCTATCTCCCATGTCTTTTATACCCACAAAGAGGCATGAAGGTTTATCTCTCACCCTCCTGTGTTTGTAGCTAAACCTACGATGCCGCTCAGAGAAAATCTTTGAGCAACATTGCATTTTATTATCGTGTGTCCTTATAGTCTGTGTCCTTTATTCGATTGTGTTCTTTTGGAAACATAATGTTGGGTGTTGTTCAAATTTTTTTCTCTGAACAAGACCAATCCTTTGGATCAGGTGTTTTTCAAAGGAAAAACTCCAAACAACACCCTCTTTTCTAAAAAACATTGTATTACCTTAATAAGAGGTGTTGTGTGGGGAAATTTCTCTGCACAACACCCTTGGTCTTTGGTGTTGTGCGAAGAAATTTCCCCACACAACACTTTGTCTATAAACTATCGCAACTGTTATATTTGGTGTTGTGCGGGGTTTTTTCTCTGTACAACATCCTTAGTTATAAGGTGTTGTGTGAAGAAAAAAACCCGCACAACACATTGTTTTACCCACTAAAAACTTGTTTAAAACAATGCTTATTATCTGGTGCACTCTGAAGAAAAATCTCTAAAGTACACCAAAGATTTTTACCCCTCGTGCACTTTAGAGAATTTTCCCTGGAGTGTACCTCCCTTTATTTTCACTAAGGCATGCAAGTCAAAGAATTTTCTCTGACTTGCATCAAATTGGTTTACCCTTTAAAGATGCAAATTGAAGAAAATCCTCCGACTTGCATCTATTTTTTCTTGAAATATCCCAAGTGTAGTTTGGAGAATTTTCTTTGAACTACACCAAAAAACATACCTTCATGTAAAGGTGGATAATTTTTCCCACTTTACACAAAACATGGATTTTCCCATGTAGTTCGGAGAATTTTCTCCGAACTACACCAAACATTGTCTTGAAGTGTAAAAGTGCAGATTTTCTCCACAACTACACAGATCTGGATACTTGTAATTTTTATAACTCTGGAAGGTCTTGAAATTAATTTTTTGCAGTCTCTTTCCAAATGACTGATCCTTCTCCGAAGAAGAAAATATGAAGTTCAAGTATCAAGGCATGATCCCAATGACCTCTATGGAGTCCAATGTGGATGATATCAGAGACACATAGATTGGGCATGTTGATATGTCAGAATTTATGGAAAGAGTGAACAAACAGCCTGTCATTGCAAATATGCAAACTATCCTCAACAATGACATCCATTTGGTTTCCACCTTCCTAGTGTCAACTTAGAATCTAGAATTCATGTTGGCAATGGATGCTAATTTTGATAAGGAAAGCAAGAGCATATCAGATGTAGAGGTTGAAGTAGTGGTAAAGTTAGATGCAGAATTCTTTGATAAATTTTTCATGTGCCTTGATATTGATGATTGTGCTAATCTCGCCATGGAAAGAGCACAAGATCACTATGACAAACATGCGGATAAATGCAAGAAAATCATTAACACTCAGTGGCTCAAGACTCCTAGACCCATAATTACAAGATGGATAAAGAATATTTTCCACAGTGAGTTCATTGAGGATGTAGGTGATCTTATTACCGTCTTAAGAAGAGTTAAAGGGCTTCCTATATCCAATACCTTTCACGAATGGATGTATCAATATATCCATGTCATAAAGAAGGGTAACCAAAAGATATTTTAGGGTAAGCAAATTAGTGACTCGATTTGCAAACAACTCTTAAGAGTGTTAACATATTTAAAGTTTTATATGACTTCATATTTAGTGTATGGTTCTACTTCCATGAGGCACTTTCCTGGCCTAACTTCATAAGGTGATAGAAGAAACATTCCAGTGTATGAATACTACCCGCAATTGACATTGAAAGTGAGCATCAAGCACTTCATAAGGGTAAATGATTCCTTCTTTTATAGTTACATATGTATGTTTGAGAAAGGGCTTGAAAAGGCAAGAGTTTCTGATGAAGCTTGGGGGCAGGTGAAAAGGTTTGGTGTATATTTCTACAATTTCCTACTTTCACATATATCAGATTTACTTGTTTCAATGGTCAATCGTACATGTTACCAAGGTATCCAGGTGACAAACTGATATTGATAGAGTTATGTAGACAGATAATGATTGTGCATAACAAACAAGCAGAAGCTCATAGAATTGGTTTCAAGTTTCTGGTCACCATTGGTAGGTATTCAATATCTACTACTCCAAGAGCCAAAGCAATGGAAACTAAAATGCAGTGTGTGACCATGAAGAGGTATAAGAAAAGGAATGACTTTGATTACCCGTATATGAAAGACAAACTAAAAGAGAATTATACTCATGTTCACAAGATTGAAGATATATGGGTAGAATGCTGAAATGATGAAGAGGTAAGGAAGCTTGACTTCAGTTGGCTTACCTTGGAGAAAATCAAGAACTTTGAACTTGTTGATATCCCTGAGGACATGCAAGAAGAAAACGATATAGTGGGTGTTGCATATGTGGGAAATAAGGTTGTTGACACTCCTCTTCCACCAATTTAGTGGTCATAGAAGGATATGACCTCAATAAGGGAAAAAATTCAACCTATTCTTGCAAACACCAATGTTTGGTTGGAGAAGAAAGGAATAAAGTTGAAATTATTCAAAAAAGGGTCAGAAAAAGAGCATATCGAGGGGCCTTCTGGTAAGTGGGAAGAATTGAGAATGAAGAATAAAGAAGATACTCCTAGTACCAGTAAGAAGTTGAATTTTATCTTCAAGACAAAAGGAGATAAAGGCAAGAGGAAAGAAAAATAGGGAACATCTACTCAGGAGGATGTTGAACAAGAAGAAATTTCAGCTGAAGAGTCACAAGAACCTCCTGTTACTTCTCAACTAGATTCAACATAGGTAGTACCTCCTCGCCTCCTATAATTTTTGAATTGAAAACCCCTACTCCTGTTTCTTTAAGTGTACAAACTTTGCCTATTGTTTCTACTATTTCTTCTACACCCACAATATCAATGCATTCTGTTCATTCATCCCCTTCCACACCTACCCATGAATCATTGTTTGAGAGCCCTCATCACGAAATTGAGAATGTGTTTGGTTTACTTTCATCTTTACCAAGTTTTCCAGATGTATCCTCACCCATGCTTGACACATTCACACAATCTAACTTTGATAAGTTCATATCTGCTACCACATCCAAAGTGTCAAGTGTGGAGATTCCTGTTGTGGTATTAACTCAAACCCCGCCAATTGTAATCACCATTGTTGTTTCATCTAATATTCCATCTGCCTCACAAGCCACAGGTCCTACCCCATCATCACAAACTCTAGTGATAGAGGCAGGAGGTGATTCCTTCATCCTTCCCCCTTGGCTAGTATCACAAAAGCCAAAGAGAAAGAAACATGTTGTCTCCCCAGATGACTTTGACTTTGGCCAACTTGTTCTAATAAAACCCAAGATAGCTAAAGAGGCCAAAACACTTTCAAGGGCTTACAAGCAACATTGGCTACTTTGATCGAGAGATGTGATAGAGATAAAGTGATTAAATATTAGCTTAAGCTCAAGGTGGAACAACTTACTTCTGTGTTGTTGAGAATAAGTCAATCTTCTAAACCAGTGGAACCTGTCACAGCATGTGTTGATGATGATGCAATTCAGAAGGTCGAAAGGATTAGGGCACAAGGTCAAGATGTAAGTGATTGGATAGAAAGACTAATTGCACAAGGAACTCAACTTATAAAGTCTTCTATCAAATTATTTAATAACCTGAATTATGTCAAGTCAGAGTTGAATCAAACACTTGACATGCTATCACAAAACTTACAACTAGTAGAAAAGGACCTTGAAACTTGGACAAGGTCGAAAGAGTTCAATTTAGAATTGTTAGTTGAGAATGGGGTGATCCCCAGAAGAAAGATGTATATTGAATACCGGGAAGCAATGAAGCACAAAAAAGATGTCCTCAAGGAGTTGATTAAAGATCTGTAGGAGACCTAGGATACAAGCATTGACAAGGGGTTAGATATCACTAATAAGATAGGGGAACTTCCTTCCCAGATACTTGATGACAGCCAAAAAACTTTTCCCATGGATACAGTTGTTCAAAAGTTTACTACACTAATTCATACTGAGATAGAATCAGAAGCTTTCTCATTAGCTTATATTGATAAATTAGTGGAATTTCAAGTAATCTTGGACAAGTTACAAACAATTTTGGATAAACACAAAAAAGTGCATTTAACATCTAGAGGATTCTATCACACGAGTTCTAGCCATCTCTAGCTACACAACAGGGCCAAATGACAGAAGTTCAGGCGGTTGTGAAAAGATATGAAGACTTTCTGGAGAAAGAGAAAGAAGAAGAAGAGAATGTGTCTTCAAACACTTAGTTTATTTTCCAAGTTTTTCATTATGTAGTTTGTAATTTGTAAATGGCATTCTACATCTTTTTGTAATATGTAATTACGTGTAGGAGAAGTACAGAGTCCCAAATCAAATTGGACTTTATCTTTGAATAACTCAAGGTAGTTGTAGATTCCCTATTTTTTCTCATAGCCTCTCTCTATAAATAAGAGGGGGCTCCTTTGTAAATATTATATTTTAGCTATTGAAGTGAAATGTTGCCGAATTGACGAGCCTATTGAAACTTTGTGTTCATAAGTGTAAATCCTATTCAATCAATATAAGTGAATCAAGTTGGCATTCAATATTTGTCTTGAATCAAGCTTGTGGTGCATTGGAATTGTTCTTAATTCTTTTCTATTGCAATCTCTTGTGTATTTGACTAAATCATGGCATGGAATTAAATATTTTAGAAGGTGCCCTAAAACTGATTTTGTAGTCTTTGTGCTGCAATATCATCATTGGAATTGTGATTTATGTTTGTGATCGAAGGTGAATTGAAGACTTTGGGATGCAAGTGTCTTTTGTGATTATTTGATCTATTTGTGGTATACAGTGAAGACTTTGGACTGCATCATTTTCCATACTTATTCATTTCCAAATGGCGTAAGACACAACAAAAGACTTTGTGCTTTTGTGGGTTTCTTGGTGTTAACACTTGCTGGTATCATTTCAGTTACTCTTTTGTTTAACTTAATTGGATATCAATTATTATTGCTCCAGTTAGTAGTTTGTGGTTCATTACATATTGTAAGCATCACGAGATTGGTATTGTAAGTGTGTAAGAAAACATCTATTCTAAAATAAGAGAATTATGGAAACACCCCATGGATAGTTTTAGTGTGAATAAGCTTAGTTAATTACTGGTTGATTATAGTTAGCAATAAGAAGGAAGCCTCCCCTTTCTAAGAGGAGAGATTTATCTCATCATAATATGGTTGATATAACCATTTTGTCATTAGTTAGTTGATAACAAAATATTCACCCAACGCATAAGAAGAACTCATACCCGAATATAATGTAGGAAAGAGGATTACATTGATAGTTCATTCAAAATTTTAACTATGAGCATAAAGGATAAGTTGAATGTGATTTTTCATTAGGATGGTCTCACTTGGTTGTGACCTAAAAAGCTATTTTGTGTTTTACCTCTTTTACAAATGTGTATCTCTTGCTGAAGAATTTTGAAAATATAACCATATTTGAGCTAAAACTTGAGTATTTGCAAGTGTTATTGTTAATCCTATGCACATCACTATACAAATGGGCTATAACTACAAAAATACAATTAGATCATTTTTCGTTGGATGTTAGATGGTCTTGTCCATGTGTGCATGGTGAATATAACTAATGAAAAATATCATTTCACCAATCCAAAACAAAATAACTTCTTAATTATCATCATGAAGACTTTGAATGTGTTCATATGTTCTTAACATTTATAGAATACAACAAGATGTGGGTTTAATGTAATGAAAAAAGTGAATGTATTTTTGTGCAAATTCTTTTAAGCTATCTGAGAGAAGAGGTTGTCTACTCCCAAAACATCAAGTTTATAGATGAGTTTTGAAAAAAATAGTTATTACAAGAGGATTTGTTAGGACTAATGCCATATAGTTTTCTTATTTACAAAGTATTCCATAATTTATTAATGATTGTGGTTATGAGTGAACATCAAATCCTTTTTTATTTATATAAGATAAATTTGTAAGGCCCATATTCATTTATGCATTTACTATATCCATTGCACCAAGGTTCAAATCATGATTGTTACTTGAATACTTTTCTTGATATTTATATATTATATGATTGTGCAAAATTCAAGACATTATCTCATGATTGGAAATTAGATATGATGTTTACAACTTCATTGCTTCTTATTTGATGAGTTGATATGATGTTAGATCTAGGTATATGATGTTGATCATAATTCAATTTGCAAGTAATTCATATGATGTTATGAATTTAATTGAGTGTGATGGAATAGGTGTTGATTTAATCTTGATATTTCCATATCTTTATTTATGAAACTTGTGATGTCATAACTAAGTGCACGGATCTATAAATTTATTGTACTTATGATTAGATAATGATTAGGATCTGTATACTACTAGTATAGTTCAATGAACATGATATTGGGATGCACAAATTACCACATACATATATGTTCTTGTCTATAGTATGATTTGAGAATCATTTTATTATGAGACTTATGTGACACTTTATTGTGATTTATTCCACACTTATTGAGAATACTAGAGATATGACATATATTGTGGGTATGACTCATTGGTTTCACTTTCTATTGCTTCACTATCATTACTCAATGTGGCTTGATGTGTGCATTAAGTGTACATTTAACAAATATAAGCCAACAAAAGATAATTAAAAGAGCATTGACATGGATACTTGTTTCATCACTTGGATCCACTCATGGGATGATTAAGACAAGCCTATCTTAGTATCTTCAAACTAGTAACACCACCTTACTTGAGTCTTATGAGACCTTGGAACCCCCCTTGTGATTACTTGTAAATTCTATCTATGTTATTTAAGCTTTAATATGTGATATGCAAATGATTTCCTAGTATTACAGAATGATATCATTCATGTGCATATTTTTAAATGTTTAAAATTGACTTAAACTTTGCGTGGTCAGATTTGAGTGTAGGGCATTTTTAGGACTTCGTAAATACATGTTTTCTGCATTCTTATGTAAAATTTGACTCTTGGACAATTATAAATATGACTAGGGCTATCTAAAGGCTTCTAGAAAGTTTTAGTTGGTCTATTTGGCTAAGATATTTGCACATAATTAATAAGGGAGCATTAAAGTATTGTTTGGAAAGTCTTTGGACCCATATCCCCTTCACATAGTTTATATGGGTGCAATAACTATTTGTGTAAGAGTAATTACTATTTTGGAAGGATTTGTCTTCACAAGTTACTTATGTATTTATGTTTTGTGGGTGGATGATTATTATCTCTTGTATTTCTTTGCTTGTTAAATTTAAAATTTATTATTATTCTCAAGGCTATTTAGTTGGCTATTGACTTAGCTAGAGGGGATGTCACTTCTCCATTGGTGAGGAGTTGTAAACTTGGGTTGAGTCTATTTAATTGGATTTTACTTGAGTTGTGTTTTTAGACTATCATCACCACTTTTGTTGTGCTTCATTTGTTCATATGCCACTCCTATCACATTTTATTTGTAGCTTTGTAACTTGAAAATTGCAACACTCAAACTTTAATTCATGCTCTTTTAAGTACTAGCATAGTTTTTCAATAAATTTTTGTCACTTTGAGTCACACTTTTGTATTGGGATTGCCAAGCAAAATCTGTGATTTTCTTTTATGTTTTTAAGTTGACTCTATTGGTTGTGTTTTCCTCATTCATTTTCCACTCTTGTCACATTTTTCTCCTAGCTAAGCCACTAAAAAAAGTGTGACATGAATTCTATTTTAACTTTTAAGTTCTTAGTAGGCATGAGCTTTCCACAGTCCATAGAATGAAGAGATTGCTTTTGGATTTTAATTTATTTCTTTGTCAAATTTTGCTCATCTTTGCCACCCTTGGCATAGTCTAAGACTTAATTTTCCACCTTTATGGAACTTTAAATTGGTTTAATCCTTCTAATTGTGCACCACTTAAGTGACAATTTGCCTTAAAATGAATGGTGTACTTTTTTTGTGCCATCACCACCTTGATCAAAGTTTTAAACTAGCATTACTATCAACAAAGTGCAACTTTCTCTAAATTTTGATGTATTTCCTCCTCTATACACTTTTGCAACACCTCTACCACCTTTGTTGAAAATTTGGACTAGCTTTGCCAAGGCAAAGTTGCATTATGTCTCATAATATTCACTTAACTCCTTTGTGTTGGTGAAACTTTTATGTGCCTTCACCATCTTTTGACACTTAGCACAGTTTTTGGATGAGGTTTTCCACTATAAGTGCCCTTTCCCTATGTATTTCCATTCAAATTGTGCACCAATAGTAAGATTTGTTCCTACTTAACCTTATGTTGATGTGTCACTTGAATGGAATCCTAGAGGAATTTGGCTAGCCATCTACCAGTCTTTGATAATTTTAGTCCCAAGCCTTTGTCACTTTCTTATCTTTCTTCTCACTACCAATGCCTCCATTAGTTAGGAACTTTTTTTGCTTTCACTTTTCATAGTGCAACCTCAAACAATCTGCGAGAGTTGTTAGTTGAAAAACTAGACCATTCAACTAGACATATTTGTAACTTGACTAGAGTGCTAGGATTAAGGTGCCATCAACCTTGTAAATCCTATGTAATTTATTATTCCTATTATTGTTTGTAAATAACCCATAAGTGATGAAAGGTTTCACCAATTAGTGATCTTTTTTCAACCTTATGTTTGATCCCGGTACCTGATGGATGTTGGTTATGGAGCACATTTCATTCTAAGGGGGGGTACCCCCCTGTGGGATTTGTGGGGGCTATCCCCCTGGCGAGGGGTCTGGGGATTGTGTGCCATGGAAGGGGTTTGGGGGTAGTGTCCCCAAAAGCCACATTTTATATATATTTCTCATTGTAAATCCAGACCATTCATCATTAGGTCACATATCTAATGGTAGAGGTTATGTTGGATTTTCTTGCCCTATAAGGTAACCCCTTTATGTTGATATTGTATTACGGTTGTGAGTAGAGTAGAAAAAAATTTGAGATTAGAAAAATAGGTGTTGTTGGATTGAAGACTGAAGAGGAGATTGATAGTGTTGTAGTGTAAACTCTATTGAAGTTAATACAAACTGGTGCATCTCTTCTTGTGTTGAGTTTTTTCCCAAAAGAGTTTCTCCATGTAAACATTATTTTATGTGTTTGATCTTTTGTTCTGTTATTTCTTTATGTTGATTTCATACTATCTCCATTTTGGTTCTACATAGTTAAATATATATATTACAATTGTAGTCAGATTTTCATTGATAGTTGTTTACCTTCATTTCTAGCATAGATAAGAACTCAAATAACATTAATAACATGACAAGAATGACTTGATCTAAGACTACCAACATGATTGTAGCTAAAAGTTTCATAGGGGTACCAATGTGGATACCAACAATGGCTCTTTCTAGGGACAAATGTGGACTATAGGAGAACTTCAAAATCTCTAGCAAAACATGCAGCTAGTGTCTTATTTGCAAGAAATAGAGTCAATTCTAAACTAATCCTAAAAAAAACCTAAGACAAAATAATAAGAAACCACATTATATGGAAAGGGAAAAACATTACAACATCACAAATATAGGAAAAAGGCATGGTAGAAGGAAGCACGGTGACTAGATGAATTTATTAAGGAGATGGGAAAAGTAGCAACCCCTCCATTTGAGTAAGGTTTCTAACTGTGGCAACTCATACATTGAAAACCTTTGCAATTTTTTCATGAAAATCCAAGGGTCAAATGGGTAGGAACAATCATGAAGTGACAACTCAAGGATAAAGTGAATAATATCAATCAACTCCAAATAGTAATCTTACTTAAGGAAGAATCCCTCCTACAAGTAGAGATATTGTGCCTCCTTTTCAAGGTGCCTAGTAAGCTCAGGCAGCTACAATTGTGGAAATAATAATCTTTACATATCTTTATTTCTCCTATTGGACATACTCAACCTTGAATTCAGTTAAAGACTCATCCTCTAAGAGAGGTGGAATATGTTGTAGAAATATGTCCCCTACCCTTGGCTCTCCAAATCCACAATTGGTATCAATTATGCACTTTGTGTGCCTTGCCATACTTCTTAATTGTTTGTATCATTCAAATATTTACCTAACAACCCATCCAAGTTTGAATATTTAAACATTTAGATCATTATCAAAGTAAACATGCTAAAGAAACATATCATCCTTGGGTATCAAACTTTGTTGCCCATCATCTTCAATCACAAAAGAAATGGGATCTAATGTGTGTATTTCTTCTTCAAACATTAGATCTTCCTCAAAATGAACATGTTGTAGAAAAACAACCATCTCTGGAAGTAAACCTTGTAAAACCTCATCACCTAGTGGCATACCTTGGGCAAATTGGATCTCTTTAGCTTCATCATGATAATTGCCTTAAAGAATGTATCCATAAGAGGGAGAAAACAATCAAACCCCTTATCATTAATTACACAGCTACTATCTTCTAAGAAAGAGAACTAAGTGGTAATAGAAACCTTCAATAGAATTTTTCCCTTTTAATACAAATCTAAATGTGGCCTCAACTCATTGTTAATTGTTGAATGTTCAACTCCTGGTTTTTCAATTTTGCTATGCAAAGCTATCAAGGACAATGACAAAGAGGAGTTGAACTTTATTAGGAAATCCATTATGTCTTTCACTAAAGACCCACTCTTGAGGTGTTGTAAAAAATGTCTAGGATTGGCAAGGAATATTCCAACTCCAAATTTTATCCACTACTTGTATTTGAAACTCCATTGTCCTTACAAAGTGTGGACTATCCTTCACCCAATTGTACTACCTTATTGTTTTACTGAATGTTTATAAAAATTGCTAGACTTAAAGTCATGACCTTTTCTCTAGTTTTTTATTGTGTGTGTTCTTCAAATAAGCCCTCAAAAGCATAGGGGAATTTCTCCAATGTTTCTTCATTTTTAACATAGTCAATGCCTTCTTGCTCAACCAAAATATATGGATCCTCATCATTCCCTATATATGCTTGGGAGACTTTATCTTCTTTAGCATATAAATGATATGTGATTTCTTCCAACATAAAAACTTGTTCTCCTCCATCTAAAATAGGCAAGGTTTGTGAGGTGGACCAAAAACTAACTCTTTTTCCTAATTTACTAATGAAGGAATAAAAATATTCTCTCAAAGACAAATCACTATTGGTGGCCTCTCCCATCAATGCTCTTCTTGGACTTTCCTTCTTTCACGTCTTTTCTCTCTCACAATTATTTGATTCCACGAACATGTGAAATCATTTAATGTATTTACTTTTCTGGCACAAACTAATCCATTTTGAATGTATCATGTCATAGAGTTGTTGGTGGGCTCATCTTAAATATATTGAAGGTTACTTGAAAAATTTTGATAATCAAACTTGGAAGATACCAAGAGTTGCATCGTGTGATGCATCTCTAGACAATGTTGAGCATCATGATTGTGTATCTCATGGAAAGAGAGAAAATTATGTGTTGTCATCAGGAGGTGCCTCCAATCAAACACTCAAGTAGAGGAGGTAATCTAAAATGATCATTTTTATTATTCTTTTGAATATTTTCTTAATACTATTAAGATGGACCATTTTGTTAAAACTGCCTCTTCATATTTGTCATATCAATCACTACTCTCTACAACAAAGGATTAACGGAAGTTGGAATCATGGGCCTAATGGAGTCTTTTAGAATTTTGTCATTAGTGATCATGTCATTCTTAACTACTCATATAGGGGCTTCTTCAATCTCATCAATTTCACAAGTTTTCATCAAAAAGACAATTTTTAATGGAAGCACCATGTTGATTAAGCAACTCAAAAGTATTTGCAAAGAAGTCCTTAAAAATTACCAATTCTTCTAACAAGTTAGTTGAATCATGTGACAAACTCTCTCATAAACTCATTAAATTATCCTTCTTTGCATTTGACAATTGAGCAAAAAGAACGTGATCATCCTCAACCAATTTGAAGTGAGATAGGAATTTAGGGCACTTGATCTCCAAGTTAGTAATGCAACCTATAGAAAAATGGTGGAACCACTCTGTTGGTGATCCCACCAAGATTTCAACAAAAATTCTAATAGCAACATCTTATGTGAAACATCCAAAATGTCATGAGCTATGGTGAATGTTGAGATGTGTTTGTCTAGATGTTGCATGCCATCTCCATGAAATTTGGGAAAATTCTTCATTGAACCTAATGGAAAATCATAGTGAATTGCAAGTGCCAAGGGATTCATGGTGGCTCCCAATGCAATATAAGTGGTGTCAGATAGTTGTCATGGGCATTATCACCCAGTGTTTGGCTTGGTTCTTTATCTAGATCTAGATTTCCTAAAAATATGCCAATAAGATCACAAACCATTGGTGAAAATAAACCCTCTTTCAAATGTGCTTGAGAAGGCATTTGAAAGGTGGGATCAAGAATCGATGCCTTCCTCCATAATCTGATGTATACCTTATTAGCCAAGATGAAAATATTTCAATTGAGGCCAATAAAATTTTCTACTTGGAAGCTCAACTTATATCTCATTCCCCATCAAAGTCGCCAAAAATTGTTAACATTTTAATTTGTATGTTGTTAGACAACAAAAAACATAACAACACATATGGTAGAACCATTCTTCAAATTGTGAGGGGAAACTCCCTGATATCTAACTAAACTTAAAACCTAAATCTATTAATAGAATTTACAAGTATGCACAGTGTACATGATTTCAATGGGAATTTTACATAAATGAAAATATGTAATTGACTATGTTTATGCCCCATACACAAGCATCAAACTATCAACAATCAAGACCTATAATGAGATTTCCAAATTAAGGAAGATAAACAATTCAAGCATGAATAAACAAAGATTTAATGGAATAACACTAATGAATGCTAAATATTAGTTAAATCAAAGACCAATATTTTACATCAATAGGAAATAATTAGATAGTTGTACATAACACAACTTCATGAAGGAAATAGTGAAAGTACATTCAAAGTTGCAATGTAAATAGAAATTTTTTGTCAATTCAAAGTTTGACTCAAAACAATCTACTTTGGATTACTTCAAGAAATTACAAACATAGATTTAACAGTCACTGAATAATGGCTTCTACAATATAAATGTGACTTCCACCTACATTCATTAACTTTCACAAAAATACAACTTGACTAACAATTCTTGCAACATAACTCAGCACTCAACTATCATTATAGATCATGTACTTAAGGCACTTTTTTATAAGCTCATCAAAGACAACTTTTAGGGATCAAATAATAATAAAATAATCTCAATAAAGTCTTGTTATAAAGAAACCCTATCTCTCTCCATTGTAGAGAGAAAATAAATCACTCAAATAGGCTCTTTTCCATTTTAACTTTACTTTCTCCTTAATATGGGCCAATTGAGATAAGGTATGCCTATGATTCATTGACTTTTCTTTAAAACACTTGATTTGGAATTGAAAATCTGAAGTTGTTGATTTAAGAATCAAAGTAGTGTTTTCTTGTGGCATTGCCACCTCAAAATGATGCCCAAGTTACTTAAGTTGTCTTTTTCTCATTGTCAAAATTTTCATGTGGCAATGCCACTCAAAAAGTGTGAAATTTGGATGTTTTCACTGGCTTTTACTTGAGTCACATTTTTAGACTGTCTTCGCCACCTTTGTTGCACTTCATTCATGTGCCACTCTTGCATTTTCTTTATGGCTTTTCCACTTGAAAAGTTTAACACTTAATTTCAATTCATGCTCTTTTTAAGTACTAGCACAGTTTTCAATATGTTTGCCACTTTGAGTCATGCTTTGTGTTGGCATTACTAAGCAAAAAGACATTTTTCTCTTATGGTTTTAAGTTATCTCTATTGGACATGTTTCATGTTTTTCTCATTTATCTCCACTCTTGTCATGTTTTTCTCTTGGCTATGCCACTAGAAAAGTGCAACATGAATGCTATTTTAACTTAAGTTCTTTCTTTGTTGAAGTTTACTCATCTCTACCACCCTTGGCATGGTTTTAGACTCAGATTGCCACCTTTGTTGGAACTTTAGACTAGTTTAACCCTTATAATTGTGTGCCACTTAAGTGGCAATTTGCCTTAAAGTGAATGATGTGCTTTTGTTGTACCATCACCACCTTGATCAAAGTTCCAAACTGGCATGGCTATCCATAAAGTACAACTTTCTCTTAAGTTTGATGTATTTCCTCCCTCATTCATTTTGCAATACCTCTACCACCATTGTCAGAAATTTGGACTAGTTTTACCAAGGCAAAGTTGTGTTATGCCTCCATCTTCACTTAACTCCTTTGTATTGGCAGAACTTTCATGTGCCTTCAACACATTTTGACCCTTGGCATGGTTTTTGGACAAGGTTTTCCATTGTAAGCACCCTTTCCCTGTGATATTACCATTCAAATTGTACACCAGTACTAAGACTTGTCCCAACTTAATTTTGTGCTAATGTGTCACTTGAATGGAGTACTACATAAATTTTATTTGCCATCTGCTAATCCTTGATAATTTTAGGCCCAAGCCTTTGCCATTTCCTTCTCTTTCTTCTTACTACCTACTCCTCCATTAATCAAGAACTTCTCTATATTTCACTTGGCATAGTGCAACCTCGAATAATATGCAAGAGTTGTTAGTTGAGAAACTAGACCATGACTGGACATCTTTGTAACTCAATTAAAGAAGAACTCAATTAACATTAATAACATTAAGAATAATCTGATCTAAGAAGACAACATGATTGTAGGCAAAGTTTTGTAGGGGTACAAACACAACTTTAGTCTGTCCTTTAGTCTAAGAAATGATGTACAGCACTGAACTGAGATTTTGTAACCAACTTCTTTTGTAATATCTTCCATAAGTAACTTGAGAACCTTGCATCTCTATCGGATGCAATCCTCACAATTTCTTTGAAAAATAAATATCATTTTACATGCAATAATTGTCTTCCTACAAAGAAGGAAATAAGCCATTTTTTGCAAGTTCCTAAAATATTTTGCTAAAATAGCATAAAATAGTCTCTTTTACAACTCTTAACAAATTATTTGGCTGAGTGAAGCATTAACCCTTATATTCTTCCTTAAAAGGCAAGGAAACAAGTCTCCTTCCATCCATAATGAATGTGTACATTTCTTTTGCATCATGGATAGGTATTCTATCATACAGCCAATGGTTTTATGCATGATGAATTTTCCTTGAGAAGGAAACAATTGTATATTCCTAATAGGTCCATGAGAGTTATCTTTTCTTTCAATGATCAATGATTTTCTAACTATTGAGACAATGCACCTTTTCTCCCCTTGGATAAATACCCAAGCCTACGCAGCAAAATAAGGCTATAAAAACAAATGATAATATATATAGTGGAAAGTCTCACCACATACATGATTGCCAAATATTTGCTATGGTAAACTATTTCCAAATCTTTAATTAGTTTTTTTGTATTTCTAGAGGGCAAAAGGTAAAAAATTTAGACAACAGTTAGTCTCCTATGTGAATATTCTTTGAATCGGGCTTCTTGCTCACAACTTTCCAATGAATGTAATATGCTACCCCTAATTTTTTTTAAATCACAAGATGACAACACTGATTGTTATGAGAAAAGTTCTTCCACACCTTTTTGATCACCCAGATCCCGTTGTGGGCAAGGTGAGAGCATACTAGTGCTTCAGATTTAGCATTCAAATCCCAATTCAACTGAAGTAACAATCTTCCACTTATTCAGTGGGCATCCACTTATCTAGTGGGAAGTACAAGGAAATAAAAACTAGGTCCATCCACTTATTCAACGGGAACCTGAACCATGCATGAAGGTAAATCCAGGTGCATCCACTTATTCAACGGGAACATGATCTCTAAAGAACTAAAAGGAAGGCACATCCAGTTATTCAGTGGGAAGCCCATTTCAAGCTTATATCAGATGATTACAATGAAATATCATAGGCTGTGTACATAAGATTATCTCTATAAACCCCCTCTCATGAAAGTAATTGATGCCCTTAAGAATATATTAGCAAATTACAAACAATCCAAGGGAATAGAAAGTATTCAAAGAACATTATACCATGTTGTGTTGTTGTTGTCATGCATCAATGAGCAAACTGCGTATCCTTGCTAGTGTACGGCAGCTATGAAGGACAATGACTTCTAAATCCAACCACAAAACCTCCTTCCACATCTTACCCACAGAGCTTCCCTTATGATTGGTGACTCCCAAGAAGAAAAAATAGAATGAAAACCTCAAGAGAATCAGGTCTGAATTCAAATTCCAGGCATGTACCTTGAACGGCATGCTAGGGATATACTGCAAGCATGAGGAAATAGCATAAAGGTCTCTAAAAACTACTCAGAAATGGTTGCCTATCCCCTACAAATAGGGTTTGAACTTCAAATTAGGCATAACAATATCACCCAATAGCTAATAAATCAAACCTCCTTCTGCTGTACAGCTGAGTCTATATGGCTAGCCTTGGAAAATATGGAAAACACACTCAAAACTCCAGTAACATACTCTAAAACTTATTCAAACTCTATCATCAGATAAAACAATACTTGCATCCAAAATTTGATCAAGAAACATCAATCTCCATGATGGCTTCATGCAACCTCTAATAGTGAAGTTGCTCTTTCCAGCTAGGGTGGATATCTCACCACCAAAACTAGACTTCTTCGAGACAGTTTTCATTCTTAAGAAGGATGAAGATCACAGGTTCATTCCTGCAGCATAATAATATCTCAACAAGAATGCCCCTCCAAATGAGCTCTTAACCTACTTTTATAGGCATCTTTTAGGGATTTGCACAATAAAAGTGAATTATTAAATAGAAAAATATACTTTTTTCTCTCAACTCCAATATTTCACCCCTTTAGCCTTCACTTTTATGTGACAAAATAAAAGATTAACATTTCCCACTTAAAATAAGCTATCATACCCTTATACTTTATGATTATTTTCCAACTTATAAGTCTAAGTGTAAATAATTAATTATAAGCTCATTAAAATATAACTTTTCATGAAAAATCCCAAACTTCACTAAACTGCTACATGCTCCACAGGGTTTGGGATGAAAAATGATGTCATTCGGGTGACTTACTATAAATAGACAGCTCCTTCAAGAATCTTGGAGAGCTATCCGGGAAACCAAACAAATTTTTGAAAGTTGCATAGCCATCCCAAGACATAATTGAGCTCACATCCAAAGCAAACAATCACAAATAACTAAACCTATGCTCTCCACAACTTATGGAGCTCCCTAACCAAGCGCCTACCGAAGCTCAAGGAAATAGGCTATTAGACACAAACTTGACTAAATGCCAAATGGGGACATTACAAGTCCTCCCCACTCAAGATTGCTTGTCCTCAAGCAATACGTACCAACCAACAGGGATACCTGCATGATTAGAAAAAATATACCTAGTTTTGTATGCTCAAAATCGTGACTCAGGTTGCCTGGGGCTGTCGGGTCAGATTTCGGCACACACACGAACCCTTTCCCTCCTTGCCACGGGGTGATCCGCCACATCACTCTCGCTCATGTGGAATTAGCCAATCAAGAGGAGGTGAGATAGAGTGGGGGTCTAGCTCGTTGGAGAGATGGACTTCACCGAGAGGGGTCGGCAAGTACTGCGGCCTTTGTTGTTGTGTGCTTTGTTGTATGTTTCATTTGATTGTTGTTGTAGTTGAGATAACCCTATGACCTAAAGGGTCACTGGTTTCTCTTCTTCTATTTGGATTCCTTAAATTCCACCTCTATGTGGGTGAACGGTTGTTTCGTTGATGGCGTCTTGTATTTGTAGGCGTTATAAGAATTCTTGTTGTATTTGTCGTTGTCTAGTTTCTTCTAACAACAAGAGAATGAATGGGTCTCCTTGTGGTAAGACAAATGTTTGCTGCTATGGTCGTGGATGGATCTCCTCGATCTCGTCACAAATAGCTCTCACCCACTCTCCTCTCACTCCTAAGCACATTCATGAATCAGAAGAGAGGAAATCGTGTGATTACTAACCTTAACCAGATCTATGGTTTCGACCTAGGGTTTTGTTGACCTAGGGTTTGACTCGTGTTTTGACTTTATTTTTACCTTGTGATGAAATCAAGGGCTTGTTTGGAATCGTTTGAACCGTGATTACCTCGTGATGGAATCGAGGGTTTGCAATGTTGTCTATTCTAGGTTATCTAAATGTATGCAAACTAAATGATATGCAAAACATCTTTTTGGTATTTTTTAGAGTATTTTGGAAATAAAAGTGCTTCTACTCTATGAAAGGGAAATATGTATGCAATCCTATATGACTTTTTCAATGCAATGTAAACCTATGTTTTTTTGTGTTTTTGATGTTTTGAATGCAATTTAATCTAAGAAAAGGGGAAAATGCTTCTTCTAATAAACTAGATCTAGAAATATGAAAGCGATTAATCTAACATGCAAGATCTAACTATCAAGGAAAAATCAATGTTTTATTACTCCCAGGAGTAAATTTGATTCTCTAATTACTATGAATTGAAATGAAACAATGAAGGAACCTGAGAGAAAGGAAGATTTGTTGACTCCACTACCCTTAGCAATCCTTGTAAAAGGCAACCTCGAATCCTTTTGTGATAGCAGGTGATCCTCTTGACAACAAAATGACCCAAAGAAGCAAAAAGAAGCTTTGATGAATCTTGTATGGGCTCGATGAGAGCTTGGATTGAGCACAATGGCATAGAATGAAGTAGTGTGATGCTACTTGGTTGAACAAATAAAGCAAAAGGCACCTTCATCTTGTAAGAGAATTTGAATGCTAAGTTGGATAGCAAAATTTGGCAAGAGTTGTGTGCACAATGAATTTGCCTCCCTTTGTGCATGAGGGAGGGGGTATTTATAGGTTTAGAAGAAGGAATTGATTGGAGAGTTAACTCATTTGATTGATGAGTTAACAAGAATAGATTGGGGAGTTAACAAGATTAATTACCCATTGAACTCAGCTAATTAGAGAGTGATGAAGCAAAGATAACTTATCATTGGAGAGAAAATGGAGGTAAGGGAATGCATGAGATTGATTAGAGATTTAATTTAAGATCAAATAGAGCTAATTATGCATGTGTGGGTGCATGAAATAGTTAATTCTATATCAAGGATCAAAAATCATGCAAACAGAAAGAAAAAAGGGTGAAAACGGAGCAAAAAAGAGAGAGAAACTCAAGTTTTTCCACAGGTCCAAAAACGGCAAGGTCGCCCCTTTTACTAGTAGGGTCACCCCTGGGTGACCATGGGTCGCCCGGGGGAGATCTGAGCTGGACAAGGTCAAATGCAGAAAAATTGGTTGGGAGATGGTAGAAGAGAAGAAAATGATGGGTTCTGCATCAAGAAAAAGGTCAATCATGTGGAAGAATCCAAATCTCCACTTGCGTCTACAGGATCTCTAAAGGAGATCTAGAAATAATAGGAGGAGGTTTGGATTGGTTGGTCAAAAACGAAAACCATTAGTGGGAGATGGATCGGGGGACCTCTAGAAGGCTTCTATGAGGTGCACTAGAGGAAAAACAAAGGGGAGAGGTGAAAAATCACCCACAAGACTCTCACAAGGCTTAGGATCAAGGTTGAAAGCCAGAAAATGCAAGTCAACAAGTGTCGCAACAAGTGTCGAAAAGCGTCGCAAACGGTGAGGGGAGAGAAATCGACAAGGAAGAAACAACACAAGACAAGAAGAGAGGACATGTCATCAAGAAGCCTGTTTCTCGAAGGATTTATTTTCACACTTACATGTACGTGACAAGGATTTGAATCATCATAAGGGTCCTTGTGGAGGCAGTGCGTGATTTTTGTGCTTACATATTTGCCCCCTCGGGGACAATAATCTACATGAAAGGTAGCTACTATTCCCAAACTAGGCCTTACCTATTGTTGATTTTTCCTGCAATTTGTACCTGCAATAACTAGTATTAGTCCAACATTTAAATGTATCAAAATGAATAAAGAAAACTGAAATGACGAACTTACCATGGATCGTTTGAGTTCAACTAGTTGCTTGCTTTTGTCAGTTCAAACCTGTAGGTATGAGAGTATGCAAAACAAAGCACAAAACAAATGCATAAAAGCAAAGAACTAATCTAAAATGCATAAATGAAACTAATTTAAGGGCAGACAAAGAGCCAGATTGTGAGATCAGTGTGAAATAGCGACAGAATCGTTCATGTGAGCAGTTGATAGAGAGGTATCATCGAGGAGGTTGCAAAGATGGCCGCCTCTTCTTCAACCATGGAGAATCAAGTATGTAATCAGTGAAAAACTCTTCTCCAAACCCTAGGTTGTATTTTGTGAAAAATCTCTTAAAATTGTCTATTTTTGGTGATTTTTCCTGTTGCATTGTGTTCATCCTGTTGTTTAGAGTGAGATTGGTCTTTCATTTTCTAAAATTGGCAGAAAAATGAGGTTTTTAGAGTGATTTTTGCTCGAGGGACTCGCTCCTAGGGTCACCCCTTTTATCAGGCAGGGTCTCCTAGGGGAGATCCTGTTTGACAACAGGGTCGCCCAGGGAGATCCTACTTGACAACAGGGTCGCCCAGGGAGATCCTAAAAAACACCTAGGTCGCCCGGGGGTGACCCTGTTGGACTAATTTCTAACTTCATTTGAAGTTGTTTAACGCTTGTTTTACTCCAATTTGACATGATTTGGTCACTAAATCTGTCTGTTTATTGCAATTTTGAAGGTTTATACAATTTTTTTGTGTAAGTTTTTCTACAGTTTTACAATTTTTAGGGGTTTTTTCAAGTTTACGAGATCTAATCTAAAGTTATCTTCTGATTTTGTAGGAGATGCATATCCAATGGAATGCCTACCGAGAGTAGGGGTGGCTCTCAGGGATGTTTGCTTCATTGAGTACAGAGGATCGTGCCATATTGAAGAGGGCAGGTCTTGCCAAAGTTTGCCATGTTCCTGTGATCCATCTTGTATCCCGTATATGTTGTAATATCTTGACTTACTGGGATGCAAACAGGAACACATTCAGGTTCCCACAGATTTCAAGAGAGTGGACTATCACCCTTTATGATGTATACTATATATTTGGGGTTCCTATGAGGGGACAACCTCTATTTCTTCCTATTAGTGAGTCCTTTGAGGACAAGGCTTCCTAGGCTGCATTCATGGGGGTTAATCACCCTAGGGACCAGATAGGAGTTCAGCTTACATCTGTCTCACGACTTTGCATCCCACTTCTGAGGAGGTTTTTGATTGGCTTGATTGCTTTGAGGCTATCGGGAGACCAGGTCTCGGTTCGTCTGAGATGGTGTTGGGCACCCATTATTCGAGGATTAGAGGAGGGCACAATTTATGCATGGGCACTTGACATCCTAGTGATGGTCTACAGAGATTTTTATCGGATCCCTCGGCGAGGGGCTCTAGCTTTTGTTGGCAAGAGACACTGCTTTGCATTGATAGGTGTTGTCAGTGCTGGCAACTAAGATCATCCCATTCATCCGCATAACACAATTTGTTCACACCGGAAGTCAAAATCAGAATTTGTCTAAGTCCGGGTAGTTAGGAACAGAGTAGTGACAAGGTCTGGTATCTTGGTCCAAATCTCTCCGGTGGAAAGACATGGTTTGTTGCAGATCTAAAGTAGTTGTAAGCATTGTCAAGACTCTCTATATCACGAGTTTTGTCCTTCGGTGATAAAGGACTCAAAAGATATTAGCTTCTGAGTATCAGGTTTCAGTTTGACAAAATAGACAGAAGAAGAACAGGCCGACCTTGTGAATGATCTTAATTCCAGATGTATAGAAGTTGTTTATTGGGCAATTTGTGATGATCAGTGATGGTAGCCAACATGATTGATGATTTGCGAGTGCAATTTTTGGTCTGCATCTCATATTATGTATGGATCTAGCCGACAGAGTAGAGTACTCAATAAAGTTCTAAATGTTCTTGAAGCCAACTGGTAAAATGATTATAGATCATGTTGCGGATATATATAGCCGATGGAATTGGATGATTTTGCGAGTGTGGTGTGCGAATAAGGTGTAAATGTGAGAAGAGCAGAAATCTAAGGTGTGAATAAAGGCAGAGCAGTAAGAAGAGCAGAGCAAAGATGAAATGTGTAAGATCAGTTTTTGCACTTAACCAGAACTGAAACTCTTGCATGGATAGATGTTTTTTATCAGTTCAAAATCTGTGCTATTCTCTTATAATCTTTCTGTAGGCAGTGAGCCTGAATGCATGTGCATTCCCATTTGTAAAAATACTTTTAATAGGGTATTAATTTTTGTGGGTTAACCCCCACCGTGGTCTTTCCCTTAACTGGGTTTCCACGTTAAAAATCTTGGTGTCAAGTGTGTTTTTGTGTTGCTGCTCTTACACTTATGATTGTTGTTTTCATGGTTAAGTTATTGAATTGTTATGAAGTGGTAAAAGAAAGAATTAATTGCAGAAAGTTCCAAAGTTTTGAGACAACTGATTCACCTCCCCTCTCAGTTGTCTGTCCTATTTCCAACAATTGGTATCAGAGCATGGTTCCTTTTGAAAAGTTTAACAGCTTAAGGAAGATCTGGGAAGGTAGTAAAAATGGATGAATATAACCTACAAGGGAAACTTGATCTCACCCTAGATGATCTTGAGCAGTCCAAGGCAGAAGTCCAAGAGCTGCAAGCTAACCTCAAAAACGCTGAAAACTTCATTAAGGTTTTAAAAGAAAAATTGAGTAAATCCAATGCAAAAGGAAAGGAGCAACCTCTTCAACTGGAAAACAAGGCCTTGAAAGAGAAGACAAAGGAATGTGAAAAGTTATCTAAAGAAGTTTTTGTCCTAAAACATGAGATGGAAACTAGGGTGATGAGACTAACCAAGGAAATTGAAGATAGGAAGAAAACTAAAGAAGAAATGAAGCAAAATCTGAAAGAGAGAACTGAAGAATGCTACAGATTGGATGGAATAGCTGGTCTCCTAGAATCTAATCTACAAGAAAGCAGAAACAATGAGAGAGAACTTGAGAGATAGATTATCACTCTCAGACATGACCTAGAAATTGCAAATGAGTATAAGGAGAAGTTCAAGATAAGCTCAGCTAAACTTGAAGCACTAATTGAAGAATAGAAAAAGGCATAATCTTAGATATGAGAAAGGTGAAAGATCTGGATCCGGACAAATAACTTTTCAACCAAAGAATAAAAGAAATAGAACTAGAAAACCTCCGGTAAGACAGCCTAATGCTCAAAGACATCCATCGTTTAATGAAAATTGTTTCAATTGCAATAAATTTGGTCATAGAGCTACTCAGTGTAGAAGCAGAATAAATCAAAATGAACCATCCTTCTTCAATCAATGCTTCAAGTGTAAGAGGTATGGTCATAGACCAAATGAATGTAGAAGTATGATAATGAATAATGCTAACAATAGAGGAATTAGGAATTCTTTCAATGGTTATTGTTTTGTTTGCAATGGGTTTGGACACATGGCTAATCAGTACAGATCAAGAGGAAATCAAGTTTATAAGAAAAGAAATGTTGTGTGCTTTAACTGCAATAAATCTAGTCATATTGCAAGATTCTGCAGAAGTAGGAATAATGGAAGAAGATGTCCGGCAAATAGAAAACCAGATGAGCAGAAAAAAGATAAAGGCAAAAGAAAAAATGATGTGAATGAGATATGAAGTGAAATGAACAAGACTTGGGTAAAGAAAGATACAATAAACAATGGTGATGGGTCCGCATCAGAATCAGGTGCTGACAATTCCTCTGGGAATTAAGTTAGGAGCTCTGGCTCAGGGGGAGCTGCATTGAACATTAAATTCCCCCAGTCAGTAAGTGGGTGCCTAAATTTGGCACAATACAAGAGAATATTTTGAATTGGTTCAGAACCTTTGGAAGGATTTCTGGAAGAAAAGATGTTGATATGAAAACTTGCGAAGTGATTCATGAAGAACTGTCAAAAATAGAGTAACCAGATATAGTTAGGGCAACATATTTATTACAATGCCAAATTAAGTTTTGCAAAAGATAAAAGGTCACTTGGTCACTCATTTGAATCACTTTGCATTCAGAGGAAACAAGAAGAAGAGCATTCAAGATGCAAATCCAGAGACTGAGGCACAAAGAACAAATTCAACCAGTAATTGATCAACCCTAACCCCGCGAAAGAAAAAGGTACCTCTTTGTAAATATTTTAATCTAAAATCTGTTGACATGGATACTCCTCATGTTGTTGACATTACTGAAAGGCCTCAACCCAAATTTAAGAAGCATCCTCACAAATCAATATAAGTTGACCCGTTGGGTGCTTTTTGAAGTGTTCTGTATGGTGTGTTGCATGTTGAAGACATTAGGGTTTATATTCATGCAAACATAGATGAATTTGGAGATTCAAGGTATGTAGACTTGTTTGAGAAAAAACTCAGGGATGAAAATCATGAACTTAAAACTGAGTATAAGGCACTATAGGATAAACACTTTATTCAGATTATGGGGTTTCCAACATTTGATGAGGATGAATGGGTCTGATATGTTTTGAGTCAGATGCATGATGAATTCATTTGGTTGTTAAAACCATTCAAGATTACCAAGGATGCTATCAGAATTGTAACTGGGTTAAACTCAACCAGAGGATTGCCCATGCTGAAAGCCATGAAAAACTAGATAGTGACTGATGCTACCAGTGCCAAGTTTGACAGAAGGGCAATGACCATAAATGATATCATAGAACAGGATGTCAAATTTGCCTCCATGGTGATTGGGTACAAGATTTACCACTCGAGTAGAGAAAACTCTGTTTCCAGAAGCCATATATGTTGCATACAAGATGCTAAAATAAAATACTAATTATGACTTGTGTGAATTACTACAGAATCAACTGATTGAAAATTTAAACAAAATCAAGAAAGATAAGAAAAACACTTTCAAGTATGGTACATTGGTTCTATGTCTATTCTTTTACTTTATGAATGAGGTACCTAGAGTAAAAGGTGTGCACTAGACTAAGGATGAGCCAGTTGCCATTTAGATCAGAGATCATCTTCGCAGCATTGGTGATTTCAAAGCTCAGAAAACTGCAATATGGGGTTACTTCAAGAATTTTCAGAGTATGATGCACTTAAGGGAAAGAATCCCTAAATCAATTGTTGAGAAGTACAAAAATGAAATATGCTTCATGGTTGATACTGATCAGTGTCTAATGGAAGCAATGGAACCCAGAACTACTTGTATCATGCCCATGGGGTATGAAGTAGATGAAAAAATCTTGAATATGTATGCTCAACATCTTCTAAGCAAGCCTAAAGACACAATGGTTAAAATATTTGGAACTTATGAGGAGCTAAATAAAACTGCATACTGAGCTCAGAGAACCTGAAACCAATAGGAAAGTAAGAAAAGAAGTTGAGCAGTTAGCTGAAAATCTGGGCCTAACTAAGGAGGCTATGAGGAAATTCAGAGAAAGAATTGAAAAGGCTAAGAAAGAGAAACAAGATAAGAAACAAACAGGTGCTCTGGTGGAACTCTCTTCCACTTCAAGAACTACTAGGAGCTCTATTGTTGCCCCTGTTCCTTCCAAGACTGCAAAACTGGAAGCAAAATCATCCAAAAAATGGGAGAAAAGGAAGAAAACAAAAGCATCCCGAACCTATGAAAGCATAAGAGAAGAAGAAGAAAAAGATATAGATTCTGACATTGAAATCAAGGAACTAAAGGCCACCAGAACAAAAACTACAAAAGTAACCAAAGAAAAGTCCTCCGAAAGCAAAAGGGCTAGTAAAAAGCAAAAGATAGAAGCATATGAGGAATATGTTGAGAAGCCCACAGTTTCCTTGGAGGATGTGATAAAGTCAGTCAATGTAGATGGTAATCTAAAACCCATGATTGAATCCTATGATGAATACAGTGATGTGGATAAAAGGGTGTAGGAGGAAGCAATTGTCAGATATCTCAACATCTACAACAAGGCACTGATTGAGATAACTTCTGAGTTGCCACAAAGTCTAGCAAATATTTTGAAATTGAGAAAAGAAAATTCCAAGAGCAAGGACATGGAGATCATGGAACATGAGCTAATAAATTTGTGTCCTCAGATTTTACCTAATCAAATAGATATGATATTCAAGGAAGTCAAAGATGACTTTAGAAGCAAAAAGAGAATGAAAAAACTCATTCTTGGAGAAACAAGTGAAATCATTAAAGAAACTCAAGAAATTCTTTTGAAAGCATTGAAAAAGCACAATTTTCCCATAGTCACAGAAGAACTTCCAGATGGTGAAGAAGAGAACAGCATCAAGCAGCAATCTAAGTTGGGTGAAGCCTCTGTTCTGGAAGTGGAATAAGTAAATCAGGAGGATACAAAAATGATGGATAAAGTAGTTGATGCAAGAGATACTCCTAATCCATCTGATCCGTCAGGAAAAGAAGATAATATTACTACTTCACAGAGCCCCTCAGATCAGGTAGCAAGTGGTGAACAAACAGGAAAGAGTCCCTCTACAAAGAACACAGAGAAAAGTAAAGTAGAGAAAGAGGATGAAAAAGGAAAGAAAGATAAAGCAGAAGAAGGTGGTGCAAATGTTGAAGCACCTAAAGTAGATACTGAGAAATCTAATGAACAAAAGGATGGTTCAGAAAATGTTGCAAGAGACACTGCAGATGCAGTAGAAAGCCTTCTTGAAAAAGAGATGATTGAGCTTGATGAGCCTGAACTACTCCAAGGTCTAGCCAATCCAGATGCTCTCTCTCCAATTCAATTGATGAAAATAGCATCATTCACCCAAGTAAAGGCTAGAGAAAAGATGTTAAAGTTCCACATGGAGGACAATGAGCTACTGGGACTTGCAACCGGGATTTTGGAAAAGTTAATGCCTTCCTACCAAAAGAGTCCATCTGATCCCCCCTCCGAACATCTGAAAAATCTTGTAAGTTTTGTAAATACTCATTTTGAGTCCTTTGAGAAGTCTGCAGAGGCAAAAGTTCAGAAAGAATTCTTGGATAAGAAATTTTGTGAAATAAAGAACATGATAGGAAATGGTAGAAGAATACTTGGTATTAGCATAAAGAGCATTCAAAATGCTCTAAATGATGGAAGTGATATGTACAAATTATGTCTATCATGGCCCAAAGTTAATGAGGATATTGAGAAAAAGATAAAGGAGCAAGAACAAAAATTGTCAAATCTTTCTCAAAATTTTGATCCTCTAACAGTTTTGCCTATAAGTCAAGAATGTCAAGTAATCAGCTTGACAGATGAGATAAAGAGGCTTGTTAGAGAAAAAGGTTACATTATGAAGAGAATGTGTGAGCTCCAGGGATTGATTGCCCCCAAGTTAGAAGCCATGTTTAATGCCCTATCAGAAGCTCATAGTGCACTTCAGACAAGTAATCCTCCGGATCTGACAAAGGCAGAAGCATATGCATTTTTGCTGAGTGGACACATCTCAGTTTTGGATGGAATGAAGGGAACTTGGGCATCTGAACTTGTGCAAAATAGTTTTGCAAGCATTCTCAAGTTCATGTGAATAGAACTTAATGATTACTTGTACATATGCAGCATTATACATAGAATTTTTGGAGAATTTTGGCTTGCGGACCCCACCCTTTGCCATTGATGTCAAAGGGGGAGTGAAGAGCAGTGAAAAATGAAGAATCCAGCAAAGGGGAAGCTTTAGAACTAATAGAGAAGCACAAGTGTACAGACTAAGGGGGAGCTACATTAGACATTTAGTCATTTTTCACTAAGTGTTGCCATCAATGCCAAAGGGGGAGATTGTTGGCAAGAGACACTGCCTCGTATTGATAGGTGTTGTCATTGATGGCAACTAAGATCATCCCATTCATCTGCATAACACAATTTGTTCACACCGGAATTCAGAATCAGAATTTGTCTAAGTCTGAGTAGTTAGGAATAGAGCAATGACAAGGTCCGGTATCTTGGTCCGGATCTCTCCGGTGGAAAGGTATGGTTTGCTTGCGGATCTAAAGTAGTTGTAAGCATTGTCAAGACTCTCTAAATCATGAGTTTTGTCCTTTGGTGATGAAGGACTCAAAAGATATTAGCTTCTGAGTATTGGGTTTCAGATTGACAAAACAAATAGAAGAAGAACAGGCTGACCTTGTGAATGATCTTAATTCCAGATGTATAGAAGTTGTTTATTGAGCAATTTGTGATGATCAGTGATGGTAGCCAACATAATTGATGATTTGCAAGTGCAAGTTTTGGTCCGCATCTCATATTATGTATGGATCTAGCCAACAGAGCAAAGCACTCAACAAAGTTCTAAATGTTCTTGAAGCCGACTGGTAAAATGATTGTAGATCATGTTGCGAATATATATAGCCAATGAAATTGGATGATTTTATGAGTGTGGTGTGCGAATAAGGTGTAAATGTGAGAAGAGAAGAAACATAAGGTGCGAATGAAGGCAGAGCAGTAAGAAGAGCAGAGCAAAGATGAAATGTGTAAGATCAGTTTTTGCACTTAACCAGAACTGAAACTCTTGCATGGGTAGATGCTATTTATCAGTTCAAAATTAGTGCTATTCTCTTGTAATCTTTCTGTAGGCAGTGAGCCTCCATTTGAGAAGTGAGATCTGGGCAGTGAGCTCGAATGCATGTGCATTCCCATTTGTAAAAAATACTTTTAACAAGGTATTTTTTTTGTGGGTTAACCCCCACCGTGGTTTTTCCCTTAACTGGGTTTCCATGTTAAAAATCTTGGTGTCAATTGTGTTTTTGTGTTGCTACTCTTACACTTATGATTGTTGTTTTCATGGTTAAGTTATTGAATTGTTATCAAGTGGTAAAAGAAAGAATTAACTGTAGAAAGTTCCAAAGTTTTGAGACAACTGATTCACCCCCCCTCTCAGTTGTCCGTCCTATTTCCAATAGCTTTTAGCCACTCTTCTCTGATTATGACATGGATTTTTGAGCATATGAGGCCTTATCAAAAGCTTATTCCTCTTCCAAATAGGCGACTACTGAGAGCAGCGAGGTGGGCACATATTGGTTATTTTGATGCTATTCTTCCCACTATTGCCACCCTTACTGATGATGACATGATTTATGACCCTTATCATGACATGGAGGGGGCTTGGGCCCGTGATGACGAGATGAAAATGCACTGCCGTGAGGTTTTAGAGATCACAGACCATAATGGTCAAGTTGAGGCTCATCAGGTGGACCATGTTTTGTAGTAGTTTGGTGAGGATGTCCCTGAGGACTTGCCCCCAATGTCCACTTGTTACAGGACTGTTTAGGAGATGGGGGAGATTGGATAGAGGAACGTTGTTTGTAATCCTTTGACTCTAAGTGTCTTTATCACAAGGAGGATGGAGGGGAGGGAGAGGGACTCCTTCCCGATCTCTGGTTGTGACAATTGACACAGAGTCCACTAACAAGGACTATGTTCCTGATAGTGAAGATTCATCAGATGAGGTCCCTCTCAAGGATGAGGATTTTGATGACATTGGTGTTCCAGATGAGGTTCTTGACATCCCCGAGGGTCCTTCTATTGTTCCTCGGCCTCCTTAGTCAAATGAGGTGATGTGTCATCTTGACCCTGACTGGTAGCTTGGAGATCCACGTAGGTTTTATCTATTTGTTTTCGCTTAACTTTGTCCTTTCTCTTTTCATGTGGCCCTGACTTGATCTTGTCTTGATTTGGCATTTCAGGCAATGTCAAGGAGTGGAGGGACTTGGTTCATGAGGTTAACATTGGAATGACTTTTCCCTTCACTAGGATGACCCATGATCATCTTTTGGATGATCCTAGTGTGCCCCTACCGTGGGACGACACACTGACATTTTTGCCCCTATCTACCATGGGTGTCAAATGTTATAGAGTTGAAGACCCAGGTCGACACGCTTCAAGGTGAGAACAAAGTACTTCAGGAGATGACTTGCCTTAATTTTGGCTGGTCTAATACTAGTATGGTGGGGCCTTCACAGTCGCATGCCCGCAGAAGAACACATCATTCTCACAGATCTCATGGAGCGACTAGTGGTACTCGTAAACAGAGAAGCCGAAGCCCCAAGGGTTCTGTCGGAGGGAACTTTCCTTGACCTGCTTTTCTTGAAATTTGTGCCCCCTTGCATGGGAAGCCTCTACTTCTCTCGAGAGCATTTTGTCTTAGCTCTTTGATACCATTGCACATGTAAACTTCGGATGTATCTATGAAAGTTTATCCTTTCCTATGGTTTTTCTCTTGTCAAATTTTGTACTCGTCTCTTGTGCATGTTTGGAAGTTTTTAGGAACTTTTTTATTATGTTTGACCTTTTCAACTCTTTTAACAAATGCAAGTATGACAACGATGACATTTTTTTTTGTAATTTTTGTGGGATATATATATATGATATGCAGCTTACGATATGATAATGCAAGAACACAAGAAATGCTATAAATGAAACTATCACTTCTGTTGAATGTCATGAGATATGATATTTGACTTTATTGCTTTGAGACTCTTTTTCCAATTTTGGCATGAATGCAATATGGAACAAACACAGTGATTGCTCTTAAATAGGATTTTCAATTTAGGGGATTCTGGGTTGTCCTGACGTAAGAGACCTATTCAAGTCTGTGAGATAGGATTTAGGGAAACTCAAGTGGGGAGTGGGAATGAATATGGAGCATTTTTTATTTCTAGACTTCGCTAAAGGCTAAACACTGATCCTTATCTAGATAAGACAAGCTGACAAGCTTTCAATTTAGACAAGTAGCAAATTTTGTTGGTGTTCGCCAGACTTAGATCATAGATGGCAAGTAAGATAGACCCAGGGTAAAGGATAAATGGGAAAGAACAAGGGTCCCTAGATAGAAGATGATCCTAGAGACTACTAGACTCTTTAGTTTTGCTCAGCTAGTGTGTGCTTAATACCTTTGTTTCTCTGTTAGAATGTCACCCTTGAGGCTTCGAGCTTAGACTGATCTCCACCCAAGAGTACGGACATTCGGCAATCTTCTCTCTTTCACTCTTTTTTTTATCTCTCTTTTTTTTGTATTTTCCTCACTTGACTTTTCTCATTTTTTTGGATTTTCTAACTTTTCAAGAAATGAATGCTTTTTGGACTTTTACTATGCTATGCTTTGATCTATCAATTCTCACTTTTTGACAATCTTATTTTGATCACTCATTTTTTTATTCACTCGTATCTTAGATTGTTTTCTTCAGAGTTTTGATCTTCCTGACATTTTTGGCCAAGAAAGATAAGGGGTTGAGCGCCACCTAAAGTTTTTATAATCTAGTTGGACTTCTCTACTACTAGGGAAGCATTTGGAGGGTCTTCTTGCAAGCTTCCTTTGAACACTGTAGGTTTGAATACTAACTTCATTTAGACCTAACATTTGACTCATTAAGACTAGGATCAGTGTAGAACTAAGAGCTAGGTTTCGATTAGAATCACTAGGAATGTATGGGGATAATGGCGGTTGTGAAAAATGGGGATCTCTAGGTCTTGAAAGGATAACGTACATTTAGACAACATCAGACTCCTTACTAAAGGGAAAATAGTACAAGAGCAAGTCACAAACAGTGATGCAAGATGAACAAAATGATGTAGAAATGTAAGAAACAAATTATTTTTTGACATTTTTTATTTTTTTAATTTTTTTTGTATTTTTATGTTTTATGATTTTTTTGGTTTTTAGACATAATATTTCTTGAGGTGAAAGGCATTGACTGTTTCGCCAAATTCCTCTCCCTCCATTGTGTACAAGAGATAGGCACCATTTCTGATGTCTTCCTTAACCATGTAAGGACCTTTCCAATCTTCCGAGAAAGCTCTCTTTCATCTTCTTTTCTTGTTTTTCGTGCTTCCCCTTCTTAGGACAAGTTCTACTTAGTAAGGCTTGTCATTTGAATCAACTGCTACCAGCTCGGTAGTTTCTCTTGGTATCATGAGATGCAGTAAGTCTCGAAAAGCATGTTGATGAGAAGAAGTCCAATATAGAACCCCATCACAATTTAATAGCTCTACTAATAGGTCGAATTGTTCTTGCATGTAAATTTTTACATCAAGTCTCTTTTGGATTCTTTGCAAGAATTGGAATAATTCAAAAGTTTGTGGCTCCCTCTGCTCATCGGGGGGAACAAAACTTATACTTGTCCTCCCATTGGGTTCTGGTCTCAGATCCATGGCATACCCAATATAACTTTTTGGTAGTTCAAAAATGACAGGGTCATCGACACCAATTGTCACTCACATCTTCCACTCTCTATGGAAGATACCTTTGCTCTCTTCATCCTCGTCAGGAAGTCTTTCAACCATTTCTATTTGTACCCGAGGTGCTTCCCATTCACCAAGTTCATTTGACTGAACTGAGGAGGAGGTGGTTGGTTTTTCTTGTGGTTGTGATACCACAAACATCTTAGGCAGCATTCCTATAACATTGGTTTATTCATTATCAATAGAATGTGCCTCCTCCATGGGCATTATTGGTTGATGTGAATCCTTCGTTGGTGTGATAGGTTCATATGATTATGTTTCTTCTGATGTCTCAGGGACATGCGATTCACTTAGTGGCCATAGCGATGTGTAACCTTCTATCATGTCTTTGTCTGCATCTGAGAAAGCATATGGGTCTACATTTCTTAGATCTAATGTGGTGGTCTGAAAGACTGGTCCTTCCATTCTATGAGGCTTCTCCCCTGTGCAAGGAAAGAGCTTGTAGGCCTCTGGGAAATCGATCATGATCATTTCTAAGGGGAATTGGAGTGGTCCATCCCATTCAGTAAATCCATGATTTCAATCATTTTTTCCTTGGAAATCATTTCCCTTTACTTTGGTAGTGGCCCATTCTCTAGAGGTTTGATTTATGTGGTGTTTATGGTCTTTTCTGGAGTTTCCGTCCGTTTGACGCATATCGACTGAGGTGTAGGATTTGGGATGGTCAGCTTGTTGGTAGGGAGTTCATAGTCTATGGGGATACCTATGCGTTTGTTTGACGTATTTGACTTTAATATGCTGAAAGGCTCTAGATCTCCCTGTGTGACATATATCTTTCCTAAGTGTAAAAAGAGGACCTCTTGAAACAGTGTAGATGGTACAGTCTTCATCCCTATGTATCCACGGCCTTCCAAGAATCAAGTTATATCATGTCTCCTTATCTATGACATAGAAAGTGGTTGGAATGGTTTTGGGTCCCAAAGTCACTAGAAGGGTAATCTTTCCTATGGTGGCTGCTTTCAAATTATCATATCCACTTAGAGTGTCTCTTCAAGCAGTAATGTTGGTGTGTCCATAGCCCATTCTCTCTAAGAGGGAGAAAGGAACTATATTCATTGCAACTCCATCATCAATTAATGTTCGTTTGATGCACGTGTCATAGATCCACACTTGAAGATATAGTGCAGGGTCTCCTTTCTTTGTTAACTCTACCTCAGAGGGCATCTGTTGTAAGTCAAAGAAGAACCCAGGATCTTTAAGTTCTGAGTTTGGTGGGCTAAGATTGTAGTCCACATGGTTGATTTGTTCACTAGGCAGTGGCGTGATTTGGTCAAGATATTTTAGGCCTATTGCTTGTAGCAATGTGGATCGATGTGAGGGGGAGTTCCTAAGCAAGTTAATGAATGGAATGTGCGCATACATTTTCTTTAAGTCATCTATGAGCTCGTAGGGTCCCATGGGGATTGGTATTGGTTCTACTATTGAGATGGTACCCTCATATGGCTCTATTTTCTCATTTTCTTCCTTATGATCCTCCTCTTGTTCTTCATTGTGCATAATCACAACCAATCCCATCAACCTAGTTTCTCCTTTTTGTCCTAGCTGTGGTGGGATTTCGGGGTTACTACTCTAAGCTGCTTTGTTTTGATTTGTCATTTATGTATCCTTGTGTGCGGGGAACAGATCCTAATAAATTCTCATGTTTGCATTTTGTGGTGCTATAGGAGCTTGACTTTGTCTTGTATCTTTGTTATCCGGGGTGACCTCCTGTGGGTTTAAGAACATTTCTATAAACAAATGTTGTTGGTCTTCCGGTAGTCTTGCTATGAATCTGTTGTATTCCCTACAAGACTCTATGCTATGCCCCCTTGTTCTATGAAAAGAACAAAATTGGTTGAATTCATACGAGGATCTTTCATATCTTCTGTCATTCCTGTTCCCATTTTCGTTGCAATTCTAGCTTTAATAGTTGTCCCGAGGATAGTACCCATTGTTTCTCAGTCGATCTATGGCATTTAAATTAGGAGGATAATAATCTCTCCCATTGTAATCATCTTTTATCCTTTTAACAGGGGGTTGATCCGTCACCCCATCTGTGGTTGCACTCCTATTATTTTTGAGGATTTTAATGATAGAGGCATTGTTTCCTGTGTCTTCCTTCGTTAGCTTTCCATTTGAACCATAGACTTTTCGACCACTGTCGATGGTAGCTTGATCGATTCTTAAAGCACTTTCCAATGCTTCCTTGTAGGACTTATATGGCAGTTTTTGAACATCTTCTCTCATGTCTTTGTTAAGAGCATGCAAGAAGAGGTCGCATAGTTCTCGGTGGTCCATGTTCGGAGAATTGGTTGAAGAATAGAGGACTTGCCTCCATTGAGTGATGAAATGTGCTACAGATTCGTTTGGCTCTTGTTTCATTGTAAGGAATTCTCTGATTCCTATTTTGACGAGTTTGTTCATGTCGAATGCCATGACAAACTCTCCGATGAGTTGTCTGAACAAATGGATCGAAGCTTCTAGGAGACGATAATACCAATCCAAAGCGATGCCTTCAAGCATTTTCAGGAAGATCTTTGCTACAACCCCATCCTAAGGAAGGAGCTCTCTTATGGTTGTAGTGTAGGCTTTGATGTGCGAATTTGCATCTCCTTCTCCTTTGAACTTCGGGAGATCCGGTAATGGCCTAGATAGTTGCACACTTCTTCTGTATGGTCTAGAGGCTCTTTCAAATATTCAAGATATGTTCCTAAGAAGGCACTCTAAGATTGTGAGGTTGTTAATAATAACCCTATAGGCAGATTTTGATAACCCGTTGTTGGATTCATTGGATTGTTCTGAATAGGAAGGTTCCCATTCAGATAGGTGTCATTACTAGCATGTCACGAATAGTAATTGAGGTAGCGGGGATTTTGAGATGCCCCCTGGTCCTGTTCATCAGACTTGAGTCTTCTTTCTAGAGCAGCTTTCTTTGCTACCAGGATTCTGATTCTTTGCACTAGAGTTGCGATTAAATCTACAGGAGTTGTAGCTCTAGGGGTTTCTTCATTCCTAGGATGTTCTCTTCGAATATTTTAATAGTGGTGAGCTTCCTCACGTGTAGTATTTTCTTTTTGTTCTTCTTCTAAGGCAATCATCAATGCTTCTTGAGCATCTTTGGTTTCTTGTAGATATTTTTCCAACCTTTTAACCTCTTCATCTAGGTGGGCATTCGATGTACTCATGGAAGGTTGTTCTGGTCGATGTACTTCCAACCTTACCCTCCTTGCTTTATGTGGCGCATTTGGTATGGTCGGATTGTTCTCCCAAGCTAGGTTGTTGAAAGATAGAGAGCGCCTAGATTCCCTTTGATCTTGCTCATAGTCAGAATCCTTGTAATCATAACAATTGGTGATTGGCACATCAAGATGTGGTGGCACATACCTATCAAATGAGGGAGTTTTTGGTTCCCTTGAGGGAATGTTCCCTTGGTTTAAGTTAGATTCCATCATATTTGAGGGTGCCATAGACACCATAGAATAAATGGAATGAATGATGGCGTAAGCGATAGAAGTTGAAGCGGAAAAAGAGGTTATGAAGAATGGTATGAAAATGTTGCGAAGTTTTTGTTAAACTTGTTTTGAGATGCTTAAAATGGGAATGCAAAATCACTCATCCTAGAAGGATTTGCAATTTCACGTCGGGTTCACCAAAATATGTGGTGAAGCTGATGGCGTATGTGATAGTGATAATGAGATCCAAGTAATGGGAACGAAAACAACATAACCATAAGGCTCTATAATTCATGTTAGGTTCACCAAAATATGTATGCTCAAATCGTGACTCTAGTTGCCTAGGGCTGTCGGGTCAGATTTCAGCACGCACATGAACCCTTTCCCTCCTTGCCACGGGATGACCCACCACGTCACTCTCGTTCACGTGGAATTAACCAGTTGATAGGAGGCGAGACATGGCGGGGGTCTGGTTCATTGGAGAGCTAGACTTCGTGGAGAGGGGTCGAAAAGTACTACGGCCTTTGTTGTTGTGTGATTTGTTGTATGCTTCATTCGATTGTTGTTGTAGTTGAGATAACCCTATGACCCGAAGGGTCACTGGTTTCTCTTCTTCTGTTTGGATTCCTTAAATTCCACCTCTATGTGGGTGAACGGTTGTTTTCATTGATGGCCTCTTGTCTTTGTAGGTGTTATAAGAATTCTTGTTGTATCTGTCGTTGTCTAGTTTCTTCTAACAACAAGAAGACGAATGGGTCACCTTGTGGTAAGACAAATGTTTGTTGTTGTGGTCATGGATGGATCTCCTCGATCTGGTCACGGATAGCCCTCACCCACTCTCCTCTCACTCCTAAGCACACTCGTGAATCAGAAGAGAGGAAATCGTGCAATTACCAACCTTAACCAGATCTATGGTTTTGACCTAGGGTTTTGTTGACCTAGGGTTTGACTCGTGTTTTGACTTTGAATTTACCTTATGATGAAATTAAGGGTTTGTTTGGAATCATTTGAACCGTGATTACCTCGTGATGGAATCGAGGGTTTGCAATGTTGTCTATTCTAGGGTATCTAAACATATGCAAACTAAATGATATGCAAAACGTCTTTTTGGTTTTTTTTGAGTATTTTGGAAATAAAAGTGCTTCTACCCTATGAAAGGGAAATATGTATGCAATCCTATATGACTTTTTCAATGTGATGTAAACCTATTTTTTTTGTGTTTTCAATGTTTTGAATGCAATTTAATCTAAGAAAGGGGGAAAATGCTTCTAATAAACTAGATCTAGAAATATGAAAGTGATTAATCTAACATGCAAGATCTAACTATCAAGGAAAAATCAATGTTTTACTGTTCCCAAGAGCAAATTTGATTTTCTAATTACTATGAATTGAAATGAAACAGTGAAGGAACCTGAGAGAAACAAAGATTTGCGGACTCCACTACCCTTAGCAATCCTTGTAATAGGCAACCTCGAATCCTTTTGTGGCAGTAAGTGATCTTCTTGACAACAAAATGATGCAAAGAAACAAAAAGAAGCTTTGATGAAGCTTGTATGAGCTCGATGAGAGCTTGGATTGAGCACAATGGCATAGAATGAAGCAACTTGATGCTACTTGGTTGAACAAATAAAGCAAAAGGCACCTTCGTCATGTAAGAGCATTTGAATGCTAAGTTGGAGAGCAAAATTTGGCAAGAGCTATGTGCACAATGAATTTGCCTTCCTTTGTGCTTGAGGGAGGGGGCTATTTATAGGTTTAGAAGAAGGAATTGATTGGATTCATTTGATTGATGAGTAAACAAGAATAGATTGGGGAGTTAACAAGGTTGATTACTTAGTGAACTCAAATGATTAGAGAGTGATGAAGCAAAGATAGCTTATCACTGGAGAGAAAATGGAGGTGAGGGAATGCATGAGATTGATTAGAGATTTAATTTGAGATCAAATAGAGATAATTATGCATGTGTGGGTGCATGAAATAGTTAACTCTATATCAAGGATCAAAAATCATGCAAACAGAAAGAAAAACA
Organism: Cunninghamia lanceolata; assembly: GCA_027924645.1. NCBI lineage: Eukaryota > Viridiplantae > Streptophyta > Pinopsida > Cupressales > Cupressaceae > Cunninghamia > Cunninghamia lanceolata. The sequence goes on along the minus strand of BSBN01001265.1, from coordinate 228,110 downwards.
AGCGAAAATGGAGCAAAAACGAGAGAGAATATCGAGTTTTTCCGCATGTCCAAAAATGGCAGGGTCACCCCTTTTACTAGTAGGGTCGCCCCTGGGTGACCATGGGTCGCCCAGGGGAGATCCGAGCTGGACAGGGTTAGATGCAGAAAAATAGGCTAGGAGATGGTAGAAGAGAAGAAAAGGATGGGTTCTACATCAAGAAATAGGTCAGTCATGTGGAAGAATCCAAATCTCCACTTGTGTCTGTAGGATCTCTAGGGGAGATCTCAAAATAATAGGGGGAGATTTGGATTGCTCGGTCAAAAATGAAAACCATCAGTGGGAGATGGATCGGGGGACCTCTAGAAGGCTTCTATGAGGTGCACTACAGGAAAAACAAAGGAGAGAGGTGAAAACTCACCTACAAGACTCTCACAAGGCTTAGGATCAAGGTTGAAAGCCAAAAAACAAAAGTCAACAAGTGTCGTAACAAGTGTCGAAAAGCGTCGCAAACGAGGAGAGAGAGAAATCGACAAGGAAGAAACAACACAAGACAAGAAGAGAGGACACGTCATCAAGAGGCCTGCTGCTCGAAGGATTTATTTTCATGCTTACATGTATGTGACAAGGATTTGAATCATCATAGGGGTCCTTGTGGAGGCAGTGCATGATTTTTGTGCTTACAGGATACCAAATCAATCTCAAGAATGCTCCACCCCAATCCTGTTGTGCCACTCTGATTTACTTGGAAATTGCACAGCTGACCCTCTGCACTATACTCTGAAGCATTCTACCAATCACAAAATTCTTTGGATCCCAAACATCAATATCATCATCAAACATGAGAGTAATGGAGTGAGCTTCCTCCAACAAGTCAACATCACAATTTATCCCACCTGAAATCAATGTTGGAACCCAAAATTTGAGACGTTCCTCCAAGGGAGAACACAAATCAGCTTGTACACAAGCTGAAATAAACATCAAACAACCAAGCATCACTTGGTTTTCAGAAACCAAAGAAGCAATGTTAGCTGAAACACTTGTTCTTTTCAACTGAAATCTTCTGTTAACCTTCCACCAAGGGCACAAAACAAAAATAAGAGCAATCATGTTGCTGCAACAAACTGAAATGATCCTCTGAAAATCTGATTTCAATGATTTGAAAATGGGACAGCAACAACAAATCTAAAATCCTCCAAGAATAGTAAGTGATTTGGGCCATCTAGTACCAGAATATATCAAAGTCATGGTTGAAATTTCTCTCCAATCCATAATTAAGTATGCAAAAGGAGACATATGATGGCTGATAAGTTTTAGGACAGCAACTTTATGACAAATATTTGCTTTCAAAATCCTCCATGAAACATTATCCTCATCATCACTATCCTCCATAAAATCTTGTGGATAAAATCTTGCATACATACTTATCCAAGAATTAGCCTCATCATGTATATGGAATGCTACTTCGTGATGGTAATTCTACTTGGTAGAATTAAACTTGGAATTTGGAAAACCATACAAGGGTGATGCAATGTAGGACAAACTCCATTATGAAAATAAGGCACAGTTGAAATCAAAACATTGCATACCTTGACTTCATGCCAAACCTTAACCACTAATGGTAACTTCAAGTTGGTGAAGTCTTTGAGCAACATAATGTTAGCTTCAAGACAGACAACTGAGAGGGGGGGTGAATCAATTGTCCCAAAACTTTCTCTTATTAACCACTTAAATCCTTCTTGTAATTCAGCAGCATAATAATAAATTAATCATGGAAACATAATACAACAATTCAAGAGCAGAAACACATTAACACATATGACACCAATGATTTTAACGTGGAAAACCCAATTAAGGGAAAAACCACGGGGTGACTAACCCAAGATTGTATTCTCTATTAAAAGAATAAGAACAAAATGGCACATGCCAATTAGGGCTCACTGCCTGAGCACACTGTTCACAAGAGGCCCACTGCCTACAGGAGACACACTGTCTACAGAATAATAAATATTACATACTTGAACTGAAGAATAGCATCTTCACCATGCTTGAGTTAGTTCTATTTAAGCTTAATACTTCTGCTCTGCCTTTCACTCTGCAACTCTCTACCACACTCTCATCTCTGCCAAGATACATTTGAAATGACTTCACAACTTCTTATTTATACAAGACATTGACTTGGGATAATCATCCAAGTCGGCATACTTTATAGAGCAAATACATAAATACAACATGACTAATTACAAAAGACTTCATGCGGATCATCACACTGTCAGTCACATAGATCTGAGACTTCAATCTTCTTTGAGGAACACGCCATGATTCGTAGAACATCTTCAAGATCATCCACAAGATGTGTAACTCATCTGGTCGGCCAAACTTAGGAAGAACATCATCCCGGAAGTAATCCTTCAATTACGAGCTCAATCTTCAATGCGGACTACCAACACAAACTGGACATAACCCAAAGACCTCCACAAGCTTGCCTGAATCACCAAGAACATCCACACTACTTCTGATTACTGAAATCATTCTCTCCTTCATCTGGAACTTCAAAAACACAGTCTGTCATCACTATCATATTGGAATAGATGCTTGCGGACCTCCAGACCACAAACCAATTGAGTTGTCAATTCACATTGACTTCCTAAACACTCCATCAAATCTGCAGAACAAGATATTGCATTTCTGGATCTCACTAGACCTATCTGTGTCACTCTGTCACCTCTAAACATCTGCCAGAACCAGTTTTACTCAAGTGGCCATAACTTCTTCAAATCTTCATGCGGATCTCTCAAATCTTTAATGGATCACCTTTGGACACATATCTACAAACCCTTTGATGTGCAACCTCTAATCTTCATCTTAGCTGGGATCTTTACCTCACTATCTTCACTGTTCTTCTTTGTTCCTGATAGGACTAATTTTCTCAATATCCTCAGCATACAACTCATCCAATCCTTGACATCAATGCAACAAGAGTATGTTGACATCAATGACAACACCGGTTAGGGCCATACTTGCAACAATCTCCCCCTTTGTCATTGATGGCAACATATGATGTGAAAAACTGTTTTAACCATCAAGACAAGAACTTCTCCTCACTGACTAACATAACTCCCCCTATCAACAACAACCATTCACATGTCTTCTCTTCCTTTACTGCTCCCCCTTTGATCATAAACCATTTTTTTTTCACATGTCTTCTCTCCCCCTTTGACATCAATGGCATAGGGCACATACTTGCATCACTCAGAATCATATCAACTGCTCCCCCTATGTAGCAGCTTCCCATCATCAATCTGGACCACAAGATATGACTGTGAGATTCACCGGACTGATGCACATCAGTGCACCTTAATTTAAAACCGGAGGGGTAATAACCCCTAACTTCTCCCTGAGATACTTAAAAGAGTCCTTAGGTAGAGGTTTAGTAAAAATGTCTGCAATCTGATCCTTGGAGGGCACAAACTCCAATCTAACTTCATTCTTGATCACCTGCTCTCTCAAAAAGTGAAACTTGATGGATATATGTTTTGTCTTTGAATGCAACACCGGATTTTTTTATATATTTATTGCACTTGAATTATCACAGAAGATTGTGATAGGTTCCTCATATTCCACTCTAAAGTCTCTTAGCATTTGCTTCATCCACAATACTTGAGTGCAACTACCTATTGCTGTAATATATTCTACTTTTGCAGTGGACAGAGATATTGCCTCTTGTTTCTTGCTCAGCCAAGAAACTAATATTTTCCCTAAAAAGAATGCTCCACCACTGGTACTCTTTCGGCCATCCACATCTCCTACCCAATCCACATCTGTATATGCATGAAGAGAGAAATCATGATCTCTAGGATACCATAAACCATACTCAACTATCCCTTTTAGATATCTAAGAATCCTCTTGATTGCCATGACATGAGATTCTCTAGGATCAGCTTGGAATCTAGTAAGAAGACCAACAACATTCATAATGTTAGGTCTAGTTTGAGTACGATACAATATTCCTCCAATCATTGACCTGTACTTTTTCTGATCAGCCTTAGGTGAGCCATCATCTTTGCTCAATTTACATCAGGTTGCCATGGGAGTACTCATAGGTTTTGAGTCTTCCATCCCAAATTTTTTCAACAATTCTTTCACATATTTGGTCTGAGAAATGAAGATTCCTTTCTTTGTTTGAGTGATTTGCAGACCCAAGAAGAAATTCATTTCCCCAAACATGGACATCTCAAATTCACTTGTCATTTGATTTGTAAAATTTTTGCACATACTATCTCTACCTCCAAAAATGATATCATCAACAAATACTTCAACAATCAAGATATTTTCATGATCAATTTTGAAGTACAAGTTGTTGTCAACAGTACCTTTGTTGAAACCAATCTTCAAAAGATACTTATCCAGTCTTTCATACCAGGCTCTTGGGGCTTGTTTGAGTCCATACAATGCTTTCTTCAACTTGCAGACCATATCACCATGATCAGACAATTGAAATCCATCCAGTTGCTCAATATATACTTCTTCCAAGTCACCATTCAGGAAGGTAGACTTGACATTCGTCTGATATACCTTGAAATCCTTGAAGGCAGCACAGGCAAGAAATAATCTGACTGCTTCAATTCTTGCCACTAGAGCAAAAGTCTCTTCAAAATCAACTCCTTCTACTCGGGAATAATCCTTGCAGACCAATTTGTCTTTGTTTCTAACTACTTCACCATCTTCATTCAATTTATTCCGGAAGACCCATTTGGTTCCAATCACATTTTTGTTTCTAGGTCTGGGAACAAGATCCCAAGTGTGATTTTTTTCAATTTGCATCAGCTCTTCCTTCATTGCTTTAGTCCAGCTTTCATCATTGCATGCTTCATTCACTGTCTTTGGTTCAATCTTTGAAATTAGACAATACTTTTCTAAGTCTTGAGCAATCTTTCTTCTTGTTTGAATGCCTTTGCTTTTATCACTAATGATCTGATCTTCAAAGTGATTCAGTCTTACATACCTAGGAATTTTGGGAATTTCTTGCACTTCTATTTCTTGAACAGGTTCATTCAAACTTATCTCTTCTTCCTGATTCTCCGAATCAATCTGGATCTGAATTTCAGAAGGGACTTGGACTTCTTGGACCAAAACATCATTCTGATCATCTTCATCATATTCATAAAACCTTGAGGGTTTTTCAATACCTTCATCAACCTTCACATTTGTACTTTCTATAATCTTTCTCAATCTCTTGTTATAACACTAGTATGTTTTTCTTTGAGTAGAATAACCCAAGAATATTCCTTCATCACTTCTAGCATCAAATTTGACAAGATCTTCATCATTTGCTACCAAAGACTCTGAAATATTTCACAGTGGGAGTGATGCCAAACTAGAGTTCATAAGGGGTCTTACCAGTATTGCTTCTGATTTGTACTCAATTAAGAGTGTAGACAACAATTCTTACAGCTTCTCTCCAGTAGATCTGAGGAACATTTGCTTCCATCATCATGGTTCTAGATGCTTCCTGGATGGTCTGGTTCTTTCTCTCCACTACTCCATTATGCTGTGGAGTCCTTGGAGCAGACAACTATCTTTTTATCCCATGTTTCTCACAGAATTCTATGAACTCTCTGGATGTGAATTCTCCACCTCTATCAGACCTAAGACATTTTATGTTTAATCTGGTTTCATTCTCTACCATAGCTTTGAATATTTTGAATTTCTGAAGAGCCTCAGATTTCTCTTTCAGAAAAGTCACCCACATCATCCGAGAGTGGTCATCAATTAATAACATGAAGTATCTATCACCTTGCAAACTCCTGATTCTTGCCGAACCACATAGATCAGTATGAACTAAGTCCAACAATCTGGTAGAAGACTATTTCTTACTTTTGAATATGACTCTTCTTTGCTTACCCAACTAACATTCTTTGCACAAACTATTAGTAGGTTTCATCAGTCTTGGAAGATCTCTTACAGCCTGAGTGTTGCTTATCTTGATGATATTATCAAAATTCACATGACATATTCTCATATGCCACAACCAACTCTAATCAATTTGAACAAATAAACAACTTTTACCAGTACCAACCAAGTGGAAGATAGTACCTTTTGTTTGAGTATCGGATGCTATCTCTGTTCCGAAACTTTCAAAGATCTTGCATTTTCTATTTTTTAATCGGAGATTATAGCCTTTGTCCACCAACTATCCAACACTGAGAAGATTGTACTTCAGACCTTCAACATACAGTACATTACTAGTTTTGTTCTTTCCATCAAAATAAATAGTTCCTCTACCTCTGATCTTGCTAGCAGAATTATCACCAAATTTTACAACTCCTCCTTCATATCTTTCCAAATCTATGAACTTATTTTTATCACCTGTCATATGGTGGGAGCATCCACTGTCAATGACCCGGTCATCCTTTTCTTCAACTTGGGCAGCCAGAGCTCTTTCTACCATTTTATGATTGACAGATTCAGAGGGCATTGGATCTTCTTCCTTGATGGAAATAAACACCCAGTCACTTCTGGATTTGTTTCCTGTCTCTTATTCATCATCTATTACTCATTCATCATCATCATCTTCATGAACATAGTAACATTTCTTTTAGAATCTTGATCTATTTGGATTTGCTCTTGAAAATCTTTCCGGACACCTTGAGGCAAAATGGCCAATCTTATTGCAGTTGAAACATTTGAAGGGCAATTTTCCTTCATACTTACCGGATCCTCCTGGCAATCTTTTTGCAATAAGGGCTTCAAGTTGAGCAGCTTCTGTTTCATCTTCTTCTAAATCTTTTCTTGTTTTTTCATACCATGATAGTTTCTTTGAAGAGTTCTCTCTCGGATCAAACTTTTGTTTGCCTTTTACAGAGGCACTAGCTTTGAATGCAGATTCAGTCTTGGGGGGTGCATCTCCAAACTCGGCTAATTCAAATGCAGCTAATTTTCCAACCAATTGATCTCTTGTGATATTTGAAAAAGATCTGAATTCTTCAATAGTAGCAACCTTGTATTTGTAAGAAGTGGGTAGGGATCTGAGAACTTTGGTAACAATCTCATCTTCATCCAAGATTCCACCAACACATCTAATGCCACAAACAAGCTCATTTACTCTTGGCATAAATGTAGTGATATTTTCATCTTCACTCATCTTCAGGTTTTCAAATTTTCCTTTCAGACTCTGTAGCTTGGCACATTTACCATACTTGTCTCCTTCATGCAGAAGTTCCAGTTTTTCTCAAATCTCATATGCAGTTTTTAGATCTATAACATTTGTCAGCTCTGAATCAGATAAGGCACTTAGAAGAGCTTCTTTAGCCTGAAGATTGTTTTCAGCATCTCTGATTTCATCTACGGTTCTTGGACCATTCTGTGGGGGAACATACTTTTTTGAAGCCATGATCCAATATTGCATTCACATACATTGCAAGTGACATTCCATGTGGCTTTTCCAAAGAGTGAAATTGGTTCTGTCAAACCTCAGACTATCCTTCTTGTAGGAAGACATTCTGGATCTCCTCAAGCGGTTAAGCTCTTTTAGAGGAACTTAGCTCTGATACCAATTATTAGTTTCAAGACAGACAACTAAGAGGGGGGCTGAATCAGTTGTCCCAAAACTTTCTCTTATTAACCACTTAAATCCTTCTTGTAATTCAGCAGCATAATAATAAATTAATCATGGAAACATAATACAACAATTCAAGAGCAGAAACACATTAACACATATGACACCAAGATTTTAACGTGGAAAACCCAGTTAAGGGAAAAACCATGGGGTGACTAACCCAAGATTGTATTCTCTGTTAAAAGAATAAGAACAAAATGGCACATGCCAATTAGGGCTCACTGCCCGAGCACACTGTTCACAAGAGGCCCACTGCCTACAGGAGACACACTGTCTACAGAGTAATAAATATTACATACTTGAACTGAAGAATAGCATCTTCACCATGCTTGAGTCAATTCCATTTAAGCTCAATACTTTTGCTCTACATTTCGCTCTGCTCTTCTCTACCACACTCTCATCTCCGCCAAGATACATTTGAAATGACTTCACAACTTCTTATTTATACAAGACATTGACTTGGGATAATCATCCAAGTCAGCATACTTTACAGAGCAAATACATAAATACAACATGACTAATTACAAAAGACTTCATGCGAATCATCACACTGTCGGCCACACAGATCTAAGACTTCAATCTTCTTTGAGGAACACGCCATGCTTTGCAGAACATCTTCAAGATCATCCACAAGATGTGTAACTTATCTAGTCAACCAAACTTAGGAAGAACATCATCATTCAGAAGTAATCCTTCAATTACGAGCTCAATCTTCAATGCGGACTACCAACACGAACTGGACATAATCCAAAGACCTCCACAAGCTTGCCTAAATCACCAAGAACATCCACACTACTTCTGATTACTGAAATCATTCTCTCCTTCATCCAGAACTTCAAGAACATAGTCTGTCATCACTGTCACATTGGAATAGATGTTTGCGGACCTCCAAACCACGAACCAATTGAGTTGTCAATTCACATTGACTTCCTAAACACTCCACCAAATCCGCAGAACAAGATATTGCATTTCTGGATCTCACCAGACCTATCTGTGTCACTCTGTCACCTCTAAACATCTGCCAGAACCGGTTTTACTCAAGTGGCCATAACTTCTTCAAATCTTCATGCGGACCTCTCAAATCTTTATTAGATCACCTTTGGACACATATCTACAAACCCTTTGATGCGCAACCTCTGATCTTCATCTTAGCTGGGATCTTTACTTCATTGTCTTCACTGTTCTTCTCTGTTCCTAATAGGACTAATTTTCTCAATATCCTCAGCATACAACTCATCCAATCCTTGACATCAATGCAACAGGAGTATGTTGACATCAATGACAACACTGGTTAGGCCCATACTTGCAACACATAACATCCCCTAAGTACACTTCAACTAGATCCCATATCATGTTACTATCCTCCTCTATGTTGCTAACATCAAATAGGTCTACATCATTCAACATAAAGAGTGGGCTGTCAAAAGTTAACTCCACTTCCATATCAAAAAGAGGATTATCAAATGATTGGAAGTTGTTTTCACCTCCATGTTCAAATAAATCTTCAGATTGCCCCAACTATGAATCTGCATACTTAGGAAGTTGTCCTAAGTCAAAATCTTCTTGGATCAAATCAAGCTCTTCAATCACTAGCTTGATTTCGTTTGCTCTTACAACATTTTCATGCTTCCTTAATTGATGCGCAACATCCAGCTGATTTTCAACTTCTAAGAGAGCCATTTGGGTACACTCTAAAGAATCCATAGTTGACTTAATCTCAAATGTAAGCTTATCAACTTCAGCGTCTCTTCTTTTTAATGCATCACAGGTACGATCAGAAAACTCAATGACATGATCTCTATCAGAAAGCAGATTCAAGTAATATGATTTCAATTTTTATAAAGCTCCTTTGACTACATGTCAATCATCAAGTGAAGATCCTCCTTCCATGCCCTTTTGTTTCCTCTCAACTTGTGCCTTCCAAATGTGATCTTCTATGAACTTATGTGTGTTGTCCAAGTGTGTTAAATCTTCCACAACCTTATATTTCATGACTAAAAACTGATTCTTAAAATTAGGTAATTCATTAGCTTCTATATCCAAATCAGCTGCACATAATAATGTTTTTGTTTTGTCCTTAGAGGCATGAATCTTCAAATCATCTGCTATTAAGTTGTCCTCTCCATGGTCACCTTGATCAAAAGAAATGGAATCACCAAACTCCATCATTGAGCCAACACTTTGGGTGGAATTAAAGTTTTCAACAAGCTCCCCTTCATCATGCTCAACAATTGAACCCTCTGAGAAGTCACATTGTTCTTCCATTTGCATGGGAAATTCCCATTTACATTCAACGTTACCTTCATTAGGATGATGAATATGCTCAATATTAAGGGTTGTCCTCCAAGTTTCAGTAGCTTCAAACTCTTTTCTTGTTGTAACAACTTTGTTCTTTATGTCTTCAACAAGGCATTCTGCTGGAAACATCATAGGCTTGCATGAAGAATCACCTTCTAACATCTTACTAATCATTTTCATTTCTATTTCTAGAGAAAAGGCATCTTCAAAATCTTCAAACTCTTAATCAAAAATAGGACTTGCAAAGTCCGTTCTTTCAATTTTAAGCACTTCACCGACTTCTACAAAAGAATTCCAACATTCATCCTCTTCAATTGCCATTGGATTTTTAGCTATATCCTCTAAAATTTCATCACTCTCCTTTGTGTCTTCAAGGCCAACAAGAATCTCACAAACTCCACTAACTTGCTCCAAGATATATGCTTTGACATCCCCATCAAACACATCAGAAATTTCTGATGGCAACTCACCCCTAACTACTTGGTTCATCTTCATGCAATCATCCTCTTTCCCTTTTGGCAAATAGGGTCTTAGTTTGTCTTCACACTGAATCAGCACCATTTCAGCTAATACTTGCTCAATTAATAAGGATTCTCAGTCATTCTTCTTTAGATTAGCCAATATAATAGACAAGAGTGGTTGAGATACCTCATCACTCTCATTAATGATCAAAGCCACAATGGCTTGCATGGTTGTTATAACTCGGTCTTCATGAGTCTTGCAAATGGTAGCAAAGAAATGGTGAAATAATTGAAGAATTACTTCCTCACACCCCATATCAAGCATGATGTTTCCAAAACCAAATTTTGCAACAATTTCAAGTATGGCAACCCTCTTAGCAAAGGAAGGACTTCCTATATCAACCAATCCACTGAAGCTTTCAACAATCCTTTGAAATATTTCCTTCATTATGGACTCCCTTTAAGGAACTTTAGGATCTGTGATTCTTGTGATTTTGCATAGACAAAGAGTGACTGCAAGTCTCACATCTTCATGAGGATGTTTCATCAACTTAGGTTGAACCAAAGCAATCATTAATGGCTTCAAAGCCCACTTTAGTTTTCCACAATCTGATTGTTTGACCTTGGTCAAATGGCTTTCAACTTCTCCCAGCTTGCTGAGAAGAGTGTTCTTAGACAAGTGCAACATCTCCAAATCATTTCCTAATGCAAATAGTGAGCTTCCCGCTACTTCTTTCTGCAAGTTTCTAGGCTGGTCACATTTGAAAGAATCCTTGAAGTGCTTTGAAAGAGGACATCTGCTTTGATTCCCTCTTGACACAATCTTTTTCTGAGACAAAGGTTTTTCCATTCTAACAAGCAAGGGAGAATTCATCAAGCAACTAGAATTTTATGACATGCGCTCTACACACGGTTATCAATCCAACAGGGTAGCAGGAAGACCAGCTCTGATACCACTGTAATATGCTACCCCTAATTTTTTTTTTAAATCACAAGATGACAACACTGATTGTTATGAGCAAAGTTCTTCCACACCTTTTTGATCACCTAGATCCCATTGTGGGCAAGGTGAGAGCATACTAGTGCTTCAGAGTTAGCATTCAAATCCCAATTCAACTGAAGTAACAATCTTCCACTTATTCAGTGGGCATCCACTTATCTAATGAGAAGTACAAGGAAATAAAAACTAGGTGCATCCACTTATTCAGCGGGAACCTGAGCTCTAAAGAGCTGAAAGGAAGGCACATCCACTTATTTAGTGGGAAGCCATTACAATGTAGAACAAAAAGCTAATCTAATTGGCACATCCACTTATTCAGTGGGAAGCCCATTTCAAGCCTATATCATATGATTGTACAATGAAATATCATAGGTTGTGTACATAAGATTAGCTCTATAAACCCCCTCTCATGAAAGGAATTGATGCCCTTAAGAATATATTAACAAATTACAAACAATCCAAGGGAATAGAAAGTATTCAAAGAACATTATACCATGTGTTGCTATTGTCATGCATTAGTGAGCAAACTGTGTATCCTTGTTGTTGTGTGACAGCTATGAAGGGCAATGACTTCTAAATCCAACCACAAAACCTCCTTCCAAATCTTACCCACAGAGCTTCCCTTATGATTGGCGACTCCCAAGCAAAAAAAAATAGAATGAAAACCTCAAGCGAATCAGGCCTGAATTCAAATGCCAGGCTTGTACCTTGTACGGCCTGTTGGGGATGTATGGCAGGCTACAAGCATGAGGAAACAACATAAAGGTCTCTGAAAACTGCTCAGAAATAGTTGTCTATTCTCTACAAATAGGGTCTGAACTTCAAATCAGGCATACCAATATCACCCAACATCTAATAAATCAAACCTCCTTCTGTTGTATGGCTAAGTCTATACAGCTAGCCTTGGAAAACATGGAAAATACACTCAAAACTGTAATAACATACTCCAAAACTTATTCAAACTCTATCATCGGATAAAACAATACTTGCATTCCAAAATTTGATCAAGAAACATCAATCTCCATGATGGCTCCATGCAACCTCTGATAGTGAAGCTGCTCTTTCTAGCTAGGGTGGATATCTCACCACCGAAACTAGACTTCTTTGAGAGAGTTTTCATTCTCAAGAAGGATGAAGATCACAAGTTCATTCCTGCAGCCTAGCAATATCTCAACAAGCATGCCCCTCCAAATGAGATCTTAACCTGCTTTTATAGGCATCTTTTAAGGATTTGCACAATAAAAGTGAATTATAAAATAGAAAAATATTTTTTTTTTCTCTCAACTCCAATATTTCACCCCTTTAGCCTTCATTTTTATGTGACAAAATAAAAGATTAACTTTTCCCCTTTAAAATGAGCTATCATACCCTTATACTTTATGATTATTTGCCAACATATAAGTCTAAGTGCAAATAATTAATTATAAGCTCATTAAAATATAACTTTTTGCGGAAAATCCCAAACTTCACTAAATTGCTAAATAAACTGCACCAACATGCTCCATAGGGTTTGGGATGAAAACAATGTCATCCGAGTGACTTACTATAAATAGACGGCTATTCCAAGAATCTTGGAGAGCTATCTGGGAAGCCGAACAAACTTCTGAAAGTTGCATAGCCATCCCAAGACATAACTGAGCTCACATTCAAAGTAAACCATCACAAATAACTAAACATGTGCTCTCCACAACTTATGGAGCTCCCTAACCAAGCCAAATAGCCTACCGAAGCTCAAGGAAATAGGCTATTGGACACAAACTTGGCTAAAGGCCAAATGGGGACATTACAATGAATATTATGGCTTTAGAAGTCTGCCATTTTCAATTTTAGTTATAGAATCAATTCAACTAGTTTAATTAGGATGATCATAAATGCATTGATACCAAGCAAATGATCCTCTGAAATCTGAGAATAAAACTGAAGTGGAATCTGGAAAACATTTATAAATCTGCCAAAAAAATTCCTAGCAGAAATCGAAAATTGTTACTGATAATTCTAGAAACATTAATTTGCCAAAAATATTGCAATATGATTTTTCTAAGATCTGTTAGGAAGACTAGTTTCTAAATGAACTTGCTTTATAGAGAGCAATGTAGTAGTGTATAATGTCGATCATTATATTTGATAATACAGGTTATCGGACTATGTATTAATTGTTTGTCGGCTCTCGAGTAGTTGTAACAGTCAATTAGTTAGAGTCGAATAGTTGACAGTTGTGTTCCTCTTGGCAAACGTCAGGTCTTTTAAATAGTCATTGTATTGTCAAGGAAGGTAGTATGATGTAGTTGGATCAACTCTGATCCTTGGCCGACCATCTCTGTTCTATTTCTGCAATACTCTCATGTGCTAATAAAGATATACTTTTACTCCTCTATATGGTATGTATTGGTAATTCTGTAAATTATTTCAAGTATTCATTTTATCAGATAGGCAAGTAAACATTGGCATCGTTGTCTTAAAAGAAATCAGGTTCGATAGAAGAGATTCATGCCCTTAGACCCCAATAAAGGCGAGAAGAGACCACGTGGTCAGGATCAAGAGATCAGAAGATCTCTTAGGCTAGGAGAACAAAGAGAACATAGAAGAAAACTAAGAAAGATTGTTGAATTCCAAAGCCGAAGCCCATCCCGAAGTAAAAGTCAGAGTCGAAGCACGAGAACTAGTTGTAGTCAGGAAACTCGTAGTCGGGAGACAGAACACATTTCCACTACAAATATTCACACAAGGGCAGAGTGGGAGGTAATCACCAAACACCTTTCATTGTCAGACAAAGAGTGCATTGATCCTTCCGATCAAGCTGAAAAGTCAAGACAACAGTCTCTAGACGAGGGATGTTGGAAGTCAGAGTCATATTCCTTCATAGAAGTGTACAAGAGCAACTTTCGAGGCATCGAAGGAGAAGAAGTTGAGCCAAGGGTGTATAAAAGCAAATCTGAAGGCGAAACAAGTGCACGAAAAGCTGACGTTGCGAGGAGAGTGGAGGATTCTCACGTGTCCGAGAGTGTGAGAGAAGCACCAGAATGTTCAAATCGAAACTCCCCAGCAAGTAGGTTCCAAGTGCGAGGTTTGCATCAAAACAAAACCATGGTAAGTCCCAGTGGAGAAAAGCAAAAGTTGCCCAAATTTACAGGAAATGGATCAGAGGATCTCGCCAGGCATTGTGAGACAATCTAGACAGCAAATGGGCAAGATGATAAAGCAATTTGGCTACAGTCTTTTCCAACCACCTTGCGAGGTGTAACAATTGACAAGTATACCGAACTTGACCAAGCATCCTGAAACACAAAGGGAGAAATTAAAGAAGGCCTTTGAAGAAGAATTTAAGTTTCTATGAGATGATAATGAAATAGTAGCCGAAATTTACAATACGGGGCAAGGTAAGCATGAGAACTACGAGCTTATAACCGAAGACTTAAAGAATTACTTGTAAAGTTAGAAAAAGAACTGGCTAACGATCTCAAGAAAAGGTGGTTCATCAAAGGTTTAATTTCGTCATTAAGAAAAAAGATGAAGATAGTACCACCCTCTTCGTACATAGAATCCTACAATCGAGCGATGGACACAGAAAGCGAAGATAAAATGTCATCTTGTAGTAAAAGAAAAATAGAGAAAGATGGTAGTTTAGAAGACGACAGTGATAGTGAATCAAGAACGGTACAAGCGCTCCGGAGGGACATGCTCCGGATGATGAAAGAATTGAAGACAAAGAAAGAGACCAGCAAAAAATCCACTGAACTCCGGTGTACTGAGTGCAAAAGTGAAGGTCATACCAAAAGTAATTGTCCCAGAAAATTGTTTTGTGAGATTTGTTAGGTTATGGGTCATTCGATAAAGGAGTGTTCGTATAACTTGAAGACTAGGAGTACACAAGTACTCTTTACACAGGGAGAGCAGTCCCCTCCATCAAAGCCATAGATCGCATCTCTGGGCGGTTATCAAAATCAGAGGTCAAAGTCAAATACAATACGGTGCCAAAGGACGACCGGTGATCCAATGTCTCCAGTGCAACAAATGAGGGCACTTTTATAGAGAATACCAGAACAACCGGAATAAAGTAAGCATGCTATGTAAATGGTGTGTACCAGGTGACCACGAAGATCACAATTGCTTGAAAAAGGAGGTTAGTATTAATCATATTGGCATGGAAGATGGCGAGGAAGCAATTCTTGCCATCACTCGAGCACAAACGAAGAAGGCGAGTTACCCTGACTCTTGTATGAAGAAGGAAAGACTTTGAGAAGCATGGATGGAAGTTGAAAAGGCCGTGTAAAAATAACAGTCACTCAAATGAGAAAACAAGCACGTCTATGCAGCTGGACTCTGATAAAAATATTGCAAGTCGAGTTCTGCAGACTATTGTGCCAATCAAAATGGCAAACCTCTTGCAAAGCATGTCATAACTGAGGGTAGCAATATCTAATGTGGTGGAAAAAGAACAACGGAGTGAGAAGAACAACAAAACAAATGATGACGATGTCATAGTAGAACCACCACCACAAGGCGAACAAGTCATCAATCTAATGTTGTTGTCCATCGGCGTGGGGAAGCAACTGGTAGTTGTCCACATGGAGATCCTTGGATATACTTTGACAAATACAATTATGGATGGAGGCTCTAGCATAAAACTACTATCAAAGGATACCTAGAGGAGTTTGGGGAAACCTACCCTATGGCCGCCAACCTTCCAACTTGTGGGGACTGACCAAAACGGTATTAAGGTACTTGGAGTACTCATGGCATGGAAGGTAAAAATTGGGATTCAATATTTTCTACTGAATTTTGTTGTCATTATAGTACAGAGAAAGGTGTACAATGCACTTCTCGGTCGAGGATGGCTGCGAGTGGCGAAGGCTGATCATAATTGGAAGAGAAATACCATATACATTGAAAATAAGGGAAGGAAATTTGTTATTGATCTGAAAAAGCAAGCTGTGAGTGAGGAGATGGATTACTTTGAATCTAAATCCGACATAGGGGATACCTCGTCAGGAGAAGAAAAAGGGCCCATGGAACTATTGTGACGTTTTCACAACATCGTCCCATTGCAAATGGGTACCCCCTGTTTTGAGCTCTGATGTTTTGCCTTGGGTCTTTGATGGTGTCTTTGGATTATGTCATGGTGAGTCATTGGTGTGTGAGTCCATAGCCTTGCATTGGAAACCATATATCTCATAGAGTTAGCCAAATTGTCAAGTCTCCTGAGGTTGAATAACACTATAACATGGACCAAACATAGACTCACCTTCCGAATTGTGCCTCATTTGATGGAGTAAACTTTGGGCTAAGTATGGTGTGCCTGGGCAAGCAGTGATCTCAAGATTTCAATTAGGGTTTCAAACATTGAAAATGCCAAAGTTTATGAAAACATGTTCAAGGCGATTTTTTTTTAGATCTATAGAAGGTGAATTGTGCCTAAGGGTGAAAGAGTCCACATGGACCTAAAAGATTGTTGCGCCTTGAAGGAAAGTATCATTTTAAGTTTTCAACTCAGACAATCCAAAGAATGAACATAGAAAAGCTTAGGCAGAGAAATCCTCTGTGTATCTTGGAATTTGCGCCTTCACCTAGGCAAGTCACAAATCATTCAAACAAATGGTGTCCTGATAGAAATTGACATTTGGGATCCTCAAAATGGTTTAAACATTGAAAATTTTGCAAGAAAATGGCCTGAAAACTCTAGGCGCAAATCAGCATCTGAAGAACCACCAAAGTGCGTCTAGGCTTGGTGGAGGAAAAGGTATCATCCAGAGACCCAATATTGCGCCTAAGGATGAAACATGAATTGTTTGACTTAGAAAATGTTGAGAAATACCAAGGGTAGTTAGGCACAAATTCACTCCTGTACATGTCAAGATGTGCGCCTAGGGTTAGAACTTGAGAAATCATCATTGTCAATGATAAATGTGCGCTTGGAGACACCTTTAAGGTTCAAGCTTAGTCAAATTGTTTCAAGTAAGTTTAGGCACATTTTATCACCTGTAGAGCCACAAATGTGCGCCTTGAGTAAAAGATGTTAGAGGTTGTGAAAGAAAGTGGCGCCTTGAAGAGTTAGACTTCCCAAAGACACCTACAATTGCCTGAATCAAAGAATTCACTCACCTAAGCTAAGGCACCAATTTTGCACCAGGACAATCACCTTTTGGCGCCTTGACATGAAATGAATGTCTAAACCTATAGAAGATGGCGCCTTAAGAAGAATAACTCTCCTGAGGTTCCCAAGGTTGATTTACTCCACAAAGTGCTCATCTCTAAGGCTAGGCGCATTTTTACCTATGAAGAAGTCAACTTTTGCGCCTAGGTCAAAAATATGCTTAATTCCATGAACTTTGAGGAAATTTAAGTGTCTTGAACTTCTCCTTGAGTTTACACCATGTTTTGAAGCCATGAAAGTTGAAGTGAACACCTATCTATAGCTAGGTGCAATTACACACCCGGAGAGTCACCAAAGTGTGCCTAGGCAAAAGGAGGTTTGGAATTATGAAATTTGATATCACCTTGAAGCAAGAAGTCCTCTAGACATCAATACATTGGCTTGAAATCATTAATTTGAGCATGTTCACTATCTCTAAGTCTAGGCACAATTTTGCTCCTGAAAACTCACCTTATGGCACCTAGAGAGCATAGAGTTTGAAATCATAAGAGTTGGTGCCTAGTAATGGAGAGTCTCTTGAAAGCTTTAACATGAGTTTGAAACCACAGAATGCCAAAAAACAAGCCAAAGTATGTTAGGCGTACTTTTGCACTTGGACAACCATAAATTTGCACCTTAATTGTAAAGGCATGAATCAATGCTGGGGAGACTTTACTTTGTCAAAATGAACATCTTTAAGCATCCACAAGAGTTTGAAATCATAAGTTTGCACTAAATATGCTAGGCGCACTTTCACCTCTCTGCAAACCTAAATTTGCGCCTAGAATAGTAATGATGTTGAACATGCTAGAAATTGCTTAGGATGATTCCTATGTGCTATGAAATTGAATGTTTATCAATGGTTTAATGGTTGCTTTCTCTGTGTTGCAGGAGCATTGATGGAGTTAAAGAGTCATACAAGGAGCAAGGCGCTTGGAACCATCTTCAAGCAAGGAATGAAGTCAAGAGGCAGTCACTGCAAGGGAGACATCATGTCACCACTCCAAGAGATCACTTCAAGTTCATCATGCTAGTACACTTCATCATCGGCATCATCGAGGACATTTATCCATCAAACTTCAAGTTCTTCCAGAATTTTCAAGTCTCTAAGAGAAGTCTCTTATTCCATATTATGAAGGAAGCATCATTATCTTCACTACTCTCTATGAAGAAGCATCCAAAGAAGATCAACATATATCCTGTAAGGAGAAGAAGTGTCACAGAGTTAGGCAAATGAGCAGCATGTATCATACACATCCAACTTACAAAAGACACAAGGCAAGGATACATCCCCAAACATTCAAGTTCATCAAAGCAATCACATTCAAAGACATCACACAGATGATGCAATTTGGGAATATGCCCAAAAGAAAATTGAATGAACTGTTGGAATCCATAAGAGTTGCTGAGGTGACACCTATGTGGCATGCACGTCATCCTCACCAATCAAATGCTACCACATCATCCTTCCCTAGTACATTATACCTGCATGCACAAACAAGAGGATAAGGGCACTCCAAGGGAGAAGTCTTCCAACTCATCATCTTTATTACCTTGGGAAGTGTGCCTTCATTCCTTCTTTTCTATGTACAAAATACTAAAAATAGGCATAGTTGCCTTCTTGTAAAGATCTGGGCCGTCCATTCACAGATCAATCTCAACTGTCGGTTGTATTTTGGGAAACTATATAAAGGCCTTGTTGCCTCATTTGTAAGGGTTAGTTAGTGGACAGTAGAGTAGAGGAGTAGAGTAGGAAGAGACTCGAGAAATTCTCTGAAAGTACTTGAAAATTGTTATAAATATTTCTCAAGATTAATGCAAAGACATTGGAATTCGCTTGGTGCTAAGTGTTGTCTTGTGGAATAACATGGTTTCTTGTATCTTGATGAAATGGAGAGATGTTTCTAAGTAGATTAGAAGTAAAGTAACAGTAGCTCATTGATGTGATGCATGTATGTATTGAATATTTGATCAACGCCTAGCTCATGCTTTTGACATTCATCGCTGGTGGAGTGTTGTGTAAAGCTAGTCTGAGCTTCATCACAATTTTCTTAAGTTTGATTGCGGATGCTTGTTTGAGCTATGCCGTCTAATGTGTGCTTATATGAGCTTTCATGATTTGAAAACCATTCGCTAACCTTAGGAGATTACACCTACTCCATGTAGTTGTAGGCATTCTTGGCAAAGTGGAGTTAGGTTTATTTAAGGAGTTTGTCTCTTCATGCATTATCATTGCTTCATTGACCTTAGATTAGTTTCTCTAAACCCTTATCTTTTTTCTTTTTCTTTATTATTGAGGCATCATGTATACATCATCCACGCTGAAAAGAAAAATAAGCTGAGTGAAGCAAGAAGAAGTCTACGTAAGTCCCTTTGAGGAAACAGCAATATCACATCATACCAACTGAGGCTATCCTATGAGCAAGTTGAGAACCAACATACTGGAACCTTGGAGATAACCCACTGGATCACATTATTTAGCTTTTGGGTATCTTTGTTCAAGAGAGGATAGATTACCTTAGTAATTTATTCTAAGTTTGCATGTGCATAAAAAACACATCAACAGGAACCTAATGATGAAGGAATATTGGAATTGCAACAATGTTCAGATGACGAAACAAGTTCACTTGGTGGGTTGTTTCATTGGCAACTGGAAGACTACAAGGTGTTCCAACCAGAGTGTAATATGATTGAGGTACGAGAAATTGAAGAACACCCTCCGCTGAAGATAAGTCAGTCGAGGACAAGTTCGTCAAGGGTAAGTCCGTCGAGGGCAAGCCAACCAACGACACATGAAGGAGAGAACCATGAAGAGATTGGAGAGATGACGAGTCCTACATTTCTGTCAACATATAAAGAATACAAAGAAGGCAACACCACATTAGACGAATCCTTCCTTCCTAACGACTTACTCCTGGAAGACAACTCTTGGCATACTCTTCCTAATGACACCTTGTGCATCCCTCTTGATGACTTGCAAACATTGATAGACTTCATTTTTTGCTCTCTTGTCGACTTGTTTTTACCTATGGAGTCATCCTTCCCCGTCGAGTTACCTCATGACGAGTTGCCCTTTCCCGTTGAGTTAGCTCCTAACGAGTTGTTTTGTCCTGTCTGTTGATGATTGTTTTTAGACAAGTCAACAATAGAGTAAAACACTAAGTATCCAACTCTCTCTTGAATAAAGTTCTCCACGGGCTGAACTATGTGATCCAATGAAGCAACTCCAAGGTTCCTTTTTTATAACTTATGGTGGATAAACTTAGTGATTACATGTGATCTTGCTGATAATCACAAAGGGACTTACGTAGATTTCTTCTTCTTTCATTCAGTTTATTTCTCCTAGTGTGGATGAAGTATTGTATCAATGATAAAAAAAGGGAAAAAGATAAGGTTTAGAAACTAATCTAAGGTCAATGAAGCAATGAATGATGCAAGAATAGACAAACTCCTAAATTAACCTAACTCCACTTCGCCAAGGATACCTACAACTATATGAAGTTGGTGCAATCTCCTAAGGTAAACGAATGGTTTTCAAATCATAAAGGCTCATATAAGCACCCATTAAACGGTGCAGCTCAAACAAGCATCCATAATCGAACGTAAGCAAATTATGAGGCTCGAACTAGCTTTACACAACACTTCACCAGCGATGAATGTTAAAAGCATGAGCTAGGAGTTGATCAAATATCTAATACAACATAAATTACATCAAAGAGCTTCTAATCTACTTGAAACATCTCTCCACTTCATCAAGATACCAGAAACCATGTTATTCCACAAGATAACACTTAACACCAAATGAACTCCAATGTTTTTGCATTAATCTTGAGAAATATTTACAACTTCAAGTCCTCTCAGAAAATTTTGAGTCTTTTCTACTCTACTCTACTTTCCTACTAACTGAACTATATCCTTACAAATGAGACAACAAGGCCTTTATATAGAAGTCCATATTACAATGAATGGCTTGGATCAATCTAGATAGCCAAGGGCCAAGATCATGCCATCTCAGCAGGTAGTTACAACTTGTTATTTTTAGTACATAAGATAGGCAATGAAGGCACGCTTTCCAAGAAGATAAGATAAGATGGAATCTTTCAGAGCATCTTCCACATGGATAGCCTCTTTGGCTTCTTACTTGTTGAATGATGTGGCGAACTGTGATTGGCTTGATGATGAGTGTCTACCACGTAGATGCCACCTTAGCTTATTCCCAAACTGCATCATCTTGTGATGTCTTCGATGTAATTGCCTTGAACTTGAATATTTAGGTTTGGGGATGTATCTTGTAGATCTCGCCTTGTTCATTTTAAATAGAACGTATAAGATACTTGTTGCTTTATTTGACTAACTTCGTAATGTTCTTGCAAGTAAGATACATGTTGATCTTCTTTGGATACATCTTCTTGAAGAGTAATGTAGTAGGAGATATGATAATGATTCTTCTTTCATAGCTTGAAGTAAGAGACTTCTTCTGGAGACTTGAAGATTGAGGAGGAACTTGAAGTTGAATGGATGAATGCCTTGGAATGTTTGAAGATGAAGTGTTCCAACTTGATGATCTTAACATGATGCCATTGATAAGGATGAAGATGTGTTGGACTTGAAGTGATCAGATGTCTCCTCCTTGTGGACCTCTTGACTTCCCTTCCTACATGAAAGTGATTCTAGCCCTTAGGTTCTGCAATGTTGATGATTGTTTTTCGACAAGTCAACAATAGAGTAAAACACTAGAGTATCCCACTCTCTCTTGAATAAAGTTCTTCAAAGGCTGAACTATGTGATCCAGTGAAGTAACTCCAAGGTTCCTTATTTATGATTTATGATGGGTTGACTCAGTGATTACATGTGATCTTGCTGATAATCATAAAGGGACTTA
The DNA here is from genome assembly GCA_027924645.1 of Cunninghamia lanceolata. NCBI lineage: Eukaryota > Viridiplantae > Streptophyta > Pinopsida > Cupressales > Cupressaceae > Cunninghamia > Cunninghamia lanceolata. The sequence goes on along the minus strand of BSBN01001265.1, from coordinate 205,742 downwards.
CATTAGACTTCTTCATACTTGTTTAGCTTATTCCTCCTTCAGTGTGGGTGATGTATCAATAATAAAGAAAAGCAAAAAGATAAGGGTTCAAAAAGGCTAATCTAAGGTCAATGAAGCAATGATGATGCTTGAATAGACAAACTCCTAAATAAACCTAACTCCATTTCGCCAAGAATGCCAACAACTACATGGAGTTGGTGCAATCTCCTAAAGTAAACGAATGGTTTTCAAATCATGAAGGCTTATACAAGCACCCATTAAACAGCGCAGCTCAAACAAACATCCACAATCGAACTCAAGCAAATGAGGCTTAGACTAGCTTTACACAACACTTCACCAGCGATGAATGTTAAAAGCATGAGCTAGGAGTTCATCAAATATTCAACACAAACATACATTACATCAAAGAGCTTCTAATCTACTTCTAATCTAATTGAAACATCTCTTCATTCAATTCAAGATACCAGAAACCATGTTACTCCACAAGACGACACTTAACACCAAAGAAACTCCAATGTCTTTGCATTAATCTTGAGAAATATTTACAACAACTTCAAGTCCTCTTAGAGAATTTCGAGAGTCTCTTCTATTTTACTCTACTCCTACTAAATGAACTACTACTTTACAAATGAGGCAACAAGGCCTTTATATAGAGTCCAAAATACAATGAATGGCTTAGATCAATCTAGATAACCAAGGACTCAGATCATGCCACCTCAGTAGGTAGTTACAACAAATTGCTATTTTTAGTACATGAGAGAGGCAATGAAGGCACGTTTTCCAAGAAGATAAGATAGAAATGGAATCTTTTAGAGCATCTTCCACATAGACGTCCTCTTGGCTTCTTCTTTATTAAATGATACATTGAATGCAGTTGAAATAATGTGGCTGATCATAATTGGATGATGATGTGTACTCGCCACATAGGTGCCACTTCAGCATATTCCCAAATTATATCATCTTGTGATGTCTTCAATGTGATTGCTTTGATGATGAACACTTGGGATGTATCTTGTTGATCTTGCCTTGTTCATGTTTTGTAGACTAGAAGTGTATGATGCTTGTAGCTCATTTGTTTAACACTGTGATGTTCCTTCTTACAGGTAGGTTGATGTTGATCTTCTTCGATGCATCTTCATGAAGAGTAGATGATGATGATGTTTCTTTCTCAGCTTGTAGATGATGATGCTTCATTCATGAATCGGAGTAGGAGATCTCTCTTGGACTTGAAGGTTGAATGGAACTTGAAGTTAAATGGATGAAGTGTCTTTGACATGATGCTATTGAAGATGAAGTAGTGTACTTGAAATGATGATGATCTTAACATGATGAAATGCTCCAACTTGAAAGGTCTTTTCAAGTGTAAATGTTAATGATAACACCTTCCTTATATGTGGAGTAGATGACTTCTCAAAGAGAGTTGAAGATTGTAAGAACTTGACTTGAAGCTTGGATGGATGAATGTCTTTGAACATGATGCCATTGAAGATGAAGTATACTTGAACTTGATGTGATCTAACATGATGTCATTGATGTTTCCTCTACAATTTGAAGGTGACTCAGGTGCTTGTCCTTCAGATGATTCCTTGGCTTCATCAACACTCCTCTCAACGATGCAACTTGATGATGATCTTGAAGTGATCTCTAAAGGTGGCTAGCATGATGACTCTTCCTTGAAGGTGACTCCAAGCTTCTCGCTTGAAGGTGACTCCTTGAACAACTTCCTTAGCTTTATTGATGTTCCTACAAGACAAGAGAAACAATATATCAATCACTTCAAAACAGAAAGAAATAACTTTAAACATGCAAATAAGTCCTTTTCAAGTCTAGGCGCATATTTAGATGTTTTGGGATGAAATCAGCGCCTGGCAATAAATACCTTCATACTTGATATCTCACACTTTCTAACACTTAGAAATGACTTAAAAAGACTTCTATCATCCAGGCATTCATTACCAAAAGGTCACTTCATGCATTCTCCTTCAAGGCGCCTACTTCAAAAGGTCAATTGATATGATTCTTCTCAGGTTGCCAATTCAGTTGGTATGAAGGTGCAAGGGTGCCTATACCAATCTAAGCTTTATACTTGTCATTTTTCATGCTTTAAACGGTTGTGAATGTCTTAGGATGACTTTCCCCCTCTAGGCGCCCACTCTTAGATGTCCTTGAATGCAACTTCAATCTAGGCACTCATGGAGGTATAGAGTGACAAGCCAAGGCGCCTTAGCTTAATTGGTCTATTTCTTTGAATTTTGATGATCTTGACTCTTAAATGCCATCTAATCTCATGCTCTTAAGCTCTCCTCTTACAAGGCGCCATATTAGGATGCTCCAAATATGAAATAGGGCCTGGTTTCCTTCAGTGATGTTGATCTCTTAGAGGCGCACTTGATGATGGTTGGAATGGCACCCTAGTTCAAATAGGAGTTTACTTCAATTCTCATGCATCCAGAGTATTTGCAAGCATGCTTACCTCGACGCGCCAAAATGAGGTTATTTGGACAAGAAAGGCGCCCAAACTCCTTTGAGGTCTTGGACTTGTATCTTATAACTTCAAGCACCTTCACTAAGCCAAGTTTGATGGCTTCTAACACTCTATATTCCTAGGCGCCAAGATGGAGTCTCCAGTGATTGAAATGCGCCTAGAACTACTTGGAAGCTCAAAGTGACTCTTTCAACCCATCATACTCTTAGGCACTCAAAGTTGATAAGAAATTTCGTAAAGGGCGCCTAAACACAACAAAAGCAATCTTCAATTCAAGGCGCTCATGCAAGGTTAAATGAGCTGAAATAGGCGCACTTTTTCTTTTGATAATCTTTAGGTGCAAATTGATGTCTTTCATTCACTCTAGGATCAAGGCGTCAAAATGAGGTTATTGAGGCATGAAGTGCGCCTAGGACTACAAGGGTGTTCACTTCAAGTCAAAGTTGCATGGATACGGATACGGTATCCGATACGGATATGGCTATTTTTCAAGAACCCCTAATATGGATACGGATGGATACGCATGTATATATATATAATATTTAAATATGATATTTTTATTTTATTAATATTAACTATGTTTAATAAGTTATATATATAAAGTTTATATTATTTAATAATATGATTTTTAATTTTATATATATATATATATATATAATTAAATAATTTATTATATTATTATATATTTTAGATTAAAAGTTGTATTATTAAATAATCTATCATATTAAAAAATATTTATTATTTTATATCTAAATATTATACGTTTAATAATAATAATATTTAAATATACCAATAAAAAAAAAATTAAATATAAAATAAGAAATTATAGTTTAAACTATAGCACCCGACAAAGAATTTCTATATTTTCCAAACTATAATATTTAGAAATAAAATAAGAAATTATACTTTAAACTATAGCACCCGAGAAAGAATTTCTATATTTTCCACCATATTCTAAATCGAGGATTCAATATTATTTTCTTTACACACGGATATAAAATCAAACGACAATATAGAACAAAGAAGTGATTTTGCCATTTCTCTGAAATCTGGAAATTAGGGGAGTCAATGAATGCCATTCGGTTTCGCCGACGAGTTGATCCGCAAGAAATTGATCTCTGCACAAGTGGTTTCGTGGATGAATTACTGCTCACCCCTCCCTCAGAACATTTTTTATTTATTGCCAAACCTTGACGCAACGTTTTACGGTTTGATTTTTTTTATTTCTGAAAATGTTACCTGGGCATGGCATAGTCAGATTAGGTCGCCGAATCCAGACGTGTCTGGTTCGGCTCAAAATTTCATCACGTTTTGGGTACGGTTGGGCACCGTACCAAGGCCGTATCCACCACGTATCATACCCGTTTCCGTATTGGGCACGTAGATACGCGTGCCAAGGGAAGCAAGGTGCCGTATCCGGTAACACTGCTTCAAGTTTTATGATTCTAAGTCCTTGTGCAAGTTCAAGGGAAGCTTCAATAGTCTTAACACTTACAAACTCAAGCATTTTCTTTTAGGCGCTCATGATGATGAAAACTATAGGAAATGGCGCCTAAGGGTCAATGTAGTGCTAACCTCCAAATTTCATAATCTTCAAACGTTGCATAAACTCTTATGAACTTGTCCAACTCCAACATTCAATATTTACCAATGCCAACTTGATTTCTTTTCTAGGCGCACTTTGATGATGGTGGAGGTATGGTATGGCGCCTTGGTAAGGTTAGACATTTATTTGAACTTTTAATGATGTAAACCATTTAGCATGCTCATAAGGAGTTCCAGACCCTCAAGCACCCTCCAAAGGTGAAGAATTCAATCATATTTTTCCTGGGCGCCTTGGTAAGGTTGCATTGATAGAAAGTGGCGCCTAAAGTTCAAGAGATGAATCATATTCAAGTTGAGGCGCATTCTAAGGTCCAAATGGATACAAAATAGCGCCTAGGACTACAAGGGTGAATCAAACACTTGCTCAAACTCCATCAAAAGACCACTTCATCCTTAGGCGCTCATATTGAGGTTATCCATTCTACTCTGTTATCAAGGCGCCAAAATTGGTGATATGAAGCATGAAGGGCGCCTAAACTCACAATGTGTTTTCCTTGTCAAATTTTCAATGCTTAAGGTCATTTGTATCAATTCCATTCAAGGCGCCACAACTTGGGATGATCAAAGGTGTGTTTCCTTCTCTAGGCACACTTTGAGGTCTCAATCTTAAGCGCTGATATGGGTTGGCAGAGGTGGGAAAACACGCCTAGTCTCTGGGAGTGAATTCGCGCCCAGAGAATGGAAGTCCATAAGGTAAGGTATATTGAAAAATATATTTAAGTATAATTACTTTAAATATTTCAGACAGAGTAGCCAAGAAGGATATTTGCATTATCATAGTGCACTGAAATAAATTACATTGTACGAGAAAAACAACCAGAATTGGTACTCAAAAGATCAACTGCATATATTAATTCAGAACAGCAAGTATAATAACAATCCAAAAACTCCATGCCAATACAATGGCGTCATATGAACATATATAGTTTGGCCGACGGTTGCCAACCGTCGCCAACCATTGTACCGATCGGGAGTAACTACTCGCCGAAACTAAAACATAAACATACTTCCCGAACCCACTAACAAAACATATTTTGCCAAAAGAACTAAACTAATGTAAAGTACGCCTAACATCATCCCCCCCCCAAAAACTTGTCGTCTTCCAGACGACTACAAACAAGAGCCCAAATGAACTAGGAAGTAGGAGGGTCAGTGGACGTCCCTGGAGGTGTGGATGCTGTCCGTGCCGATCCAGGAGTCCCCTGCTGAGGTTGAACTAACCGCCGAAGTCTGTAAACCTCCTCAGTCCTTTGTTTCAGATGTGTTGAGGCCACGATGTGCTTGTCTCTGGTGAGACGTACCATCTGGACGGCTTCGGCCAACTGCTGTTTTGTTTTCTCCTGTGTCGCCTGAGATTCGGCCAACTCCTTCCTTGTGGTTTCGAGTTCGACTCTCAGTGCCTCAGCCTTGTTCCTTTCCGACTGTGTGAGCTCGGCTTCCTGTGCCAATTGCCGCTGGAAGTGCACCTGTTGCTCATCAATTTTTTCCCTCAGCTGTTTACTCATAGTTGCAGCCTCCTCCAGCCGTTTGTTGCACCGTTCTGTCTTTTGAAAATCCTCCTGTCGAGCATAGTACAAAGCTCTGAACTGGTCCTCAATGCTATGAAGGGCTGCCAGTAGCTCACTGTCTGCATCTTCTACTCCCAAGTCTGGTCTCTCTGGTTTCCATGCCCTCTGCATCTCCTCGGTAATTACTTCTGGCCAACCCTTATTCCAGAATACCCGTAAGAACTCCGTCTCAACATTCTTGACAAAATGTTCAATTCGTTGTACCTCTGCACGTATTACTGGCGAAGAGTATTGGGGGTTGACCCTGGCAGCAATATCCGATACCCTCTGAAGGATGGTTCCCATAGACCCCAAATCCTGTGCATACCGGAGAATGGTACCGAGTGGGTCACTCTCATCTGGCGCACTCATATGTACTGTCAACCCAGCTGGCTCATCCGAGCGAGAAGTATCCTCTGTATCATCAGCACTCTCTGTCCTGCTCGTGCCTTCCTCCTCTGAGCTGCCTGTGGCTGTGCCTTCCTCCTTGGCTTCCGAGTCACTAATCGTGATGGCAACATCAACTGCTTTCTCCTCCTCAGACTGTACCATCTCACCTTCAAGTGCAGGTGGCGGTAAGAGAGATCGAGTGGGGCTTAGAGGAGGAATGTCTACCAACTCTGAAGGCATGCCTAGTAGCTGAAGCCAAGCATCTACCTGTAGTGAGCTGTCTGCATGTGCTATACTCTCTGGAGATCTAGTCTCGAATGGGGTAATCTGCCCTGATGGGAGAGGAACTGGTATGGTGTTATCTCCCTTCATCCTCATAACCTGCCCCCAAGAGACGTGTGTGGTACTAGGCCGAACTGGAATTTCTGCTTGAGTGCGTGTGTCCAAGTGTAAGTGTGCATGCTTCTTTGCCAGTGAAAAATCCCATCTGTTTTCCCCTACTGGTACTATAGGACTGGGGCTGGCAGGGTTGCCAGGAGTGGCTGAGGCTGACGAGGCCTCAATGCAATCCCCCTCGGCACCTTGTGCACTATACGAAGCTTCTGACGAAGTCTCCGGTAACTCCCGCTGCTTTCTCTTTTTGCTACTCCGAGATTCTTCTCCCTTCCCGCCCTGTGCAGGAGCCTTCAGGTTTGTCCATCGGAAGACGGTCGGCCATGTAGGGTTATACTGTGCATCTGGCTGAAACGGAGCTCGCGCCAATGAGGGGACGTGAGTGCAGATGGCGTCCAGGAACAGTGCAATGGCCTGCTGAGTCATGTAGAATGACTTGTGAGTCATTTTCATGAACTCGTGAATCCTGTCGGAGAGAACTGCTGCCCAATTGTACATTGCACCCTGGCTAAGGCCAACCATATAATCTGCCATCCAAAATGGAATGTCTGACGAGCGTGACGCTCCTGTTAGCCGTCCCCGGATGACATCCATTATGCACCGCCATTCCTCATTCGCCAAGTGATCTCGGCGAAGTCCTCTATTCCCTGCAGCTTTTATTTGGTTCTTTTCTTTCTCGCTCAGGTCTGGTCGGCAAACCTTTGCCATAATGCTGTCTTTGTGTCTTCCGGTCATTTTCTGTTTGCCGACTGTAAATCCTTGGCGCGGTATACCCATCACTCTCTCGAAATCCTGTGGCGAGAATGTAATTTTGACGGATACATTCATGAACCTGATGATCGTGTGTTTTGCTCGGGGATTGTAATTCGCCACCATGTTCTTCAATATTGCCTCAAACTCTCGGAAATTGAAATAGGGCATTTGTATTACCTTGTCTACTTGTGCCTTCTGCAGTGCCTTCTTGAGAGGATGATCGTCAGCATGGCTGTTCCACCACTGTTTGCACTCGCTGGCCATAAGACTTTCCCACTGCAAGGAATCCACTGTGATTTTGTCCTTGTCTTTCCCCTTCCCTTTTGACTGCTTCTTCTGCGCTGATGAACCCACGTCAATTTGTGGTGTCTGTGCTGGTTTTTCTTCCACAATTACCTTTGCCGCCATCTGTTTATCTTCGGCCCGACCTGTTATCTGCAGTTGCTTTCCCCTGTCCAGTGCTCTAATATTCCTGTTTGACATCTCTATGTTTATACTTCCCTGGACCGTTATTTTCTTCCACTCGCACTGCCCAGTTTCAGGAGAGTCCGTACTACAGAATACAGAAGGAATTTTAGCAACCGTACGGCAGATTCGTACTTCAGGAATCCGTACGCCAATCAGGAATCCGTACGCTAGGAATTACTTGCTAGTCTATTCCGTACGGCCAAACAGGAATCGTACCAGGCAATCCGTACGCCAAGCAAGTTCGTACGGCCGAAGTAGAATCCGTACCAAGCAATTCGTACGGCCAAAACAAGAATCAACAATCCGTACGGTCAAACAGGCATCAGCAATTCGTACGGCCAAACAGGAGTCCGTACGCCAAGCACATTCGTACGGTCGAAGCAGAAATCCGTACGTCAGGAATCCGTACGGCAAGGTGAGCAAGGCGGATGGAGGTTTCCGTACGGCAGGGTTCGTACGGCTGCTGGTAAATGATGTTTTTTTTTTCCCTTTCGTACGGCCTTTTATAGGTTCGTACGGCCCTTCCGTACTTTTTTTTTTTTTTTTTTTTTCAAAATTTATTTATTTATTTATATATATATATATATATATTATTTTTTTTTTCTATTCTATTTTGCTTTTTCCCTTACCTGTCTTATCGATTTCAGATTTCTCGAACTTTTCGTCCTCTCAGTTCTCCAGGATCTCGATTTCTGTGAGCTGACGAAAGATGCAGTTTATGTAGCCTTTTTGTCTCAGGCAATCATTCGAGCAGCATCTATCAATTTCCTCTAATTCCCATATCTGGTCGAAGATCGTTAATTGATCTCTTACCCATGTCAGATTCCACCCCATTGGCTCCTGGACCCACTGAAATGTTTTTCCGTCTTCATTCATCTTCACATTCCCGTTCCTGCATCTATATTTTGCTTTCCAGAGCCGACTCCTTGGAAGTTGTATGTGGGGTAGTCCAACTGGCCAATTCTTCCTTCTTACTTCATCACAGTAGGGTGATCTCTCTGTAATGAACATTGCTTCCGCCAAGTATTTCCTTCTTGGCGGGTCCCTGACCTCCTTTGGTAGTAGGAACTCGAATTTTTCCCGCACTTGATTGCATTCTTTTATCCAGTTGTTCCAACTCTTTTCCTCTTCTTCGTCTTCCTCTGGGTAATTCTTATTAATCCATTTACCGCCATAGTCTTCATCGATTTGGCCCTCACGGGCTACCATCCGCACTGGCTTTGGTGCAAAGAATCCCGTGACTGGTTCAAACTGGGTACTTGCAAATACCATTCCGTCAACTTTTTCTGTCTCCTCTTGTTTGCCTCTTTCCTCCTTTATGCCGAGGTTTCTTAATGCGAATCCCAGCATGTTGATTTGTATTGTTTCTCTCTTTCTCTCTTTGTAAATCTTCAGTTTCGACCCGTTCACTGCTTCGTTGATTGGACTTCCATCGAGATTATCTAGCTTTATAGCTCCATTGTCCATCAATTCCCGTATTCTGAACGGTCCTAACCACCGAATTTTGAACTTCCCAGGTTTGATTTCGTTACGGCCGTTATATTTCAGGACTAACTGCCCGGGCCGAAACTCCATTTTCCGTAGATGTTTGTCGTGCCAATACTTCCGGCGTTTCTGCATGATTTCTGTCGACCATTGAGCCAAAATCCTTTTCTCGTCCAATTTAGTCAACTGGAACAGTCTTTCCTCCAGGCTCTCAGTATCTCCTAGTCTGTTTTCCACTGCAATCCTCAGACTTGGGACAAGGTATTCTGCTGGTACTACCGCTTCTTGCCCATACATCAACTGGAAAGGTGTGTGTCCAGTCGTTACCTTATAAGTGGTTCGGTAAGCCCATAACACCGCCGGTAACCTTTCTTCCCAGTCCGATCCTTCGATTCCACATGACTTGTGGATTACCGAAACGAGTACCTTATTTGTTGACTATGCTTGTCCATTCGCCCTTGGATAGTACGGACTTGACAGAGTGTGCAGGATTTTGAATTCCGTAGTCATGAGTCGGATGACATGGTTGACGAAATGTCCCCCACGGTCACTCGTCAATTGGATCGGAATTCCATATCTCGTCACAATCTGTTCATATAGGAACTTCGCCGTGCTTACTGCAGTATTATCCTCCAGTGCCTTTGCTTCAGCCCACTTCGTTAAGTACTCTGTAGCCACTATTATGTACCGACATCGGTGTAGTTGGCTGACCTTCAGAGGTCCTACAAAATCCAGCCCCCATCTTTCGAAAAGCTCTTGAGGTTGTGATGGCCAGAGTGGCATATAATCCCTCTTCAGTGGTTTTCCTACCCTCTGACAAGTGTCACATTGAATTACCCATTCCCGGGCATCTGTGTGTAACGTCGGCCACCATAGGCCGGCGAGTAGGACTTTCCGTGCCGTAGCGTCGGGACCCATATGTCCTCCTGCCAGTCCCTCGTGGGCTTCTGCCAATACCCCCCTTATCTCTTCTTCCATCACACACCTCCGGAGGATTTGATCGGGGCCCATTTTGTAGAGCAGCCCGTTTATCAGTTGAAATGTCTTACTCTTCAGTGCAATCTTCCGTCGTTCACTTGTAGACATTTCTGGCGGGAACGTTGAAGTGGACAAGTACTCACCAATTTTCTCGTACCATGGCGGCAAGGCAGCAATGTGGAATAGGTGGGCATCCGGAAAGTCCTCATTGACTCCATCTCCTGGTTCTCCGGATTTGATTCTTGAGAGCTGGTCGGCGATTACATGGCTTTTTCCCGGTCGTACAATAATGGTGAAAGTGAATTCTTGCAGTAGCAACAACCACCTACTGATTCTGCCTTGAATAATCGGTTTGTTAACTAGATACATTAGAGCTTGATGGTCCACATAGAAAGTGAATGGTGTTGCCAAGAGGTAATGCCTGAATTTCTGTACGGAGTACACCATTCCCAGAGCCTCCCTTTCTGTAGTACTGTAGTTCCGTTCCGCCTTGGAGAGCAACCGACTGGCAAAGTATACTGGATGATCTAACCCATGGGATCCGACCTGTGCAAGAGTAGCACCAATTGCAAAGTTCGATGCGTCTACATGCACGTGGAATTCCTTGTCCCAGTTTGGATAGGCTAGGATAGGTGCACTGATGAGTCTTGTTTTTAGTTCTTTAAAAGCTTTCTGTTGCTCCTCCAACCAGACAAACTGCACCCCTTTCCTTGTCAACATGTCGAGTGGTTGTGATACCTGGGCAAAATTTTTGATAAATCTTCGGTAATAACCGACATGGCCGAGAAAGGACTTCACTCCGGTGACATCTTCTGGAGCCTCCATTTCTACAATTACCCGAATCTTGTCCGGGTCTGCTTTTAATCCTGCTTGGCATACGATATGGCCCAGAAGTTTTCCTTGGGACACCATGAATCTGCACTTCTTCGGGTTTAAGGCCAACCGTGCGGCTCTGCAACGCCCCATGCATTCGGTGAGGGCTTTAAGGTGTGTCTGCTGGTCGCTGTAAATTGACCAATCATCGAGGAATGCCTTGAAGTTTCCCACCGACATTTTGTCAAATATATGTAGGATAATCCTCTGAAATGTGGCTGGTGCATTGCACAGACCGAACGGCATCCGGTTGTATGCATATACTCCATTTTCAATCACAAATGTTGTTTTCAGTTTGTCTTCCTCGGCGATGCTAATCTGGTTATATCCCGAAAATCCATCCATAAAGGAATATATTTCGTGACCGGCCACCTCTTCCAAAATGGAGTCTGTGAATGGGATGGGGAAGGGGTCTTTGATTGTTACTGCATTGAGGCATCTGAAATCTACGCAAATCCTGATTTGTCCCCCTTCCTTTTTAAGTGAGATCACAATCGGTGACACCCACTCACTCGTTTCCACCTCGAATATTATTCCTGCCTCAAGCATTTTTTCAATTTCCTCTTGTACTTTTGCCGCATAGTTCTTGTTCATGCGGTATGGCCTTTTCCGTACTGGACGTGCTCCTGGTATGAGTGGAATTCTGTGGACGCATAGTTCTGGTGGTATCCCCTTCAGGTCCTTGTATGTCCAGGCAAATACATCTTTGTACTCTAGGAAGATTCTGAATGCTGCTGCCTTAAGTACGGGATCCCAGTCGTCGCCGACCAGAATTATTTTCGGGTCACTTTCCTCGCCGAGATTAACTTTCTTTGTTATCGGCTCTTCGTACATAATCTTCTTTTCCGGTTCAAACTGATGTGCCGGCGTACTGTCTACTTCTGCATTCCCTTCCTTATATTCCCCGTACGCCACTGGGAACATGTGTGCTACTTCCTCCCCCTTTCCATTTACTCGTTCCAATGTGTCACCGTCGTCTTTTTGCTCACTCGTCGTTCCCGAGTTTTCACCGATTTCTTTTATTGAAATCATGTTGCACTGTGGCGGAAAAAACTCGTAGTCTTCCATCTGCCAATGGAATAGCCCGCTGAACGAATTTGTTTCATCTTCTGAGCATTCTTGTAATTTCAGCACCCCTTCCTCATCGGGCTCCATCGGTCCATTCCTACTTACTGTCGAGTCCCCTCCATCCGAGTCAGAATCTGACGCCAACTCTTCACTGACGGTTTGTGTCTTCAAGTCAATGACAAACTTCCTACGTCCATTTTCGATGGACAGTGTGTTTTTCTTCCAGTTGTGGTTGGCCTTGGCGGCTATTAGCCATCCTCGGCCGAGTAATGCATCATATGATGCATTTTGTGCTGTTATGACTACAAAATTTAACAAGAATTGCTGGGTACCGATTCTTACCTTTTGAGCCATTAGCACTCCCAGCGCCTTGATCCCGTGCTGGTCGGCTCCCACTAACTGGAAGTTTTGTGGCCATAAAGTAGGTTTCCCGAGGCTCTTCCAGGTCGCTTCTGGTAGTACGTTTACTCCGGATCCCCCGTCGACTATAGTATTTGTCAAATTTCGCCCAAGGATTTCCATGCGTACTACAGCCGGTTTTTTCCCAGTATCAATCGCCAGCAACCTCGGGTCGAGTACTTGTTCTCCCGTTGGCGGTGGTTCTACTATGACATCTTCCGTTGTGAGGTTTTGGTCTTCGTGCGGGTTGTCCTCCAGTACCTTGGATATTGCTACTTTTAACTGAGGCAAGCTTTGGAGAAGGTCTGCCAATTTGATTGGTACGGTAGTTTGCAACACTTGACTTGCTATGTTCTTATCTGATTCCGATCGTATCGCCTTTTTGTCTGAATTATTTCGTTCGGTTCTCATGGCAACTTCTACTTCTTTCCGTGCCTCTCGGAGTCTTTCTTTTTCCGTACGGGGATCTGGATAAGTGGCCTTTTTCCACTGTGCTCGGGTGATAGCCCGGATTTCTTCCTCATCTTCCCTGAGATTGATAAGGTTCACTCCTTTCTGCTTCGGACAGTCTTTTTCCTCGTGATCCCCAGGTCCACACCATTTGCACAATGCACTCACTGTGTTCTGATTGTTGCTGGGGCATTCTCTGGCGAAGTGTCCCCACTCGTTGCACTGCCGGCACTGTATTATTGGTCGCCCCTTACTGTCGTACTGCAATCTATTTCTGGGGCTGTTATTGTTGAACCTTCTGTTATTCCTGTATCCTCCCGGGGATGCGTTCGGACTATTTTGAGGTTTCGGTGGTGTGGTTGGCGGAGTTGATGATTCTCCTTGGGTAAACAGCACTTGGGTACTTCTTGCTTTCAAGTTGAATGGACATTCCTTGATTGAATGTCCCATTACCTGACATATGTCACAAAATAATTTTCTCGGGCAATTTGCCTTTATGTGACCCTCGCCATTGCACTCTGTGCACCACAACTCCCGACCTTCTCTCGTTTCTTTATCTGTTTTCATTTCCTTCATCATGCGGATCATGTCCCTTCTCAGTGCCTGTATGGTTTTCGACTCGTTCTCACTGCTGTCATCCCCCGTACTGTCATCATCTTCAGTTCTTCTTTTACTTCGGGATGATGTTTTGCTTTCGCTTTCTATGTCCATTGCCCGATTGTATGCTTCTGCGTACGACGATGGGGGCACCACTTTCATTTTTTTCCTTAATGACGAAGCTAGCCCTTCAATGAACCATCTTTTCTTTAGTCCATCGGCTGGCTGTGTTTCCAGTTTGTCGAGTAACTCTTTGAGCCTTCTATTATATGCCCTCACGTTTTCATTCTTCCCTTGTTTGGTATTGTATATTTCAGCGACAATCTCGTTGTCGTCTCTAAGAAGTTTGAATTCGTTTTCGAAGGCTTTCCTGAGTTCGTCCCATGAGGTCTTTTGTGCTGCTTCTAGTTCTGTGTACCAGTCAATGGCAATACCTCTTAGCGTCGCTGGAAACGCTTTTACCCAGTAATCTTCGTCCTCTTGTCCGTTTGCCACCCAAATGGTTTCACACGTCTTACAATGTCGGACAGGATCCTCTGACCCGTTCCCCATGAATTTCGGCAACTTCTGCCTTTCACTTGCCGGTGGGGTCACCATCTTTTTCCCGAGGTACCCTCTTTGTGTTTTTGACCCGACTGGACTGGTTCTACCGTGTCGTTCCGGTGTCTCCCCGACACTGCCGGCCACGTACGGTTCCTTCCCACTTCCAGTTCCGGCGTCCTCTACACTTCGAGTTTCCTCTGGGTCTCCTTAGTTTTCCCTCTGGGCAGGGGTCTCGGGCTCAGGTCCTCTGTTCCGCGGCCTTTCGTCTGAAATGGACAATGCCACAATCCGATGTATACTATTCTCTAATTCTTCTGTCAGATTATTTTCTTTTCCTTTATTGGTTATTGGCGTTCTAAAACTATTTTCATCACCTCCTTGATCTACCTCTTCATTTTGTTCATTTCCTTTTCCAACAATCTGTTTCAATCTTTTTCTACGTTCTTCTTGTTCCTTTAGTCTTAATGATTTCCTTAGTATTTCTTCTGGTGTTGCGTGCCCTACTGGTAATTTATTCTTGTCCTTATTCAGTTGTATGGGCATTAATTATGCTTACCCTTTCTCAATTGTACGGTGTGCGACGGCGATCGCCGTCTCGTTCCTCCTCTTCTTGTTTCAGACGTTCTTCATATCTTCTGAGAATTTGTTGTCGTCGCACTTCCCTCTCTCTTTCTTCTCGAATATCTTGGAAGGCTATCAAGTTTCTTGCCAGAAGTCGAGGAATGCGGTCCAGAAGATTATCCACTTCGCTATTAACACGTAGGTTCTCTGAAATAACCTCCTGCGGAACTTCTCGGCGGATAGACTCGTCACGTACGTATTGTCCGACTGATAGTAACCACAGTTTGACTAATTCCTGAGTTACTTCATCTTCCCGACTTCTGGGTTCATTTTCTTCTCTATCGCTTTCCTCGCGTTCTTCTTGAATTTCTTGTATTATTTCTTCTACGTGCTTTCTGTCTCGTACCTCTTCGTCGGTATCGACCGGTTGTCCCATTATGCTTCCATTCTCCCGTCTGGGTGTTTCACCAAATTCGCTTCGGCAACGGCGCCAAAATATTTACTGCCTAAGTGGTCTAATTGGTTTCAGACAGAGTAGCCAAGAAGGATATTTGCATTATCATAGTGCACTGAAATAAATTACATTGTACGAGAAAAACAACCAGAATTGGTACTCAAAAGATCAACTGCATATATTAATTCAGAACAGCAAGTATAATAACAATCCAAAAACTCCATGCCAATACAATGGCGTCATATGAACATATATAGTTTGGCCGACGGTTGCCAACCGTCGCCAACCATTGTACCGATCGGGAGTAACTACTCGCCGAAACTAAAACATAAACATACTTCCCGAACCCACTAACAAAACATATTTTGCCAAAAGAACTAAACTAATGTAAAGTACGCCTAACAAAGGTATATTGAAAAATATATTTAAGTATAATTACTTTAAATATTTTTCAATATACCTTTCAGGATGTTTGAGATAGGTCTCAAATCCACTAGATTTAACATGCCGATTATAGAATTTGGAGGATCCACCAGATTTCAAACTTAGCCAATTTTTCAGGATTTCAGGCTATCAGACTTAGTCATTTTCAGGATCTCAAACATCAGGATCAGGTCATCAGGGGACTATAGGACTCAACTAAAGACATCATCAAAACCCTAATGCAAAGCATCAAAACTCAAAAAAAAGGGGGGTCCCCATTTGCAATGGGGCGATGTGTGATTTGGTCACAACATGCAACACAAACAAAGAAGCAATATCAATTCCTTGATCTTACAACACAAAATAATCATTGTAAATCAATTTTTAACCTTTCCACTCCTAAGTGCATTGGATGCCAAATTAGTTAATGCAATCATAAATTTTAAATTAAGTATCATATATGGATGAGGCATTGGATGCCAATTTCACTCCTTGCCTAGAAACCTTCATAAAACTTGAATTTATCCTTCTCCAAATGTGGCGCAGCAGATAGGAGTTTTGAATCCTTCTTAATGTCTTGGCGCAACAGTTAAGGTTTTTGAATCCTCTGGTTATTGGCACAGCAGATGACAACTTTAATCTCCCTTTAACATTCACTAAGGTGGCGCAACAGATTAGCAATTCTTCCTTCACTTAATTTTCTTCATTTCACTTGAATTAAACCACATATCAAGGTGGTGCATTGGATGAGCTTTTTAAGCTCCGGTTGAAAGAGTTCTTTTAGAACTTGAACTTGACTCCCTTTAGATCAGGCATAGCAGATAGGGATTTCAATCCCTCAAAGGTTGGCGCAGCAGATTGGGCGCACTAGATAAGCATTTTGTGTCCTTAAAACCGTTCAAGACTTGAATTTCACCTCTTTCAAAGATGGCGCATTAGATAAGGTTTTTGATTCTTCCATGGAAGGTCTCTTGAAATTCACCACTCTACCCTCTCATTCCTTGGCGAATTGGATTCACATTTTGCTTCCTTCTTAAAAAGGCCTTAAAATTTACACTAAACTCGTATCTTGACTTTATCAAAGGGGGTCACATTGGATGGACATCTTGAATCCTTATCTAAAACGCCTTCTAAACTCATTACCATCTCTTGGCAAGGGCGCATCACATGTGGCGCAGCAGTTCATGATTTTTGGTTTCTTATTGCAAGATCATCATTCTACTTGTTTTCACAAGGGCGCAACAGATGGATGTTTCAATTTCCCCTTGATATTGGCGCCTTAGATGAGTGTTTAGGATCCTCTATCTCCCTAAAGTTTGGCACAGCATATGCATGTTTTGGTCTTTTGTTAAAAAATTATCTTAAAACTTGAGTCAAACAATCCTCCACTAGTGATGGCGCAGCAGATGGATGTTTTGATTTCTCCTTGAAATTCATCAAAGACCACTTTATTTACATGTAGATGGCGCATGAGATCAAGCGCATGAGTTGAGGATCTTGAATCCTCTTGACATGACATTCAAAACTTGAACTTAAACCCTCTTACATGTGGCGCAGCAGTTGAGCCGCATTGGTTAAGGATTTAAGATCCTCTTGAAAGTTGCAACTCCATCATTAAAATAAACTTCCTCACCTTGGTCGCATTGGATGGAGGTTTTAAATCCTCTTAACATTGGCGCATTGCTTAAGGCGCATTAGATCTGGATCTTGAATCTTCTTTAAAAACACTCAAAACTCCAATCAATACCTCTACTTAGAATGGCGCATTGCTTCTGTCGCATTGATTGGAGATTTTGCATCCTCTGGAAATGAATTCATGAAACTTGCAAGTTGACTCCCTCAAGTTGGCGCATTGGTTGAGGTGCAAGGGATCATCATTTTGTTCTCCGGTGGAAAGTGGCGCAATGGACCAAGATTTTGCGCTCCCCTTCCTTGGCATACTGGATGGGAATTTTGAATCATCTAGAGTACTTAGCCATTTTTTCAACTTTCCCAAGATAAGGTCTAAAAATATATTTAAGTATAAGTTGGAAGATTGAATTTCTTATACTTGAAATATTTTTCAATATACCTTTCAGGATGTTTGAGATAGGTCTCGAATCCACCGGATTTAACATGTAGATTATAGAATTTGGAGGATCCACCAGATTTCAGACTTAGTCAATTTTTCAGGATTTTCAAGATATTAGGATACCAGACTTAGTCATTTCAGGATCTCAAACATATATCAAGATTAATCTCAGAAGGAAAGCAAATGACTCTTGAATAAAAACTAGACAAAGAACTCAAACAACCACTGACCTCATCATGCAACCAACCTAAGACATTATCAAAACTTCATGCAAAGCATCAGAGCTCAAAAAAAGGGGGGTCCCCATTTGCAATGGGGCGATGTGTGATTAGGTCACAACACTGTCCAATCGCCCCTTCCTGACGAGTTGTTGGTTCCTGTCAAGTCACCCCCTCCTATCGAATTGATTGTTCCTGTTGAGTATCTCTCTCCTGACGAGTTCACTTTGCCTGTCGAGTTCACATTGCAAGGCGAGTTCCTCTTGCCAGATGAGTTCACCTTGTTGTTGCCTAACGACTTGCACTTGGCTGACGATTCTCTAATACTGGATGACTTAACATTACCTGTCGACTTAGCTCCTTACAAGTTTTATGTCGACTTAGCTCCTAACGAGTTGGTCTTCCTTGTCGACTTACCTCCTAACGAGTTGGTCTTTCCTGTTGACTTACCTCCTGACAAGTTGGTCTTTTCTATCGACTTAGCTTCTGACGAGTTGCCCTTTGCCGTCAAGTCATTCCTTCCTGACGAGTTGCCTAATGACGAGTTAAGCCTTATCATCGAGTCATTTCTCCCTGACGAATTCTCACTTGACGAGTTAAACTTCATGGCGAATATATCTCCTATCGAGTATCCTCACTTGGCGAATACACATCCTATCAATTCCCCTTGCTTGGTGAGCATACATCTTGTTGATTCCCTTTTCCTATTGAGCATACTTCAGGTCGAGCACCTGATGAGTTGGTCTCCTGTCGAGTACTTTCTAACGCCTTGCCGGCATTAAAACTTGTTGACGCCTTGGAAGCGATGACACCAGTTCTTGGTTTGGAGGTGAAGACACCTATGCCTCACGCCTTGGGTTTGGAGGCGTTCACATTTGGAGCGACAAAACAACCTCTTCTTTGTATACTTTTTCAACAGCAAGCAATATGGTCTTGGAGAGCAAAAATGGTGTGCGCCATGAAGGCTCGTGTGGTTTTGAAAGTCTTAATTTGGGCCTCGGACCCCGCGAGGGGCATTGCCCCTCGACCCTGCTGGGGGCATTGCCCCTAGACCCCCGCGAGGGGCGCTGCTCGTCGACCCCGCTAGGGGCATTTCCCCCAGACCCCCATCAAACCAAGCAAAAGCAAAGATTCATTCTTCTTGGTTGGTCAATTAAATGGATGTACAGTCATGACATATGGGGACACTAAACAATCTTTTCATGATCGGAATGTTTCAAAAGTGCTTGCAGTCAGTGATCAATTCGAAACAACATTCTCAACTTTCAGTGTGCAATCCGATGGGGTCCCTTGGTTGGTTGGTCTTCAATATTTTTCAGTCATTGGCATATGTTCTAAAGATGTCAATTCTACTACTCTGTGGGTTCTTCCAAGTCTGCATGCAGGCTCTTCGTCTACAATGTTGTCCCCAGTGTGGAATATCTTACTTGATGTCACTTGACGCTTCATGTTTTTCCGTCGTCTGGAAAACGACTTTTTCTTTTGGGGGGATAATGTAGTAGCGTATAATGACGATCATTATATTTGATAATACAGGTTATCAAACTATGTATTAATTGTTTGTTGGCTCTCGGATGGTTGTAACAGTCAATTAGTTAGAGTCGGATAGTTGATGGTTGTATTCCCCTTGGCAACCGTCGGGTCTTTTAAATAGTCATTGTATTGTCAAGGAAGGTAGTATGATGTAGTCGGATCAACTCTAATCCTTGGTCAACCATCTCTACTCTACTTCTATAATACTCTCATGTGCTAATAAAGATATACTTTTACTCCTCTATCTAGTATGTATTGGTAATTCTATAAATTATTTCGAGTATTCATTTTATTAGATAGGCGAGTAAACAAGCAACAAAACTATGCTCTGATACCAACAATAATGAAAATTCCCCAACCTCTTTGAGAAGCTAATCCCAATTACAAAGATAACCAATTTTCAAAGTATCCTAATCTCTCCATGGATTTAATTCATTTATTATATCCTACCTTGCTAGAATAGCTTTATGTCTTGTTCTCGTCCTACAAACTTATCCCTATCTTATTTACTTGTGCAATATCAGGCTCATTACAAGTCCACCCCTCCTGAATTTGTTGGTCCCCAATCATTGTAAACAATAAAGGATACTTGAATATGTCAGATCCCTTTCAAGAGTCATATTCTACAACTAAATCTTTCAGTTGTACCAAATTTATTTAAAGAAGTTGCTTCTTAGCCATCTATTTTGGTGGCAATTTAGCTTCAAGATAAGAACCAGATTATTCCAACTTGCCTCACGACAAGAACCAAATTATTCCCACTCTATTGATACCGGCACTCTGGTAGTTTCAAACAAATGGATGATAGGATCTTTTACACGAGCTCTGTTTCTATGATCACATAAAATCCTTGTGCACTTAAACTCCTAACTTCACTTAAACGTTTCTTTTTAAGGCACTTACATTCATGTTGAGCTGCCTGTTCTTTTCAAATCATTAGTAATCAATGGCTCTAACAGATACCCTTGATCTGCAATTGCATTTGTCCCAACCACTAGGAATTCTTTGGATGCTTCAACTTCAGAATTTTAAACTGCAACATTTATATTGTTTAGGAAGAATAAAGTAAATATATTTCTTTCAGAATATAAACTTAAAACAAGGATAGGGTTACTTTTGGAAGGGTTTCTTCTCAAAACTATGGCAAGACTTATTGCAATCAACAAATTATTCTTGAGTGAAATTGTCCAACCTTGTAGACCCAGCACTTTATACTTAAAAGATTTGGTTGTAATTGGGAGTGGCTCACCTGAGAGCATGGGCTGTTCTGATTATTAGTGGTAATTACAACAGAATTTCAATTCTATTTATAGTAATTAATTTTGAAATCAATTTTCTCTTAAAATCTCAAAATAATCATACTTAGTTGATTTGGCAAATTTCTATTTCCAGAATTTTAAATTTCAGTTTCATATTTCAGATAGGAAATTTTTAGGCAGATTTATAGTTTTCCTAGATTCCAGTTCAATTTTACTCTGAGACTCCACTAGGTCTATTTCAGTGGTATCAGAGCATTAAGAATCATTTCAGTAGCATTACAGCATTTAGGCTCATTTCAATGTTCTCAGAGCCACAGTTCTGCTAGCCTCTGATGGTATAGCATATCCAGAATAGACTCAGAAAAAGCTTTAAAAGCCCTAAAACAGGTTATACAAGAAATATTGCAGACTATATGACCAGCCTCAGCACGGATTTGAGACAGATGATAGAAATCATGCAACTACTGCTCAACATGAACAGCGATTTGAGATGGATGACACAAATCATTTAACAACTAGTGCTCAATAAACTGGGATTTGAGACATGACACGAACAATGCAAAAGCTACTGCTCAACAAGAACAATAAATTCTCTTCATCTCATCACTCTTCACATAGAGCTGAAAGATTTCAGATTCATCAAAGCAGACCCAAAACAGAACCTTCTTTTGAGTCAAAATGGGCTCTTTCTCCAACAGATACGGTTTACAATGATGAAGCCATTGGCAATGAGAAGTTATCAGCTCATCATGATCTAAATGCCATTGCCCGTAATACTGTAGCAACTGAAAGTACAAGTTGACAGAGAAAGAAAATACATGAAAATATCTCCAACAAACATCACAACTTTTGCCTATAAAACTCCAAAGACTTTAGAAAGGATTCATAAACATTCCTCAGATAAAGAATAATATTTTCTGGTTAAGTTTACATAAATTCCTCAGATGAGAGAAGTCAACTACAAGATCCCATAGCAAACAGCATATCTGAAGGGCCTGTTGCCTGGGCAAACTGCAGTCCTTGTGGCAGGGGAGTCGGGAGAGTCAGGGTCACAAGAAACTCACATGCTAAGCCCTTTTCATGGATCTATTTGGTTATTCTATCCCACCTCCCTATAAAAGATTTATGCATTCTATTCATCTAGTGTACTTATTCCTATCATGTTCACCTGTGCAATATGGGCCTTACTACATGTAGTATAACTAATAAGTTTCACATTCTGGTAGACGAGGCAATACTGCAATACCAATTAATACCCATGAGACAAGCTTATTCATGATTATGTCACTCTTAACTAGAAAATGGAAGTTCTGATTTCACTTTGTTATCAAATTCTTTCTTCCTAGAAAGCAATCAGAAAGGAACATAAAGTTGTAGAAAAATGTTTTGTTGCCAGTACAGTTGACTTTAACTTTTACCTATTGGCAATAGGCAGGGTACCTCTCACATATTCTGTCATAGATTCAACTCTCACAAACCTATATCAGTTTTCTTGGTAAATTATGAAAAGAATATAATTTGAAGTAGTTTTTATCTTCTATCCAATGCCCATTACAGATCTAACTATATCATCCCTAATCACAGTTTTTCATTAAGTACACCCCTACTGATAATTTGCCACTTCACAATTTAACTGCAGCCTCTATGGTCTGAACTATAATCATGATCTTTAATAACAGATAATGATCAACCCCTCCTTTCCTTCGTATTTGCCACAATGTACATACACTCCAACAATGTAAATTTCCCATGGCTAGTTAACTCCCAGCTACCATGCACAATCTTTTGGCAAAAGAAACAAAATGTCCTTGCATGGCATGGATTACATATTGTCGTTCTACAGTAGTCTGCATCTTCCAATATCCTATGTTTGATGTGTATGGTAATGCAATCAATTGTAACAGTTTCTTTAAAGATTACTGGAAGAATGACGTTGCCTATAGGGTTTATAACTTTATAAAAACCAAATATAGAACTGAAGCCTAAATAAAACTAGTCTGCTTCAGAATTAAGTAAAAGACAAGAAAGCAACTAAATAAAAGTTTCATGAAGAGGCAAGAGACAAATATTAAGGTAGAAGAAGGTATCTCAAAGCACAGGTACAGATATGACATGATGCATGCAGAGCTCATTTCAACTCAAATGCTAATTTTAACACAATCTGTTAAAGCATAAAGCATGCTCCCAATGTTTAAGTGGCTACATCAATATGGGTCCAAAACAGGCAAGGCCAGGTGTAAGTCCAAAATTAATTTTGACAAAATACATACCCCTTGACAAGACTTTTAAGACAGTTCAATTACTAAGTTTAATAGTGTGCCCTCCCACGCATTATAATTTATAGATGCAAATTGAGAGTGTCAACCAAATTATCAAATCAAAAAAAACTCATGCAAATACTGAAGCACTGGTGAGCATCATAAACTATTCAAATAAAATGTACTGTTTACTGATGCTCTTCAATAAAGGGAACTGAAACATTTGGTCTCCCTTGACAAATGAGCTTTTTAAAGCCACAAACATGGGATATACAGAAACTTGTCCACACTCAATTGGTAGAAACCTGATATGTCAAATAGTACCACTTGAATTAATAAAAGAAGCCTTTGAATCTAAAAAAAATGTGATAGTAGCATTTAATGATTGACGCTATAGAGATCTACCTTTACTTTGCAAAGATAGCAATAGATCCATCACTCTGAGATGTATAAATTTCAGTGCAAGTTCTTGTATTCCATTTGATGCCTGTAGACGACCGATTTGAAGGCAATGGTGTTAAAGACCATAAAGAAGGTGAGAAGATGCTAATGCCGGTGGTTGATCCTGAAGATGAGTGCCTTGATGTTGCATCATCAACCATGGAGTTGCTAATTGCAAACTCCAAGCAATACAATCTATCTACAGTAGTAAAGGCAACTGTATTATGCATTAGAAAGCCAGTCATGTTGAGGATTGGCTTCTCATCAGGAATGATTGACATAAATGGTGAAGTGCTGTAACGAATATCATGTAGCTGAAAGGTTCCATCTAGGCTGCCGCTGCACATTGTTGTTCCGTCCAACATTTCTATACATGTAATATGATCCTTTTGAAGGTATTGTCCAACAGGATTGCAAGGTTTTGCTTTCATATCCCAAAGCCGAATACAGCCATCAGAAGCACCCGTAATGAGAGAACAAACAAAAGAGTTAAGACGCATGCATGTAATGGGGGAATCATGAGCCTGCCAGAGTGTCTTCGGTGGCACTATTATTGATGGAGTTGCTGATACAGACAAGAGATCATAAACACGTATATTTTTGTCGAATGCCACAGCTACGGAGTTACCAAATGTACCTCCCATGGGCTGCAAGGATGCTAAGTGAAGCATTTTGAGTCCATATGAACTTTTCTTTGTACATAGAGATGCATCTTCACAAGGAATGTGAATCATGCCCTGCATATTCAACATCTACTTATAACGAAGGAAATCTTAACCTTACAAATTTTGAATATCTTGAATCAAGCTTGTCTGAATGATCAAAGCAGCTTCAAGGAAAATGATTCCATGTACCTGGTATTTAAAAAATGCAGGACCACCAAGGTTATGCATTGTGATGCACAGCGCATTTCCTTGAGGATAGGGGCAGAAGGCACACAAGAATTTAGCATCCATATCCACAAACATATCTTCCATGACAAACTCAGTCCGTTGGAAGCTCTTGACCTAGACGAAACTGCAAATTAATAACTGCTGGCTCTTTTAGAAAAATCAATCCACACAAACATTATCAACAGTAAAATTATGAGAATATTAAGCAATCCTTACCCAGAAAGTAGAAAGTGATTTTGTCATAAAAAATTTAATGCAGATAAAAACCAGCCTGAATCACCATGAGAAATTCAAAAGGTATGAGAATGAACAAGAATGCCATAACTAAGAAAGAACCTGGAGAGAGGGATCTGATACACTGCTTCTGGATGTGCACTGCCATAGATTCAAATGCTTCTGAGATGAGCTTATAAGCCATCCTGAACTGTCATCAGAATGGTTATTAAATCCTTCAAAAGAAGGCAGGTAACACATTGCAGTTATGGTATTCCTGTTGTGCTTGGTTGCAGGCGTTGTAAACCGTCTTCTCCATGTACTTAATTGCTCTGGAATTCGCACCAAACTACTGACACCTGTCCGATCTTCCCCCTTTCACAACCATCAGGAATATCACATTTGCAAGTGTCATGTCAGTTTGCTGTTCAAATGAGGTGAAATGCTAACATTTTTCAGTTGGACAAATGATTGCAGATAAGAAAACATGCATATCTTTGTATTTCTTAATACAATCCCTTCCTAAAGCATGAAACAGGCAGGTGGTAATGCATCATCTTAAAAACATGCAACATTGACAGATGGAGAATAATTGATGCAGTTTGAACCTATCCTGTGCTTCCTTTAGAAACTGTAAATAAACTGCAATGAGCACATGAAGCTCTCACGAATAGTATGACAATGGTTTTGAAATGAACCATGATCTTTACTTGATTTGACACCTTTTCAAGATGGTCTGGTGTGCCACACTCATTTAGGGTTTTAGTTCCACACAGTAATTTGGGCATAGAATATGAAAACTGGAGAATAGAACAAGAATATGTTTTCAAAAAGGAATATCTTCTTGCTTGTTTTGTAGGCTTTTTATGCAAGGACTAAATTATGAAGTATATCTTTGTGTTTCTAAAATTAATCCCATAACTTATATTTTCCATTTTTATGCAAGAAAGATTCAATCATAAGGTATATATATCTTTGTGTTTCTTAAGGAAATCTCATTCCTAATGCAATTCCCATTTACTCAATTGTAGAGGACAAAACAGAAGGAGGTAAAGCGTGATTGTAAAAGATTAAAAAACATTGACCAGTAAACAATAATTCATCCAGTTTGAACCTACCTTTGTGCTTCCTTTAGGAGTTCCTAACAAACTGCTTAGGGAACAGCAAGCTTTAAAATAGCACAGCATGCTTTTGAAATGGAGATTTCCTTGATTTAGAAACCTTTCAGGTAAGACAGCCTTCTCGTTTTAACTTGGTTTGGCTTGCCACTATCATCTAGGTATTAAGTTTTTACACAATAATTTAAACCTGAAACATGAGGACCATAGATTAAAATGAAACTCCACTTGAAAAGGAATATTTTCTTGTTTTGTAATTCTTAATGCAAGAAAGACTCGTCTACTGACTCATGTTGGTGGGTTCACTGTCATCTAAGCTTCCCAATTTAAATGGGATTTGTAATGCCTATTTTCTAATTTGATTGTGGGCTAACCCTCCAATGATTTTGACCTTGACTGTATAAAGACTACTAGGACCACCTGCATTCCAGGGCATTTCCCCTATCACTCTTGGAAGGCTTTTTTAGGGAGAGTACTTGCAGTCCCACTGCTGCTTTTCTGATAAATCCACAGTATTTTGTAATGATCCACTGCTGATTTTTTGAAAAGCACAGTGGTTCCATTTGCATTCTTCCTTTGCCTCCAAGGGCAATTCCAATGGCTAGCTTCCATACTTTTAGGTTTTCTGGTCCCTTCTCATCTTTATTTAGAGGATTCCAACACCTATATGTATCCCCTCTCTAACATATAGGGTCCTTATATAAACCAAATCCCAAAAAACTCTCACTGCTAGGCAATTACTGATTATCATAATCTTACTCTCTTATTCCTCAATCTACAACCTCTCTTCACTCACTACAACTATCTACTCTAGGGTTTTGAATCACTTCAGCGACCTACCATGGAGTCTTCACCTTGCACTTGGATTTTCTCTTTCTACTCCACTGCATTTCTAATATAGTACCAAAGCAGTGTAGTATATGCGTCAATTAATTTCAAATTTGGGATAGGGATTTAATTGTTTTCCTATGTTTATATTCTTGCAAATTAGGTCTTTTTCAAATCACTCATTGTAGGAGGCCTCTAGAGGAGAAACAAACTATTCTATTACATTTAGAAGGGTCAAATTAGTTAGGATTGACTTTTGTTTTGTTCAAAATGGACACCATATAGTCAGCAAACGAAAAATTTACATGTAAGGTTTGACTGGAAATTTTTGCAGCTTGCACACATTTCGGAACACTTTGACACAAAATAGACATCATCATTGCATCCAAAGCGGCCAAGAACCTATAAATCAACTAACAAATCACCAAATTTGGTGTTGTTCTAATCGAGGCAAAAAAAAATCAGGCCCGAGGTCGTACAAATGTCTACACAATCTGATGTAGGGGCGAGAAATTAAAAAAACAAAAAAATAAGAAAACAAAAATTTTTATTGTTTCAACAAAAATCAAATGACAAATAGGCGCTTGCATAGGGCACAGGGACTGTAGTACCCTACACTAGCAAGGTACAGGGGCTATTGGCTCCCGCCAATGCCGTCCAAATGCTTCCCGCTGATAGCTCTAGCACTAGACTCTGACAACCACCACCAACTACACTTAGCCCCCATAGGCTCAACCACCGACACACCATCTCCACTGCCACCAGCAACTACGCTACCACCAAGTTGTCGCTCAAGCGACACTCAACCTACACACCACCCGCACCAACCACCAATTGGCCACCCAGCTGCCACCTCCATTATTGGCACGACTGGTCCGTTGCCCACACGCCACCACCAACAATATACCCTCTCAAACGCAGTTTTCACTTTATAGGTGAACTTCAAGAGGCGTTTTCTTGGCCATATGGAGGCCTTTTTGCAAGCTTTTTTTAATGAAATGGAGCAAAATTTTGTGCTATTCATAGTGATATAACTAGTTTTTGCTCAGACACCTATTTTCCCAAAAAACAATTTTTCTCAAATATTTTGTTGCACAATCTCTATTTTGAGACCTTTGGAGGGCTATAATTTGCACGAATGGGCTCCTTTTTAGGTCCTATTTTTTGAAAGTGCATGTTTCTTTGTGTACTTCCTAGTAATGTTATCCATTTTCTCTCATCTATTCTAGAGTTGTACTTTCAACATTTAGTCATTTTCTTGGACTCTTTGAAAACTTAAAAATTATAACAAGTATTATAATTGCACTAAATTATAAAGTGCCACACACACTACTTAAATAAGGGTGTCAAATATGAGTAATTTGGGCGGATTGTTAATGCACAAGCACTCAACTTATAAAGTGTCATTCCATGTACTGGTTTTGTGGAGGCTTAACAAACCAACATTTTGTAATAAAAAAAACTCACATAAAGTTTCAAACTTGCTAAGGCGGTAATCAATCTAATTCACTAATGGGTATAACAAAGCATCCTTTTGTCATTACCTTGGAAGAAGGAAACTACAAGTCCTGGCGAGATGGCATCCTAAAGCAATGTCAATGGATTTATCTCTTGCCACATTCTTATGGACTTATTCCTGAACCAGGTACAAATTATGATATTTATATAAGGATTCAACTGTGTAGTTTTTCATGTCAAACTCATTGACCCATATAAAACTTCATCCTACTTATCAAGTACAAATTGCCAGAAATCTACATGGGGCAATAAAAATCAGCATGTCCTAGGATTAATCAGTCTTAGTGTCGATGACCACACATCATGGGCTTTGTCACACATTGAGTACCTTCCCACTCTTTGGACCACACTAAGGGAAATGTATGGAGATCCCAATGAACCTCCATTCCCAAATGATCTCGCTATAGACATACTTCTTCCCCTTTATGATTCTGAGAATCCATTGTATGAAGATGATACTGAAGAGGAACTTGCTTATTGGGAAAGTCTTGAACGCTCTGATGACACAAAGACCTCTCCTATTGCTTCTCCTCCTCGCACACCTCCAGCATTGGTAGCTTTTCTACCACATCCACCTGCTACATTGACAGAGATCTCAGCTTCTTTGCATGCTACTATAGATTCTCTTCAACAAGTTTACACTTGTCTTCTTGATCATCGAAATATCTACTTATCAAACACCCATCGATTGTTTGTAGAATCTCACATTCTAGAGGATTGAGGACATATGTCTTCTCTTTGATGACAACTCACACAAAGATGCATCTCCTAGATCCTCCTTCAAATGCCTTCAAAGCGGGGTTGTAGATATATCAATGAGCCCTTGTTCAACCCTCTAGAAATCAAGAAAAAAATCACTAAATTGCAACCCTAGGAGCGAAAAAAGGTGGAAACCCTAATTCTGCAATAACTCGCTTAATTTTGCTCCAAATGCCCTAAAATCTGGATTGTAGAAGCTTCAATATGTCCTTGAAAAACCCTCCAAAAATCTTGAAAAGATTCACCAAAATGAGAAAAATATGTGCTTCCCAAAATGATCTCCAAAATTTAAAAAAATCACCTTGTTTCTTGCCTTCACAGAGCCAAGATCATGCTCTAATACCACTTGTAATGAAATAACTTGCACAAGAGAAGAATATAATATGAAATATGCTGCAAATACTTGATAATAATAGAAAATAAGAAGCCACTTTGAGGAGGAAAGCCTCCAAATATCTCCAATGAGAATGCAATTCGCAATATGATGACAATAAACTTACTAACATCTCCTATATATACCTAATTATGTCGTGGCTACCACCCAGGCCAACTTAGATACTTAAATATAACCCCTAGGATGACCAAACTACCTACATATGACTATAATAATGATTATATACTTAATTAAGAGTTAAGGTAGCCACAAGCCGACTACTCATAACCCTAAACACACTATAGGATTAAGGGCATAGAAAATCACCACCAAGCCAAATTACTTGAGAAAGGATCTAATGGCATATTGGTACAACTACAATTTTAGAAGCACAAAAAGTGAAAACTCAAGGACTTCCAAAGCTTCAAGAGATCATTCAACACCATCAACAAGTTTTTCAAGAACCCAAGGGTCTACCTCCATCCAGAGACCGTGATCATGCCATTGAATTAATACCAAGAAGTATTACTCCTAATGTTAGACCTTATCACTATCCATATAAACAGAAGTCAAAAGTCAACAAATTGGTCAAGGAAATGTTGGATTCAGGCATTGTTCTTCCTAGCAAAAGCACCTATTCATCTCCAGTGGTTATGGTAAAAAAGAAAGATGAGTCGTGGAGAATGTGCCCAGATTACAAGGAGCTCAACAAGCTCACTCTCAAAGATAAGTTTCCTATTCTTGTTATTGATGAATTATTAGTTGAGTTGAATGGTGCATATTTTTTTACTAATGAATGGTGCATATTTTTTTACTAAGATTTACATTCAAGTTTTCATCAAATTTGACTAAAGGAGGAGGATGTACATAAGATTGCCTTTAGAAAACATGAGGACCATTATGAATTCTTGGTTATACTATTTGGTCTCACTAATGCTCCATCAACTTTTCAAAGCCTCATGAATTCAGTGTTCCACCCATTTCTTTGAAATTTTGTGTTGGTATTCTTTGATGACATCCTCATCTATAGTAAAACATGAGAAGAACATTTGCAACATGTAGAGAAGGTATACGAGCATTGGAAAATAATCAACTCTATGCAAAAAAAATCCAAATGTGTCTTTGGGGCATAAAGAAGTGGCATACTTAGGACATGTGGTGTCACAAAGGTGGTAAGGTGGAACCTAAGAAGATTGCAGCAATAAAAGAGTGGCCAAAACCTAAAAGCATCAAATATTTGAAAGGATTCTTGGATATATGTAATGTCCCCTTCCTAGGCTAGCCCAATACATCAAGTTAGTCTACTACACAGGTTCCTGTAGACTAGAAGGGGCGGTTAGGGGACCCACAGAGAATTGGTTCATCGAGGCTCAGTCAGCTTACATGGAGTGATGAGTTGGTCTTCTTTTGGTGGGATGTATTCTCTAGCACTTTCTAGAGTGAGTTTGGGCCATTTGGCCAAACTATTTTTAGCAGGGGCTCACAAGACTCAGAGCAAGTCG
Source organism: Cunninghamia lanceolata (assembly GCA_027924645.1). Taxonomy (NCBI): domain Eukaryota; kingdom Viridiplantae; phylum Streptophyta; class Pinopsida; order Cupressales; family Cupressaceae; genus Cunninghamia; species Cunninghamia lanceolata. The sequence goes on along the minus strand of BSBN01001265.1, from coordinate 175,286 downwards.
CAGCAACGGTCTTGAAATTAGTCTTTGTTCCATTGGCCAGCTCAACGATACTACGAAACTCGCCTGCAATGACCGCTCGAAGTATTATTTATTAATCGATATATCTAAGTTAAATTAAATATATAACTTAGTATATTTTTTAATAAAGTGACTTTATTATAAGTTAAGGACTTAATGAACATTATTATTAATAAAGTCAAGTCATTTGGAAGTGGGCGCCCAAGGCATGAGAAAAGAAATATTAAAATATTAAAATCTCTCAAAAAGTGGCGTTGGGAGACAAGAAAAGAACAAAAGGAAAAAATGAAGTTATTTTCTCATTACCATTGCATAATTTTATTGAATGAGCTTTGTTCTTTGGTTGTGCCAAGGGTTTGAACCAGCTACCTGTGGAGACGAAATCCTTCATTGGTTTGAGCACCTACAGGGTTGAAAGACATCTCTAGGGTGTTTGAGGTAATCTCATTTCAGAGGTTACGAATGTGCTTCAATGGTTGATTACATACTTGTCATGGAGTGATTTTCATCGAGATATCTTGAGTTTATTGACTCGGTAATTGTTGGATAATATTTGAGGATAGATTGCAAGTTTTGGACAGAGATTTGGAAGTTATTTGTTATGGTTATTGCTGCTCAAAACAGGCTGTACTTCCCAAGGCAGGGTCGTACCATATAGTGATGTTACAAGCTTTTGAGGAGGTTTCTTGGTAGCATTTCTTTACCTATCTGGGCGTGAGGTTTCTGCTGTTGAAGAACATTGATTTCCAGCAACTATTGGGAAGATTTATAAGCATTTGTCACTATTGTACCCCTCACACAGGCCGTACCACCTTGGAAAGGGACGTGGGTCAGCTAGGAAGGCCAGCAATCTGATTTGGGTGTGTTCCAGCTATCATTTGTGGAATCACAACTCCATTCCTTTGCTGTTCACTACTGTATTTTTGTAATAGTCTGAGGTTGCTCAGTTCGGAGGAGATTTGTGCATCCAAATCTGCTGTAACAGTCCATTTTCTGACTGATATCTACATAACAGCAAATGGGTATATCCATTGTTTAATCTTCTTTGCGTATCTTTACATGGGTATTACTTCTATTTGCTATATATTGCATTTCTATTGAAAATAACAACTAGGTGTTGCTATTTCATGTTATATTCTGAAAAAATATGTCAAATGCAAAACACACCAAAACGCACTAGGTTCAACTAAACCACAGAAAACTATAAGAGGGTGGGTTATTACAGTGGTATCAAAGCTGGTGTATCTTGTCAGCCTGTGTTGAACTTTGTTCATGAGTGAGTGGAAACAGGTCTACACCAAGGATACCCATCAGTGGCAACCACCACAGGGCCCAGAGGGGGAAACCATATCAAGTATCTTGGGTATGCACCGGAATTCATCCAGTGATAGTGACAGCATAACAGGACATATGGCAGATAGAAACAAAAGAACAAATCAACCGGAGAGGCCAAACTCCAAAACAAAGAGGAAATTCGATATTATGTTGGATATGATGTCCCAGTTGTTAGCAAAAATGAATCAGGGTAATCCAACACCACAACCACATGCAGCAGATGAGGGTGAGACAAGCGGTTCCAATGCTAACAATCACCAGCATCTTGGTCAAGGTAGTGGTCGCCGCACTAGGATGACCCTAGGATCGGTTCCTAGGCCACTACAGCCTACCTTTCCATGCAAAGAGGAGGCACTAGTTATTCAGGAGCATGAGGCACAAATTTCTATGGCAAAGGAGGTTAGATTACACTATGCAAAGTACATGACTCTTCAACCTAAGATTAGGGAGATGTTGTCTTCGGAGCAGATTATGAACCAGAAAAGGCAAAGAGTAGGTATGGGCGGTAGGACAAATCACAGGGCACAACATACTAACAGGGATTATCAGCATGCCTTGAGTAAGGTATCTTTGGAGCATTTTGATGGTAGTGGCAAAATGACAGCTAGAGGATGGGTCCAGAAGTTAGACAACTATTTGACTCTTAAGCCAATGCCAAAGGATGAGGCATTGAACTTTGCTATCATACATCTAGACGGAGCAGCACATGAGTGGTGGTATCACGAGTTGGTCACTTTGGGCGATAATTTGATCATTACATATGATGAGTTTACAAACAGGCTTATAGAGAGGTTTGACAATAAGGATCCAGAGCTGCAATTCAAGGAACTTGCACAGCTCATCACAGAGTTTCAGAGACTCTCGGTTATGGTTCCTAGTATCTCGAAGAGGAGACTTGTAGTCCTATTCAATGAAGGACTAATGGAGCTACTTAGAGGGTAGGTTAAGGCCTTCGATCCACCTACACTTCAGGAGACTATTAAGAAAGCATGGAGTATGGAGTTTGTTGTTCCAAAAAATAAATGCCTCCAAATCTTTCCCTCCCAAGAAGGATAAAAATTACCATCATTGAGACACAAACCAGCAAAGGAAACCAGCCCCTAGACTTGATGATGACGCGCTAAATGAGTATAGGAGAAAGAAATTGTGCTTCAAATGCAAGGGTCCATGTGACCCCAACCATAAGTGCCCTATGAAGGGGCAAGTGAAACAGATTGAATACTATTCAGCCGAGGGAACCACATCAAAAAAATTAGACCAACACACTGACTTGAACGATAGTGAGGAGGATAGTGCAGCTGAAGAGCTACAGGATGAGCAGGATGATGATATACCTACAGCCCACCTTGCTACTATTCAATAAGAGGGTTCTTTCAAGATTCGGGGAGTCTTGGAAGGACAGAGAGTGACCACATTACTTGACACAGGGGCCACTCACAATTTCATTGATGAGGATCCTGTGGCAAGAAGGGTACCCAAGACTGAGGAGTTCAAGGGATTCAACGTCAGGGTAGTAGATGGTTTTGTCATCACTTGCAAAAGGCGAATCCCAAACTTAACCATTAAGTTAAGTGACTGAGTTTCAGGCTGAAAATTATGTGGTCAGCATGGGAGATATGGATGTAGTTCTTGGCATGAAGTGGCTTCATGCAATCGGAGAGTTCTACCTCAATTTACGAACCATGGAGATGAAATTCGAGGTAGATGGGAAAAAACATGTGCTCAGGGGAATGTCAGATGGTGGACTTAGAGTAGTATTTCTTAGGAGGATGGAGAGGTTGCTTAGACTGTTAGACATGATCAGGCGGAGTGGGTAGCTGAGTTTGTTATTATGCCTACAACTATAGAGCAGCCGAAAAAGAGTTATCATCCCGACATTCAAAAGCTGATAACCAAGCACACCAAGGTATTCAACAATATACCGTCGGAGAGGCCTCCTGATAGAGGCATAGAGCATGTGATTGAGCTAGAGGAGGGAGCCAAGCCAGTTATCATTACTCCCTACCGCCATCCGAAAAGATTGAAGGAAGAGATAGAGAAGACGATCGAGCTTCTTGAGATGGGGCACATTAGACCCAATAAGAGCCCTTTTGCCTCTACAGTTGTTTTGGTCAAGAAAAAAGATGGCACGCTGAGGATGTCTATCGATTACAGGGCCTTGAACAAGAAAACGATTAAGAATAGGTACCCCACTCTGCGTATAGATGAGCTCATTGATGAGCTACATGGGGCATGTTACTTCTCCAAGATCGACTTGAGATCTGGCTACCATCAGATTTGGGTTAGAGAGGAGGATGTGGAGAAGACAGCATTTCGTTGCCATTATGGGCATTTCGAGTTCTTGGTTATGCCTTTCGGTCTAACCAATGCTACAGCAACTTTTCAGTCCTGTATGAACAAGGTCTTTAGGGAGCAGTTGAGGAAGTTTGTCCTCATATTTTTCGATGACATATTGATTTTTAGCAGGACTTGGGAGGAGCACCTCCAACACATTGAGGAGGTACTGAGTATCTTAGAGAGAGAGTAACTATATGCCAAAGAGTCAAAATGTGAATTTGGCATGACTGAGCTTCTTTATCTAGGTCACATCATTAGTGCTGAGGGAGTCATAGTGGATCCAGAGAAGATCCGAGCTATTATTGAATGGCCACCACCCACAAATCTCTCACAGCTCAAGAGATTCTTTGGTCTATGTGGGTTCTACTGCCGATTCGTCAAGGGGTTTTCACAAAGTACCACACCATTGACAGATTTGACGAAGAAGGGGGCATTTGTTTGGACTGACAGAGCACAGCAGTGTTTTGACAGGTTTAAGCAAATTATGAGTTCTTGCCCGGTTTTGGCCATACCAGATTTCACCAAGCCTTTCGAGCTTGAGTGTGATGCCTTAGGGGAAGGCATAGGAGCAGTGATGATGCAAGATAAGAACTCGATGGCTTTCGAGAGTAGGAAACTCAAGGGTGCAGAGAGAGGTTACAGCATCTATGATAAGGAAATGTTAGCCATAATGCATGCTTTGGCTAAATTCAGGCAGTATCTAGTGGGGAGCAAATTTGTTGTGAAATTAGATCACAATAGCCTTAGACATTTCCTTAATCGGCGTGACCTCAATGACAGGCAGCAGAAGTAGGTTAGCAAGTTAAAAGCCTGCGACTTTGACATAGTTTATGTCAAAGGGAAAAAGAATGTTGTAGTTGATGCCCTATCTCGAAGACCACATTTGTATTCCTTAGGAGAGATCACTGCTGATTGGAGAGAGTGGATATCAGCAGAATATGCAAAGGACAAGTGGGCCACAAGTATAATTGACGGCACATGCCGATGATGGCATGGTTCGGTGGTTAAGTCGCTCGGTTGTAGTGGCGGCCACCAGAGTTCAAACCCCTGCTGGGCCAACGAGCTCGCAAGGCTTTACGCCTTCGCTGGGCCAATGAGCTCGCGGGTTTGAAGTGTTCTTCCTAGGGGATGAGGTCCCCCAGTTGTGGCCTCACCGGTTCATTGCTCCGGGCAAAAGCATTCGCATGGACCCAGAGGGCGTGTCGCACCAGCGTCGCCGATCACGTTAAAAAGTTTACCAGGCGCATTTACAAAAAAAAAAAAGTATAATTGACGGCACTATCCAGGATAGTAGGTATACAATTGTAAATGATCTAATCATTTACAAAGGGAGGATCTTGTTGGTACCAGGATCGTTGATGAAGAAGACGGTTATGAGAGCCTTCCATAATGTTTCTATAGCTGACCACCTGGGATACTTCAAAACATACAGACAAATCCGGGAATGGTTTACATGGAAAGGGCTCAAAACAAAAGTGTTGCAATATGTTAGAGAGTGCCCCACTTGCCAGCAGAATAAACAGGAGCACTCTTTTCGAAGTGGTCTATTACAGCACCTACCCATTCCTAACCAGAAATGGGAATGTATTTCTATGGACTTCATCACAGGCTTGCCCAAGGCCCAAGGTAGGAACTATATCTACGCTGTGGTTGATAGGTTAACAAAATTCGCTCATTTCTTTGCGATTTTAGCCACATTTACAGTAGCACAAATTGTAGATCTGTTTTTCAGAGAGGTATTCAGATTACATGGGCTGCCGAGGAGCATAGTCAGTGACAGAGATAGCAAGTTCATGAGTCACTTTTGGCAGGAGCTCTTCAGATTGAGTGGGACTGAGCTCACTCCCAGCACTAGCTATCACCCACAAACATATGGGCAAACAGAAATTGTCAACAAGTGGGTGGAAGGATACCTCCGCAATTATATTGCAGGGTAGCAGAAGGCATGGGTTAAGTGGTTGCATCTGGGAGAGTACAGTTATGACACTACTTACCACATGTCCATTCAGATGTCACCTTTTATGGCTCTATACAGGTATGAGGCTCCTAACTTCCTGGATGTGTTATTCGGGGGCAGTAGAGTGCCTAAGGTCAAGGACTTACTATAGGAAAGCCAAGACATCATGAAGTCCTTGAAGGAGAACATCGAAAAGGCGCAGAACCAGCAGAAACAATATGCAGATCAACATAGGGTTGAGTGTTCTTTTGAGGTGGGTGACATGGTTTACTTAATGTTGCAGCCTTACCGACAATCCACTCTCAAAAAGAGTGGTGCAAAGAAACTTAAGCCACAGTATTATGGACCTTTCAGGGTATCCAGGAGAATAGGAGAATTGGCTTATGAGTTAGAGTTTACCGACGGGAAGCGGAGTGCATAATGTTTTCCACGTGTCTCGCCTCAAGAAGGCATTGGGACACAATGTGATACCTTGCACTAAGTTACCCCCTTTGGATGAGGAGGGGAAGTTGATTCTTGTTCCTGAGGCTATTATTGACACCAGAGAGCGCTCCTTGCGGAAGAGGGTTATCAGGGAGTACTTGGTGAAGTGGAAGAATTTGCCGTTGGAGGATGCGACTTGAGAGAATGAGCAGACCTTACAACATCCAGAGTTGAAATTGCTTGTGGGTAAGCAATTTTGGGGAGGGCGGACTGTGATGTCCCCTTCCTAGGCTAGTACAATACATCAGGTTAGTCTACTACACGGGTTCTCGTAGACTAGCAAGGGGTTGTTAGGGTTGTTAGGGGACCCACGGAGAATTAGTTCATCGAGGCTTAGTCAACTTACATGGAGTGATGAGTTGGTCTTCTTTTGGTGGGATGTATTATCTGGCACTTTCTGGAAGGAGTTTGGGCCATTTGGCCAAACTTACTATTTTTAGCAAGGGCTCGCAGGACTCAAAGCGAGTCGGTGCAACGGTCTTGAAATTAGTCTTTGTTCCATTGGCCACCTCAGCGGCACTACAAAACTCGCCTACAGTGATCGTTCGAAGTATTATTTATTAATCGATATATCTAAGTTAAATAAAATAGATAACTTAGTATCTTTTAATAAAGTGACTTTATTATAAGTTAAGGACTTCATGAACATTATTATTAATAAAGTCAAGTCATTTGGAAGTGGGCGCCCAAGGCATGAGAAAAGAAATATTAAAATATTAAAATCTCTCAAAAAGTGGCATTGGGAGACAAGGAAAGAACAAAAGGAAAAAGTGAAGTTATTTTCTCATTACCATTGCATAATTTTATTGAATGAGCTTTGTTCTTTGGTTGTGCCAAGGGTTTGAACCAGCTACCTATGGAGACAAATCCTTCATTGGTTTGAGTACCTGCGGGGTTAAAAGACATCTCTAGGGTGTTTGAGGTGATCTCATTTCAGAGGTTACGAATGTGCTTCAATGGCTGATTACATACTTGTCGCGGAGTGATTTTCATCAAGATATCTTGAGTTTATTGACTTGGTAATTGTTGGATAATATATGAGGATAGATAGCAAGTTTTGGACAGAGATTTGGAAGTTATTTATTATGGTTATTGCTGCTCAAAACAGGCTGTACTTCCTGTTGATGTGTTTTTCTTGCACATGCAAACTCAGAATAAAATACTAAGTATTCTATCCTCTCTTGAACAAAGTCTCTCGAATGCTAAACAATGTGATCAATCGAGACAACTCCAAGGTTCCTTATTCGTGTTTTTGCTATGGATAGACTCAGTAGTTCATGTGATTTGCTGGTAACCACAAAGGGACTTACGCTGAATATGCTCCTTACTCCACTCAAATGTGTTACTTCTTCCTTATGAAATGGAACTTCTTCCGACTGGGTACAAAAAGAAAATGCAAAAGACAAGGGTTAAGAAAGCTAATCTGAAGTGATGGATGATGTTTCAATAGACAAACTCCTTGAACCAAGCCTCGCTTCGCCATGAGAGCAACAACTACACGAAGCTAGTGCAATCTTCAAAGGGAAATAAAGGATTTTCAAACTGCAAACATGCATCCAAATACCCACAGCTGGCGCAACTTGAATGAACATTCACAATTGAACTAAAGCACATGAAGGTTCAGACTAACTTTGCACTGTGAATTGCAAGCCACAAGTCACAAAAAGTATGAACATAGAGGAATTCATCAAATATCTCAACATAAATCCATCATATCAGTGAACTTCTAATCTAATTCTACTCTACTTGGAAACATCTCCCCATCACATCCAAGAAATTAGAAACCATGTTAACATTCCGCAACCACACAAAATCACCATGAAACAACCGACAATGAGCTTGTATTGATCTTGGAAGTATTTTTACAACAATTTCAATGACTTTAAGAAGTCTCGTCTACTCTACTTGCTATTCTTCCTAATTCTAATATCCTAATGTATCCCCCTTACAAATGAGAGAAGTGAGCTTTATATAGAGCTCAAGAATTACAATGAATGGCTAGGATTGATTTGCAAATCAATGGCCCAGATTGAGACAACAAGACAGTTTGTTACAACAATTTGCTATTTTTAGACATGAAAGAGGGAACAAAGGCATGTTTCCCAATGTGATAAGTAACATGTCAAAATGTGATTGGCCTGATGATGTGTACATGCCACCTCAGCCTTGGGCGAACCAGTTTGATTTTCTCCCTGTTCACATTGCTTGGAACAACTTCCCAAATTGTATCATCTTTCATGGAATAGTCTTTGAACTTGGATTTTCACCTCTGGAACTTTGCATCTTTCGAACTTGAAAATTTGGGATTTTGGACTTTTTCTTGTTGTTGTCTTGACATTTTTTAGTTTGAATGTAATTCATGGATTTCTTGATAAACTTGCTCATTTCTCATCTTGTGACATTCTCATTCTTGTGCAGGATTTTAACTCTGGATGGTGCATGAAGTAGAAGATGTTTTATGCGTGAATTCTTAGAGTAGACTTCATGATGGATGCAGATGGCTCATGGAATAGATAACTCTAGAGCTTAAAAATGCAAACGAATTTTTGGAAATGGATTTCTGGACGAATGTTCCTCTCATGATGTTGGATTCTTGAACATGCAGGTGGAATGATCTTCTGGATGCTTGGATGATGGCAAACTTGATGATGCAATATTCTTCCTCCATTCTAGTGATGTCGCCTTCTTTGGAGCAAGGTGAATCAGCTTGATGACACTTCGACCCTCTGGATGACTTGCCTCCACATAATTCAATCTTTCACTTGATCTCGCTCTCCTTCAACATTCACCACATACATTGCAAACCTACAAGCAAAATACCTCAAGTTAGTACATCAACATGATACATGATATAAAGGAATTTTACCACTAAATTCACCTTCCTTACGAATGTGGGACAAATAAAACAATTTCCATATATTCATCAAACAATTTTCAATTTAAGCCAACTTATTCAATAATGCAAAGTGATTTTTCATGAAAACTTTCAAAAAGTGGAAATTGTTCTAGTCTATGGAATATGCACCCTTCTAGGGCGCAAAATCTAAGCTCTAGAACATTTTCCCCCATTTTCCTGGGCGCATATTGCATGGTGTAGAACAATTTCCGCCCAAGGTCCAAGACTTCAACTTTTTTCACTTGATTTTGACTTGTCCTGGATGGAAGTATATTTAAAATATATTTAAGTATATGCTCAGATATTGAATTTCCTATACTTTAAATATTTTGAAATATACTTCCAGGATGTTTGAGATAGGTCTCAGATCCTTGGGATTTAACATGCAGATTCTAGATTTTTGAGGATCCACCAGATTTCAAACTTAGTCAATTTCAGGATCTCAGAACATTAGGATTCCAGACTTAGTCAATTTCAAGGCTTAGAACATGCATCAGGATGAGAAGATACAAACTCCTTAGCCAGAATATATCAAGACTTGGGTAAAACAACACTACCAAAACCTTACAAGCTCAAAGAAAACCTAAACCCTAAAGCAAAGCAACAACAAAAAGCAAAAAAAAAAAGAGGGGGTCCCCATTTGCAATGGGGCGATGTGTGATTACATCACAACACTTCCCAGGGCAGGGTCGTACCATATAGTGATGTTATAAGCTTTTGAGGAGGTTTCTTGGCAGCATTTCTTTACCTATCTGGGTGTGAGGTTTCTGTTGTTGAAGAACATTGATTTCCAGCAACTATTGGGAAGATTTATAAGCATTTGTCACTGCTGTACCCCTCACATAGGCCGTACCACCTTGGAAAGGGACATGGGTCAGCTAGGAAGGCCAGTAATCTGATTTGGGTGTGTTCCAGCTATCATTTGTGGCATCACAACTCCATTCCTTTGCTGTTCACTACTGTATTTTTGTAATAGTCTGAGGTTGCTCAGTTCGGAGGAGATTTGTGCATCCAAATCTGCTGTAACAGTCCATTTTCTGACTGATATCGGACTGATATCTACATAACAGCAAATGAGTATGTCCATTGTTTGATCTTCTTTGCGTATCTTTACATGGGTATTACTTCTATTTGCTATATATTGCATTTCTATTGAAAATGAACTGGGTATTGCTATTTCATGTTATATTCTGAAAAAATATATGCATGTAAGTTCTATGTTAGATGCAAAAAACACCAAAACACACCAGGTTCAACTAAACCACAGAAAACTATAATGGGGTGGGTTATTACAATCTAACATGATACTATAGAAGATTTGTTTGCAACTATGTTGCATAGATAGCAGCACCCTTAACAACAATAGTGAAGGACTCTTTTTCATGGTCAAAGTGAGTCACTCAAGCATTTCAACAACTAAAAGAAGCTTTTTCTTCCACTCCTGTGTTAGCTACCCCAGAATTCTCTAAGATATTTGTAGTAAAATGTGATGCTTCTGGAGATGGCATTAGGGCAATACTAATGCAAGAAGGGCATCCCTTTGCACTTGAAAGTCGACAAGTCAAAGAAAAGAACTTGGCAAGGCCCACATATGAGAAAAAAAATGTTATCTATAATTCATGCAATCAAACAATGGCACTAATATCTAATGGAAAAACATTTCAAAGTCAAGACAAATCATGAGAGTTTAAATTAGTTTTTGGAGCAACGATTATCTTTGAAGGAGCAACAAGTGAGAAGAACATTGCAGTTGATGCCCTTTCTCAACAAGAAAAAAAGGAAGCGACAATTTGTGTCATTTATTTATTGCAACCTAAATGGGTAGAAGTTGGACAAGAAGAGTGGCAACATGATTCTTTAACAAAGAAGCTCATTCAACAACTTTAGCATGACCCATCTTTAGATAAGTATATTTGGAAAGGAGACTCTTATGGTACAAAATAGGTTCTTTTCATGAAAAAATTCTCAATTGAAAGCTAACATATTGTCTCAAATGCATGACTCACCAATGGGAGGACATTTGGGGTTCTTAAAGACCTACCACCATATAAAGAAAGATTTCTTTTGGGAAGGTTTTAAGGGGGATGTAAAGAAATTTGTGGCCAAATGTTTGATATGCTAATAAAATAAAGGCAAAACAATAAAGAGCCCAGGCCTCTTACAACCATTAGGCATACCAGCACAATGTTAGGAGGAAATATTGGTGGACTCCATTACCGAGTTGCCAAAGTCAAATAATCTCAATGTGATTTTGGTGGTTGTGGCTAGACTCACTGAATATGCACATTTCTCTAGACTCTCATCGATTTCAAGCTAGTATTGTGGCAGAAGTATTCGTGGAAAAGGTACAAAACTCCATGGTGTTCCTAAAATCATTATGAGTGATCATGACCCTATCTTCACTAGCATCTTTTCGACAAACTTATTTGCAACATGGGGCACAAAAACTAGCACATACTTCATCTTATCATCCACAATTAGATGGCCAAATAGAAATTGTGAATAAATGTTTGGAAGGATATCTACGTTGCTTTGCCTCCAACAAACAAGTGCAATGATCCAAATGGCAAAGTACCGGTATAACACATCATTTCACACATCAACAAAGATGACTCCATTTGAGGCTCTTTATCGATAACCCCACCATCTACTACTTATTTACAAGGTCATCCCAAAGCTCGTTCTATAGAGGATCATATTCAACACCAACAAGAAATACTTCAAATCCTAAAGGAGAATTTAATTATGGCTCAAAATAGGATGAAACAAGCAGCATATCAACACCACAGTGAGAGGAATTTTGAGGAAGGAGATTCGGTATTCCTTTGGTTGCAACCTTACAAACAAATGGCACTTAAGCAACATAAGAACATCAAGCTTGCACCCAAATTTTATGGTCCCTATAGAGTTCTCCCTTGGATCTGCAATGTAGATTATAAGTTGGAACTTCCACCCTCTTACAAAATCCATCGTATATTTCATATCTCTTGCCTAAAGAAAGTAATAGGTAACAAACTTCCAATCCAGTCAGAATTGCCTAAGTTAGATGAAAATGGAAGTTTATTTTGGAACCTAAGGCAATCATAGAGAAACAAGTGAAGCAGTTGCGAAACTAAGCCATTTCTAAATTCCTAATCAAGTGGAAGAATCTGCCAGCTGAAGATGTAACATGGGAAAATGAGTGATTCATACACAAGCATCCAGAGTTGCTTAGCGTTGAGGACAACACTTTTTTGAAGGGGGTGGGCATGTTATACCCCTAACATTCATCTTCCTAAGTGTAATAAGGTTAAGCACTTGTCGTATGCTTAACCTTAATATTTTCATTTATTAGCTCTAGTTAATTCCTTAGGCCGACCTAATTACGTCTATAAATAAGGAAGAGAAAGACTCTTCCAAACCATAATAATTTGCAAGATTAAATTCATATACTTATATTCTGATTATTGAAGGTCAACCCTCGAAGTAGTCTGATATTTTATTGATTTTTTCCCTTTATTTCCAAGAAATATCCTAATGCTGCCAGACACCAGGGTTGGTTTCTACAAAAAAAAGATGGAAGTGGGGATGTTTCATAGGGGTGTAACAAGGTGGAAACTGAACTTGACATCATGTTGTATGACAAGAGTCCTAATGGATAGAAAGCTGATGCTTGGTTTTGCATGACCGCATTATTATTTGTTGGAAGGACATTTCATTGCTCAGATATTCAAGCCACAATTGACACAAATATTCCCAAATTGATGCCTGCAACAAAGAAGTAAGTGTCTGAACATATTGATACTTCGAGTGTCAATCAGAAGACCACAGCATCAACTTTTATGATCTAGATATTTATGCTCATGATGTATATGATGCCACAATGTATATAAAGTGATGGAACTCTAAGTCACATATATGGATCGTAAAATGTAAATGATATCGTGAAAGATAGCAGAGACAGAAGAATACAAGAGTCCTGTAACAAGGCCTCTACTGCAATATTTTGCATGACAATTCTTATATGGTTATGCTCAATTGGGAAATTGTTGTGACAATCTGGCTTCTGAGTGACTGAGACAGTTTATGTCATAGCAGTATTGTTTTTTGGTGCTTAGAGAGTAGTATTCCTAGGGAGGAATTTGCTTGAAAATGATATGCCTAGGTATGAGATTACTTGAAACTTCAGAAGCTGCATTCACTATGATGATTAACTCTCTATTTTGCTTTCCTATTGTGGATTATTCACCCATTTTCTAATTGTGCTTACTTTGCTGTTTTCATAAAAAGAATATTGGCCAGAGATTTATCCATTGATTTAAGATGAGTATAGACTTGAGGCCAGTACCAGAACAGGGTGCAGAATTCAGTGCCAGTTGGAAAACTTCATAACAGAGTAGCACCCTTCACACAAAGAAGAGCAGCACTGGCGACGGACTTAGCAAGCAGCAAAGCACCTTTGACACCAACTTATATGATGCATTATTATGTGATTATGATAAATTGCTAATTACCATAATGTAACGAAAGGTTGTGATGTATAAAGTAATGTGATCTCCGCCACCTATAACTCTAAGCACTATAAGCAAATTAATTCAACATGATATGAACCAAGTTATAATCTTGAATACAGTGTGAGATATTTGGCATATGCATAAATGACCTGACTGTGTTCTTGTATTCTGTGAGGTGTATGTTGTACTCTGTTATGGATAGTGATTATTTATAAATGCTAATAGTATAGCAAGAAAATGTAACAAGAAGTGTTAATTACTATGGGAGTTTGGTTAGAATCTAACGACAGATATGAAATGCCTTGTGCAGAAGTAAGGGTGTCTTCTAAAGTTTGAATGGTTTTCAAATAGAGAGTATGCATATGGCCATATCTACTAAGACGTAGGACACTATGTTGGCATGGAGTTTGTTAAATGTAGGTTTTCAGCTAACCAGAAACATGCTTTGCCCTTGGTGTTTTCTTTTTAGCCTGCAATTTGCTCTTTCAGTTTTTTTGGAGCTTGGTTGTTGCAAGGATTCCTTGGGCTGTCACGGCCATTGCTAGTTCAATGACTACTCTGCAGGGTCAACTCCGACTCTGACCATGCATGAGCAGCTTGACTTGAAGAATTTCTACTGCTGATTTTAAACAGAATGAAGTGGCAATTCATAAGTTTTATTAATTAGCAAAGGTGGTCCTTGCATTTGACCATATGATATAATATTATAGGTTGCCTAGTTTCCTTATTCAAAGGTAGTGTTGTGACATTTTCACACATCGCCCCATTGCAAATAGGGATCCCCTCTTTTTTCTCGCTTTCGTCGTCATTCTGCTTTAGGATTTTGGTTTTTCTCTACGTCGGTAGGTTTGGTAGTGTTGATTTGCCCAAATTTCGCCAAATTCTTGACAGAAGCCCACCATCCCCGGGGAGAATATCTAAGTCATTCACTCAAAGCATAGGAATCCATAGTGAATGGGCTATCAATCCACTAGTTGGAGGCCTTTTATCCGCAGTTTCAAGGGTAAATGAAGTCCCCTCCAGGAGTCTACAAGTCTCCGTTCAATCCTGGATCCAATCCAAGGTTCTAAGCCCACCTTCACTTGAGAATTTCCTTGGCCAAACATGTCTTAATGGGATAAGCACATCAAGCACCTCTAGGAGAGAGAATGACCTGCTTTGGTGAGATAAGCACCTCAACGTCCAGCTTAGTGAAATAAGCACATCAAGGAGATAGGGATTCATGTCTTAAACTCGTTAAGCTCATCAACAGGAGAGGAAGTCATATAAGCACGTCAAGCACCTCTAGGAGAGAGAATGACCTGCTTTGGTGAGATAAGCACCTCAGCGTCCTGCTTAGAGAGACAAACTCGTCAAGGAGAGGCAAAAACATGCTTTTGAAAAATAAGCTCGTCAAGCACCTCTAGGAGAGAGAATAACCTGCTAAGCACCTCAACCTCCTACTTAGTGAAATAAGCACGTCAAGGAGAGTGAGAAAGTCATATAAGCTCATCAAGCTCGTCAAAGGGAGAACTTCATATAAGCACCTCCAAGCATGTAGGCAGGCAGCTCAATGAGTGAAATCCGTGGAATAGAGTCTCAAGGAGCTCCAAGGAGAGGAGTAGGCACGTCAAGACACCAAATGCATGTATTAGAGAATCCCAAACACCTCAAAATCCATGAATACATGAAATCCAGCATAGGAGTAGGGAAAAGTAGCTCCAAGCGGCCAAGAAGGCAAGACTCCAAACAAAATTCATGGAATTCGAAATCTCAAAAATGAAATCCACGGATTTGGATCCAATCTTAGCAAAAGGTAGCTCCAAGTAGACAAGTTGGCAACTCAAATTCCAAATCCATGGATTTGGAAATCCAAACTTCCAAATTCATGGAAACATAGAAAGTGCGACCATCACCAAGCAAGGGAAAAGGCATGACAAAAAATGAAATCCACGGACTCTCCTAAAGTGCGCCCAAGGAAGAAGACAAAAATCCATTTGAAAAGTATCTAAAAAAATCACTAAATTCCAAGGGAGGCTTGAGGAGGTCACTAAATCCAAGAAGAAGGACAAAAATATCTAAACAAATCCAAATTCTAGACTCCATGAAATGTACGACTAGGGAAAAGGAGAATTCCTAGAAAAAGGCAAATCCATAACATAGCAAAATCCACGCCCAAGCCATCTTGAGCTGCCTTTGTGCTAGGTCAGCCAATTAAGGAGCTTGAGCAGCTTAGTAAAAGCGGGAAAATCAGATCTTTTTTATCCCAATCCAAGTGAGAAGCTTGAGCAGCTTAATAATAACAAAATCAGATCTTTATCCAAATTGAGCAGCTTGTGCTAGGTCAGCCTCCAAAAGGTAAATTCAACCATATAAATAGGCATTTGAAGCCATTTCAATTCATTGCCAAGCCAAGTCTTCTCATAAGAATAAGTTTTCTCCCTTGAAGAACGGGTTTTCTCCATTGAAGAACAAGTTTTCTCCATCAAAGGACATACTTCTCCATCATTTTTTATGCAGATTTCTGAAGAAGCAGCTTGTTAAAGGATCAAAGAGCAGGTTTTCTTCGTCAAAGAGCAGGGTTTTCTCCATTAAAACCAGAAATAAAAGAGATTTTCAGACTTTCTTTCACCTCAAAACAGAGTTTTCTTCACTAAAGAGGCAGATTCTCATCAAAGAAGGAAGGAAATTTCATTAAGCAGCTCAGTTCTGACCTAGTTAAGTTCTGATTTCTGAGCAAACAGCCTCAGTTTGACCAAGGAAAAACTCTGATTTTTGTATAAAGACCTCATTTTTGACCAAAAACAGGTCTGATTTCTAAGCAAAAGGGTCTGATTTTCTGAGTAAACAGCTAAAATTTGCCCTCGAAAAGGTCTGATTTTCACATAGCAGCTCAGTTTTGATTGAGAATAGGTCTGATTTCTGAGTGAGCAGCTTAGTCTTCACCTCACAAAACCCTGATTTCTAAGTAAACAGGTCATTTTTGACCTGGTAAAGGTCTGATCTCTGAAGGAGCAGCTTAATTTTGACCTGGTAAAGGTCTAACTTCTATAGGAAGAGGTGAAATTTATCCTGAAAAACAGATTTTGGAAGTGATTGCTTGCAAATGTTGAATGTTTTTCTATCTTTCTTCACAAATATATCAGAAATTGCATTACATTCAAGGTTTTATTTGGCATAACTACTCGAAATTTCCTTTGTTTGTGCAGGATAAGTTCCATGAAGAGGATGTCCAAGGATGATCCAAGATGATCAAGGTGGATGCAAAGAGGAGTTCCAATACCAGAGAGGGAGACTGCTTCCAGCATCAAGAGGACTACACATGAATGCCAAGGAAAGATTGAGGACTTCACTATTCAAGACATCTCAGTCATACAAGAAGGCTAGCATCAGGTCATCAACAGAAGGAAAAGATACACTTGAAATCCAGTGTCAAGGAATCCGGCATCGAAAGAAGAGCGGTCCATGGAAATTCAAGGAGGGGAAGATCATGAATTGGAAGTCCAAGAATGAGAAGAGGAACGAACCCAACACCATAATGACAAGGATTATGCTAAGAATTCCACACCAAGGACATAGACCCAAGTCAAGTGCAACACAAGAAGAAATTTCCAAGTCCAAAACACACTCAAGGAACAATTGTTTGGGTTATGTTGAGGTGGCATTCCATCACCATCAACCAATCAAGGCGTGCCAAGTGGCTACAAAAGGACAAGATGAGGTGGCGCCCCAAGACATGTGTCAACTTTTTATTTGCTAGAGTGGTGGCAGCCTTATCTACTTTCTCATTAGGGTTTCTATTTGACCTAATTTTGGGCATTGATTTCTAGAAAATCAAATCTTGGCCCCTTTTGTAAGCCTATATAAAGGCCCATTGGCCTCATTTGAAGGAGGGATTAGAGACATTAGAATAGGAGAGGAGAATAGAAAAAGGAAAGAGAGCAGCAGTTGTTGTTCATTACTGTAATATTTCTCCATTTTTAGAGCAATCTAACTTCAAGACATTGGCAAATTGTTGCAAAGACATTTCCAAGTTAATACATGAGCATTGAAGCATGGTGTTTATGGCATTCCTTGGATGTGTTAGCATGGTTTTCCAGTTTTTTTGAAGCAAATCAAAAGCTCCATTGTTGCAGATCTGTTTTTCTTAATTTCAGTTTCATTTTCAGTTTTTACTTAGATTGGTGGAAGGTATTGCTATTGATGAATGCTGAAGCCCCTTTATGTTCATACCATTTGTGATTTGTGGCTTGCAAGTTACAGTGCATGGTTAGTCTGAACACTTTGGAAGCTTAACTTCGATTGCTTGTTACATAATACATGTCTATGCTCTATGTATGAGTAATCTGAAAATCGTCATTGAAATACCTCAGAAGATTGCATCATCTTTGTGTAGTTGTTGTCTCATGGCGAAGCAAAGCATGGTTGTGGTTTCACTAAGTCAATAGCAATCCTTACATCAAAGTAGATTCCTAAACCCTTTCCTCTTTTGCCTTTTCTTTTAATTTGTTTGAGAAATTCCATTCATTCACAAATACAAGGAGTAAGGAGTGAATTCCATGTCCATGAAGGAGTAATTTCATGTAAGTCCCTTTGTGATTACCAGCAAGATCACATCATTTCACTGAGTCTATCCCTGTGCATGTCAAGACCTGACATTCAAGGAACCTTGGAGTAGTCTCACTCGATCACAAAGTTCAGCATTTGAGATGCTTTGTTCAAGAGAGGATAGAGCACTTAGTGTTTTATTCCAAATATTGCTGTCACAAAAAACACATCAACAGGTAGTTTTGGAATTGTTTTGTCTGTTTGCTAAGAAGCGCATTATGGTGCATGGCAGCTCATGATCTAAGCCATAAAAACATTCATATGGCCTTAGCTGAACCTATATTTGTCATTAGGAGTTTTCCACTACTACTCACATTTTGGTTGGTTGTGCTGGATGTTTTGGAATTAAATAAGCAACACCCAGTAATCTTGAAAGATAACTAAAACAAAGAGAATGAAATACAGAAAAATTGTTTATATTTATTAGTTTTGGAGAATGTGTTAAAGATAAATACAAGAAAAGTTGGACCATTCTTTCAAGAACTGCACAACCTTGCAGTGAAATGAAATGAAATGAAAGTTTTTAATGATGTCCACGAGACCAAGCAGTCTATGGGACCCGAGAGTGGAACCAACCAGCTAGACACCAAAACTGGCCACAACTGTTACTTCTATCTGTCCTCTATTTATTTTCTGATCTTGGATCTTCTGTTATGGATTTTAATCAAGTAGTCTATAGTTTTTGATATCTTTTCCTCTTCAAACAGGGTTGTTAAAGCTTCAACTTTTAGAATATTCATGTATTTGATCCTTTGTCCTCATATGCCATACATTCCATGATGAAATGCCATTCCGTTTCCACCAATCCCAACATGCAAAGGCGACAAACCATTTTCGACCATTTGTTATGTCACCTTCTCGAGCATATGCCTTTCGGAGACCCTTAGCCTATCTTTTTAATTTCCCGTAGGCTATAGGAGTGGAATCAGGGAAATATTTTAATAATTAAACTTAAGTTGTTTGAAAAGTAACTTTAAGTTATATTTAAAAAGAACAACTTTTGTTTATTATTAAAAAGGTTGTTTTTAAAAAGTGAATTTATAAAGTGTCGTTAGAAGTGGGGTACAAAAGGTAATGACACTTTATGACACTTAAGTTGACGGAAAAACGACAAGTAATAAAAAATTCATTATTTTCTCCCAAAAGGCTATATAAAGGGTTTTTGTGCACAAAAGAACTTCTTCTTGGCTAATTCATTTTCTATTTGCTCTGTGAATAAATGTGAGTTCTTGCATTTGCTTGAGGATGAAAACCCTTTGGTGAATCAAGTTTCAAGGACGAAAACCCTCCTAGCTGGTTGTGTGACTTCACTCAGAGGTCACCTATGTGCTGAATAGTTGGAGTTCCTTTTCCAGTTAGTTCTAATGGAGATGTCTGATGTTTTTTGAGCTTTGGATGAATTTATTTTGTGGTATTTGCTGGCAGTATTTCCAGTTGCCGTTTGCATGTTTTTTGGTGGTGATTGAAGGGGTCGTACCATCCACCCAAGGAGCTGTACTGTTTATGTTTGGTGATTTTAAGATCTTTGACTAGCCGTACTTCATGGTATGAGGGCATGTGAGTTCCAGAATGAGTCGCTGCATTTTCAAGGCTCTAAAACCCCTCAATATGCTAGACATAGCACCTGCAGGTACCGTTGTACATTCCTGGGCTGAGTCATACTTGTTTGGGCCTGTTTAGAAGGGTCGTACTGTTGTCAAAAAGGGTGTACCAGTCTGTTTTTTGTCTGCAGCAGTGGGTGGTGACTTCCAGCAGTCTGTACTTGTCCTTTAGGGGCTGTACTGATGTTCCTTGCTGGCCATACAGTTCAGATCAGTCAGTATTTGCAGAGTTTTCAGTGAATTTCAGTGTTTGGACAGTTTATATCTCCAGTTCAGTCTGTTTTCCAGCCTTCAGGGTTCAATTCCAGCCTCCTATAACATTCAGAATTTGGAGTTTCAATTGCTCAACCAATGTGAGCATCATCTTCTTGTGTTCCCTGATGTTTTGGACTAATTTTTGTGTTGCAACAGTGGTACCTTGTTATGTTTTGAGTTGATTTCATTATCATGCTGTAGTTGTTTACTGAATATACTTGAATCAGTAGTTCATACTCTATATCTTTGTGACTCTAGAAGGTAGTACTGCTAGAGAGTTGCATTTCATGATTAGCATATTGTAAAATCGGATGGTATACCACTGATTATGTGTATTTCAACATAGAAGATCTTGGTCGGTTCACCGCTAGACCCGTCTGCATTTCATAGCCCATTTTGGCATTGATCGGATCCACTTTGCAATCGGCCATTTTAGCTTGATCAGATTCCGTTGTAATTTGTCAGTGGCTCTACATTCTCTACGCATACTTGTCTACCAAAGAGGTGTTGATTTGGGTCGGCTCTACCGCCTACATGCTTTGGTCGGCTTATCGCCTCTTCATTTCAGCAAAGTATTCATCTAGATAGATTGTGTGTTATCCAAACACCGTATGCTCTCACCTTGCCCACACTAGGAACTTGGTGATCAACAAGTGCCCAAACTTGCATTTGCATTTTGTATATTGCAAAAATCAAAAAAATTTGATGTGGGTCTTTACACCATTCCTCTTTGGGTGTTTTCCATCCCCCAGTTTCACACCTAAGATGGTGTGAACTAGTTTTCAGCTAAGCAATTAGTATTTTATCCTTTCATTTTATTTCTGCTCCTATATAATGCTTTTGCTCGTGGTCACATGCAGGGTTGAAATTCTTGACATAATATTCTCTTTTTTGTCTGAGTTGTTTTCTCCACATGGCAGCTTTGACTTTCTCTCTCACATACCTTTTGATTTCTACATTGGTGTTTGGGCACTCTTGCATGTTAATGCCCCATCTACCCATCCCCACTTGGCATTTTGCTTCATCCAAGTGTTCTTCCTTCTATTAAGTTTTTCCTCCACTACTATTTTGGGCCACCGGTATCCCTCCATGTTCTCTATTTAGTTTTGCTATGTGAATGAAGCAAAATGAGAAAGCAAACAAGAGTTTATGTAACATGGAATTAAGTTCCAGGCATTTAGTTGTTTAAAGAATTTAAACCTTTAGGCCAATGGTGTCTCTGCAAATATCGATGTACAAGCAGGAAATATTGGTGCTTGTTTTCTACGATTTAAGGTAACCTGCCTATGCATGTGGTAAGGTTGTTAAGTAACATAAATCCAGAAAAAGTGAGTTGAAAAAGGAGCACTATAAACATATAAAATAAATCTCTAAACAGTAAGCAAAAACGTCAAAATGAGTAACCATATTTCCTTCCTTTCCATAACATTATATGATAAAACATGAGGCAAGAGAAAACTGGAAGAAATATAACATCCCATTGTAGAGAGGACCAATCTCAGCGCAATTAGAAGTCGTCCACATAATTTCCTTTTCAAAAAAGGCAAATGACTGACTGCAACAAATAATTGGAAAAACAAATGTGTATATCATGCAACAAAAATGTGTTTTGAGAGTAAAGAATATGCCTCCTATAACGCCTTATTACATTTTGAATAGAATAACAAAAAATGTTGGAAATTCCAGTACAGCAATGTTTAGTGGTAAGGCAGGAGTAGTTGCCATGATAATGAACTACGCTCAAACCCCACTGTGTTTGCTCCCTTGTTGATTATGTGGCTAGGTAATTGAGCAGATCACCACCAGACAATTCCAGCTTCAATTCCTCGATGGATTTTGGTGAATGGATATCCCTTAGGCATGGCTTCTTAGTCAAAAGGTTTCCCCTGTTTGACAGTGTGCTACCTGTGTGGCTTTTCCCTATTTGCCTAATGAAAAATCAAAATTTGTTGGGAATGCAACTGTGATAACAAACTTGGATAACATGGATAATACACGGACTGCTGATTAAATCACAAAAAAGAAGAGAAAACCATGGAACCGGTTAAACTGGCCAGAAATGCAGAATTTATTCAAATGCATCAATGCTCCTTGAAAATACAGAAATACAAGTTTCCACATAAGTGACACAAACCCCTGTAAGCTAAACCCAGAAAAAACTGAGCAGCTGGAACCAGGGAAAAATTTAGGGGGTGGAAATATTTTACAAGTATAGAATAGTTGGTGAATCTTACTAATCCAAAACAAATACAAGTGTTATTAGCTAATCTTTCACGAAAAGAACAGAATTTACTACTAAACGGAGATTTCAGCAGGTAAACATTTTTAATCTATTTGAATTTGGGAAATCTTGAATAATGAATTTTTTTACTGACATTGCAGATGAGCTCTCTGAAGCTCTGATGTGGGTATATCACCCAAAATGACAACAGAAAAATCTACCATGCAGGATATACCAAAATCTTAATTGTATAAAATTTACTAATAGTAGGTTTTGGAGAATATGAAGGTATTTAACACAAAAATGGCTAAAGATTCGAATCTACAATAATGTGGAGACTAATGTAGCCCATTAGTCGAAAAGAGTATATCAATCAAGCTAATTGAAAGAACCTAAAATGGCCCAGGTTCAAGTCTTGTCCAGCCATACTCCAGGTACGAGTGCTGCATAGGCCTAACTGTAAAGATTCACCTTCATCAATCTTTAAATTATAATTTAGATTTTTTTGGATTGGTAAATCGTGGATGAAGATATAGGACATCTTTATTGCCGTGTGTGCAGAGCATGAACCACTTTCTTATGATTTGTAAACATGGGACAGATTCCACCGTACAGCATACTCTTACAGCACAACCTGGTTACATGTTACTGGAATTATAGCTGTCTTACAAGCATCCCATTGCCATTCCACCATAACCCTTTGGACAAAAACTTGTCATCTTAATTCTTGATAAATATTGTTAAAAAGTGACCAATTGCAAAGTGAAAATATATACCCAATAAAGTTTATCACATAGGCAGTTTGAAATGCCAAAGTTTGGCATACCTGATCCCAAGACTCCTGTGCAGCCGGTGAACTGACCTCCGCTTCCTCCACAAGTTCCTGACTTATTTTCCCTGTAATTTTAAGTTGCTCTAGTTGAGCCTTGGCCAAGCTAATATCAGACCCATAAACAGCACCTTGATTTTCAGACAGCCCATGGGTGCTACAACTGCTAACATTTGCAGGAGGCAAATTTTGAAATGCGGGACAATGGGATGTAGAGGAGCTTGCAATCGAAGCATGGGAAGAAGACGAAGCCTTCTTTGGTCCAATAGGCGAAGGGATTGGCTTTGGTACATTGAAAATAGATTGATGACAAAAAGAAGTGGGTACGTTGGAAATGTTTTCGAAATAAGAAAGAGGTCCAGGGGAAATGCCTTGGAAATCAGTGGATACGTTGGAAATGTGTTGGAAAAAAGAAAGAGGTTCAGAGGAAATGTTCTGGAAAAAAGAATCAGGGGAAATGCTTTGGAAAGAAATGGGTACTCTGGAGACGCTTTGAAAAGAAGTGGTGGAATCGTTGGAAATGTTTTGAAAAGAAGTGGGTGCAATGGAATTGCTCTGAAAAGAAGTGGGTATATTGGCTGTTGCAAGATTTTGCTTCAAATCAGGCTCATTAAATGTAGAAGATGGGAATGGTGATTGGTGCGTTTGCAGGTATTGTAGAGAAGATTTCAGTAGTTCAACTGTGTGAGACAATTCTTGGATGTTTAGTTCTATATATGCCCTGTGATGATTACTGTTAGAAAGCTCTGATTCTTGAGGAAGCTGCACAATGCCCATGTCTCTTATTCCTTGTTCCTAAAATCCCAAAACCTCAGTTAAAAACCAAACCAAAAGATGTTTGCTCAGTCTGAAAGAGTTCGTTGAAGCATGGGTATATGCACTCAAATTGTCACCGGCTATTCCAATTTAACAGCCAAAGAAAGTCAATTTTTTTCCCGTACTGATTTCCCCCCTGCAAATTTAAACTAAAAATATAATTGGGAAGGACACTTTTGTTGCAGAGGATTTTGTTTCAAATCAGTGAGATTATTTGAATTTGTATAATGAGGTATTGCTACTCCGAAGGGCAATCGTTTCGGCTAACACTTTACCGGCAAACTTTTTATGCCAATTCTTTTCTTTTTTCCTTTTTTTTTTTAATGTGAACGGTCACCTTTATACCACAATAATAGTTATTCGTTCTGTATACAAGTAGTCTAAACATGTATTTTTTATGGATAACATGCATATCATATGTCAATAGATTATGTAGTATTTTACGTGTAAAATCTTTTTGACTTTTGCAAATTAATGTACAAATTTTTATTTTTATAATTTATTTATAATGGTGTGTAATTAGTGGGAAGGTTGTGTAGTGTAGAAGAAACAATGGGACTAGAGATAGTATCAATGACAATTTGTCTTATAACCGTATGTTATCTATGTCATGTACTTGAGTGGAGAAAGATATAATTATTTGATTATTAATTGTTTGAGCATCATCTTAAAATGAGTCTAGTAAAATTTGTAAAAGATCATCATGAGGTTCTTCTTCTTCGTGTATGTGTAAGTCATGGGTTTGTTCGTGTTGATTAATAGGATATACAAGTGAGGTATCATGATAATCATGTACATCATAATTATCAAAAGATGTATTGTGAGAAGGCATAAAATGGGCCATATGAGAGTCACTATAGGCATCTAAAAATGGTGTATTAACATGACACATAAACAAGTCCATAAGATCTCCTAAAGAATGGCCACTAGAGGTTGAAAGATTAGAATTGCTAGAAAAGTGTGCTCTAGGGCCAAGAGTAAAGTAATATATAAAAGCATTTGATAAAACATGGAATGACATATAATAATTATGACATGAGTCAAACCACTGTCTCGCTCTACCAATTAAAGTATCTCCAAATGCATTTATTAATGTACCATCATTATATATGCTTAAAATATGAAGACAAGAATGATCTAACATGTAACATTGCATCTTGATTCATGCTAACTAAACTATCATTGGTTTTTTCAAAATATGTGCTTTAGAAATAACATCAACCAAAACATTGTGAAATAATGAATCATCAGTACCACCATCCCTAGATATCTCAATAGGATAGAGGGATGTACTTAAAACCAAATCACTATTATACACCCTAAAAGTGAAAGAAAGGAAATTTATATATCTTTCTTAAGTGTGTACTAAATTAGATCAAATAAAGAACTTTTGTAAAAGTGAATTAAGATTCTTAATCTAAACTAATCAAATCACACATCATCTAAGACTGATGAAAGACAAGAGACAAATACAAGGAAACATAACTATGAAACTAAACTAGATGAGAGAAAGCTTGAGAGAGAAAAAATAGAATGTGTCCATGTAGTAGACTAATGATCTGTGAATGAAATGCTTAGAATGATGTTGAGGATCTGCCAAAGAAATTTGGGCACAATCAGAGTTGATTTGCACCAAAGGGGCAAGCTTGTTCCTTTTAAGGGGTATTCCTATTTTTTGTCTCAAATTCTATCAATTTTGGAGTGATGATTCATGGTGTTCCCCTCATTCTGGAAGCACCTATCCTTTTTCCTAAAACTAAATAGATAGAAAGTTATGATAGAAACAAGACAATAAAATCAGACAATACACTAAAATTGGAAACCCTAATCTAATAATTTGAGATGATTCAATCAAAACAAAAATTATAAAAGACTAAAATGTTCAAAATGAAAAGATGTAATTTCTAAGAAATAATGAAAGTCTTGTGAGTTGATTTGTGACAAAGGGGCAAGTTTGTTCCTTTCAAGGAGTGCACATGTTCCTTGATCCTAGAGGGCTGAAATTTTCTTAGAAGCTTTCTCATAGTCTACAATCAATTTTTCATTATATCCACCAGTCATGTATCTACCTAAAAACACCTATAAAAAAAAGAAAACCTACAAAAAATGTTCAAGGACATCCTTCCTTAGTCAACCCCCTATGGGTTTTCCAACACAAATCCATGAAGTAAATTTCTACAAAATAAATGTAATCAAACAATTACAATGGAAACAAGAGGATATGATGGCTAGGAAGAGTGGAAATACACAAAACATATTGGAAATGGACAAAACCCTAGGACATGGAAAGAAGGAAATAAGGAAAAGAGAAGGTAAAATAGATGAACAAGAGAATATGGAAACAAGGTGATGGAAAGGGATGATGAGAGAATAGGAATATGTAGAAATGGAAGAGAAAATGAAGATCAAAAGCCTATGAGAGAAGAGAATTTGGTAGAGTAATGGTATGGGGGAAAAGGATAGAGAGCCACAAAGAGCTAAGACATAATCCAAAGATGGTTGTAAAAAGGTTGCAAACAAAGCTCCAAAATAAGAGAATTCACTAATGGAATCCAAGCTCTAGCAAAGACTTCAAAAACATAAGCATGATAGCTTAAGAGAACAAGAGGAAATGATAATCATGGATTGTCAAATGAGAGGAAGAGGGGTCTATTCATAGATTTTTGTAGGGTTTTGGGGAAATGGTCAACAAAAACATACTAAGTGAAGCATTAACTATCCACCACCAATTTTTTGGGAAGGTTCTTTCTATAAAAAGGGGTTTCCCCTCTTGTTTTTAAATGTTCGAATCTCATTTTTCTTTAGAGAGGTGATAGGGGAAGGTTAGAGGCAAGTGGATATTGTTTTACACAAAGAGGATACATGGGATGTGAGAAATAAGGAAAAAGGGGGGTAAAAAGAGGGGTAAACACATATGAGGAGAAGCCGCAAACATTAAATGAGAGGTGGGAAAGGATAACTATTACACTAAAAGGATAAACAAGGCTTAGAGGAAGGGGTAAAAACATAGAAAAGTGGAAGAAACGTCGACATTAGAAAAAGAAAAGGGATAAGGGTAAATTAGGGGATTCAAACAAGGGCTAAAAGGGAGTAAAACCAATTGCTGAAGGGGAACACTAAAATGGATGCAAAACATAATAAAATAATTTGTAGAGTATGCAATTTTCATTATTATATTTTTCCCCTACATTAGTGGGCTAGTGACACACTTTAAGAGGAAGAAGCACACCAAAATAAAGTATAGTAAAGCATATATAATTGTGTAAATATTGAGGATGTTATACCAAAGGAGAGATACTAGTCTATAGATTTATTCTACATTTCTACACATGTACCTAGTCTTGTAAAACATCAACAAAAAGTAGTCATTGTACGCATATAAGAGTAATACCACCTAACAACATATATGGGAAATGGAAACACGACTAGGCATACTAAACATAGGAAGAGTGCATAACATTATCACTAACACAAACACACAAATTATAAACATGTTGTCATTGAGAAGTAAACACCCAAATGCATGAAACAAATACTATTTTTTGTTGGAGGAATCTATGGAGATCTACTCGATAGAGGAAAGTGTGGTTAAGACCCAAAAAGAAGACACCTCGGCAAAGGTGAAATAGAAATTGGAAACAAAGATATGAGGAAACTAGATACTAGAAAATGGATTTAATTGTCATGACAATAAGGGTTGTAAGGGAGCCACCCAAGATGGGGCTAGGCCAGGGTAAGTGATAAAAGAGCACTAATGATGAAAATCAATAAAAACAAGGTAAAATAATGGTTATATAGTTGCCAACCTTGTCTATATATGGTCACAACCCCAAATGTTTGGTTAATGTGGTTGCCACCCCAAATGTGGCCAAGCCAAGCCAAAAAAAAGGAAAAGGGTGATGATATTGTCAATGGTTATGTGGTAACCACCCAATTGGATAAGAGGCTAGGCTAGGCCCAAGCTAATAAGATAGGCTAATCATCATGGTCATGATCAAGATTGAGTAAATAGAAGTGAGAGAGTGAGAGATACAAAATATATGCCCCCCTAATAAAAGAGCAAAAATGATAAGAGCCAGTCAATTCAAAGAAAATGGTTAAAGGGAGAAAGGAAAGATTGCCAAGGATTTGATGAGAGAGGAAAAATAAAAAGTTGATGAAGGAGAACATCAAGGTCATTCTCCCAAGATGATAAGAGTGGAAACACAAGGGGAATAAGTGGGTCATACCCTCAAGTGATCAAGTAATAATCATGGAGAAAGAGGGACATTGAGGTAATGCCCCTAGGAAAGAATGAGGATAAAGGGAACAAGAAAATGATGTCCCCAAAAAATATCATAGTAATAAGGACCAATAGAGGAAACTAGAAAGAGGACACTTAGGTCATGCCTTTAAGAGAGAATGACTAGAAACGAAAGAAGTGGGAGTGCCTCCAAATGAACAAGGTTAGTAGATAGTGATAAGATGAATGACAAGAGAGTAGTGATAAGGAAGAGGACAAGAGATATAGATGAGATGGATAAGAAAGAAGATAAGAAGAATACATAGATCTAGGAGAAAAATGGGAGAAGAAAAAGATACCAGCCCCTAATGGTAGGGGAAAAAAGACAAGAAATGTGAGAGATAGATAGAGTAAGACATAGGCAAATGATCAAAGAGAAGTGAACAAGTAGTTGTAGAGGAACTAGATAATTTGAAGGTCAAGGTAGATGGCCTCAAGGAGAGGGAATAGAGATTCCCCCAATATATGATAGGTTAAAAAGATAGTTATAAGAGAAGTAAACAGGATAATGCCCCTAGTTTTAGAGAAGTGCAATAGTAAGTGTGAGTAGGATGTAGAAGAGAGATGGTAGAATTGATAGGTAGAAAGATGACATGCGAGGAACTAGGGCATAATAAGGAGAACAAGAATAGAAAATAGTAAAAGTATATCATAGACACAAGGAACATAAGCATATCATAGACACAAGGAACATAACATATATTAGTAGATCGCATCGCATCATCTTAAGTTTATGCATTAAGATGGTAAGAAAACTTGGGTGATTGTCAAATGTATGTGCACCATGTATATGGAAAAGTGGAACTATATAGGAGAAGTGTGTAGGGTAAGTATAAGGGATATATAGAGGTGCATAATATAGGAGATAAGGGATAATGTAACAAGACAAGTGAATAGCATCTCCTTAGATGCTTTACACTTACCCTTCACACTTTTTAGTAGAATAAAATCTCCCTATAATGCCCCTAGACTTAGAGAAGTGTAATGGTAAGTTTGAATATGAGGTAGAATAAATCTAGTAGAAGTGATAGGTAGAAAGTTGAGATATGAGGAAATAGGTCATAAGAAGGAGAACAAGAATAGGTAATAGTAAAAACATATCATAGACATAAGTAACATAACATATCTTAGTAGATTATTTAGTGCCAAACTAAATTCTTGTGCTTATATGCTAAGGAAACTTGTCAAGCAACTATCAAATGGATGTACACCATGTATATGGAAAAGTGGAAGTGTATAGTAGAAGTGTGTAGGGTAAGTGTAAGGGATATAGGGAGATGCAAAATATAGGAGAGGATGGATAATATAACAATAAAAGTGAATAGCATAAGGCTTGCAATGAATCATTCAAGGGACCAGTCAATGCATAGCCTTAGATTTTGAGAGAATTAGAAAAGGCAAATGTATAACGGAGCAAGGGATGAAAGGATGAAGTGAAATGCTATAGTATGAAAACCATCTCTAAGTTAATTCCACAAGAAAGGAAAAATAAGTCATCCTAGTTCACAAGCTTAAGCTAGGATGACTTATCAAACATGTCAAAATAGAAAGGGAGGGAAAGGGAAGAAAACTCAATATGTATGATGTCTTTAAACTCTGCTCATGTCACCATGTCGATATCAAAAGGTGTCACAATCAAATCAGGAGTCCTAGGCCAAAGTGAAGAAAGTGACAATCCAGAACCTAGTGGAAATGGATGTAGAACATGAACCAAAGATAATGAAGATGAGTCCTCCAAATTCTACTCAAGGATATCCAACCCAATGCTAAACTATGAAAAATGCAGAGAAGAAAGAATAAGAGGGTATGAATGTGCCCTCATCACATCCGAAGAAGATGATGCAACTCGATATGAGCTATCATTAAAGAGGAGATAAATGTCCTCAATAGTGTCCTCCAAGTCTACAAGATCTAGGACTCACAAAGCAAACCTATAATGTATATCAAGTACTCATCCCAAGTAGTTGTATCGAGAAGATGATGATCTTGCTACATTGAATCACTAGAAACCATGTATGTAGCAACACTAAACTCTACAGATGCAACATGAGACGCTAAAGGAGATGGAATGTCAGTACATGTCTCTAGAACCTCAGTTGATGAGAGAACACCAAGATGCAAATGACCATATTGTATCTCCTCAAAATTGTCCATACTAGATGCATGATTGTGTACATCAGTTGAAGGAACAATAGGAGAAAAATGTGAGAAGGTGTACACTCAAGTTTGATGATCTACCTCTCTAAATGCAACAATATCTCTACTATACAAATCCTGAATAACAACAGAATCTAATGTGAACTCAACACTTATCCCTACTTCACCATGTGTGATTTGATAGATAGAAAGGATATTGGTTGACAATGAAGGAACACAAAGGACATCATTGAATGATCCTTCATCCATTTCAATAGATCCTTTCCCACAAACATGCATATATGTGTTGTTAGCCATCAAGATGCATGGTGATGAACAAGTCTCAAATGAAGAGAACACTCTGCAAGGAAGCCATATGATGTGAAGCTCCATAATCAAGAATCCATTTCCCTAACTCAAAATATACAATTGAAACAAGTGCTTACCCCTTCTATTTCTCTAACTTTGAAGATGATGAAGAAGAAGAAGATGAACCCCTTGACATAGTAGAAGGCAAATTGACTTGACTTATCTTTACAAGATGATTCAACTCATCAATTTGTTTTGAATAACATTGTTGTTCATCATGCCCTCATTTATTGCAATATGCACATTTGGGCTTCTCTTTCTTAGATAATTCCCCTTTGGAAGAGGAATTTTTATGTTCTTCTATGGAAGTGGATATGGATTGTTGTTGTGTGTTCTTCTTAGGCTTGTTCTTTTTCTTTTCTTTGTCACTAGAAGAATTCTCATCCTTTGCAATCAAGGCTTATGATTTTGAAGACTTTAATGTGTCCATTTGAATAAGCTTATCTTGCTCCTTAGTGAGTGACATAGCAAAATCCTCAAAGGAAGGCATCTTAAACTCACTCCCTAAAGCACTCTTTGTAGCATAAAAAGTAGACACAAACATTTAATAACTAGGTCCTAGCTTAGAAAAACACTTAATATCAATTGTGTATCTAATTTTTTAATTTTACAATCCTTAAATTGTGCTCTCAGTGACTTTAATTTGGTGATGAATTCATGTATGTTGTAAAAATTTCACGAATTGAGACTTATTAATTCATTTTCCAACAAATGTCCTTGGATTTAATCTACTTGGCCAAATGATTTTGACAGTGCAGTCTGCATAGTCATAGGTGTATGGACATGTGTAAATAATGTGAAAAAACAAATTAGGAGAGACATACAAGCACAAATATCTAATATATTCTTCACAACAATTCAACCACTTATTATTTTTAAATTCATCATTAGTTTATTCACCATTGAGCCCATGAACTATCATATATAGCCTCTTAACTCTTAGCAATTTGTTCATTTCAAATTTCCATTTAGGATAGTTGTAAGGTGTTAGAAGTGGAACCATATCTATTGCTCCATGATGAAGCATAAAAGAACATAAATCAAGAAGAATACAAGCAAAAGATCCCCCCAAATTCACTCAATCAATGATCGCCCTAGAAAATTATGATCTTAGCACTTTATACTTAGTGTGATTATAGCTACCACTAGCTAAATCAACAAAGTGGTCTTGATCTTAGTACATTACAAATGCCAAATTAGGCCACAAACTAAAAGTATAATTTTGATGTAGAATGATATCAATCTAATTACATCACTAAGAAGTACATGAAAAATCATGCATATTCAAAACAATTACACCAAAAAATGTTACTGTATGAGCCCAAATGGAGCCCTGAAAGTTTTCAAAAAGAGAATTGCTCAAAAATAGGTGTGAAAATATATAATTTCTGGAAAACCCAAACACCAAAATCAAAAACCAATTGTACCACTATGAAGCCTGTGAAATTCTACCCCAAATCGAAAAACAATTGCTCACAAAAAGGAGCCCATATGATTGAGAATGGTCAAAATATGAGTGCAAAATCAAAACTATCAATGGAGTAGGGGGTTGAATTTGAAAATCCACTTGCTGCTAAATTTGGATTTAGAGTTGCCACCAAATGTAGAGACCTTCATCTAAATCTAGAACTATGCTAAAGTTGGGGGAGCTGCCAAGTTTAGAGGTTCTACCCACTGACTTAGAAGAGATGCCAAATTTGGTGGAATCACCAAAAATATATAAAAGGCCATGCAAGATGAATTAGGGGAAATCAAATCCTCCCACATGGAAGGGGTCACACGGCCTTAAAAGGTATGTAAACCTTACAAGGGTTGTGATGGAGCTTATGGGGGGTTCGTGCCTTAAAAGGCACCCCAACAACTTGGTATGGGGTTTGATAGGCCTACACAAGTAGTACCATGTTGGGTACCCTATATATTTTTTAAGTTTTAATTTTTAAAATAAAGTTTGTACGACAAAAAACTACAATAGAATAAATAATTTAAAAAAAAAAATTTAATTGCAAAAAAAGAATAAAGTACATGCGTAGAGTATTCTAGCAAGAGATTATTCTATGGAATATTTTGATCCATACGGTTGGTGAGGGAGGTGACTTTTTTCTAAGGGCATAGGGAAAAGTGCTCCAAATATGATGAATCAACAGTCAATCTTTAGGTTAATGGGCCTTCTAGATGCAATGGCAGTGTTAGATTTAACCTGAAATGCTCCAAAAATGTAGCTACCTTCCAAATCTAGCAACCACCTCCCAACTTCAAACCCTTGTAGATCTGGCCTCCAATGTCCAATTTGGACAAATCAAAAGGATAAATTGACTTTCTTAGATACCTTAAACTCAATGGTGAGCTGAGATTTGTACCAACATGCTCCAAAAAGAACCTACAATACAAAACCACAATAAAGAAACCCTCCCAAATTTAGTATTTCTATGAAGTTTTTTTGATTCTCTAGGTCATCATATGATGCAAGAGAAGAGCATACTCAACTTTTCAAGATCAACCAAGATTTTCATCCTAGATCTCTAGAAAAAGACTAACATAAAGCAATCCTACAAACTCTAATACCATATAAGAGTTGGTATAGAATTCTCTATACCGTGCAAGATTTTGCTGTGGAGGTAGCCACCCAAGATCTAGGAGCTTTAATGAAATCACAAGAGAGACCCAACATGAAAGAATAATTCTATTCTCCCAAAGGATGATAATACACAATATGTACAACAATATCACATGCATAGATAATTACAATGAGAATCCCTTGGTTATATAGGCCAAGGTGAAACATAGGACAACATAAGATTATGACAAATGTCTTAATATTATGACTTGAGACACAAAGAGATAAATATCCTTAGTGTACCTAAGTATGCCCTAAGTAAATTCAACTAGACAAGTTTGAATAGGACCTAATGTGGAACCAGTTAGGTAACTATAACATCCATGTTCTAAAAACATAGTAAAACCAGAAATTTACCATAGAGTAAATTAACAAGGTAAAAATGAGATAGAGAATTTTTTTTCTTTTATTCAACAAATAATCAAGTAACTACAATTACAAGATTTCTTTTTAACAAAATACAATAAACCATATTGTCTTTCTCATTTACAATGTTTACAAAATGTAAATTCATTACATATACATTTTTGGAATAAATACTGCTTCTAAATAGCTGACATCTTTATCACAAGTCCTGGCATGTTTCCTACTTGGAGAGAGAGCATCTTTCCAGTGATTTACCTCCAACCACAGACTGGCGGTCTCCCACACATCTTCCACATAGGAAGTGGCCCTACCCTTCACGAGGAATATAGACCTTAGGTGACCAGTGGTAATTTGCCTTTCTTGAGTACATAGTGTTGTATTCTACTCAACTCTATCAACCATACAACCCTAGATACCCTCTAGCTAAGTATGATTTCTGATAGGATGAGCAATCTGAATATAGTGAACCGACAATGCATGTAGAAAACAAATGCATTACTTTGGCCAAAGTTTTTAATATCAATATCGTTCATAATGAACGTAGTCGTTGTGTTCACCCACCCCTACTCGACTTGGATAATGTCGTATTCTTGCTGTTACAAACTCTTACCCACTCTAATCATGTAATAGTTTAATCTATGAGTCATGATAATAACTTTTTGACTTAAATAAGTCTATATAACATAACCATTCTTTTGGTTTGTAAACGACTCTAGGGTTTACCTATTATCCTTTATTAACATGATACTACAATATAACCATATTTCTTTATCTAGGAGTCCTAGATTCACAAATAACCCTTAATTAACTCAACTAAGGTTAAGAATACTATAATTCTTAAATAGATAATATTACCCATACAAGGAGCGTATAATAACTTTGATAATGTGTTAAAAAAACAAAATATATATCCTGAGTATATAACCCTACAAGGTCATTCTCTAATAGACTTAGCCTACTTCAATGTATTGGATCTTTCCAAGAATGATAGTATCAAAAAGATAAATACATAAGGGTTCTCAAACCTTATTTCCATCTACCACAAAATCTCTAAGTTACTTCATTCGAGGAGTATTATAATTGTCTAAGAATACCTATGATTCTAAGTTCTCTTGGATAGAAATCATTTCCATTATTCTTTAAAAAGAATCTAAATGAGAGAAATACTTTAAATTAGTATTACCCCGACTCAAGGTCTTAATTATTCTACTCAAATCTAAGAGTATACTACCAAAGTTCAATCAACTCTAATAAAATTCGAGAGTCTATTGTTTGGTTTTTCTCATAATCATTTCATTGGTTTTCTTCTAACTTAATCAGTGTCAAGACTGTTTTCCAAGCTCATGACAACTATGTCAATCTCCTACTAAGATAGTCATTTTATCCTCATACTAAGATTTGATATGATTATCAGTTTAACAATCAATAAACAAATGGTCGATTCAGAATACTATAACAGAGTACTCACTTGTATTACCAAGCATCGACCGTATTGCTTTGC
This sequence comes from Cunninghamia lanceolata, assembly GCA_027924645.1. Lineage (NCBI taxonomy): Eukaryota > Viridiplantae > Streptophyta > Pinopsida > Cupressales > Cupressaceae > Cunninghamia > Cunninghamia lanceolata. Next base: position 140,190 of record BSBN01001265.1, on the reverse strand, counting down.
ATTCATTACCTTATCAGTTTTCAAAAAAGATCAGAATGGTTTACTTGAAATGTTATCTTCATTTCCCTAAACTAACACTTAATAGTTTACGACTAAATACTCAAGCATACAGGAGGTTATACCTCTCTGGCGTACTCACATAATCACCCAAGACACAAGTATGAATAGTTTAGATGATTTCCTCATTGATAATATACACATAAAACTAAGGAATACTTGGTAATCGATGGGCTCGAATTGACAGTATGTGCAAAAAGACACAAAAGTCAACTCTTCTGTTTGCATATTCCCTGTCTCCTTAGCCACGACTCTTCTCTTCTTTTTGTTGTTCGATGCCTTACTCTCAAGTTTTTTTAACCTTTTTAACCTCCACACCCTGCTCAAACTGAGTCGTCCTCCTTAATAGCTAAGGCACGACTTCCTTTTTATTCGCCCTACTTCACACCTTTCATTAATATACAATTGCTGACTTAATAAATACATAACAGTCCATAACGTTTTGGTTTTAACAGTCACCACATTTTATGTAAAGTTCCCCACTTGTCGATGGAAGATAGCCATTTCCTGGCCCATCGGTTATGGTGATTATTATCACAGTCCTCCTCTTTGAATGAGGCCGACACATCGCTTAAACTTTGCTGATCATTAAAGGATCATTAACAAGTGGTTCGATCCACCACTAAGATTTTTGAAGGCTCTTCTTTAATGAAAGCCTTCGACTATTCAAGCATAACATCATTAACTCATTACGAGGTATTATCCTCACTCGATGCTTATATTCGAGAATATCAAATATGATTCACATAACATCACCTCTATATTAGATAGTTATGGTTTAATCAATATAATAATAATATTTAAACAAAGGATTACAGATATTATGATTGGGTTGAGCTTGTCTCCCCATCACAATACGTCAACAATACACACATCTTCTTAACTTGATGAAAATGTCTTAACGTTAAGAACCGTTTATAACACCTCAAGGTACCTAATAATGATAGGACAACCATTTTATGACAATAACGACATAATATTTACGTTAAACATAAATAGTCACAAATCATACTCAAACGACATCGTTAACGTTATTAATGACTAAAATGACTTTCTACGACTTAGAAAGATTTATAAACAATATCAACTACCTATCGATTAGGTTTAGAAGTAAACTGACAAGACAAGGCTTACCTCTTACGACACATTGGTTCACATTTTTGTTAAACACTTATACTCGGTTTGGCAAATAAAGCACTCATAACCCGAGGTATATATCTCTCTCCTGGAAAGATACTCTCTCTCTTTTCTCCGAGAGTCATCTGATAATCTGTAAACCTATATCAAACTTGTTACCAAAGAAATTATGATCAGTGCATCATTATTCAAATAATAAATCAAATCTCATAATACGAATATTAAATCGATAATAACATAATCATTCCCATAATTTCATAATTGACATTCTAAATAATCCATGTTTTTCCTTGTCATTAATCTAAACATCATAATAAATTTACTTATGTCCAAGTAAAAAGTAAAAGTATAGCAAGACAAAAATTGGGGATGTAACATATCCTTCCCCTAAAGATTCATTGTCCTCGATGATATAAAGTATTAAAGAGTAACTAAAAAGCAAGTTCATTGTTTTCAACTGGTAACATTATTAAATAAATGAGGAAACTTTTGATAAAAGTCATGGTAATCCTCCCATGTAGCATTTTCCTCAGCATATTGGTCCCATTGGACCTTGAATTACAAGACTTCTCTGTTACACAAGCGGAGCTTGCACGTTTCTAACACCTTGAGTGGCTCGATCATGACCACCCCTGGGTCTTGTATCTGTAAAGAATTCCAAGTCAAAATATGATTATTACTTGGAACATATTTCTTCAAATAAGACACATGAAAAACATTGTGCATTCTAGATAAGACTGGTGGTAGAGCAATTCTGTAGGCAACTAGATTGACTACTTCAAGCACTTCAAAGGGTCCCACATATCGAGGGGCTAGCTTAGAAGACTTCCCAAACTTAATAGAACTTTTCTAAGGTTTAAACCTCAAAAGAACTTTTTCTCCAACGGAGAATTGCCTTGGAACACGTTTTACATCTGCATAGCTCTTTTGCCTATCATTGGCTTTTGCCAATCTTGTTCTGATCAGCTTAACTCTCTCTTCCATTTCAGCTAGCATTTATGGTCTGATGCTAATCCTATCCTCTAGCTTATCCCAGCTTAAAGGAGTTCGACATCTTCTTCCATACAATTCTTCGAATGGTGCCATCTTAATAGCGGAATGATAGGAATTGTTGTAAGCAAATTCCACAAGTGGTAAGTATTCTTCCCACTTATATTGTTGATCCATGTAATACATATGCAACAAATCTTCCAAGACTTGGTTAATTCTCTCAGTTTGCCCATCAGTTTCAAGATGGTAAGTTGTACTCACATTGAGTTTAGTCCCTAGCGCAAAAAACAAAGTTTTCCAAAACCTTGACGTTACACGTGCATCTCTATCTGAGATAATATTTTCAGGGAAGCCATGCAATCTAAACACCTCTTGCACAAATTTACAAGCTAACACAGGTGCTCCATCAGTCAAATTCCCTGGTATGAAATGTGCTACCTTTGTGAGTTTATCAACCACCACTAAAATGGCATCATGTCTATTCCTTGACATAGGAAGACCTTGAACAAAGTCCATGCTAATAACTTGCCATTTCCACTCTGGCACGTCATGTGGGTACAACAATCCTATGGGGTGTTGACGCTCTGCTTTTACCCTTTGACATTCTAAACAGCTTGCTACAAATCTTGCAGCATCATTTTTCATTCCTTTCCAGAAATAAAGAGGTTTAACATCCGCTAGAAGTTTGGTCACTCCTAGATGTCCTGAATACGATGCAATATGAACTTCTTTCCATACTAGATCCCTTAATCCAACTAAATCAGGAACATAAATTCTATCTTTATACCTTAATAGTCCATCTGACTCAAACAAAAAACCATCATACCTTGGATCTTTAGGATTATCTTTTAGAGCCTGCTTAACCTACTCATAAAACTCATCACTAGACAAATTTTGCAACACCAAATCCTTGAAATTTCCACGAATAGAAATAATAGAAGCTATATGTCTTCTACGACTCAAAGCATCAACTACTCTATTCTCTTTTCCTTTGATGTAGTTTATCTCAAAGTCATAGTTAGATATCAATTCTAACCATCTCCTTTGTCGAGCATTCAAATGCGGTTGAGAGAAAATATACTTAAGACTTTGATGGTCTGATTTAAGTACAAAAGTCTTTCCCAACAAATAATATCTCCACATCTATAAGGCATGAGTTACTGCTGCTAATTCCAGATCATGGGGTGCATAATTTTTCTCATAGGATTTCAATTTCCTTGACTCATATGCTCTAACTCTTCCATCTTGCATAAGCACTCCTCCTAATCCTTCTCCCGAAGCATCTGTAATTACCTCAAATTGTCCTTTGAGGTTAGGAACTTTCAAGATTGTAGTTGTAGTTAACTTTTCCTTTAAGAGATCAAATTCTTCCTGACATTTGTCTGTCCATTCAAATCTCTTTCCTTTCCTCTGCAAGGAAGTGATTGGACTAGCAATACTAGAGAAATTTAGAACAAACTTTCTATAATAGCCTGCCAGGCCCATGAAACTATGCACCTCATGCACATTTGTTGGTACATGCCAATCCAGAATAGTTGTGATTTTTGCAGGATCAACATATATTCCATTAGCTGATATAATATGCCCTAGGTATTAAATCTCCTTCTGGAAGAATGTGCACTTAGACAGTTTCCCATATAACTTATGTTCTCTTAACGTTTGCAGAACTATTTGCAGGTGTTGTTGATGTTCTTCTTCATTCTTAGAATAAATGAGTATATCATCCAAAAAGACTAAAACAAACTTGTCCAAACAATCTCTGAATATACTAGTCATGAGATTCATGAATGCAATAGGTGCATTTGTCAAACCAAATGGCAATACTGTGAACTCATAGTGTCCATATCTGGTTCTAAAAGTTGTCTTATGAATATCTTCATCCTTCAGTCTTAACTGATGATATCCTGATCGCAAATCAATCTTTGAAAACACAGTAGCTTCACGCATCTGATCAAAAAGATCATCAATACATGGCAAAGGATATTTGTTCTTTACCATTGCTTTATTAAGCATACAATAATCTATACACAATTGAAGGGTTCCATCCTTCTTCTTAACAAAAATAACTAGAGCACTCCAAGGTGATACACTAGGTCTGATTAAACCTTTTGCCAATAATTCTTGTAATTGTGCTTTCAATTGCATTAACTCTGTTGTTGTCATACAATAGGGTGCTTTTGATATAGGCTCAGATCCTAGTTTAATGTCAATAGCAAAATCAAAAACCCTCTTGGGAGGCAATCCTGGAAGTTCTTCTGGAAACACATCCTAAAATTCCTGAAGAAAAGGATACTTTTCTCCAAAAGATAAACTAGGGTTTTCTACCCCTTCCTCCACTTGTTCCATTTTGATTACAAATAATTGACAACCTTTCCTTCTAGCCCTTTTTAATTGCTTGGCAGAGATAGTTCTAATTTTAACTTCTCTTTGAATCCCTTGGAATTGGGTCAGATTTCCCAAATCATCTAAGCATTCAACTATTTTTGAAAAATAGTCAACCTTAGCTCTATGTTTCCATAACCAACTCATTCCTAGGATTACATCATAGGAACCTAGGGGAGCTACATAAAGGTTTAGTTCAGTGGAGAAACTAGGGAGATCAATCTTGGCTTCAAACAAACATTACTCGACCTGAGCCTTAGATTGGTTAGCATATTCTACTGACCAAGGTTTGGACATGTAACTAGCTTTTCTAGAAAATTTATTCAAAATTCTAGGAGAAACAAAGTTTTTAGTGGCTCCTGTATCAATCAAAATAGATATAGGGACTCCAAATAAAGTACCTATCATCTCAATGGGTGTGATTTGATACTCTGCTTGATGATTGTCGAGAGATGCATGAATCCTTTGCTGGAATGCTTCTTGCTGAGTAGGTAGTGCAGTACCTCTTTGTTGACCATTTTGATTCTTGTTAGGGCAATGATTTGCATAGTGGTCACCCCCACAAGTAAAGCATCCTCCAATGGATCCTTTCTTATCTAAAGTCTTCCCATTGTTATCCTCATTTCTTTTGTAGTTGCCATTCTTCTTCTCATTACCAAATCCACCTTTGTTCTTCTGAGGTCCTTTATCTTTTCTCTTGTTATCATAGCTCTTTTCATATCTTTTCTTGTAGGGTTGATTGTTAGGAGTTTCATTAAACCTCTTGCGGCTTCTATCATGATAAGTTGAGATAGATTTTAGTTTTTTCTCTTGCTTGATCGCCTTCTTGTACACTTGATCTATTGTTGTGGGACCATGTACATCCACTTCACCACCAATTTGAGAATTTAAGCCCATGATGAATTTTCTGATCCTAAATCTCTCATCCTTTTGATACTGTGGATCATATTTCAGGAGTCGAGCAAATTTTTCTCCATATTCCATCACTGTCATATCTCCTTGTTGAAGGTTCTGAAAATTAGTCAGTTTTTTTATCAAAATAGATTTGTGGTAACCATCTTTTGCGAAAGAGTTCCATGAAATCATCCCAAGAAACCCTTAGAGAGCTTAAATTCAATTCCATATTTTTATTTATCCACCAAGTGGATGCTTCTCCTGCCAGTTGGAATGTTCCCCATACTGCCTTGGTCACCTCCAAGTAATTTCTTATCTCGAAGTACTTTTCCATATCCATTAACCAAGCTTCTGAAGCATCTTCAGTTTCTGTCCCATCAAATTTTGGTGGAATAACCTTCTTCATATCCTTTGAGAGCTCTAAGGTCAATCTATCCCTTGCCTCTTTATGAGGTTCAGTACTCTTACTTTGATATTCATAATTTTCTCTGGTTTCACCATGAGAGTTTTCACCTCCTCCCTCAGTATTCCCTTTGTCATCCACCTTCTTTTCCAAATCACCCAATCTTTTCTTGGTTTCCTCAAGCATAGTTATGATTTGGTCCAGCTTATTATTTGGCGGGTGGTTTTCCTCTGCACTTTCTCCTTGGTTAGTTCTTGTCTACACCATGTTTATCGATTTCTCACACCTAAGATTATTGAGTTGTCCATTAGTTCAAGATTATAATGTAACCCATTAAATCTAAACATAAAACTCAATTTAAACAATAGTTTGGCACAAAAACAACTATTTTTTTTCATTTCAAAAGTAAAGAGTATTCTTCTGTATACAAGAAATGACTTCAAAAGTCATGCTCAAGAGGAGTATATCCTTCAGACTCATTTTTAGATACATAATCTCAAGGTAAATAACCCTCTAACTCACTATCGTACCTAACTTCTATAATCTCAATAGTTGGGGGTATGTGGGGATCTTGCCTAACCATAGTTATTTCCTCATCTTTAACTCTTTCCAAGTACTCCCTTCTCACTCGCTTGATTTGAGTTAAGGCAGTCACTAGAGTTTCCATATCACTTAACCAAATGTCACTCTCATCATTGGTTCCCTCAAAGGTTTTGATAGTGGCCTCATGTTCTCTTTTTGCTTTAAGGAAACGTTGACTTGAATTAATAGACTTTCTTGTTGTCTTCTTAAAACGTACCATCCTGGCACATAAATTTTCAAACATTAGCTAACGGCATAATGTTGACTATAGGCAAGCATAGTGGTCTCATAAGCCCTAGTCCTGAACTTGGTAGCTCCGATACCATATGTAACATCCACATTCTAAAAACATAGTAAAACCAGAAATTTACCATAGAGTAAATTAACAAGGTAAAAATGAGATAGAGAAAAAAAATTTCTTTTATTCAACAAATAATCAAGTAACTACAATTACAAGATTTCTTTTTAACAAAATACAATAAACCATATTGTCTTTCTCATTTACAATGTTTACAAAATGTAAATCCATTACATATACATTTTTGGAATAAATACTGCTTCTGAATATCTGACATCTTTATCACAAGTCCTGGCATGTTTCCTGCTTGGAGAGAGAGCATCTTTCCAGTGATTTACCTCCAACCACAAACCGATGGTCTCTAACACATCTTCCACATAGGAAGTGGCCCTACCCTTCACGAGGAATATAGACCTTAGGTGACCAGTGGTAATTTGCCTTTCCCGAGTACATAGTGTTTATTCTACTCAAATCTATCAACCATACAATCCTAGATACCCTCTAGCTAAGTATGATTTTCGATAGGATGAGCAATCTGAATATAGTGAACCAACAATGCATGCAGAAAAAAATGCATTACTTCGGCCAAAGTTTTTAATATCAATATCATTCATAATGAACGTAGTCGTTGTGTTCACCCACCCCTACTCGACTTGGATATTGTCGTATTCTCGCAGTTACAAACTCTTACCCACTCTAATCATGTAATAGTTTAATCTATGAGTCATGATAATAAATTTTTGACTTAAATAAGTCTATATAACATAACCATTCATTTGGTTTGTAAACAACTCTAGGGTTTACCTATTATCCTTTATTAACATGATACTACAATATAGCCATATTTCTTTATCTAGGAGTCCTAGATTCACAAATAATGCTTGATTGACTCAACTAAGGTTAAGAATACTATAATTCTTAAATAGATAATATTACCCATACAAGGAACGTAGAATAACTTTGATAATGTGTTAAAAAAAACAAAATATATATCCTGAGTATATAACCCTACAAAGTCATTCTCTAATAGACTTAGCCTACTTCAATGTATTGGATCTTTTCAAGAATGATAATATCAAAAAGATAAATACATAAGGGTTCTCAAACCTTATTTCCATCTACCACAATATCTCTAAGTTACTTCATTTGAGGAGTATTATAATTGTCTAAGAATACCTATGATTCTAAGTTCTCTTGGATAGAAATAATTTTCGTTATTCTTTAAAAAGAATCTAAATGAGAGAAATACTTTAAATTAGTATTACCCTGACTCAAGGTCTTAACTATTCTACTCAAATCTAAGATTATACTACCAAAGTTCAATCAAATCTAATAAAATTTGAGAGTCTATTGTTTGGTTTTTCTCATAATCATTTCATTGGTTTGCTTCTAACTTAATCAGTATAAAGATTGTTTTCCAAGCTCGTGACAACTATGTCAATCTCCTACTAAGATAGTCATTTTATCCTCATACTAAGATTTGATATGATTATCGGTTTAACAATCAATAAACAAATGGTCAATTCAGAATACTATAACAGAGTACTCACTTGTATTACCAAGCATCGGCCGTATTCCTTTGCATTCATTGCCTTATCAGTTTTCAAAAAAGATCAAAATGGTTTACTTGAAATGTTATCTGCATTTCCCTAAACTGACACTTAATAGTTTACAACTAAATACTCAAACATACAGGAGGTTATACCTCTCTGGAATACTCACATAATCACCCAAGACACAAGTATGAACAATTTAGATGATTTTCTCATTGATAATATACATAGAAAACTAAGGAATACTTGGTAATCGATGGGCTCGAATTGACAGTTTGTGCAAAAAGACACAAAAATTGACTCTTCTGTTTGCATATTCCCTATCTCCTTAGCCACGACTCTTCTTTTCTTTTTGTTGTTCGATGCCTTACTCTCAAGTTTTTTTAACCTTTTTAACCTCCACACCTAGCTCAAACTGAGTCATCCTCCTTAATAGCTCAGGCACGACTTCCTTTTTAGTCGTCCTACTTTGCACTTTTCATTAAGATACAGTTGCCGACTTAATAAATACATAACATTCCATAACGTTTTAGTTTTAACAGTCACCACATTTTATGTAAAGTTCCCCACTTGTCGATGGAAGATAGTCGTTTCCTGGCTCGTCAGTTGTGGTGATTATTATCACAGTCCTCCTCTTTGAATGAGGCCAACACATCGCTTAAACTTTGTTGATCATTAAAGGATCACTAACAAGTGGTTCGATCCACCACTGAGATTTTTGAAGACTCTTGTTTAATGAAAGCCTTCAACTATTCAAGCATAACATCATTAACTCATTATGAGGTATTATCCTCACTTGATGCTTATATTCGAGTATATCAAATATGATTCACATAACATTGCATCTATATTAGATAGTTATGGTTTAATCAATATAATAATAATATTTAAATAAAGAATTATAGATATTGTGATTGGGTTGAGCTTGTCTCCCCATCACAATCCGTCGACAATACACACGTCTTCTTAACTCGACAAAAATGTCTTAACGTTAAGAATCATTTATAACACCTCAAGGTACCTAATAATGATAGGACAACCATTTTACGACAATAACTTCGTAATATTTACATTAAATGTAAATAGTCACAAATCATAGTCAAATGACATCGTTAACGTTATTAACGACTAAAACAACTTACTACGACTTAGAAAGATTTATAAACAATATTGACTACATGTCGATTAGGTTCAGAAGTAAACTGACAAGATAAGGCTTACCTCTTACGACACATTGGTTCACATTTTTGTTAAACACTTATACTCGGTTTGGCAAATAAAGCACTCGTAACCCGAGGTCTATATCTCTCTCCTAGAAAGATACTCTCTCTCTCTTTTCTTCGAGAGTCATATGATAATCTGTAAACTTGTATCAAACTTGTTACCAAAGAAATTATGATCAGTGCATCATTATTCAAATAATAAATCAAATCTCATAATACGAATATTAAATCGATAATAACATAATCATTCCCATAAGTTTATAATTGACATTCAAAATAATCCATGTTTTTCCTTGTCATTAATCTAAACATCATAATAAATTTACTTATGTCCAAGTAAAAAGTAAAAGTATAGCAAGAAAAAAATTGGGGATGTAACAGTAACATACCCTGTTCACACCAACTGTTGGGATTGATGTATTTTTTGATTTCATTGAGTGTTATGGGTATGATTGACTATGCATTAATCTATGTTGGGGGAGAGATTTTCTTGTTCAAAGATGGAGAGGATGAAGGAAGACCTCATGCTACTATTTTGGTGTTGCGCATACAACAATCTTAGGAGGCAACGAAGGATGTGGTACTTTGTGGGTTAAGCAAGATAGGTGGGAAGGTTGTAGACTAGCTTGGAGAGGTCTCTAAATTTTTCATTAATTCCTTTAAGCATGTGTTTGATAACATGTGCGTGGTCACAAGAATAAACAAGAGGAGAGTAAATAGGTGAAGTCACACATGAGTGAGCTATAGGTGGAGAATGAATGATAAATGTACTTATGATCTCATAAAATAAGGAAAAAATATTGCATATGAGTGAAACTAACTAAGTGTGACTAAGTGTGTTATCATTTAAAGGATAAAGAAAATAAGACATAGGTTTGAATCACAACATAATTCATTTATATAAACCATAGAAGATTGTACATTTACTTTAGAATCCTTTTATTATACAATACCATAGATGTAGATAGAAGAAGAAGGCACATCATTACTAGAACAATCATTATTAAAAGGAAGAGAAACATTTAGATCTTTATCAAAACATGAATCTGATGTGTTATCTATTAAAGGCTCAACAAAAAAAAATCATTTCTTTTGTTTGAATCCTCATTGTTCAAATGAAATGTATGGTAGAGAAAGGATGAAAGGGGTGTAGGTTTATTGGCATGAGGAGAAGAGGGAGGTGATGAGTTGTAGGAAGGAGAAGAGGGTTCACATTGTAGACACCTAAAATTCACCACTGCATGTTCATTACATCGCATTCACATTACTTCCCAACTTAATTATTCATTTTTTGTACTTTCACATTAATTAAACAATTCTTAATTATTTAATTAAATTCATCCATCTTTATTAAAATCATTCTAGCTTATTCTTCCACATTAATTAAATAAATCAAATTTTTATTTAATTAATAAATTTACATCTTATCTTCTTCTTGATTTCTTTCCATTTCTAACTCATGTGTATCTAATTAATTAAAATAATTAGATAATCTTATCAATTATCCTCTCATATCTTCTTCTTGATTTCTTTCCATTTCTAACTCATGTGTATCTAATTAATTAAATTAATTAGATAATTTTATCAATTATCCTCTCATATCTCATCTTATCTTCTTCTTGATTTCTTTGTATTTCTAACTCATGTGTATCTAATTAATTAAATTAATTAGATAATCAAGTATCAATAATTTATCCTCTCATATCTCATCTTCTTCTTGATTTCTTCACATTTCTAACTCATGTGTATCTAATTAATTAAATTAATTAGATAATCTTATCAATTTTCCTCTCATATTTCATCTTATCTTCTTCTGGATTTATTTCCTTTAAAACAAAAATCAAATCCTTCTCTACTTTCAAATCTTATCTTCTTCTTGATTTATTTCCTCTTTTTAACTCACATAATCAAATAAAGCAAAAATCAAATTCTTATTTCAAAAATCAAATCCTTATCCCTCCATCATCAAAAATCTATAAATAAAGCCTTCTCCAAACCAAATAGGGGACTTTTCATTTATGCGAACTTATGTTGTTGAATTGATTCATCAATTTATCAAGGTTATGCTTTTGTATTTGATCAATCCACATTCACAAATACACCAAGGAATTCCAATCAATAGGTAACTTTTAGTGATTATTTCATGCTTTTATTGAATCTTTGTTATGCTATTGATGGTTTCTTGAGGTTATGATGGAGTTTGGTATTGAATCTTTGTTGTATTGATATCTTTATGAATTCCAAATTTCAACATGCACATTTTTGGCACAAATCAAATAGTGAAATGCATAAGAATTGAGTTCACCAAATGAAAGAAAATTTTAAACTTATCTATACTTCTTAGGTGTGTATTAACTTAAATCAAATAAAGGATTTTTGTATAATTGAATTAAGAGTTGTAATCTAAACTAATCAGACCACACATGAACTAGAACTGGTGAAAGACAAGAAACTAATACAAGGAAACACATCTATGAAACCAAACTAGGAGAGAGAAAGCTTGAGAGAGAAGAAAACATAATCTATGCACGTAGTAGACTAAAAAGTTGTGAAGGAAAAGTGCCTAGAATGATGTTGAGGATCTACTAGAGAAATTTGGGCACTATCAAAGTTGATTTGAACTTGAGTAAAGCTTATTCCTTTTGAAGGGCACTCATTTTTTTTGTCTTAGATTCCTATTAATTTTGGAGTGAAGATTCATGATATTCCCCTAGTTCTGGAAGTACCTATCATTTTGCCTAAAACTGCAAAGACAATAAGTTATGATAGAAATAAGACAACAAATTTAGATAAAATACATTAAAATTAAAAACCCTAATCTAATAATTTGAGATAGTTATTGACAAAGGTTGTTGTACCTTGGCATTTAATCATGTTTTTCATGTGTCAAGTCCAGAACTATGTCCTAGGCTGTTTGCAATAAGGAACTTCATAGCCAATAGTCCTTAAACTAATCCTACTAATTTGACTATCCTAAGGGATTACTGCTGCTGATTATCTACTGTGAAATGAAATTCTAAAAACACCAAAATAATGCTAAAGCAGAAGATTGCTAAAAAGAATCTATTCTAGTTCACACAAAGCTGGAAATATGCATTTATTAGAAAACAACTATTAAATAGTAATTGACCTATCTTATGGAAGCAAGAAAATTGTACTTCTAATGAAAACTATAAATGAGATAATGAAACAAAGATACTAGCCTCCTGTCTTTTGGCGGGGGTGGGCCCTTGCTCCACACCTTCAGAACCGAAGGCTAAACAAGAAACTTAGAATAGGAAAGCAATAACACAATTTTCCTTTAATCCAATCTCATCAAAGTATGTTGTATTCAAAAGTATATGCTCTGTTATGAAAATGAAATTACAATAATACTAATAGCAACAATTTGTATATATTTTGTTGTTCCTATCAAAATATATATCAGTTCAAGCGATAAGATATCTTTGGAACTAACTATTTTATCTATCAATTCATCTTTGAGATATAACCAATCTCTTATTTTAACTAAGGCATACAACTGTCCAACTGAAAAGTATAATCATGCAAACTTGAAAAAGGCTTTAAAGGTATTGAAGTTCCACTATTACTCTAGTTTTAACTTAAACAATGGGCAACAAGGCCCTGAAATAGACGTCTTAAACAAGTCTTTGAAACTCATGCAATAACAAATAAAAAGGGAATCATATCCCTAGTAGAAAACCAGAGTCTTCACAAGAACACTTTGGTGCTGGATGAGCAGACTTCGTAGCATTGCAGTCACCTCCGGATATGTAGGTTGTCAGCAGCACCAGAGATTCTGTATTGTTGCCAACAGCTCTGGAGTCTGTGTGTTGTTGCCAATAGCTCTGAAGATACATCCATGAGTCCACTAAGGCATGGCTCTAGAGATCACCACCTCCTTTACTCTCCTACTCCTTCTTCATAAATCCTCCAACACTTTGGAAAATGTTGGAGTCCAATGTAGTGTTCTCCATATCTGGCTTTAGAGACAATTAGGACTACCTCCAGAGATCTTCAAAATTTCTTTCCGCCTGTGTAGCTATACCTATGAACCCAAAAAGATATTTTTCTACATAATTTCATTAATTTACTGCAACATAAGTCCTTTCATAAAAAATAATAATCTTTAGTAATTCATCTCTCATTAGTGTAATTAAAACAAGACTTTCTAGTTTCTATAGTGCAAAATACTAGGACAGATATAATGGAAAGATGGAATAAAGGGAGTAAAAAGGTATGTTTATCTAAGTGCTACCTGGCACTCATCATCCCCCCAAACTTAAGGCTTTGTAGGTCCTCCTACACTTCATATCTTGGACTTGTTGAGGTGGTACAAATTATCAGTGAGATTATACTCCTCAAAAATTGACCAAGTTGTGAAGTAGGTATTGTCATTCCCTTGGAATTGTTCGACCTGCTTTATCCATTCCTGAAATTTAGCATCCTCCATCTTCTCAACCCATATGGGAAATGACTCAATGATGAGGGGTGACCTGAAGCGTCCCCCTACCTAATTTTGCTTATATTTGTCCATCAACTTGGGCACTACCCTTGCTTTCCTCATAAACCACCTGAGGTTGGCTGGGGACACTACTTCTTTCATTTTCTACTCCTAAGTGAGAGTGTTCCATCTTTTCTTCCCAATGGCTACCATCTAACTAGATGAATTATGCATGAAGAGACCAAATTCAATGGCACACTCTTGCAGGTGTTGCTAATATAGGGGCAAAATGTTTGTTTTGCCTATTGGTGAATACATTGCTACTCTGAAATGAATTTCAAAGCCTAGGGGATTTGGACAATCTCTCCTAAGGAATAGGCTTGTATCAACATCCTTCTTGATGTAAGCTTCCATTCGTTCACCCCAAATATGATGATTTAGATCATCAGTGACATAAATGCTCTAAGCTAGCAGTCACCTGCAAATAAGTTCATGAAGAAAGTGTGGTCTTTTATGAAGAAATCATGTAGATACAGTTCACACAGAAATTTTTTATCTTCATCAAAACTCTTCATATACACCTCAAGGAAGTCTTTCCCATCCTGTATATTCTCAGTTGAATTAGAAAGAACTAGTGATATTTTCCTTTGGAGGATCCTCTCTTGTAAAAATAGAGCATAACTACCACTGGGGGGTCTGCAGTTTATGATTTCAATAGAGATGGTGGCTATAGTGGTGACCTTCGCTTCTAGAGTTTTTACCTTTTCTAACATGGTTGTTACTACCCTCTACAGTTGTAACATCTCCTTGGATCCCTCTAACTCCATACATCTCCTTTCCCAGTGGAATAGGGCCTTAGGAATGTCTATTGGGAGTATCCCCAGATATGCATCTGTTTGAGTACCCTGGTCAACAGTAGCAACTGGATTGGTCAATTCCTGAAGCATCTCTATTTGATCATCTATCTTATTGTTGGCCTTTATGAGCTCCTAGGCCTGGCTCTGCATTTTACCAATCATGGCTGAAATCAAAGTGATACAATTATCCCCAGCTTTGATGATACTAGAAGTATTATGTATTGCCTCTTCATCCCTTTTCTTGATTTTAGCCTCTTTATTCTCAATGATTTCTTGTTTTTCCTCTATTTCCTTTTTTAGCTCCTGAATTTTCTAATTTTTAGCTATCTCTTTTTCTTTCATGACCTTTTTGAGGTCAGTGATGATCAAGTTCTTTCCCCACAACATTCTCTTCAGATTCTCAATCTCCTCCATCAACTGTTGTTCCCTCAGAATCTCTATATCTTCTTGATCAGAAGGTTGTGAGTAACTCCCTATTTCTCCTCCTTTTGTCCTCTCTTCATCAGGGTTTACCATCTCTTCCTGCTCTCTGTTGTCAACTTGCTTTCCTTGTTCACCTACCTCCTCTTGCTGAGCCTCTTCTTATTGCTCTTCCCTTTGGTCTTCTACAAGGGCTAAGACAAATGAGGGTCCATCCTACTCTTGGGCAGGAATCATGGAGGTTTGGAATCCCATGAGAACCTCAGCCAAGAAGGTAGTATCCTTCTCTACCTGAGTGGGTTGCCTCTTTTGTTTACTTCTCCAGAGCATTGGTTTGGACTGTGCTTTAGGAGTTGGAACATCTCCCTCAGAATTTGAGGAGATAGCTAGGGTTTCTCCCTATGCTACCTCCAGAGCTTAGGCATATTTTGGCTTAGGAGTCTCCGGGGTCTGAGAAATTAGAGGGGCAGTGGACTCTGGAACACTCCCCTCAGCTACTTTCCTTCTTGTGCTCCTTCTGATCAAGGGGATTTCATCTAACTCCTCATATTCCTCCTCAAACCTTTTGTGTTTGCTAGGCTTAGGGGTTCCTAGAGGCCTTTTTGTTATTTCTCTCTACCTTGCTTCTTTGTACTTTTTCTTGGCTTGTTGTGTGTCATTTAAGAATGACTGCCACAAATCCTCCCCTTCACTTTGAGACAGAAAATGATGTTTGACAATCAAGTAAATGAGTCCATGGTGCTTCATAGGACCCTTGCCCTGTTGGTACTTATCTGCTAAAGCCACATTTTTAGAGTACATAAAATTTGGAAGGTTGATGTTGTATTTTGGGTGGGCATGCCCATGCCTTAAGAAAATCAACATCTTCATAATGGGTCCTAGGACTAGGGAGAATTGTCCATCATAAGTAAAGTATTTCATGAGCCACATGGCTAAGGACTACCATGGTTGAGGGAGTGAGGTTCTGATAATTCCTTTTACTTCACCTTTACTTTAGTGTAATTGTACTTTAGGATCATTATCTACTAAGAATTTTTTAATTAAATTAGAGTAGAGGGTTTTAAGATGATAAAACCTCTCACCTTGTTCTGGTAGACCTGAGATGTGGCTAATGATGGTGGTTGAGGCATTGATTGTAACTCCTCACACTTTTGCTTGGTTATTCTTCAGATTAGATAGGAATTCATCAACCATGTCTCCATGAAACCCTTCAAAAATTTTCAAGAAATCTAACCACCCTGCATTTCTTAATACATCTGCTGAGGCTTGGTCCTGAAGCAGTCCCTCTGGATTTTCAGGCAATGACTTCTTTTTGAGTCCCATGTTACCTGTATCCTTCCCTCTCTTTCTCTGTGTATATGATTATGAACCCCTCTCTATTAATCCTTTCCTTGAGTCCCCTCTGGAGCTCTCTCTTTGGTTACAGACCCCTCTCTATTCCAGAGCTCCCCTGTTTCTATAAAAAGACTCTATTGCAATGGATGTTATACTATCTTTGGAGTTCAAAAAGCTCTAAAATCTCTGGAGTTTGAGACCTCTTTGTTTTGATATTGATTAACATCGATTGCTTGATTCTAGGAGGATTTAGTTACTCAAATGATTTGAATTGAGGGGTTAAGTTATAATTGTAGGGAAGAATTTGACACTTCAGAGTGGAGATGTCAGCTTGGTAGTTATTGTGACATGCATAGGCTGAAAGAGGAATAATGGTAGGAGGGTACATGTCCAAGTATTTTGCACAAAAATAGAAATGAAAAGACTGGTAATAATTAACTAATTTGAGCAAAATACATAGATTAACATTCATGATGATTAACCGATGTGCTTGGGCTTCTGCACCACTGCTTTGATGAGGTATGACATGACTTTGCTTTTGTGCCACTTTCCATTAATTAGAATGATATCATCATCGCACAATCTGGTACTTTCTCTTGCAGATGAATTTGAATGAGACGTACTGGCATGTGACCTCATTGGATGGAGTGTGAATGATGTTCGTTGGCGGCTGCAAAATGATCATCCTATGTGGGTTTCCCTTTTTGAAAGTGGAAGGTGAGTCATGTTGACCTCATCATTTAGTGCCCCCACTTGACATTTGAAAAGTTGGGTCCCGACCGTTTGAACTACTGTCAAGTTGGTGAAGCATCAGAGGTGCTCCTAGTCGGCTCTGAAGATGCATGTGGGTAGCTCTGGAGGAGTGCCTGGTTAGCTCTAGAGAGCTTCTACTAGAATCCTGCATGGAGAAGGGAACTTCCATTTGTTGGTTTTCAATCCCCTAGGCAAGAAAGACAACCATTTACTAGTTTTCAATCTTCCCTTTTTTTTTGAAAAGGGCTACCATTTGTTGGTTTTCAACCCCTCTTTTTTTTGTTGTCCTTTGAATTTCTTCAACTTGTGGCAAAGGCTGTGACCCCTGTCACCAAGCACAAGTCCTTGGTAAACTCCTCCTTTGTAGTTGATCTTGTATAGAGCTGAATTATGTGACCATTTATTAAGAATGTGTTGTCTCCTCCATCAATAGGTGCCAGAAAAACTATTCCATTCTCATAGACCTCCCTAATTTCGTAGGGTCCCATCCAATGAGTTTGTAATTTCCCCTTGAACTCCTTGAACTTAGAATAATACAAGAGAACCCAGTCCCCTTGTTAAAATATCCTCTTTTTGATGTGTTGATCATGCCATTGTTTCCTTTGGTGCTGAATAAGATTTGTCTGTTGTATGGCCTCTGTCCTGATTTCATCCAACTCATTGAGTTGAAGAATCATATCTTGTTGTGCTATAGATAATGACAGCCCAATGTCTAATGAGGTCTTTAGTGTTTGCAATTCAAATTCTATGGACAGTATGGGTTTCTTCCCATACACCAGTTCATAGGGTGAAAACTTGGTTGTTGATTTCCATGTGGTGTTGTAAGCCCAAATTACTTCAAGTAGCTTGCTGGCCCAATCTTTCCTATTCATGGCCACTATTCTTGTTAGGCTATTTTCTAGCTCTCTATTTGTCACCTTGACCTGCCCATTAGCCTGGGGGTGGTAAGGTGAAGATTTCCTGTGCTTAATCTAGTCTAGATTTGTGAAAGCTTGAATTACCTGAGAAGTGAATTGTGGCCCTCTGTCTGAAACTATTGATCTTAGGGCTCCAAACCTTAAGAAGATTCCGTTATAAAGAAAATCAACAACCCTTTCTTCCCTTGCAAACTGCAATTCCTAAACTTCTGCCTATTTGGTTACATAGTCGGTACAAAACAAGATATATTCTTTGCCTGAAGAAGGTGGAGAAATTGGTCCAACAAAATCTAGGCCCCATTGATCAAATGGTTCCAACACCACTTGAGGGTGCAGTGACATTTCCTAGGTGAAGGTTGGCTGACCCATCCTTTGGCACTTATCACATTGCTGCACATACCTCTTGATATCCTTATGGAGAGATGGTCAGTAGTAACCAACTCCCAGAATTTTGTGGATTGTTCTTTGTGAGGAATAATGTCCACCTAAGGGTTCATCATGACATGCCCTTAATACATCAAAGATTTCATCAACTCTTAAACACCTGCGTAAGATAAAGTTAGGACCACATTTAAACAGCAAACCATTCAACCATTTGTAAGATAAACTTTCTTTTACCAATCAATTTTATTTTTTAGAGGTGAAATGAGATGGAAACAAGCCTGTAGCTAAGAAATTAGCTATGTCAGCAAACCAAGGTGTAATAGAAGAAACAACAAAGAGATGTTCATCTGGAAACTTATCTTCCATTGGTTGGTTTTCTCCACTTGCATGCAATCTTGGCAAAAAGTCAGCAACCAAACTGAATTTTCCTGGGTTGTCTTTGATAGTAATGTGAAATTCTTGCAATAGTAACATCCATCTAATTATCCTTGCACCTACTACAGTTTTGTCATTAAGTATTTAATGGCTACATGATCAGTATGCACAAATATTTTATATCATGTGATATAATGCCTAAATTTGTTAATAGCATAGATGACTGCCAAGAATTCCTTTTTAGTTGTTGTGTAGTTTTTTCTTTCTGCAGGGTAGGGTTCTTACTGATATAGTAGATTGCATGCATACCTTCCCCTTCCTCTTTTTGTCCTAAGATTGCCCCAATTGATTCATTTGAAGCATTAGTTTGTATGTGAAAGGGCAAAGTCCAATTAGGTCCCCTCAAAATAGGTGTGATAGTAAGTTTCTTTTTAATGTTTTTAAATGCTGAGTGGCAATCCTCTATCCATAGAAATTCAACATCCTTGGTTAGCAAAGAAAACATAGTAGCAACTATCTTGCTAAAATTTTCTATAATCTCCTATAGTATCTTGCATGACCTAGGAAGCTTCTAACATCTGTTTGGTTCTTAGGTGAGGGTAATTGCTTTATCACTTCTATTTTGTTCTGGTCTACTTTGATTCCTTTGGCTGATATGTGATGTTCAAGGACAATCCCTTCCTCTACTATCATGAAGCATTTCTCATGGCTTAAAGACTGTTGATTTTTCTCACAACATTGCATCACTTTATCTAAGTTCTTGAGAGCTTCTTCAAAGGTGTCTCCATACACAATAAAATAATCCACATAGACCTCCATAGACTTATTAGCTAATTCATAAAAAATGGCTAAAACAACCCTCTAAAAGGTAGATGGAGCATTACAAAGGCCAAATGGAAGGACTCTATATGCAAAAGTTCCCCATGAACATGTAAAGGTGGTTTTATCCTGGTCCTCTGATTCTACTTGAATCCGGATATATCCACTAAATCCATCTAGGAATGAGAAGTACTTTTTCCCTGCTAGGTTGTCTAGCACTTGGTCAATGAATGACAAGGGAAAATAATCCTTCTTTGTGGCTTTGTTTAGCTCTCTGTAGTCAATGCATACCCTCCATTTTCCATTCTTCTTAGGCACTATAACTAAGGGTGAAACCTACTGACTATCTGAAATAGGATAGATGAATCCTGCTTGTAGCAATTTCTCTATTTCAGTTTTAACAATATCCTTTAGTGTAGGGTTTAGTCTCCTCTGGGGTTGTCTAACAGGTTTGACATCTTCGATGTATATATGATGGGTACAAATCTCAGAAGGGATGCCTTTCATATCCTGATATTCCCAAGCAAAAGCTGCTGAATGGGAGATAAGGAGATTAAGAAGTGCTTCTTCTTGTTTCCCTGTTAGTTGAGTGTTGATGTTCAATGTTTTCCCAGGTAAGACCATGACCTATTTTGTAATTTGGTCCACAGATGTCCCTACCCCATATTCTAGAGTCATAGTGTTAAGAGGATAGGAATGTGGGAGCAACATATGAAATGTGGCCAAGTCTCTATAAAAGGTTTCTCCATAAGGAATGATATTTGCAAGGGTACAATGGGTAGCAGTCATAAATCATCTCTTCAAGTCTCGGGCTAATTCTATTTTTTCTCTCCCAATGAGAATGTGAGTTATATCTTCAAGTGTGTCATAGTTTATTCCTTCTTCTAACTCACCCAAATGTTCCTTGATGGTAACCATAGCTACTGAGGCACTATTTTCCATGTTATTAGGCTCATCTACCCACACTTTTCCTAAATAGTGTATGGATGGTTTAGATGAAGGATATAAGGAGATTTTCTTCAAGTCTAACCCATTTGAAATGACCATGTCCCCAGTTCTACAATCAATAGATGATGTTGTAGCCAACCATGGCCTTTCTAGGATAAAGGGATAATCATTTCTTTGGTTTCTAGGCTCTAATATCAGAAAGTCTATTGGAAATTCCCATTATTCTACAACAACTGGAACATCAGTTAATACCCCTTTCAGGATAGCCACTGACTGATCAACCAATTAGAGGATTGTGGATGTGGCCTGGACACTAGTTAGGGCCAATTTATCCAGGGTGTGAACTATCATTACGTTTATAGTTGCCCCTAGATCAACCAAAACATTAGATATTTCTATCGTTGAAATGTGGACAATTATGACAGGGTTCCCAAGATCTCCATATTTTGGGAGGAGCATCTCCCCCACAAGAAGGTCTACTACTTTTCCTTCCACTTGAATGGTGGTAGGGAAGTTTTTCTCATTAGAGTAAATAGAAAAACCATCAACAATCTTTTTATTAATCATTGTCCAAAGACCTTTTTCACCAATGTGGCCCAAACATTGGTGTCACAACAAATGCATTTTTAGATTTACTAGTTACATTGGTAGAGTTACAAAATGTGGAGGCATCAAGCCTAAACAAAGTCCCACATTGTGAGCCTCTAGATACTGAAAAGACTTAATGTCTCAAGTTACTTCGACGAAAGTTTGAACTTCATCCGTCGGGTTCAATGGTTCGTCGGGTTAATCAGGTTCAATGGTTCAAGGGTTCATTGAACCATTCTGGAAGTTCATTGGGTTCTAGAGGTTCATCAATTTCAATGGTTCAAGGGTTCATTGAACCGTTCTGGAAGTTCATCGGGTTCTAGAAGTTCATCAGGTTCAATGGCTCAAGGGTTCATTGAACCTGTCAAGAGTTCAACGGGTTCAAGGTTCAATGTGAACAATCATCGCTGTGACTGAACACCATTGGCGACAATGTAAAGTGTTTGAACCGATGGCAGAGGACTTGGGCATCGCGGAGACATTGAACTATCGGTGTAGAAAGTGAAGCGCTCACCGATGGAGCGGGTTATTTTGATGGGTCTTTGATTTGGCATCGTCGGCAACAAAATTGCCGATGATGGTATTACTAAGAGTTTAGAGATATAAACCAGAATGTTGACTACGACCTGGTGCATGTGGGATTAAACATCTCGTGAGAATGTGAACAGTTACGATGGTTTGATGGCAGCGGCGCTGGGGAAGTTAGATCGATCAGTTAGGGCAAAAGTTGAATAACTGTCTTTGCTCTTGAAGACTAGATATAAATACAGATCTGCTGGTGTCGTTGATTGTTGTTGAAGAGATTCGATGAAATGAATGGCTTTGTATAATTGTAGAGAATCGATACCTGAGAAAAAGAGCAGGGATCTTTATTGTAACTATTTAGTTTACTATAATAAAGATAGTCTCTCTTGTGGTGGTGGGTTTTTTACCCGAAAGGGTTTTCCCATGTAAATCTGGTGTCATTCTTTGTTGTCTTGAATGTTTATGCTATTTTTCTGATGTGTTTATTTGTAGTTTTTGAATTGAAAGTTACCTGTCTACATTATCCCTGTTGAATTAACATTAGGGAAGCTGTATTCTGCACCTGTGTTTTCCTTACAAGTGGTATCAGAGCCTGGCCAGTTGTGTTATCCTTGTTGGTAGGTTGGGTTTTTTGTGTTAATTCTGTGAGTGGGAGTTCTGTAGCGGTCTATTTTGTTAAATAAGATGGCAAGTACATCAAGAAAAATAGACATTGATAAGTTCAATGGCACAAACTTTGAGTTGTGGAAACTTAAGGTTGAAGATGTGCTGGTTGATAGAGATCTTTGGGTTGCTATGTCTAGGGTTAAACCTTCAGGCATGAAGCAAGAAGATTGGGATTTGGCAGATAGGAAAGCTAGAGGACTGATAAGATTGAGTCTAGCGGATTCTATTCTATTAAACATCCATGAGGAGAAGTCAGCCAAAGATTTGTGGAAGAAGTTGGGAGATATTTACTAGGGCAAGTCCTCAGTGAATAAACTTTTCCTGAGGAAGAAGTTGTATTCTCTGAAGATGGATGAAGGAGCATCTATAGCAGATCATCTGAACACATTTAATACAGTTGTTTCACAGTTGACTTCTGTAGGTGTAAAAATAGAAGAAGAGGACTGCTATATGCTTCTGTTATGTTCCTTACCTAACTCATGGGATAATTTTGTGATGGCTATTAGAAGTACAACAACCACGTTTACAACTAAAGCGGTTGTTGCCTCGCTGTTATTTGAAGAGATGCGGAGGAAATCTTTTGAGACGGCCAAAGAGGCCCTGTCCGTTTGAGGTAGATCAAAGGAAAGAGACAAGAAGAAGGACAAGAGGTCTAAGTCCAAATCAGAGGGGAGATCAAAATCTCCTGGTAAAAAGTCTAAGGTGAAGTACTAGAATTGTGAGCAGAAAGGACACATCAGAAAAGATTGCAAAGAGGAGAAAAAGAAGAAGAAGAAGAACTTCTCTGACACTGATTCTTCTCAGAGTGATGCCGATGCCTTCATTGCTACCTTGGCAATGCCTGCATCTGAAGATGTATGGTTGGTGGATTCAGGAGCGTCTTTTCATATGACATCTCACAGAGAATGGTTCACTAAGTATGAACTGTATGTTGGTGGGAAGGTGTTCTTGGCAAGTGATTCAACACTGGAAATTGTTGGCCGAGGAAGAGTCAGAATCCAGTTACCGGATGGCAGAATAAAGGGAATGAATGGATACTACACATACCAGGTCTGGCTCAAAATTTACTTTCTGTTAGTAAGCTTAATGATGTTGGAGTGCAAATTACTTTTGTGAATGGTGGTTGTAAGATGACTAGAGGTTCTATTGTTCTGGCAAAGGGTAAACGCATTGGAACTTTGTATAGGTTAGATGCTAAACCAATGTGCTGTAATAATGTCTCTGTAAAATCTGAAAAAGCTACTATTGTAACACATGATGCAAACTCTATGGAATTTAAACTTCCTGCAGAGAAAACAATGCTCTGGCATCATAGACTTGGTCACATAGGTGAAAAAGGTTTTAAAACCTTAAAGAACAAAAACCTGGTAGATGGGCTGATTGACTGTAATCTAGAATTCAATTTCTGCGAACATTGCATATATGGAAAACAGAACCGTGTTTCTTTTTACTCTAGTTCTCATAAATCTTCTGGTGTTCTGGACTATGTACATTCTGATGTTTTTGGTCCAGTTGATGTTCCTTCTCTGTCTAAATCAAGATACTATGTGTCATTCATTGATGATTATTCAAGGAGAGCATTTGTATATTTTTTGAAAAATAAATCAAAAGTGTTCAATCGGTTTAAATAATTTAAAAATCTTGTGGAAAATCAGACTGGTAGAAAAATAAAATGTTTGAGAATGGATAACAGTGGTGAATATTGCAATGTAGATTTTGATAAGTTTTGTCTTGATCATGGAATAAAAAGGCATAAGACTACACCTTATACTCCACAGCAAAATGGAGTTGCTGAAAGGTTGAATCGATCGTTGATGGAGAAAGCAAGAAGTATGTTGAGTTATGCTGGTCTTGAACAAAGGTTCTGGGCTGAGGCAGTTGCTACAGCTTGTTACTTGCTGAATCATTCTCCTACTTCGGCATTGGTTGATAAGACGCCTATGGAAGCATGGTCTAGAAAGAAGCCCTCTCTAAGACATATTCGTGTCTTTGGCTGTGAGGCATATGCTCATATTCCTGAGGTAAAAAGATCTAAGCTGGATTACAAAGCAGTCAAATGTATCTTTATTGGCTATGGAGTCAGTTTTAAAGGGTACAAACTTTGGAATCCTAAAACTGAAAAGGTAATTTACAGCAGGAATGTAATTTTCAAAGAGTTGAAACCTCTGGTTATTGATTCTCAACCGGATAAGACAGAAGAGAAGAAAGAAAAGAGTGTTGTTAATATTCCTCTGACCCCTGTAAAAGAGGGACAACAAACACAGAGTGTAGATGATTCAAATGTGAGTTCAGGGAGCTCTGAAGATTCAGATCCAGAGCAAGAACCTGAACTAGCACCTCAGCCATTGAGGCGATCTACACATGAAAGAAGACAACCAGATAGGTATGGATTTTTAGTACTTGATTCAAGTTGTGCCTATGCTTTGCTTACTGATACTGATGAACCTAGGACTGTGAAAGAAGCTATTAGTTTACCTGATTCAAATTCTTGGTTAGAAGCCATGGATAGTGAAATGTCATCATTGGAGAAAAATGGAACCTAGGATCTGGTGCCCTTGCTTGAAGGTAGAAAACCTATGGGTTGTAAGTGGGTATTTAAAAAGAAATATGGTCTAGATGGTCATATTGAAAAGTACAAGGCAAGACTGGTTACTAAGGGGTATTCCCAAAAGGAAGGTATAGATTATGGAGAAATCTTTTCTCCTGTAGCTAAGTTGACATCCATTAGATTTTTGTTGTCACTTGTAGCAACATATGACTTTGAAATTGAGCAGATGGATGTGACAACAACATTTCTTCATGGGGACCTTGAAGAAGAAATTTATATGTCCCAGCCAGAGCATTTTGTGGAAAAAGGTAAAGAACATCTGGTATGTAAACTTAAAAAGTCTCTTTATGGTTTGAAGCAATCTCCCAGAATGTGGTATCTGAAATTTGATACGTATGTTTTATCTTTGGGATATGTGAGATCTAAATCTAATCATTGTGTCTATTATAAAACTGATGGTGATCAGATTCTTATAATTGCACTGTATGTGGATGACATGTTGTTCATTGGCAATGGTAAGGGGATGATCTCAGAATTAAAATCTCAGTTGTCCTTAAAATTTGAAATGAAGAATTTGGGGGCAGCGAAGTACATTCTGGGAATGTAAATCAAAAGGGATAGATCTAAGAGAAAGCTTTGGCTTAGCCAGAGCAAGTATATTACCAATGTTCTTGATAAATTTAGTATGTCTGATTGCAAACAGTTAGTTGTTCCAATTTTGTAGGGAACGAAACTATCTGTTGAAGATTGTCTAGAATCTTCAAATGAAATTGACGACATGAAAAGAGTGCCTTATGCAAGTGTTGTTGGCAGTTTAATGTATGCAATGGTCTGTACCAAACCAGACATTGCCCAAGCAGTGGGAGTTTTGAGCCGATTTATGGTGAATCCAGGTAGATCACATTGGGATGCTGTGAAAAGAGTTATGAGGTATTTGAAGGGAACTTCTAACTATGCTATTTGCTATCATGGAAACTCAGTTGGATCTCAGAGATCTATCAACATTCAGGGATATGTTGATTCTGATTGGGCAGGGGACATTGACAGTAGAAGATCTACTAGTGGATATGTATTCACGTTAAATGGTGGTGCTATTAGTTGGATGAGCAAGCGATAGGCTGTAGTCGCTTTGTCCACAACAGAGGCAAAGTACATGGTAGCTACTCGTGCATGCCAAGAAGTTGTTTGGTTGAAGAGGTTGTGTTCTGATGTTGGTTTTGATGCAAGGCAGATACAAATTCACTGTGATAGTCAAAGTGCTATATGTTTGGCGAAGAACCCTACGTTTCATGCTAGGACAAAACATATTGATCTCCAATATCACTTTGTTCATGATATGATGGAAGACAGAAAGGTTAAGCTGGAAAAGATTGACACTTTGGAAAATGTTGCTGATGCCTTAACTAAACCAGTGAGCACGACCAAGTTCAAATGGTGTTCAGATGGAATGGGTCTTTGGGCCCATAATTCTCAGTAATCGTATGAGGATTAAGAGGTAGCAGTAATCTCTTCGACAAGTGGGAGATTGAAAATACTTAATGTCTCAAGTTACTAAATGTAACCTCATTCCTTCATTTTTTTGTTCATCATTCATCGACAAAGTCTGAACTGTTAGTGAACTCTTGAACTTTTCTCATCGGGTTCAATGGTTCAACTGATATGCATTGGTTACTTCGATGAAAGTTTGAACTTCGTCCGTCAGGTTTAATGGTTCGTTGGGTTCATCGGGTTCAATGGTTCAAGGGTTCATTGAACCATTCTGGAAGTTCATCAGGTTCAATGGTTCAAGGGTTCATTGAACTGTTTTGGAAGTTCATCGGGTTCTGGAGGTTCATCGGGTTCAATGGTTCAAGGGTTCATTAAACCATTCTGGAAGTTCATCGAGTTCAATGGCTCAAGGGTTCGTTGAACTTGTCAAGAGTTCAACAGGTTCAAGGTTCAATGTGAACAATCATCGCTGTGACTGAACACCATTGGCGACAATGTAAAGTGTTTGAACCGATGGCAGAGGACTTGGGCATCGTGGAGACATTGAACTATCGGTGTAGAAAGTGAAGCGCTCATCGATGGAGCAGGTTATTCTAATGGGTCTTTGGTTTGGCATCGTCGGCAAAAAAATTGCCGATGATGGTATTACTGAGAGTTCAGAGATATAAACTAGAATGTTGACTGCGACCTAGTGCATGTGGGATTAAACATCTCGCGAGAATGTGAACAGTTACGATAGTTTGATGGTAGCGGCGCTAGGGAAGTTAGATCGATCAGTTAGGGCAAAAGTTGAATAACTGTCTTTGCTCTTGAAGACTGGATATAAATACAAATCTGTTGGTGTCGTTGATTGTTGTTGAAGAGATTCGATGAAATGAACGGCTTTGTATAATTGTAGAGAATCGATACCTGAGAAAAAGAGTAGGGATCTTTATTGTAACTATTTAGTTTACTATAATAAAGATAGTCTCTCTTGTGGTGGTGGGTTTTTTACCTGAAAGGGTTTTCCCATGTAAATCTGGTGTCATTCTTTGTTGTCTTGAATGTTTATGCTATTTTTCTAATGTGTTTATCTATAGTTTTTGAATTGAAAGTTACCTGTCTACATTATCCCCATTGAATTAACATTAGGGAAGCTGTATCCCACACCTGTGCTTTCCTTACAGATACCACTATATCTCCTTTTACCAACCTATAACTAGACTTGTCAAATGTCACATGCACTCTAGAATCATTCAAATTGGATATAGAAAACAAATTTCTCACAAGTTCTGGAATGTGCAAAACATTATTGAGATTTTTCACTCTCTTGGATCACTAAAACACAATTGTACCTTTCTCTTACCAACAATCTAATGAGTATTATTCTCACTAAGAAAAACTTCTCCTCCACTATAAGCTTGGTATGATGAGAACCACTCCTCATGGGGAGTCATATGGTAGAAGCAACCCGAGTCAATAAGAAAATCATCATCACTAATAGTGTTAGAAAAAATAAACAATGAATCATTATCAACATCATCAGAAGATTTTTTCTATGGATGAATCGTCATAGGATTTATTTTTGTTTCTACATTCCTTCTTCACATGTCCTCTCTTTCCATAGTTCCAAGACTTTACTCTGCTCTTCCTAGGGGTTTTGGACCATCCTTTTGACTTGAAACTATTTTTGGATTTCTTCCAATCGCCTTTAGGTCAACCTTTGTCTTAGGCTTTCCCTAAACATGCAAGGCATCTTTCAAGCCCTCTTTCATGGATTTTCTCCTCATTTCCTCTAAAAGAAAGACAAAAATAAGGGAGTCCTTCTTCAACTTTGCAACACTACCATTCATAACAATAATTAAAATTTCCCAAGATTCAGGCAAAGAACAATCAACAAGATACATTTATCTTCTTCTTCAAGATTAACATCTACTAAAGGTAGTTTAAATGTTTTGCAATAGAATCACCTTCCTTCATTTTTAAATAATACAAATGTCTTTTGAGATATAATTTATTTTCTATACTTTTAGTTTGGTAAATGTCACCTGTCCTCTTCTACGGTGCAAATTTGGTGGTCTCCTCTGAGTGTTGGGAATTAAGGTGTCTCAACCTTTGCAAATTCCTAATGTTGTATTTATTTATCCCATGTTGAGCAGGCATAGTCGGTACCTTGTGTACATGTAGCAGGATAAATTTTGGTGACTTTGGCAGCCATGGTTTCCACCTTGAATAATTAACGGGGGTTGGGGGTAGTGCCCCCAAGACGGGGTCAAGGGGTGGAGCCCCTTGCGGGGTTCTAGAGGCAGCGCCCCTAGCGTGCTCCCTATCGCGGTACATGGCAGGGTCGAGGGGTAGCGCCCCTGTGGGGGCTTGGGGGCAACGCCCCCAAAACCTCAAATGACTTTTATTTAATGACAAGTGTCAATGAGTATCTTTGCACGAGAGAAAGGCATCTTTGGGCAGTGAAGGGAGGTTATGACATGTTGTAAGAGGAATATGATATTTTTAGTCGGTGTATGACAGATTCTCTTACAACTGTAAGTGCTGTCAGTTATGACGGATTCAATGACAGCTGTAAGGTGCGTAAGAGCATCTGTCATAGCCTATCTTGGGACAAGGCGCCCACATTGGGATGGGATGTTGGACAAGTGTCCTTAGGCGTGGGTTTTGGGGCATGAGTCTAAGATGGATGCCCATCTCTAGAAGGTTCCATATTTGCCTTGTAAACTCTATAAAAATAGGTGCTTGGATGGGAGATACATAGTTTTTGTACAAGTATTGTTATGCTGCCGGAATATCTCTAGATTCGACATTTGAAGACTCTTGAAAGAGCATTGGCTCTGAAATTGTATTGTAATCTATTATTGTTTACTGTAATACATTTGAGCTATGTTTTGGAGTGTGGGGTTTTTCACCCATGAGGGTTTTCCCCACATATATCTTGTCTCTCTCTCTCTCTCTCTCTTCTGTCTACTTTCTGTGTGTATGTGTATTGCTGCAATATCTCTGTTATTGTGTTAATAATGTTGTAACTAGAAAGGTTAATTTGAATTTGTACTCTACTCTCCTCATTAGATTAGCGTAGGAAGTGTGTTCCGCGTACCTTGCTTCCTTTCATTGAGACATTAAATATGGCAAAATCTGCAAAACACAATTGAATGGTTCCTCATGCCTTCTTGTCAAACTTTTTCCAATATTCACTATATGTTCCTTTGGTATTTCCTTCCTTCACTACAAATTTCCACTGATCCCTCTCTTCCAAGAGATCCTCCATCTTTAGCTTCCACAACTCATACCTAGAGCCATTAAACTTGTCAATCTTTGAACAAGAAGTAGATGTCATGGCTACAACCTCAAGTGGATCTATAAATCCACCCACTAAATTAAATGTTCCCACTAAAACAAAAACCTCACAACACTTTCAAAAAGGCATCTCTTTTTTATCACAACCATAAATCTAGTACCAATTGTTGAGAAAAATCGGTAAGCAATTATAGTGAGTATAACATAAAGTGTACAAATCAAATTATCATAAAATGATAGACATGCGACTAACCATCAAATCTAAAATGTAACATGGAAAAACACTTAAAACAACAAACACTTATGACACCAGATATACATGGAAAAACTCTTTCGAAAAAAATTCCACCACCAAAGAGATACCGAGATTGTATTAATTAATAATAAATCTTTACAAAAATACATTCCACTCTCTCTTCTTCTATTTGGAAGCATTCTAGTAGCATAACATTACTTGCAAATAACCCATACAATACCGCTATCTCATGCCTTCAATATATAGACTTAAGGAGACTCAAAAACCACCAAATGATAATAGCATGGGTCCAAACAAGATCCCAAAATACCATGATATGAATTCTTATGACCCTTTATTCATGGAGAGCATCTTTTCATAATAGAAAATAACTCCAAGTATGTAACCTCCACCATAATGCTAGAAAAGTCAAATTATAACTCCCAAGTGCCCCATTAAGGAACTATTTACAAGTCACAACTCTTCATATTCCAAAGTGATCTTTCATCTTTATTTTCCTCTTTCCATATCTTCTTGCAATAATAATCTCAAATAATTAGAGAATGATAATTAATATTATTGTCCCCAACAAATACATTAATTCTCCTACATAAAATTAAATACACCAGGGATTTGTAAGGTAGATATCACCTAATCCCAACAATGGTCTAGTGGAAGAGGGGGTTTGGATGAACACCATTTTGGTGCTAGATGCAACAATTTTTGGAATTCCCCAAAAATTAGGACATTTTCATCACCTCACTCTCCATAAATACATGTAAATAAAAAACTAAAATACCCTTTTGTAGATCATAAAGCACGGATTTCAAAAATATATTTTTTATATTTTAATTATTTTTAGTATTTTTAAAATTTTAACAAGTAATTCATTAACACCCAAATATAAGGTTGATTCTATTTTAAAATACTTAAAACAAAAAAAAAAAACGATTCACTAGCTCTAAGAGAGAAGTCTTATTGAGCATATATATTTAAATTTTATTAAGTAATCATAAAAAATGTGGCATCCATTGAAAGTGTTTTGTTTTTAGCACACTTGACTTTTAAATATTTAAAAAAAAAATATTTATTGAAATTAATTTTTAATGCATTCACTAAAATTTCAAGCTCACAATATGAAAATTTTGTTATAAATAATGTAGCATCTGCACTACCTAACTTTTTGAACTTTTTCAGCAATTAAATACTAATATCAATTTTACATTCCAGGAATTTAAACAATATATACATAAACATTTAACAAAATTCTATATTTTATTAGTTTATATCATTTCAAAATTCAAAACACGTATGTTTCAATTTTAGTTTCTACAAATTAAAAAGTTGGATTAGTGTTGTCCATTTCCTTTATAAAAGTGACACGCTATTGTTCAACTTTGACCTATTATCCCTTATTCCTCTTAGGTGCTTCGTGTCTAAAAGAAATATAGGTCATGGCAGTTGTGCTTAAACTTTTAAGAGTTAAAAGAACTACTATCAAGGACAAGTTCCCTATTCCTATAATCAATGAACTAATAGGTGAATTGAAAGGAAGCTAGGTGTGCGGAAAACGCTTCCTACACTAATCTAATGATGAGAGGGCTATGCAAATTCAACTTTATCCTAACTATTACAGCAATGAAACCATTAACATGAGATATTACAACAAAACACAAGAACCAGAAAGAAGACAGAAGAGAGAGACAAGATATACGTGGGGAAAACCCTTACGGGTGAAAAACCCCACACTCCAAAACACAGCTCAAATGTATTACAGTAAACAATAACAGATTACAATACAGTTTCAGAGCCAATGCTCTTTCAGGAGTCTTCAAATGTCGAATCTGGAGATATTTCGGTAGCATAACAGTACTTGTACCAAAGTTATCTATCTCCCATCCAAGCACTTGTTTATATAGAGTTTACAAGGCAAATATGGAACCTTCTAGAGATGAGTGGCCATCTTGGACTCATGCCCCAAAACCCACACCTAAGGACACTTGTCCAACATCCCATCCCGAAGTGGGCACCTGGTCCCAAGATAGGTTACGACAGATGCTCTTACGCACCTTATAGCTGTCATAGAATCTGTCATACACTGACTAAAAATATCATATTCCTCTTACATGTCATAACCTCCCTTGACCGCCCAAAGATGCCTTTCTCTCGTGCAAAGATACTCATCGACACTTGTCATTAATTAAAAATTGTTTGAGGTTTCGAGGGCGTTGCCTTTGAGCCCCCACGAGGGTGCTGCCCCTCGACCCTGCCCTGTACGGCGACAGGGAGCGCGCCAGGGGTGCTGCCCCTTGACCCTGTCTTGGGGGTGCTGCCCCCAAACCCCCATTAATTATTCAAGGGGGGAAACCGCGGCTGCCAAAGTCACCAAAATTTACCCTGCTGCATATACACAAGGTGCTGACTATGCCAACTCAACATGGGATAAATAAATACAACATTAGGAATTTGTAAAGGTTGAGACACCTTAATTCCCAACATGAATTTCATGGAGCCTGCTTCATCTCCAAGTTAGATTTATAGGCCAACAACCACCATATTCACTTATGGGAGACAAATATCCCTAAAATAGATTTTCAAACTCATGAGGGCCATTATGTTTTGGTGATGTCATTTTTCCTCACAAATACACCATCTACATTCTTGAGTCTAATGAACCAATTTTGGCAATTATGCCTTTAAAAATTCATAATAGTTTTCTTCAATGACATTATCATTTACAAAAAAACATGGGAAGGCCATCTAATTCACCTGGACTAGACCCTACAACTTCTATTAGAAAATCAATTATGTATAAAGTGTTCCAAGTGTTCTTTTGATACAATACAGGTGGAGTACCTTGACCATATTATCTTAGTATAAGGTGTTAAGGTAGATCTCAATAAAATTAAGGACATGCAAAATTGGCTAAAACCAAAATCTCTTAAAAGTTTGAAGATTTTTAAGTCTCGCCAATTATTATCAAGATTCATTAATGACTATACTAAAATTATAGGTCATTTAATAACAATGTTAAGAAAAAATGCATTCATGTGGTGTGAATTAGTGGAGTGTGACTTTGAACTTCTTAAACATGCCATGTGTACCATAATTGTACTTGCCATGTCTAATTTCTCCTTATTGTTTGTCATTGAAAGTGACACTTCTAGGGTAGGAATTGGTGCATAGTTGATGCAAGAAGGAAGACCCTAGGTGTTCACTAGCAAGGAACTAACAAGAAAAATATGGTAAAATCTACCTATGACTATAACTCATTAGCAGATATATCTTTTGGATCAACATTTCTACATCAAGATGGATCATCAAACTTAAGTATTTCTTAAAACAAGTCTCTTTAGTCAAATAAAAAAATGGGTCACTATATTATTGGGTTATGATTATGAAATTATCTACAAGAAAGGAAATGAGAATGTTATGGTAGATGGCCTATCTTGCAAGTTTGAAGACTATGGGACATTATGTGCTAGTTATCCTCACCAACTCTAGATTGGTGACAAGAGGTTAAACAAAAGTAGTAGTAGAATGCATAGGTTTAATATAACTCATTCATAAACTAACAATTGGTCCCACAAATAAGCTAGTGTAATATTGGGATGGCCATTAGTTGAAATATAAAGGGAGTATTGTGCTTTCTTTAAATTTCACTCTTCAGGACAAACTATTATAAGAATTGTTGGTGTACCTAACTAGTTCCCTTTTAGGTCTTTTTCAAACATAAGTAGTTAAGTTCACCTAGTGCATTTAATTTTTGTGTCTCAACTCATATGATTATGACACTTTATGATAATCCTATGTTTTCCTATGTCTCACCCTTGCATATATACAAGGGTTCTCTTGTACATTATTCATCTTGTATGTGTTGTACCATTATTGGAATATATCATTTTTCATTGCTTCTCTTTTGTGTGGAAGGTTTTTTGGTGTTGTAGAGTGTTCTTGCTCCTTTGAGTCCTTTTGGTGACTTCAACATGGTATCAAATCTTTGAATCTACAAGCCCCTTCTTTTTTGGGGGATATTGTACCAACATTTTTCATATAGTGCATCCTACCTCAAATTTGATCTCATAGTTGAGTTTAGAAGTCCACTAAATTTATATGAATTGACACTAAACTTGATAGGGTTTGATGAGTTACTAGTATAGGTTGGCATAATTTTTTCATGTAAAAAATTCATACAATCCATATGATTAATATGGATCATGCCCTATATGTGTAGGTGTTGTCCTTCTCTACATCATCCTATACCATCAACATCTTTCTTGACATATTCCACTGTCTGCATCATCATTAGTAAGAAAAGGTATGGTTACTATTTTTAATATTTTTCTACCACCATACTTTCTCCCTGCATGGGGTCATACTCTCTTGTGCTAGCATATTACTAGACGGAGTCAGTAAGTGTAGGTGTAATGCTAGAAAGTTTTTCTATAGATATACTTCTAGCTCCTAGTCACGTGGGGGCCATCCCTTTGTCTATACCAATGTAGCAGATGCTTATACTTTGTGCCTAATTTGCTATATTTATTGGTGTTTGTTGTCGGTGCGCTACTTCACCATCCTAACCTCTGCCTCTAGTGTGCCACCTTGATCTTCTACTAGTCTACTACTTAGTCAGCATATCACCTAAACCATACCTTGGAGTGCATTTTGTTAGCCCTTGGAGGGCATTTTTTATGGGCCATAACTTTTGCCCACGATTTCAGATTTTTGACTTCCTTTTAGACAACAAAAAACTCTTTCTAAGAACTTCACATCAATGTAGGTGATTTGTCTAGATTCTATTCTAGGTAACTATATTTTTAGTTTGAAGCTCTCTTTTCCCTCTTTTTTTGTGACATGCATAATGTTTGCTTACGGAATCAAATTTTGACAAATTTTCTTAAAATTTATTAGAAAATTACAAGGAATCTATTTGTAACCTCCAATTTTCTATTTGGCAAGCATTTTTCCCTAAAAATTGTAAAAGTCACCATGTCATAAATGGTGGATTTAGGAAATTGTCCATTGTATAAATTGCACTTAAGTGCCCATTTTTATTTGTTGGGGATTGCAATTACAACCTTAATAAAATTTGGGGGTGGTGTAAGGCATGATTTAAATTTCTATTATATTATTGCACTCTTGGTGTTTGTTGCTAATAATGGCAAAAGCTAGGACTATTGAGCTTCTCACTCTCCCTAATTGTCGTACATGGAAACTAAAAATGAGACAACTATTGCAATCTAAGGGACTTTGGCAATGAATGAAAAACCACTTGAATTTACTAAGAAGTTTGAAAATTTTGCTGATAGAAATAAGTTAGATGAAGCCATGGGGCTAATAGGTTGCATTTATTTGATAATTTGTTGTTTCACATTGTGGAGTGTACAACACCTAAGCAAGTATTGGACAAATTTGATGATTTATTTGGCACCATTAATGAGTTCAATGTTTTGCAATTAGAGGAAGATTTGACATCACTCTTTCCAAATGATTTCCCTTCTATTAAGGACTTCCTTGCAAAGTTCAAGTTGAGATTGTCACAGTTGAAAGGTTGTGGATGAGATAAAATAGATAAAGAATGTATCTTCTTGATTTTGTCTAAGTTGAACAACCAATTTTAGGTGTTCTCATCTAATTTATATTCTACCATGGATTCCCTAGAAACTAATTTTAAGATGCTCACATTTAAGTTGTTTTGTGAGCATCTTACTAGGGAATGGGCTAAATTAATTCAATTGGATGCACTTCCTGGTTCTAGGAGCTAAGCTTTGATGGCTCAATCATCCAAGGGAAAAGGTAAGGATAAGAAGAAGCCTAAGATAAAATATGCTTTAGGTGATGCGTCTCCCTCCAAATTGAAGTAGAAGAACACTTAGAAGTTTGCACCTCTCTCCAATTCTTCTAAGTAAGACGAGTCTTCCTCAAGATGAAGAAGAAGTCAGGTGATCCTTGTTCTTTATGTGGCAAGCTTGGACATGATGAATCTAGATGTTGGTAGAGATTAGAGTATTTATAGGAAGACATGAAGTGGCATAAAATTTCTATATCTATGCCCTTTTCGCATGGGCTTTGTAGGGCTCATCTTCACATGACTAGATACTTGATTCAAGTGTTTCTCACCATATGATGCATTCACATGATTTAGTTTGTTCACTTTTTTACCACATTACTTCTCAAATTGTAGTGGGAGACTCTTTAGAGATTCTTGTTTTGGGATTAGGTGCAATATAGTTGACCAATGGGTGCATAAATGATGTGCTCTTTGCTCTAGATATTTTTGCTAACAACTTTCCATCTATCAATTTTATCATTTTGTTAAGGGAAAGATAGTTGAGTTCACACCACATGATGTAGTCATTCGAGAGATACAAGGGTCTGAGATGGTTGTTGCTCTAGGGAGTGTTGATCATGAATCCCATTTGTACCTATTTGATGATTTTGAGTCTTCTTCAGGATCATCCCTCATTGCACATCCCAATTCTTTGAGTAAGCTTTGGCATGAATGGTTTGATCATCTAAATTACATGTATCTTCAGTAGTTGAGCACATAGAATATGGTGATTGGTCTTCCTAGGATTTTATGCACTAAGGAAGTTTGTCAAGGTTGTGAACTTAGCAAATATCATT
Organism: Cunninghamia lanceolata; assembly: GCA_027924645.1. NCBI lineage: Eukaryota > Viridiplantae > Streptophyta > Pinopsida > Cupressales > Cupressaceae > Cunninghamia > Cunninghamia lanceolata. The sequence goes on along the minus strand of BSBN01001265.1, from coordinate 103,457 downwards.
AGGAACCCTTTCCCAAGGGTAAGGAATCTCATGCCAAGACACCCCTTGAGTTGGTTATAGTGATCTTATGTCATTTCTGACTCCATTTTCAAGGGCCAAGTATGTGCTCACCTTTATTGATGACTTCTCACGACACATATGGGTGTACTTTCTCAAGTACAAGAGTGAGGTTTTCACTAGTTCTAGGACCTTCAAAGCATTTGTGGAGAAGTAGTTAAGACTTTCTATTTAGTGGATATACATAGATAATGGGGGGAGTATGTGAACAAAACATTTTAAGAATTTTTTAGTGAGCATGATATTAAACATCAACAGACAATTCCTTACACTCCTCAACATAATGGTGTGGTCGAGAGGAAGAACAATGCTTTACAGGAGATGGCCAATTACATGATTTAGTCTAGGTCTATAGCACCCACCTTTTGGGATGAAGCAAATAGTTGTGCTAAATAAATTTAGAAACATATGCCCCATAAGGTAGTGTGAAATATGACTCCAAAGGAGACTTGGTCCCATGTCAAGCAGGATGTTTGTTTCTTTAGAGTATTTGGTAGTGAGGCTTGGACATTCATTCCAGATGGTTGGTGTAAGGATATGGAGAAGAAGAGTCAACCTTTGATTTTTGTTGGCTATTGTGAGGATGTGAAGGCATATAGGTTGTTTGATCCTATCACTCGATTGTCTTCTTTTAGCAAGAAACTAGTTCGATGAACACTTCACATATATGGATACTTCATCACTTGCTTCTTCATTACTACCTACTCCACCTTCATCACTTGAGAACCCTTTTCTTCTTGAGGTTGATGATGATGATGATCTTGATCCACCACCTCTTGGTGCATAGTCTTTGCCCTATTAGGCCTGCACTACTCTTGAGGAGGTTGTATCTTTAGTTGGTGAAACTACATATTCTCACTACACTTGTTCACAAACAGTAGGTGTTAGTGTTTTGAGTCATGCACTTTTAGATAATCCTCAGAGGTTTTGAGATGCTACAAGTATTCCTGAGTGGGATAGTGCTATGGTTTATATGATTATTTTTTTATGAAGAATAACACGGGATCTTGTACCTCTTCCCAAGGGAAGAAAGTTGGTTCAATACAATTGGGTGTATAAAACCAAATATGCAGCATATGGGTCCATTGGTAAGTACAAGGCACATCTTGTGGCTAAGGGGTTTTCATAAGTTGAGTGCATTGATTATTTTGAGACCTTTGCTCCTATTGCCAAGATAGTTTCTTGTACTTTCTCTTGTTGCATTACAAGGATGGTTAGTTTAGTAGATGGATGTGAAGAATGCCTTCTTACATGATGATCTCCATGAGGAGATCTAATGGAGAAACCTCTAGGTTTTGTGTAGGACTCTTCACTCATTTGTAGACTTCAAAGTTCATTGTATAATCTCAAACAAGCACCTCGCGCTTAGTATGAGAAAATATATAGTTTTTTTCTTACTTCTAGTTTTTCCCACTATCATTTCAATATATCAGTTTATCCTCAGAGACATGGGGAGGATCTTTTGATTCTGTTATTGTGTGTGGATTATTTTATTCTAACATGTAGTTCCACCTCCATGGTCCAAGGTGTCCAAAGGGCATTGATGGAGTAGTTTGATATGACATATCTTGGGCTTTTGCATTTCTTCATTGGTCTTCAAGTTTTTCAATCTTTTGAGAGGATCTCCATTTTTCAATAGAAGTATGCTCTTGATTTACTTTAGATATTTGACATGGATGATTATAGGCCCATCCCCACTCCATTTTAGTTAGGTGTCCCACTATCTACCAATTAAATTGCACACAAAGTTGATGCTACATTGTATTGGAAGTTGGTTGGTAGTCTTTGTACTTGACACATAGTCATCTTGATATTTCCTTTGCATTTGGACTTGTCTCTTGTTTCTCTCAAGATCCTCACAAGAGTAACTGGAAGTTATCCAAACATATCTTGAGGTATATCCCAGGCACATATCATTTTGGTATTCACTACACATTAGGAGCTTCTCATATTGTGGGCTCCATTGACTTAGATTGGATTGATGATGATTAGAAGTCTACTTCTAATTTTGTCTTCTACCTTGGTTATGGTCTAATTGCATGGTCTTGCAAGTACATAACTATTGCATTATCATTTATAGTTCCTAGGTTGAGTATCGAGGTCTGATTCTTGCTATCTAGGAGGTTCTTTGGATTTTCTAGTTGATGACAAAGTTTGGATTTCCTCATGATCACCCCACTACTCTTTGGTGTGATAATCAGAGTGTCATTCATGCAATGTAGTGGAGCATTAGTGGACTAAGCATATCAAGATCCACATGGACTTCATTTAGTAGCTCATCTAGGATGGTTTTCTCAGCCTCGAGTATTTGCCTACTGAGAAGCAAGTTGTAGACATCTTCGCCAAACCTTTGGCATTACCTCATTATTTTCACTTGTGATCGATGGTTGGGGTGAAGGAAGTTATCCTTGAGGGTCATCTTGAGTCCTCCTTCCTTCACTTGTATATGTTTTCTTTTCATGTTTTTTCTCTTTTAGGGGGGAGCATTTTCCTACATATTTTCTCCTTTTCTCTATTTGTGAGAGGTCTTTTGTATGTGTACCTCATCATGCCTTGTAGTCAGGACCCATTTTCGAGTGTTTTTTCTCTTTTTTTCCCTCCCTAAGTTGCACTTAAGGGGGGTGTTGGTGTAAAGGAGGTACATTACCTAATCGGTTCCCTTTAAGGTCCTTTTCACCCCTAATTAGTTAAGTTACTTAGGGTATTTATATTTTTTGTCTCAAATCCATATGATTAGGACACTTTAGTCCTATGTCTCACCTTTTCCTATATATACAGGGTTCTCTTGTATACTATTCATCTTGTATGCATTGTACCATTATTGACTTATGACATTTTTCATTACTTCTCTTGTGTGGAGGTTTTTTTGGTGTGGCAGAGTATTTTTTCTCTCATGTCCTTTTGGTGACTTTAACAAGAATTACATGCATCACCATCCACGAGGCATTCTGAAAGAGTAAAAATAAACTTCTTTTGAGCTTAGATGAAACATGATTTCAAAAAAAATGTTGAGTGCGACATGTGTTAGAACCATAAAGGATAAATGGTCAAGACATCGAGCACCCTATAACTATTTTCCATTTTGACTATAGTATGGATGGACATATTTGTGGATTTTATTAAGGGGTTGCTTAAGTTGGATGACAAATTAAGTATTTTTGTGCTAGTTGATCATATCTAAAGTATGCTCATTTCTATTAATTAGCCCATCCTTATAAAGCCTCTATTGTTGCACAAGCCTTCATTGACCAAATCTTCTACCTCCTTGACACACCCACTTCCATTATCTTGATCATGATCCCACCTTGATTAGTAACTTTTGGTAGGAACTATTTAAGTTGTTAAGGGAATGAAATTGAAAATGAGCTCAACTTATCACCCATAAATTGATTGTCAAATTAAAATAGCCAATAAATGCTTGGAGACCTATTTCACTAGGCTAAGTGGTTACATATTTCTAAATGGTTGTACAACACCTCTTATGATTCATCAACCATGATGGCACCATATAAAGTCATTTATGGCTAACCATTACCATATCTCACATCCTACCTTTGAGGAGTTCCAAGGTACAATTTGTCAATTCAAATATCAAGAAATATGAAGATCTACTCAAGACTCTCAACTTGCCAACTTAACATTGAATCAAAACCATATGAGATAATACCTTCATATTAATAATGAGCACATGAATTCACTATATAAAAACATACATCCTTGAAGTTTAGAGGTAGTTAGAAGTTAGCACTAAAAGTCTATAGACCTTACTAAGTGCTATAATGGATTGGGAAAGTTGATTTAAGGGGGCCTAACATTTTTGTGCCTACATCCTTGAAGATCAAAGGCAATTAGAAGTTGGCATTAAAAGTTTATATACCTTACTAAGTGCTACAATGGGTTAGGAAAGTCGGTTACAAATCAAACCTACCTATGCCTTCGAAGAAACATCCTATCTTCCATGTCTCTTATTTGAAGAAGGTCCTTGGAGAGCATGCTTACATTTAATTGAACTTCTTGAATTGGATGACAAATATTCTATCATCGTCAAACTTGAAACTATTATTGACAAATGTTCACACCACCTCCATAACTATACCATCGTAGATGCTTTGGTCAATGGCGAGGCTTGTAACTAGAAGATTCATCTTATGAACCTCTCTGCTAGTTTCAAAAATAGTTTTAATAGCATATGCCTTGGGGACAACACTTTCTTAAGGTATGGCATGTTAGGACCCTTATATCCTAACTTTCTATTGTTGGTCATAATTTAACTATTCTATCTCCAGCATGTATTTTGTCTGTGGGGTCGATCCTTAAGCATTATAGTTGTTAAATTGTGTTAATATTATATAGTACAAAATTATCTCAAATGCATTACATGAAGTAATATTGTAATGGGTTTATATAGAGTGTGAATTTTTCCCACATGGTTTGTATCTCACATGTTACTTTTTGTGATGCTTATATATTAGTATTAGAATGAAGAGAGGATCATCTTGAATCATGTTTCGCATTAGAATTGTGCTCTTAATGAGGTTTCACTTTGAAAAGGCTTGTGATGCTTTGTATTTAATTCATGAAAATTAGTATATTTATGAAAATTAGTATTTTTATAACCGCTCTCTATTTTCATTAAACATCTTTTTTCACATGTTTGTTTTGTTTTGATTATCTTTATAGAAAAGATCATACCACCAAAACTGAATTAACAGTAAAGGGAAAATAAATATCCATTGTCAACAATTTAATTAACAAATGTCCATTACTAAATTAATCTAAACAAACTATAACTCTATTAACTAATCCTAATTGTTACTCTAAAATCATACTATAGAGGACCAACAAATTAGAATAGAAAATAAAATAGCCACAATGGAGAAGGAAAGGAAGAAAAAACAGTTTTCCATTTACTAGAAAAATAACTTTAAAAATCTTAATGAAAAACTAGTTTTAACTTTAGAATACTGAGAATGACAACTATATTATCAAAAAATAAAATTAAAAAACAATGTAGTTTTTTTAACCAATAAAAAAAAAAAATTATATTTAAGTATGTGGGTATTCTATTTGTCGAGACGAACAGGAATTGCTGGAACACTGTCCCACCAGTCCTTTATCCTCCTTGCACTTCGATCTGATGACCTTGAGCTTGATTGTCTTGCTTGCAAATTCTTTGTAAATACATGCGCTATAATGCCCATCATCATAAACTTCAGTGGAAGTATTAGGAATGTTATACCCAGCCCCACCAGTCCCAAAATCACTTCATTCGAGTGCTGCACCACCAACACCCAACATCCTTGTTATTACTCCTTACTCATGACAAACAAAAACAAAACTTAAATTTGTGTAGTCTGAAAATTTCTATCACAATCTATAATTCATCATTACAAAACTTTTCAAATTCGCATTTCATAATTTATTAACAGAATAATGTTTGGAATAGCATTTTATTGTCAAAATTATCTTGATGGATTGTCAGCGGTAAACAGTCACCCTGTTGTACTCACGGTGCAGGCTGCTTACATATGACCTTGACAGGAGTATTCTTAAACCACACTCAGTTCAATGGTCAAACATAAGTTTTGGCCAATAAAAATAGGACAACTATTTACCACTTTTTGGTAGGATGAAGTATAACATTGCTATTGATTGTTTGACTGTTAAAAAGTATGATATTTAAATAGAGTGCCCTGACAGATCACCCATGGTAAACAACTTGACCATCACGTTGTGTTCACAACATGCAGGTTGTTTAGTACAGTCCACCTCCAAAGTAAACAACCAGCACATTGTGTCCATGGAGTGTGATAAACAGTCAGCACATTGTGTCCATAGAGTGTGATCCCAGTGTAAAAATTACTATAATTTTTTTGGAAAAAGTAAAAAAAGTCTTAAAAAGATACAACATGCAAGCTGTTTAGGTAGAGTCCACTTCCAAAGTAAAAACAGGAGTGTGATCTAAAAATTACTACACAGTTTTATGAAAAAAGTTAAAAAAACTTAAAAAGATTCAACAATAGAAAATACCTTAAAAAACAAAACTTTTAAAAGGAATAAGTTAGGCTATATACCCACCTTTCTAGGCTTTGACAGTGCAATTGACAATAATTTTAAGAGAGTGATATTTGTTGCTTTTAGAGATGAGTGAAGGTAGCTAATAGCTTGTTGAGCAGACACTACAGTCTCCATGCTGATGCTACTGCTCTGATCAGAAGAGGTGGAAACCACAATCTCATTGTACTTGTCTTTTATGTCTGTTCTTCTTATCCATAGCAGGAACCCCGCACCCATGAAAAGAAATGCAGACACAGCATAACCAATCCACTCCCTGCAATATACACACCCTTCAATTATTTTTTATATAATATATCTTATTAAAAATACATGTACTATTCAATATTATCTGTCCAATATTTTGGAAAGACGACTTAAACAGCTGCACCTTGACTTAATGATGAGTTCATGTTTGCTTGCCTTTTTTAAGGCTCAGTGTAAAGAGTAAAGAGACATGTTGTCCTTAAAGTTTTTCCTTAAATATCACATTTTTCAATAGTCAAACAGTCAATAGTAAATTTTCACCTCATTCTTACCAAAAAGTGGTAAATAGTTGTCCTATTTTTGTTGGCCAAAAATTTACCTTTAACCATTGAACTAAATGTGGTTTAAGTTGAATGACTCTTTAGAGAAGATAATGCTATATTGTTCAAACATTGTGAAATCATTTCTAACAATGCTTCTGGTTGTCATGACTTTATTAATGAATTATGAATGATATTGAAAGAAAGTGAATGCTGTTGTCCTCTGCAAGTGAAAAGAAAGATGTTATATTTGAGAAAAAAACTGTTGATTGCGACATTCATGATTTTGGCAAAGAATTTGCCTTTTTTATTTATAAAGAGAGAAATGTTTGAACTTTTTCAGGTGCATAGATGAAGTGCAGTAAGAGTGGTTTGATTTGGGCAGTCAATAGCAATTTTTCACCTCATCCCTACCAAAAAGTGGTAAATAGTTGTCCTATTTTTATTGGCCAAAAAATTTACCTTTGACCATTAAACTAAATGTGGTTTAAGTTGAATGACTTTTTAGAGAAGATAATGCTATATTGTTCAAACATTGTGAAATCATTTCTAACAATGCTTCTGATCGTCATGACTTTAGTAATGAATTATGAATGATATTGAAAGAAAATGAATGCTGTTGTCCTCTGCAAGTGAAAAGAGCCGTTGATTGTGACATTCATGATTTTGGCAAAGAATTTGCCTTTTTTACTCATAAAGAGAGAAATGTTTGAACTTTTTCAGGTGCATAGATGAAGTGCAGTAAGAGTGCTTTGATTTGGGCAGCGCATCATATTATTTTCATTGTTTTTAAGGGATTTTGTGTTCAAAGGCTTTAAAGATAAAAGAAGATTTATAAAGTGTATCAGTCACATGGACTAGGCTCTAAAGATAAAAGAAGATTTATAAAGTGTATCAGTCACATGGACTAGGCTTTAAAGATAAAAGAAGATTTATAAAGTGTATCAGTCACATGGACTAGAACCATTCAAATTAAATGGTAAAAAAATATTAAGGTAAAAACTGTGTTGCTTAAAAAAAAAAGTGGAAAAAAGAAAAAGGTCACTGTTAACCCAGGTAAGAGGAAGAATAATTAATATGTTTATGGTAGATGATATCGTACATCAAATTTAACATATCAATAACACCCATAAAGCTTAAGATAAAATTCAAGCAAATATTTGACAAGTTTAAAGAAGATTGGATTTTGTGTCTCAAGAAATATCTGCATAATGTAAGAATGACAAAAATATGTATCTCACTGACAAAAGATATGTATCTCACAAAATTGAAGGAGATTTAGAATCACCTTGGGAAGAGAAATTTGAAGTGGAAGACTTTCTAAAAGTAACTCAAGAGTCTTACGACGATTTATCAGTATAATTAACCATCCCTACGAGTCTTACTACGATTTATCAGTATAATTAACCATCCCTACAATTTATCAGTATAATTAAATTAACCATCCCTAGAAATGGTCAATGAGATAGAGACTTTCAAATTTAATAGATTAAGTGGTTATTAATTATAAGAAAACAGAGTGAGAATAATGCTAAAAACATAATTCTATTAAGAAAGTCTACATTTTTAGAAACATAATTCTATTAAGAAAGTCTACATTTCTAGATTGAGCTAAGGCAAGCTAAATATGGAAGAGAAATTTGAAGTGGAAGACTTTCTAAAAGTAACTCAAGAGTCTTACTACGATTTATCAGTATAATTAACCATCCCTAAAAATGGTCAATAAGATAGAGACTTTCAAATTTAATAGATTAAGTGGTTATTAATTATAAGAAAACAGAGTGAGAATAATGCTAAAAACATAATTCTATTAAGAAAGCCTACATTTCTAGATTGAGATAAGGCAAGCTAAATATGTAGTCTAAGAAAAACATGAAAAGAAGAGGGAACAAGACCAGGATAAGAGATAAGAATAAATTACAATTATGGTAGATATAGACATTTTCAATTGAAAAACACTAAAATTAAGGTAGAGATAAAAAAAAAAAAGGCAAAGAAAGAAAACAAATTATATGACAATTCATGGATAAAATAAAAATAATCTCTCATCCACAAGGACCTAGTTTATTAAATAAGGTAAATGAAGAACAATATACCCCTAAGTATGAGGGGTAAGGAGGATATTTCAAATTTCTCAACCTAATATGTAATTGGGTTGGGGTGCATTGTGAGTGGTTACAAATTTAATAAGATTAAATATGCTTCATCTTAGATACCCCTAAGTATGAGGGATTGGGTTGGGGTGTATTGTGAGTGGTTACAAATTTAATAAGATTAAATATGCTTCATCTTAGATACCCCTAAGTATGAGGGGGTAAGAAGAATATTTCAAATTATCTCAACCTAATATGTAATTGGGTTGGGGTGCATTGTCAATGGATACAAATTTAATAAGATTACATATGCTTCATCTAAGAAGCTCATAGCTTCAAATCATTTAATCATTTTAAAAAAAATGAATAGCTAAGTTTATAATATTTGTGAAAGTAAAAAAATTGAATAGCTAAGTTTATAACATTTGTGAAAATAAAGATAATAATACGAATACAACTAATACATATTTCACATTTATATTAAGTTTAGATAAGTAATGTGGATGCCCATTAAAGTTAAATATTGAGTATCAAAATGAAATACTATAAACTAAACTTAAAAAACATAATAGTTTAATTTTCAAGTTGATGCAACTCCTAGACATGAGTCAAGTTTCAAGTTGACATGATATAAATTTTAAATTGTTAAATATTTCAAGTTTTTATTAAAAACGTGTATGTTCTTAAATATAATATTAAGAGGTAGAAATGAAATTAGGGTTATTAAATGTAATATGACATAGGTTTAGTAAGTGAATCCTCTACAATTGCATCCTTTGTCACTTCAAATGGCGTTTATTGTATAGACTCTAGAGCAAGTTAACAACATACATGTTTAAGAAATAAAATTTTAGTCTATAAAAAGATGAAGAGCCTTGAAATTAAAAGATATTACTTAGACATATTTTTCTTCTAACATAGAAGGCGGCTATGGTGGTGTGCCTATCTAGATGGCTAATGGTACGGTAAAAAACTTACTAATGTGCAATATCTTCTTAGTTTAGAAGAAGAATTTTGTTTCACTTAGATGAATTTAGATGAATCACAAAGCAAGGTTACAATTGGTTACAAATTCAAATCACAAAGGTTACAATTGGTTAATTTGTAAATGCTATAGGACCTTAAATGAAGTTGTATACAATTTTTATAAATGGAGTTGTATACAATTTTTATAAATGGCGTAGAGGAAAGAAGGCTCTTTTGAGAGTTCATCACAATGATAACATATGGGTAGATTTGAGAAAGGAGGAGCACAAAAAGAAAGATAGTAGTAATATCATCGGTCCATTTTCCAAGAAATTGAAGACATTTTAAAGTCTGGAGTGGAAAATGAAAGTGGAAGAAATATTAAAACTAGTGTTCCATGGAGATGAGCCCCCAAAAAAACCAGTGTTTCCAGGACGGAGACGTTTTGAGAATGTGGGGACTTGGGAAAACGTCCCCCTGTCGTCCCACCATTGCCACCCACAACCTCGGGATGTTTTTGGAATGTCCCCTCAAAGAGGGGATGTTTCTAGGACATCCCTTTTATTTTTGGTCTTCTTAGAGACTCTAGGACATCCCCCAGACTCCCAAATGTCCCCCACAACAACTATGCCCCCACAACAATTGAGACAAAAAATTCATTTTTTTTAAATCATTTTTTTTTGGATCTTCGTGCTAGTAACCCTAACCCTAACGGTCTATGGGCCCTACCCACACCCTAAGTAGTCACAAAAGTGAAAAAAACAAAATAACTTAGTCACAAAAGTGAAAAAATCAAAATAAGAAAGGTTAAAGGTTGCAAGATTGAGAGTATTGAGAGTATTAGGACAGGAAAAGTAAGGACTTGGTATTGCAGAAAACATAGTGATAAAATTATGAAAATGGCATGTGCCATGAAGGTTTGTGTGGTATCAAAGGCGCCCCTCGATCCCGCCCTGCTGCACTTAGACCCCGCGAGGGGCCTACACTTTGACCTCGCTAGGGGCGCTGCCCCCAAACCCTCGCAAGGGGCGTTACCCCTAGACCCTTGTGAGGGGCATTGCCCCTCAACCCCATTGGGGGCACTGCCCCCTGACCTTGCTAGGGGCTCCCCCCTCAAACCCCCACCATCCCCAAACTTAGGCCCTTGGTCCCCTATCCTCGAAACCCGTCTCCTCGTAAGAGAACTCCATGGAACATTGATTAAAACTCTTAAAGATGTATAATGGGAAAGAATATGAACATAAAGGACTTCCAAAATTTTGTAATAAAGTAGGTATTAAAAGCATTTACTTGACATTTTATAGACACAAAACCTAACAAAATGAAGATACGAAAAGGGAAGCAAAACCTTAAAATAAATTCCCTAAGAGCATGCTTAAAAATAGGAAATTTCCAACTTGGGATGAACAAGAAAATAGGAAATTTTCAACTTGGGATGAACAAGCACTTACATTATGATGTTTCATACATATTAAGTAAGAAGCCTCCCTCAAAAACTATAATAGACATGATACCTTATGAAACATGGCATGCTAGTAAGCCATAAATCAAATATTTTATAAGGATTTGGATGTGATGCTTATGTTTATTTCATTGATGAGTTAAGAGACATTTTATGGGGAAAAGCCTTAACATATGTGCCTAAAACAATTGATTATAGAAAAAAACATTTTATGTGGAAAAGCCTTAACATACATGCCTAAAACAATTGATTATAGAAAAAATAACTTTAAAGGTTACATGTTATATGATCCTCAAGATGTATTCGATGAAGATATTTTTATGTATAATACCCACTCTTAAGATAGTTTTAAGGTTGTTGAATATGTAATGAAGAACTTAGTGAAAATGGACAAATACGTATATATAAAAACAGTTTTTTATTTAGATTGATTATTTTGGGTCCTATTAGGGCCATACCCTTAAAACCAAAGCATAATTACATAATTTTAAATTGTAGATATCATCCTAAAAACATACAAGGAACAACTTAACACTAGAAACCAAAAAAACCATAAAAGCCACATAGGTGTGCAATGCTACAAAATATGACTAACAAAACAAAAAGCCCTAAAAACCTTAGGGAAATCTAACACAAAATAGAAAATACATTCATTGGATTATATTTCAACGATTTATTTAGACTTGTATAATCACTTCTTTTAGTATTATTTATATAGATTAGAGGATCTTTCAATTTTTTCAATTTGATTGTATACAATCAAAATAGCAAGCAGATCATGTCAATGTCCTATGAAGAATATAAAGGAAATAAATAATAGGAAGATGAACATAAATTCTAAACATCTTATTTCCACTAAAGGAATCTATATACCCAATTTAGATTTAATAATGGAAATTTCTAAAGTAGTGATAGCACAACAAATGGCTACTAATAAAAATAAGGAAAAAGTTTTGAGTTGCCCCTAAGATCCACCTATTTCATATTTCTACTCCTAATGCATCCAATTAATTAAAGGATTTAAATTTTAAATCTCCCACTTTCAAATGTACATCCTTACCAATTCTTCTACATGATAATCTTTACATTATTTCTCCAAACTATTACCAATTCTTCTACACAATAATCTTCACATTATTTCTCCAAACTATAATCTTACGCCTCATGCCGTATAGAGGCTTGTTGCTGAATATTTTTCATCCTTATTAACTACTTATGTCTCCCACAAAGTTTAACACTTAAGAATATCTTCTAGGATAGAAGAAAAATTACATGACTTCTTAAATATAAATCCTAAATTTTCACCTCCTCTTCGTAAGCCTTACTTTTAAAAATCTTCTGCGCTTCGTTCCAAATTACCACGCTGCAATTAAAATTCAGATGTAACTGTTGTGCTCCCTTCTTATCTAGCAACTACTTCTCCACTAGGCATTGCCTATATCTTTAGGCCTTTCTAAAATATGACTAAGTTCATTGCCATGTTTGAATGGCGACCAGATCAAGCATAAAATCATTCATAATGGAAAATCCAATCATAAGGAAAATGCTTGTTGTCACAAACTGGTTCAAAAGCCTGCAATATAAGGTGTCTAAATCTTACACTACTCGAACACAAACAAACAAACTATATAATTGATCTAATAGGTTATGCCCTCGCAAACTTCGAACAACTTACCTCCTTGTAAAAAAACAAGATTTTGATCTGTCTTCGTATACCTTCCTAGAATGCCTTAGAGATGCCTCTCAAATAACTTCTCTATGCACATTCTCCAGTTATTGCTTATTTCAATATATGTAAGATAAATGTTCTTGTTTCTCATTGTTTATCTTTCACAGTTCTTAATATCAGTCTTCTACTATAATTTTCTCATACAAATTCAAAACACTTAATTAGATTGCCTTTAGATCAGCAGTATAGAAATTCAAATCACTTAATTAGATTGCCTTTAGATCAGTAGTATAGAAATAAATACCAGTCTTCTACAATACAAGTTTGTTGGCACCATTTGAAACTTGCACGATTGGCTGAGATACAATAGAGATAAGAAATCCTTGGGCCATTACAACAGACCGTTGAGGGCAACAAAGAGTAATGAAACAAGGATAGGACTGCCCAAAATTTTGAATCACTAAAACACCATGCTCTCAATTGCTCCAACAAGCTCCAACAATAGATACCCTCACACAATTTTTTTTTCTAGATTTAGGGTATGAAAAACTATGTACAAAATGGAATGAAAAATGATGAAAAGAGTGAACAAGATGGAATAAGAAGAGAAACCAAACGCAGATGGATGATGAATGTCACTAGCTAGAATTTGCAACTTTAGACCCCACAATTTTGGGTCAAATAATATCATAAAAATATAAAAATTATATATATAAATAACCCTCATTTTTATCATTTTATAAATATAATTTTATGATTGACATCAGATTTCCACAGTCCATAATGAAATATTGAACAATGCTTCAGGATTTGACTGTGAGACAAAAAATATGCACACAGTCAAATCCTGAAGCATTGTTCACTATATAATTTTATTATATATTATTTGAATATTTTATTTTTTCCCCTTCTCTAATGAACATAGGTTTGTTATTGAAAATGACACCCAATAACCTTATACTCCTCATCAATATCCTTATTAAAGGAAAATAGTAAACAATATAAAAAGATTCTTAAAAAAAAACCTTGTACTCCTTATCAATGTTTTTATTTTAACCAAAAAAATTCAATTTGAATTTGAATGTATATGTACAATTTTATAGTCACTCTATATATATAAATTATAATTATTGTCAATTAAAAAATATATAGTAAAAAATTAACATGTTCCTTTTCATCACCTCTAAAACCAATCCCACATGTGGCCAACCCTATCTCTCCATTTTGCATTGTGGCTTGTTAATGGGCTCCAATACAAAATGGAGAGATAGGGTTGGCCACATGTGGGATTGGTTTTAAAGGTGATAGAAAAGGAATATATTAAGATGGTCATTAAATGAGCAAGCCAAGTTGAATGGTTGTGGTTGGACATAACAATCATTTGGTATGCAACACTCAATTTAAACATTATCCATTTTAATGGTCAAACAATCAATAGCAATTCTATACCTGATCCACACTAAAAAGTGGTAAATATTCTTCCTATTTTTATTGACCAAAATTAACATTTGAGAAGTGGATGATATTTAAGAATGTATGTGGAACTCAATACATTGTTGTTTATTTTGGCAAAGTGTGTTAGGAGCTAAAGGAGAAGGGTAGAAGAATGGCCTTTTCCTCTGGCAATGGTAGAGGGAAGAAGCATGAGATGTAGAAGAATAAGAGTCCCAGTGCAGGCAGGAGGAAGAGGAAGGACAAAGTGGGAGGGGAAAAGATGTTAAGGGACTTTACAGAATATCTTGAAAAGGAGATTGCCAACCTTGATTTAAGGTTGTGGGTCATGCAAATTTAGGAATTGGCGAAGGAGCTTGATGGTTCTCCTTGTGTGGGAATAAGGGCGGTGGTGTCCAAGCTTTTGTTGGACCCAAATCAATCAGTGGGAAGACACAACATCTTCAATGCTACACAATCTTTAAGTTGCACATCAATGCTTGCAACGCCACAATGATATTGCAGGAGTGGAACATCAAGTGAAGACATTTTTTTGATTGTCAATTAATTCACTTCCACGGCCATAGCGACAATAATTGTAGATTGCATCGGACCATTGCAGAGTTGGCCAGAGGATTAAAGGTAAAACTTTCTACTGATGTCGATTTTAATATGTTGTGATGTTTCTGGGGATGATAGCCCTTCATCAGTCAATGAGAAGAAATGTGATAATGTTTCTTGGGCTGAGGGCTGCATCCCCATCCCCATCTCCATCCCTATCCCCATCGCCACCCACTTTACTTAAATATCATCCATTTCAATGGTCAAACACTCAATAGCAATTTTACACCTCATTCACAATAAAAAGTGTTAAATATTTGTCTTATTTTAATTGGCTAAAATTGACCTTTGACTGTTGAAGTGGATGATATTTAAGAATAGCCATGTTTTTTCTATATCAAACTTTTGACTATTGGATGGAGGGATGATGTAATTTTCCCTCCCTGTTAGAATCGAGCCTAAATTTGACGGTCCACCTTGCTTGTCAAGCAATTTTTTTAATGACAGTTATCCATTCAAAGGTGCCCTTAAAGTATTATGGCATATTTTAGTATAAGTAAAGTTATATATAAACTAAATATATATAATATCATAATTCTATATAAATTTTGCCCCTCGTTAATGGGGATGGTGATATTGACATCCAAACAAGAAGAAAGGAAACAAGGTGGAGCCCTCTGGCAGAGGCATGGGCAACAATTATCACACAGAGAGACTTGCTATGCGAAATAAACTCTCATGATTGAGCCAACGCAGTCTCTCGTCAGACCGTCTAATCCTTGGCTGGCAAAGCGTGAAGAGTGTGCTAAATTGGCGCAGGGCAATGAAGGCAACATTTATTTTGAGCGGCAATTTGAGCGAACAAGAACTCAATAGATATGGAAACCCCAATGTCTTATCTGCAGCAAACACCATATATCTTTCCTTGGCCAAATCACAGACAAACGGTTGGGGGTGGTGTTTAAACCCAAAAGTAGGATTGTCCTATTTGCCATAGAATAGGTTCTCGGTGAGGAGTTTATGAGAAATTGCAACCACTAAAGGGTCAATTCAGACCTTTCTTCCATGTTCCTAGCAGTCCTACTCGATCAATAGGTGCTAGGGGTAAGGGAGAGTATAGATGTGGATGGTAGGGTTAGTAATACTCTGAAGAGGGTATTTTGTTTCAAACCTTGATATGGATGTTTTTCATATGTAATGTTTAAACACTTTGTTCTGATTTTGGTTAAAATATAATACAAAGGGAGCTGACCCCATGTCAGCAGTTTACCAAGCAAAAAAGAAAATTCTATATAAATTTTGACAGTTTGTCCAAAATCTCTCCCTCCTTTCATGTGATACAGTCTTTTAAAATGTTGATTGTATTTTACGGCGAAAATGCCTAAATACGACCATACGACCATCAAATTTAACCCCTGTGTTAGATTGATAGACTGTATAAGCGAAGTTTTGGTGCAGTTTTTGCTTTTTTTTTTGCTTGTATGAAAAGTTCCAGATAGTTGTAAGTAGCAATAAAACAATATATTATATAATTCTATACGCTGTTATTGTTGTACAAATTGTGATAGCAGCTGCTATATTTGATAAGGTTTGTATATTGGGGGAGGGGCTTCCCCTTGGATTGGGGGAAAAGTTTCTTGAAGGAATTTGGAGAGAAATATTGGTGATAGTTTGATGGATCCAGTGAATTGGTTGGTTACTATAATCTGAACGCTTCACTTCTTTTTTTTTTTTTACTCCTGGGAGTTTTTCTATTGTCAATTAAAAAAATGATTTAGAAAACAATATATAATATTTTTTTTTAAATTAAGACATTGGGTAACAATCTTAAAAATTTTAAGCTAATAAAAATATTTTATATTTTGCTAATATTATGTTTTACAGCCAGTGGTTTACTCAATGCCACCTCCCCATTGTTGCCTATATTCAATAATTTTTTCATTAATGTTCACCTTAACTATCTCTGGCATTCTTTGGAACCAATTGTCTTTACTTTTCCCTGAAGCCAAACACAAAGCAATTGTTATTTTACTGTGTTAAGCACTCCAAACTAAGTACCACAGTAAAAAAAGGTTCATATTTCTACAAAGTGCTACCACCAAGCCACCAAATCCATGGATATGCATCGGGAGAATAACCTTCATTTGATCCTTATTCTACTCAATCAACTAATTTGCATGAATTAGTCCATAGCTCACACTAGTAGGCTGCTTTACTCTAATATTCTTCCCCTCTTCCTCAGCTTGTGATTTCTTCAAAATCCTCTCGTTTCGTAGATTGTTTTGTGGTTAGTAGATGAGAAGTATACTGAAAAGATTGGATGCTAGATTCTCGTCCAATGTTTTAATAACTAATTCAAGATAAGGAAACCTTCAGACATTGCTCAATATCCTGTACCGCCTCTGAATGCAAATCAATTTTGGTCATTTTACAAACCTATGCAGATTCTTCCTTGGTGGCAAAGCCTCACCAATCCCAGAGACCTCTAGGCCATTTCTCAAATAATGGGTTAAGAATTTTCTTCTCATTCATCAAGACGCTTCCACATCTTCCATGCTATTTTAAGGTGATATTTTGTATGGAATGAATGGCTTCTATTCTCTAGAACATAGTTGGCAGGCTCGCCAAAAACTCGGCGAGTCTTTAAAAAACCGCGAATTTTTTTGACTTTTATTCGCTGAGTTTTTCAGGGGAGTCTCTGCTAAATACTTTTTTACTCGCCAAAAATTCGGTGAGTCTGAGCAAAAAACTTGCCCAGAATTTGCAATTCCCTGGGTGACAGTATATTTCAAAATATATTGAATTTCTTATACTGAAATATTTTGAAATATATTGTCAGGATGTTTGAGATAGGTTCTGGATCCATGGGATTTAACATGCAGATTCTAGATTTTGGAGGATCCATCAGATTTCGGACTTAACCAATTTTTCAGGGTTTCAGGTACATGCATCAGGGTGAAAGAACAAGGACCCCTTAGTAAAATATTGTGGAATTTGACATGATTTTGCAATTCTGAGGCATGAAAAATAGGAATCCCAATATGACACATCGGTTGCACACAAAAGAGTAGAGGACAAATCACTGGATCTTATTGATTTGGATGAGATAGATCCTTACAGTGATTGGACAGGGCGGGATGAGCAGCCTCCATTGCTTACCGTAGACGAGATTCTTGATTTCGAGAGATAGGCAATGGAGGATGTGGGTGCAACAGGAGATGTAGGGTTGGAGGAGATTCATGAGGATGATGAGGAGTTAATGCTAGAGCTAGATATTTCGAGGATGGTGGTCGAGCCTCAGCCATAGCCTTCCATGCCAATCGAGGAGCCACCGGCACCGCGTACTCACAGGACTACATCATCTACCTCTTCCCTAGCTTTGACTAAATTATGGAAGAGGAAGGTGTAAAATGTTGTATTTAGTATTTACTTCTAGTGTTACCTATTGTAATTTGTATTAGACTATCAGGCTTTCAACCATCAAGATTCTGCATGAGAATGTGATTTTGTAATCAATTTGCATTAAAGTCAATCAAATTTAATAGAAAACACTTTTGTACTCATTTATGGACTCAATGGATACATCTTGTCATTGAATTTTGCAAAAAGAAATGCGTTTCTAATAAGATTTAAGCAATTTTTTAAGTTCTCGAGTTTTTTGCCGAGTTTTCGCTAAGTTTTTTTTGATTCGCCAATTTTGGGCTTGCCGAGTTTTTTGGCGAGTCGAGTTTTCCAACTATTCTCTAGAACAGCCCAATGAAACACATTTCTCTAAAATGGTTTCCAATTTAATGGAGAAAGACAATACCAATCTTCCACTACAAGAGGCAAATTGGAAGAGTATGAACTCAGAGGGGTGAGAAGCATAGTGCAGCATGATTTAAATGATGAACTTTCTAAGCAAGTCGATGAAGGATTTTCCCTGTTGCATTATTATTTGGTTTGGAACTTTTGTGGATTTTAGACCTTAGCTATACTTTTCAAGAAAACGTTGTGTCTAGGATAATATAATCTCTTCCAATTATTTTCTGTTTTCCTATTAATTGGAGGGCAGTTTCATTAGGTGGTACTTGCTTTCATAGAAAGTCTAAATGCCTCCATTGGTCCGTAATCCAACATTGTGAATTTTTTTTCTTTGAATAGGTGAAATGTAAATTTCTAGCATGGGCTTCAGGAATAAATATTTTATATGATGATACAGGAAATAAGTTCAAAATAAGGATCAGAAATGAGAGCACTTATTGCTACCTCTCTTTAATTGAATTTCAAAATAAGGATTGGTATTAAATTTATTAGTTGGTTTCAACCTGCATTAACAGGATTATTTGACATGGATATCATGAAAAGCAAGTTTTGAACCTAACATAGATCATCATGGTGATTGCCCCATTGCTTCCCAGATGCAGCCTATATAAAGGTTGCATTGGATGGTGCAGGTATTATTGTCCATCTATGCCACTATAATGCCAATATTAATATATGCTACATTCTTGACTCCAATCTCCTACCAGTTTAACTTTTATAAATATTTTAAGGAAACTTCTTCCTTGCCATGGAGTTTCATTTCAGTCCCTATAGACTCTAGTTTTTATACTTAATCTCCCTTATCATAATTCCAATCTGCCACACTTGGACTTTCAAATATATTTGAGATACAATTTTCAAAATTAATATACACCTACTTACAAAGGCGGTTTTGAAATCCTAGAAATTCTGGAAATTTGTTTTGCTTATTTGAGTAACTATTTCGGAACGTATCATTCCAGTCTCACAATTTGAGTTTGTATTTTGGGTTTGTTATTTGCAAATTTGGAATGAATTTCAAGATTTTTGTTGTGCCACAACCAGGAGCATGACACAAGGATCTAAATGAATTTAGGGACTGAGTACAGACCCTTGTAGGACTCGCCAATCCCCTCAACGACACCCTTGTAATGCCCACTGGACAACTCAGAGAAGAACTTTATCAGAAAACAAGAAACTTGCAGAAGCTGTGAAATTAAAAGAAGCCACAAAAGAAAATAAAAAACAAGATGTATGTAAAATGCAAGGATTTGGAGAAACTGTTTGATATTCTGGAAAGACTTGCAAAGCAACCGTATGAAAACTTTCCCTCCAAAGCTTGATCTTGCTATCTGTTAACCGACTTACAGTATACCCAATCCTTCTGCTATGCTCAATTCACAATTTCAGAGGATTGGCATATAAGGCTAGCTATTAAACACGTTGAAAAAGCTCTTCCACTTTTACCTTGTGACTTAAATGTACAAACACCTGATTTCAATTTCAAATTCGTTTATAAATAAGTTTGAAGGGTCAACGGTTCCATTTATTACAAGAGTTTGAATGTTGTCTATGAAATTTGTAGGACAACCAAATGGGCCTTTTCCTCCTAGAAGTTATTGTTTTAAAATCTTAATCGATCCTTTTTGGCTAAGCAATTTTAATGATTCAGACATGCATTTCGAATAGAAGTGACCGCTCAAATAATTTCATAGTTAAAAAGAACTGCAAATCACAAAATACAAAATAAAAAATAACAAATGAACTTACATGTAAGTTATGAGGAGGGTAATAAGGAACACTGAGGCTGTTGTGAATGGTCTTTGCCAAGTTAGCAGTTCTTGAAACCAAGGCACAATATTCATTAGTGGACTGAGGAGTTGCTGCACAAACCAAAATGAAACTATTAAAATACTATGAAGGAGCATTAAGCACACATTGTGTGGGTAAAGCTTAGACCTGTTTGTTATTTGGAGTATCTAAAGCCTCAAATAACAAACAACATGCAGACTGTTTACTTTTGGGCCATTGTGTGTGGAAAAGGGTCAATCCAAATTATAAATAGTTTTGATGTGCTTACCATAAGAATTGTACCATTTCCAGTTATCCCTTCTGCTAGCAACCCCTCTATGCTGATCCTTGCAATTTCTGTTTTCTTGGCTTCCTCTCTTGATTGTTGGACACATGTCTCCAGATCTGTCCTTTCACCAACTTGAACCTGAGCTTCTCCCCCTTCTCCACACACCTTCCTCTCCTCCTCAGTTTCTTCGCTCAGAAGTAAGGCTGCACTCCAAAACATATTTGTACATGATTGAACAGAATTAGCCAATGCTTGGGAAACAGAGTCGCCTTTTGGGAGCAGCTCTTCTGACAAGGTGAATGTGAGCAAGATTTCAGGACATGGTTGAAATATTTGAAAGGTTTCTCTTGTTGCATGAAGCCGAATTACACCAGCCATTGCTCTACCCATTGCTTCCTCTTCATCTCTGCCTTGAAGATAGAACTTTCTAATAAAATTGTGTAAACTTATCACCTCTTTTATTAAAGCCAGCCAGTAATCACGCCGACTTGACCCAGTCAATTCTGGAAACTCCAGTATCAGAGGTTCTTCTCTGCCCATCCATGCATATATCCTTAGTTATGCATTAGTTTCCCCCAGCTAATCATAAATATGTCAATGACATTCAGAAGGGTGTGCAATTCTAACTAGACCCAAGAGCTCATTCATACAGTTAGAGCAGAGAGTTTATTCATAGCATTCAAGAAAGCGGAAAAGAAAAAAAGAAAGTACAGATCATGCTTCAAAAAAGAAGTGCATAGGCTCCCAAATGATGGAGTTGAGATAAAACAAACACTTTCAATTTGTTCTCCTTGCAAACAAGGCCAATAATCTGCTACAAGATGTCAGATCTGTGCCATGGTGCTTGGCTGGTGTGATTACCCTTCTAACAAGCCACAAATTGAGATTGTGGACTCCTCCAGGACAATGTTAGTAATTTCCAACTCTCTCACAACTTATTTTTATTTAAGAATACTAGTTGTTTCTCTAGTTTCCACTCCAATCTGATTTTGGTGTGATTCGTTCTTTGATTTCAAGTGACCTTTCTTCCCCTGCTACTGTTTATTCTAGCTATAATTTAAATAATAAGAAGAAACACAAAGTCTGGGAAACACGGTATACTTTAAGAAATGACTACTTGGAAATTTTATAAAAGCCAACAAATCCACTACAAAGAAGCATAATATCGTAGGCCATTTTTTTTCATATTGGAATTGGAATTGAAATTTCAGTGAATAGCAATATTTTATCCTTGTACCAATCTTTTTCAATTAAGTGGCTAAATTTTTCTATTAATATTTAACTTTTTTTTTTTTTCCAAATTGGAATTGAAATTTCAGAGTGAAAGGCTTTATTTTATCCTTATACCAATCTTTTTCAATTAAGTGGCTAATTTTTTCTATTAATATTTAACTTTTATGGTGATTCAATGTCTAAATTTCCTATCAATATATGATTGTCAATTAAATATGTTGAAATGGGACAAGCATAAAAAATAAAAATAGCTCCTGATAAAGTAGGGAGATTAGGGCCCAAATTTTGTAATACAATAGTGTGATATGTGTCCATCTTAAAGAATTAAAGTTTCTTAATTGGAGGCGATTTTGTTTCAAGATTAGGTAAATTCTATCAAATATGGTCGAATTGGACACTTCTAAAGAACCTAAAAATAGCAAATTTAGGATAGAAATTGAAAAAATAGTCAATTGGCAACATATAACCACTAAAAAATTCCTTGCTGGGAAAAAAATTAATGCTATTATTCTCTGAATGAATGCAATCCTAAACGTTAGTTTGTTTTGAAAGTAAAATGGTTGGAAGCCGAATTGGTATTTACGTTGATATATGGGTTGAAAGCCAGCTATTGGAGAAACATGGAATAGCCCATGTAGGTAAGTACCAATTTCAAAATTGTATGTTTTGGGGGTCCACAAGCATCCGTGTACAGGCATACTGTTGAGAAAGCACAATACATTTAGGTTAAAGTCCTGAAACTTAATTGCCCACAGGTGTATTTGTATGAATATATGATATCAAATCACAATTATAATTGTGCATATGCAAGTTTTTATTTTGGAGAAAATTGTGTATATGTGATTTTAATATCAACTTTTAGATTACACTTTGTGATCAGTCATTAGGATGATAAAAAGTAAAAACTACAGAAACTAACCAAAACCTTATAGACCGATGGGAGATAGAAAAGTCAAGAAAGGAAATGAAGAGGAAAGACCGATGGGAGAAATTTCAAAAAAAAAAAGGAAATCAAGAGGAGAGAACGATGGAGATAGAGTATAAAGAAGACTTAGAAAGGGCTATTCTTAAATATCATCGGCTTAACACTCAAATGTCAATTTTGGCCACTTTTTGGTACAAATTTGCTACTGATTGTTTGACGATTGAAGTGATTGTTTGACTGTTTGGCCATTGAAGTGGATGACGTTTAAGTAGAGTGCGTAGAAAGATGATAGAGAGTAGAAAAGTAGATGATGTTTAAGTAGAGCACCTAGAAAGAAGATGTGGATGATGTTTAAGTAGTGTCTAGAAAGAGGATAAAGACCAGAAAGGTAAAACAATGATGTTTAAGTAGTGCCTAGAAAGAAGATAGAGAGCAGAAAAGTGGATGATGTTTAAGTAGAGTGTCTTGAAAGAGGATAGAGAACAGAAAAGTTAAACGGTGAAAAAAATAGAACATGAGGATATGGGTGTTCCTTAGGGAGTTTATGATTGAACACCAATAGCAACTCACTCCCTAGCCAGCCTTAACGATATATCAGTTAAATGGTCAGTAGCTGGATTGGTAAGCAATGGGTGTTAATGCATGAGACTATCTACCACTTTTGCGCGTGAATGAGAATATAACTGGATTAGCAAGCAATATGTGTTAAATGCAGGAAGTCAGGGGTTTCAAACATTGACTGTTTTGCCAGTCGAAAAATGCAAACAGTTAAAGAGAGTGGTGTGCTTACATATCAGGTGAGCTGTAAATGACAGCCTTGTCGAAGAGAAGGGTACCCCAAGGACCTGTTGATCCTGCTTTTACTTGATGTTGAGTATCTGTTGAAAGCTCAAACTTTACAGCCTTCTCGTAGGTAAGCACCCCCGAGGTCTCAAAATACAGAGCATAGTTGGTTAATGTCAACCGTCCTGATCATCAAACTGTACTAATAAGTCTTGATCAAAATTTTACAAGAACAAAGGAGAGGAGAAAGAGAGAATGAGGATGTACAGACCAGGCCAGCTTGTCCGACCAATATGGCGCACTACTCTTTGTGTTGTTCCAGTGCCATCAATGTGTAATACTCTTTCCTTATCCCCAAGATCTAATGTGGTATTCGACTGACTCTTTACAAGTTCCATTCCTCTGCATACCAGTCCAGGATTAGTACATCTGTTAAGAATGAGAATATAAATTATAGAAAAGAAAGATAAGATTACTTGTGCAGTTGATTGAGATAGTTATGGTATAGAGGAAAGGGAAGGCGTCCTGCTGTAGAGGCAGTGAGAGTCTGGAACTGGAAATGAGCGCTTACAACGTCAGCAACCAGAGGCATTGCTGGAGCTAACCGTATAAATGCGGCTCCCCCCACACTGGGCTCCACGTCCACCTGCAATTACAAGTAACAGTCATAAACATCCTTGGAAATGGAATTGAATCTTTTTATAGTCTATGATGTAGGGTGACCTGATTTTATTTTGGATCTATGATACTACCTCATGCTCCTGGGAGCATGTGGAAGGCATCTAATCTCACCAGTGCTCTAATATGAAGCATGCATACCCTATCCTTGCATTTCGACCTCGGGCAAGTTTTTACAACTGAGGTGCACTTGTAGGCTACCCCTTACTGCATCCAGTGCTCTGGTGCTTCGCTTTAGTGCTCTAATATGAAGCCCTCTAATGTGAAGCATGAATACCCTATCCTTGCTTTGTGACCTCGGGCAAGTTTTTCAACAAGCCAACTTAGGTGCACTTGTAGGCTACCCCTTACTGCATCCAGTGCTCTGGTGCTTCGCTCTAGTGCTCTAATATGAAGCCCTCTAATATTGAAGCATGCATACCCTATCCTTGCATTGCGACCCCGGGCAAGTTTTTCAACAACAGGCCAACTAAGGTGCACTTGTAGGCTACCCCTTACTGCATCCAGTGCTCTGGTGCTTCGCTCTAGTGTTCTAATATGAAGCCTGCATATCCTACCCCCTACCCCTTACTGCATTCAGTGCTCTAGTGCTCTAATATGAAGCATACATACCCTATACATACCCTATACATACCCTACACCTTACTGAATTCAGTGCTCTAGAGCTCTAATACAAAGCATATATACCCTACCCCTGCATTATGTCCAGTGCTCTAGTGGACTAATATGAATCATACATACCCTATGTGACCTCGGACTCATACTGTTCTAGTGGACTAATATGAAGCATACATAACCTATCCCTGTATTATGTCCAGTGCTCTAGTGGACTAATATGAATCATACATACCCTATCCCTCCTAATATGAAGCATACATACATACCCTATCCCTGCATTGCCACCTCGGGCAAGTTTTTCAACTAGAATCACCCTATCACCTCATGCACTTGTCAAAATGAGAAAAAATGAAAAGTATGCGGCCATCACCCACCAGCATGGGCATTAAGTCAGAATAGAAGAGCGAGGACTCATCTTCTGTCTCTTTCGCCTCCATTTCTATCCCTCTTTGTAGATCCTCTTGACATTGTTCCTCTTGCTCTGCACTCGGATACTCCCAAGCAATCATCATATCAAATGTGAAGCTACTAAAATACCTGTCACCTAACTTTTGGGTAGATTTCCATGGAGATGAATTAAGCGCCTTAAAACAACAGAACTCCACCAGATTGCGTGCACATTCTTCTGTGTCATACTTTTCCCACTCAGGTGTTTCTTTCTCAAACTGCTTTCGCAAATCTTGTACAGTCGTGCACATAGCCCTACAGCAAAATCGAAACATTAATGCATATTGCCTTGTTAACTGTTTAATTAATTATTGAATTCAGCTATGAGATGAAGAGTATCTGAGGTTCAACTTACTCGGCGCATCTCCTGACAACAGCATTTGCTCTGGAAGAAAGAAACTTCATTTTTTTTAATCTCTCTGCAGTGCTCATGGAATTGCTCCAGGAAAGATTTTGTGTAGTTTTGTAGTAGGATAACATGCAGGTGAGTTTCAGAAAGGACATTTGGCTTCGCCATATTCTACCACCTTGCATTGGCATTTGAAACTTACGCCACGAACTGTGCCATTCTATTTATAGCAGCTCAATGATCGTGGATGCACAACTTAGGTGGATCGTATCACGAAACACTCTCACTCTTGTCCATCTTTAAGTGTTCAAATTTTAAACCTCCCTCTCAAAACTTTTTTATATCATTTCTTTTTCCAACACACTACTTGATTTATTATAGAATCTAATCTATAAAAGTCTAGCAGAGAGGAATTACTAGTTGAGCATCCTAACTTCATGCCTCTCAAAATCATACATGGCAATTTCGAATCACTCTAAAAATTTTACAGTAATTTACTTGGCAAGGCCCGTTTCTAACTAAGGTTGTAGGGCCACATCATCAAATATGATGCCACATTAACATGCTTTTTGTTGAGGTGTCAAATAGTTTCCAAAAAAAAAAGGGTGGACCAATAGGTGTGCATTAAGTCATGTTTGTTGGTGCATTGATGTGACATCACATGATTGGTTGCTTTTTAGATTTAAAGGGCACATTTCATTCAATTATTAGTACTTATAGTCAACACTAACAACCTTAAAGTCACAACTACTAGTGCTAAACTTTTTAAAATATTGGGCCTTAAATGCACAAATACTATCTCAGCCATTGGAACTATCTTAGTATTGGGTCTTTTCCCCTATGGAAAATAAATACTTTCCTTCCCATACAAATAATTTAGGATAAATTATTTAAACATATATGGATTCGATGTTGATGTAATTGTAACATATGATGTTTCATTTTTGTGTAAGAATTTTGTAATCTTGTTAGGCAACTCCTTCTAAATTAATAAATGTATTGCTTGACATTTTGGGTTGTTTTTATAGTATGGAAATGATCTCCATGCGTGTGGATTTGAATTATGTATACAAAATTGATCTTTGGTTGTCTGTAAACCTTAATTCTTATTCATCTTGATATCTAAACTTGCAATAAATGACAGGTAGTGTTTTGAACATCTTTGGGAGCTTGCTAGAAAAGGATCTTCTACTTTGATCAAACCCTAGATCTAATTCAATGGTTTTAATAAGATTAAAGACACGCCAAGCAATTATGCAATATGCCTAGTCATGTATAACTACTAATGTCATACTAGTGAAACATGTCTTTCTCTTTTTGCTAAATGATTCCTTAGTAAGTCCTAGAACCTTGATGACCATAATGAATTAAGGTTTTTGCTTTTATACAACACCCTAACATGCAGTTTGAATATTTTCGTGCTTAAGTCAACTCATAATGATTGATTGGAATGTAGGTCGATTTGGGCCCATTTTAAAATTTGAATTTGCAAGTTCTGGGGTTGAATTTGCAATGTGAAATTGACCTGGGGTGATCAATGGATGAAATTCATGTAGATTGGGTTCAAACCCTTGGAATGTATGAGGTTGAGTTCATGTTTTTTGCCAACTTTCATGAAAAACATGTCATTTTCTACACTATTCATTACATTAGGGGCAACTAGTTCAAAATGAATCCAAAATGAAAGAATAAAGTCCCAAGTATACATTTTTCACCATACACTTGCTCCCACTTTGACTTGCATATGAACTACCATAAAGATGCATGCCATAATAAACAAGCATTCAACATGAAAGTAAATATTTAGACACTCATAAAAAGGATATAGATGAGGATGACAATTTTTCACATTTTCCTTGTAATGAGTGCTCAATCTCGAAACATGCAAAAAACAAAAAGTTCCAATAAGTATTTAAAATAAAAATAATCAATAATTATTCAACAAAGTCTATAATAAAAAAGTATAAGTAAAATGGCACGTGTTACGCATGGTAGGAAGCCATCTGATCTTTTAAGCATTGTAGGAAACTATGTGATCCATTGGGCATGTAGTAAGAAGCCACATGATCTATTGGGCATGGTAGTAAGCCATATGATCTATTGAGTACAATAAGAACATAGCCATGTAAACATCTGTTAGGAATTATAGGAAACCATCATAATCATGAGTCAACAATTGCAATCAAAGTCATCAAGGAACACATCGGTGATAATAAATGCCCTCTCCAATTAGTTGGATACAAGGGATGCAAGTAATTGGAGAGGAGGAAAATATGCATAAACGATATGGTCAAAGATACCATCATGTAACAACCAATCAATAATAAATTATTGAATAACTTAGATTTAAGCACATGTAGCTAAGGGCAATAGCATGCCCTCAATATTGCCCCTAATAGTGAAGACAAATAAGAAATAACCATGTGTGGAAATAGAATGTGTAAGCACATATAAGTGTCATGTGAGCTATAAAAAATTAAGTAGGGACACACAGGTAAATACCATAATTTATAAACTGAAAAGAACATATGGAGTATTTAAGATCACATAGGGTTAATGATACAGCAATGAAGGCACATAGGTGAAAGACCATTAAGGATGAAGGCAATGGGCTCTAAATCATCTACAAAGCAACTTAATTTCACCTTTTTACAATTGTTTAATCCCCCTAAAATTGTAAACTTATTGTAATTAAACCACTTGAATATGTTCCCTATAAAATTGTGACCTTATGAAATCAAGACATTGAATATCATGTGAATATGTGCAATGTATTAATCAAAACTAGTCATTTGGAGGTGCATAGCTTTGAAAATAGAACCTTGGAAACATGTTCATCATGCGGACTTGTATCTTATACCAACTCAAAATTGGTACCATGCAACTCTTGTCAAATCAACAATTAATTGTCATATATGTACCTCCAAAATGATCTCAAAATCAATGCAACCATCCAAAGTAGATATTATATGTGTAGAAAAATTACCTCATAATAGAAAATATGATCTCATGAAGTACCCCTTATGAATCCCCTCCCTAAATGTACCATATAAGAATAATCTACCTATCTCTTGAATCCAATACATGTATAATGTTGCTAATAAGTAACCACTGTAATAAATTTAAGTGTGAAAAATATGAATGGAAGTATGAAAAGGCACATGTCATGGCCAATAAGGTATATCATCATAAAATTTGAGGCCTTGTGTTATGTGTAAGCGACTAAGGAAAAATTGGTTAAATGGCGCATTGAAAAGATAATATTCT
Source organism: Cunninghamia lanceolata (assembly GCA_027924645.1). NCBI lineage: Eukaryota > Viridiplantae > Streptophyta > Pinopsida > Cupressales > Cupressaceae > Cunninghamia > Cunninghamia lanceolata. Next base: position 74,474 of record BSBN01001265.1, on the reverse strand, counting down.
TTTATTATATAGGAAGGTAAAATAAATAAAGGGACATTTCATTTTCACAAGCATACTTGTGTGAGAGAGTATAGGAGAGTCACCATGCTACACCACAAAGGGCACATAACCCATCACCTAGGCAAAGTTTGAGACTAGATTATTGTTGGGGATGAGTTAGAGCTAGTATCTCAATTTTTTTGTCATTTTTATATTTTTTGGAAAATGTCCAGAATTTTGTAATTTTAAGGTATGATTTTTATTTGATAATATTGACCTGTGTGGAAACAACCCTTAGTATTGTGAAAGTGACCCAACTTTTGTGGAACTGATTTGAGTTAAATGAGCTTTGAATCAAATCCATAGAAATGATCTGCAAAAGTGACAATCTTTCTAGCTTTGACTTGAAAAAATTATGTTTTAGTGTTTTTTCAAATTCATTCATTTATCAATAGTTTTATGTTGCAATGACCACTAAGGGTATTTTGTTTTTCTTATGGATGCAAGATGAGATTGAGATTCAAGAGTGGTGTTGCCACCACTAGCTAGATATTATTGGGGGGGGGGGCAAGATACAAGGATTTAGAGTTATTGGAGGCAATGGGGTTTATACATGTGACCTAGCTATAAGCACTCATGTATGAAATGAGTATGCTTATCATAATAGCAGAGTAATGGCTCAGACAAGAACACTTTCCATCTTCCCATTAGTGAGATCAATGTGACATTGGAGGATATATGGAGGATATTGAGAGTGTTAGTCTATAGAAGGTAGGTGACTACAAAGAGGCAAATGACCAAACAAAGAGAGAGTTATAGCATTACTATACTAATAAGGTAGGTTATACACAAGGTGGGATACCACTTGGTAATATTATGAGGGGGAATGCACCCAAGGGCACAAGTGAATTCTAATGGCCCTTGATGTTTTGGTGCTACCTAATAGCAAGGAATTTGATTCACATGGTGTGAGATATAGAGGAGCACTAAATAATCTACTCTTATGGGGGTGATCCCACAATACTATGTCCCACTTTAATTTTGGCCAAAGTGGGACATTAAAATCAACATTTTTAACCAAATCTTCACTTCTGACACCTATAACAACTAAACCATTAAGAATTTGAAGATGATGCATGTAGATTAGGTGATTCAAATCAAGGTAGAAACACAAACCAAATGCATAACAAAACAAATAGTTTATACCTAGATAAGAAGACCCAATCTCATCAAAAAGGGAATGAAGCTTTGCACCCAAGAGCTCCTAGACAAGATATACCCTAATGGATGAATGAAATGTGAAATGCTCTAACTCAATTGCAACTCACTAATTAGCTCAATAGATATTTGGGCATGGTAACATTACATAAAACTTGGATTGCCAAATGGGTTGAAAGATGTTGTATTTATAGAAATTTTGGAGGGATTTTGATCCAAGGGTGGAGATTGGTTTGGGAGATCAATGGTGGAGGATAAAAGTGATGTGGAGGGCCTAGATTTGATCTTGGAGGAATGGAGGGCTAGGAATAAAATATTTACTTTTATTCATTTTGGGGAAATGAGGAATTAAATGAGTATGGGTGAGATGGAATATTTATGAATTAAAGATTCATATGGGGAATGTAAAATGAATTCATTTGGGGATAAGTGGAGATAAATGAGGTATGGGAGTGTAAGAGGAATTAATTGTGATGTGGGATATATTTAAATAAAAAAATGACTTATGTGGATATATTTCAATTTTTTATTTGGAGGATGTGGGGAAGGGTGTTAAGCTAGGTTTGACCACCCAAATGAGAGGTTAGGATTAATTAAATATAGGTTTTATTTAAGTAAATCCTAGGGCTAGGATGAGGTAGGCTAGGATAGGGAATTAAATAATAGCTATTTAATTGCCTAGGGTAGAGATAGGTCAATTAGTAGGCTGAATTAATTAGTTAAACATAATTTAGCTAATTAATTGGATTTAGTGAGGAGAGGAAAATTGACCAAATAAATATTGCATATTTATTAAATCAAATGGCTAAGGTTTGGACTATTGAATTGATAGAATTAATTTAATTGTTGGGGATAGAATGATGAAAAATTAGATGATGAAGGGATAATTAATTAAATAAAAATTTAATTAATTGGTTAGAAGGGACATTAGTATGTTTAGAGATGTCAGGAGTTGGTTTGATGGTAAAAGATATTTTTAGGTGTCTACATTTGCCCCTCTTTGACGTGGCGTCAGGACCTAGCAGGGAAGTGGTGTTAGGTCAAAGAAAGAATTTGCCCCAGCTGCCGGGAAGGAATAAGATAGGTAAGGGATGCCCCCTCGAGAGGTCGACGGAAAAAATAAAAAATTTCTGGGCGAGTTCTCGAAAGGACGCGACAGGAGTGAAAGTTGGATAGGGGACAGAAAAAGAAGATGGCAGGAAGAAAAACAGAGGAAAAAGGCTGTGATCTGCACCTTGGAGGGGAAAAAGAGTGGGTGAGGGGATGACATGGCATGCTATATTAGGACAAGTGGGCCCTAAGAGTGCCACCTTTACACACATTGACTTGGTGAGAAGGAGCAGAGGAGAGATGGCTAAGCGCAACCCCCAATTCCCTCAACTTCGACACATTTCTGAGTGGTTCCGATCGTTTGGCCGGGCACCGGAGGCTAGACCCCAGGTAGAGCCTAACCCTAGCTTTGTGATTTTTTAGTTTTGTCACTTTTTTGGGGTTCAGGAATTGGGTTTTGGAATGGTGGCGCTATTGCAAGGTCGCGCAGCGCCCAAAGAACATGGATTAACGCCATCCTCTGAATTGGTGCTATCTGCTAGGGTAGGGTAGAGGTGACTTGTTGCCATCTATTTAGCATTTTAGCGCTATCTTCTGTAGTAGCACAATATGTGGAAGACTTAGGGTTTTAGCGTTTTAGCGCCAAATGAGTGGTAGGGTAGCGCTATGTTCGAAACTAGCGCCATTTAAGTTAGTAGCGCTATATTTTGTTGTAGCGCTATGTGTAGGATCAATGCAGTATGTAATATACGCGCTATTGGGAAAATTGGCGCTAATCGTTTTGCCACTCCATTTGTTAAAATGGCGCTAAGTACCTTTGCACAGTAGCGCTATGTGTTGAAGTGGCGCAAAATGCCTTGCGCAGTGGCGCTATTGTCTGTAATAGCACCATTAGAAGTAGTAGCGCTAGTGTAAAACATGGCATAAAGTATGGTCTAATTTGGCGCCACAGTGTTTTGGCTTTCATCATTAGAAGAAAAGGAGGGATTTGGAAGAAAGATAGGTAGATTTTTGACTAGAATGTTGTGGATGCAGGATATGAAGTCATTTATAGTGTATTCACGGGAGCGACGCGTGCCATCGGTGATGGCATTATTCGATCAGTTTGATGATGCCGCTTGGGCCCAACTGGCTAGGTTGGGGCTCTTGACAGTGGCGTCGATGCCAGTGCTACGAGCTCATAGAGCTCTAATGACATCAGTAGTGGAGTGGTACCATTTGGAGACTTGCACATTTTTGCTTCTGACTGGGGAGATCACTATCACACTTGGGGATGTTTATCGCATCCTCAAGCTACCTATCTGCGGCCGGCATGTGAGATATGACATGAGGAGGGGATGGAGGGCCCTGATCAGAGTATTTGGCCATGACCATATTGTTTTATCAGTAGATGGGAGGGAGATGAGTTATGAGGGGACACTGGCGATGGGTGCAGATCCCTTTGCCTTATTCCTGTGCGCATTGATTGGAGGGTTAGTGATGCCTGATAGGAGGGGCAGGGGTTTTCCAGTTGGCTAGGGGGAGATGATCGAGGGGATGGTCAGGCATGAGACCGTGTATGCCTGGGGACCGGTGATGTTGGGGCAGCTGTATCATGAGATGCATATAGTTGTCTATATTTATGATTCAGTGTTGTCAGCTGGGGTTACTCTGTTGCATGTGTGGATTTGGGAGCACATTACAGTTACTCGGTCGAGATGTGGGTACTATTAGCGTCCATTTGAGGCCTTTGTGTTCTTATATCAGGATGCCGAGTAAACCTATACTGGACAGGTTCGGTATTGGAGGCGGATGTTGGATGATGTTATTCGGGTGACCTAGCGACCCTACATTGGAGTGGAGCTGTGGCCTGATGATGATATTCACTTGCCCTTTGCTTTTCAGCAGTGGTATTTAATAGGTCGAGGAGACCACATGATAGAGATGTATCTACCATCGTGGGTTATGCGACAATTTGGGTTGCGGCAGGATACTCCACAGCAGATGGCCATCTTTGCACGGACCCGTTGAGATGCGCACTTTTGGCCTGCAACGATATAGCCCCAAGTTGCTCTGGATGATTTTGCGGCCATTGCGGTGGGATTGGCAGAGCACGGTCAGGGATGCAGGCACTACTCCTACATATGATATATGGTGGCAGATGTGGCGGCCGATGCAGTTTACAGACTCGGCAGAGGAGGTGGTCCCTGTGGAGGAGGTAGGATCAGGGGATGATGATTCAGAGGATGATGGGGACGATGATTCTGATGGAGATGATTTCCTGGAGGAGGGGGAGGAGATCATTGTAGACTACATCGTGGAGTTTGGGAGGGATGGAGAGGAGAGGGTGGTTGGGGGGGATGGGCAGCCGATGGATGTGCTGGTAGGAGCAGTAGTTGGACAGGTGCCCCAGCAGCAGGTGAGACAGTAGGCAGCTGTACAACAGGTGCTTGTTGAGTAGGTTCAGATTGGGGTGGTGCGGCGACATAGAGGGCCTCGTCAGCGAGGGGGATAGTCGAGGGTGGACAGGGGAGGTCTACCCCCACCATAGGTAGCGCAGCAGTAGGTTGTCGCAACAGGGTAGCATGCAGAGGCAAGCCCTTCAGGGGTAGGTGGAGAGACAGAGGTTGAGAGGTCGGCATCCCGTCGGCGGGCTCGGGCTGAGGAGGAGGAGATTAAGACTTTGTGAGCATAGGTGGCCAGCTACAGGAGGCCTTAGAGAGCCGTGAGGCAGAGTTGGTGCAACTGTGGGGGATAGTGGCTTTATTGGATGGTTCATATGGATAGGTGGCTGTATTGCGAGCACAGTTAGCCTAGGCTTAGGGTGAGATAGCCACTTTGACAGGGGAGCGGGATGCAGCACTCGCGAGAGCCTGGCAGGCAGAGGCTATAGTGAGCAGTTTACAGGCCTCGGGTGCTGGTATGGCCCCAGTTTTGACTTTGATGCAAACACAGCTGTCGCAGGCACAGGGACATGTGTCAGAGGCCACTCGACGGGCAGATTATTATCAGGTTCTCTATCATGCGGCAGTGCTAGTAGAGCAGCGTGCAACGAGCTTTAGTGAGCTTAGTGGGGCCAGGTCATCTAGGTCACACAGCTCTAGATCGGTTCAGTCCGTGCAGCAGCTGATGGGTCCCCCATCACAGGTGCCTCAGTAGGTTCCTTAGGTTCAGGTTCAGCCGCAACCACAGCCACAGACAGGACCGCAGCTACCACCAGGGTCAGGCTCTCCTAGTGCTTCAGATAGGGCGTCCTCCATGTGACAGTTGTATCATGTTAGTCCTTAGAGGCATTGTATTAGGACATTATATTTTTTGATGTGTATATATGAGCGATGTACATTTTTTGCGATGATGATATATGATATGATGCTTTTTGATGGCCTATATGTTTGTTTATGATGATGTTATATGATTATGATGATGCTTTATGATGATCCATGCAATCTATTGTGTTGATGTTATGTACCTATTGATGTAATATGATGGATGCAATGATGATTTATTTATTGTGATATATGCATGTTTGTGATCTATGGTCTATGATGTATAATGCAAATAAATGTTCAGATTAATAAATATTTATTATGGATGCAAAAATGTGATGCAATGGAAATGTATGTTTATCTAAATAAACACATGTTATGTATGGAAAATATGGATATGCAGCTAGATGATTGCAAAATGCAGCTAAATGATTATGATTGTGATTATGCAATGTAATTAAATGATTATGAGATGATATATGGAATGCAATGTGATGATTAATGATTTTAAAATGCACCTATGTGATTACAAACTTAAATGATTATGGTATGATGTGCAATGTTAAATGATGTATAAAAATGTAGCTAAATGACATGCAAATTAAATGATTATGATATAAAAACTAAAGGACTCTAAAATGAACTTAAATGATTATGATATGCAACTTAACAGATTCTAAAATGAACCTAATGAGATGATATGCAACTTAACGGATTCTAAAATGAACCTAATGAGATGATATGCAAAGTAGGTGATATGTGAGATGCAAATTAGGTGATAGGTGAGATGAATAAGTCTTGATACACATGATGTTCTTTGTTGGACCCTGGGTGGTGGGGCTATGTGATAGAGGCATAGGTGGGGAGAGGATAAGGGTGGGTGGATGGGGAACAAATAGGATTGGGAGCGATGGAATGAGGGAATTGTTAGGTCATGAAACACCACGTCATTGAGGGGGGATATGGTTTGGTTCGGGATGTGTTGAGTGAGAGTTAGTTGGAGGGATGGGATTAGTGAGGGGATTTGGTAAGGTGAGGGGGGTAGGTGGTTATGAAATCTAGGCCCAGATGGTATAGTTGATTAGGATGATGATTTGAGCTAGTAACAGTAGTTGCATAACATTAATTAAGAGCATTTCTTAGTTTACTATAGCAATGTAGGATACAGTTCACAAAGGTATGAAATGACCTAGGTGATGATATCTATCCCACGATTGCATGGACTAGACCCGCAAACAATAGGTTGATTTCATGCGTGCCCAAGGTAGTATAACCTTTCCTAGCCTAGGAAGGGGACTCATAGCGATGAGTGCAAATAGTACATATAAGGTTTTGATGCCTGTATATGCAAATGAGGCACATTATGCTAGAACCGCCCAGGCTTCAAGATATGAATACTATTCTTGGAGTAATGAAACCAACCCACAAGAACAACATGCAGAAACAATGACCATGTCTACTCTAGGTGTTGTCCGCTACTTACCATGATATGATGAGATCAAGGTAGCTTTGGAGATGACCTAGAGTGAGACAAAAAGATAAAAATCAATAATAAAAAAGACCAACAAAAAAGATACAAATAGCTTTTCTGTATTCTTGCCAAGATACATGTTGATAGGGTGACAGATTTTTGTCGATTGTAGGAACGATATATCCTAGGACGCAAATCAGTTGGATTTTGTTGGATAATTTTTGAAAGGTGTGCAAAAGGAGATTCAGGCTATGTGTGGGATTATAGTTGGTATGTTGATTGATGATTTTTGCGTTAGGGGGTAGGCTTCAAGTGTATACTTAGCGTGTGTATTATTTATTGGGTTCGGCAAGCTCAGTGAATGGGGACCATCCAAACGGGTTGGATAGGTGCATCTTATGTACATGAGTACTGGAAACGTCCTTCGTATTCCAGACTGCCTACATACCCTGTATCCACGGGATCAAAGTACTTTTCAAGATGCGGGCAAAAGTGAATATGTAGTTCTAGCATGACTTGATGATGTGGGAATGGTTTAGGATGGTTGTGATGTGACGAGTTGATAGATGTTGATGGTTGCGTGTTACAACAAGAGTGATGTATGGGGGGTGATATTGTATTATTTTTGGATTTTGATGATTTTGTATTATTTTTAGATTTTGATGATTTTTAGTTGTACAAAAGGGAGCTTACAAGGATCCTCATTCCATGAGTTAGCGTTGGGATGGGATAGTGCGGGGTGGGTGATGGGACTTGATGTTTGAGAATTCCAAGCCATGGGATGTGTGTGATATGGAGTGTTGTGACAGAAAGAGGACTTATTAGATGGTAGAACCGGCCACTACGCATGGCGCCTGAAACAGGTTTTCACCATGGTACCTATCCAAGGCGTCACCGAAGTGATTTTCACCATTGGAAGTTTTTATTGCACTCAGGTTTTTCTTAATTTTTTCAATTTTTCAAATTTTCAATTTTTTTTTGATTTTTTTAATTTGGGGTACCTGATGGGTTATGTATAGAATTTCTTCAGATGTAGGATGTTCATAGGTTCATCTAGAGGCTGCCCCTCAGGTGTTGCAAGCTGGTATGCTCTTGATCCATAGCTAGCTGTGATGACATATGGTCCTAGCCAATTGGGTTCGAACTTGCCTTTCTTGGGGCGCTCTTGCAAGTTCTTCTGATTTTCCATAAGGACAAGGTCACCTACTTCAAATTTTTAGTTTCTGATCCTCTTGTTGTAGCTTCTTCTGAGGCGATTTTGATAGTCCTGTAGGTGGTTCAACGCATTCAGGCATTTCTCATCCAGTAATTCTAGCTGATGCAACCGTGCAACCCAGTATTCCTCATCATTGATTATGTTTTGCAGGGATACTCGTAGGATGGGAGCTCGACCTCAATAGGTAAAATGGCTTCAGATCTGAATACTAGGGAAAATGGAGTGGCTCTTGTGGGGGTGTGGATGCTTGTGTGGTAGGCCCATAGGGTAGGGTTGAGTTGGAGGTGCCAGTCATGGCCAACTTCATTGACTGTCTTCTTTAGGATGCGCAGGATGGTTTTATTTGAAGCCTCTGCTTGATCGTTTCCTTGAGGGTAATATGGTGTGGAGAAATGGTGTTGTATTTGGAATTTTTCACACAAAGTGCGAACTTCCTGGTTCTTGAATGGTTTTCCATTGTCGGTGATGATGGAATGGGGGATACCATAGTGACAGATGATGTAATGGAGGATAAATTTGGATATCTGGGTTCTAGTGGTGAAGTTGAGTGGTATTGCTTCCACCCACTTAGTGAAGTACTCGGTAGCAGTGATTATGAACTTATGGCCATTAGAGGATGGGGGATGTATTTTTCCTACAAGGCTGAGTCCCCACTGTGAGAAAGGCCACAACATCATGATGGGTTGCAACTCTTGTGCTGGTGCGTGAATGAGATCCCTATGCTGTTAACATGGTAGGCATTTTTTGATAAATCGGTAGGCGTCTCGTTCCATGGTTGGCCAATAGTATCCGGTCCTCAGGAGCTTTTTAGCAAGAGTAGGTCCACTTGAATGTGCCCCACAGATACCTGCATGTACCTCTTGCAAGGCCACTTCAGCTTCCCTAGAGTCTAAACATAATAAAAGCGTGCCCTCAAGACTCCTTTTGTATAGGGTATCTCCTACAAGGGTGAAGCGGGAGGCTCGGCGGATGAAAAATTTTCGTTGTGAGGTGGATAGGTTAGGGGGGGTGATATTATCATGGAGGTATAGGTAGGTTTCTTGATACCATGGGGATAGGGGACCAATGACTTCACACACTAGCTCCGATTGAGGAACATCATATGCTAGGATAGGGAGTTCTTCTATCAGGAACTCACACTTCTTGTTGTCTTTCTTCATGTCGACCAAGGATCCGATGGTGGCCATGGCGTCTGCAGCTTTGTTGTTTAACCTTAGGATTTGCTCGAAGTGGATGTCATTGAAGTAGTCTTTGAAGTCATCGACCATCTTTTTATAAGGCAGGAGCTTATCATCTTTGGTCTTGTATTCATTGTGTACCTGCCGGATAACTAGTTGAGAGTCTCCATACACTATCAGCTTCTCAATTCGCCATTTGATTTCCATTCGAAGACCTGTGATAAGGGCCTCATATTCTGCCATGTTGTTGGTACATGGGAATGTGATTTTGAAGGACTTAGGGATGGTGTCACCTTGAGGAGTAACAAACAGGACGCCTGCCCCTGAGCCTCTGTGTGTGTATGATCCATTAAAGTACATTTTCCATGTTTCTGTTGTGGGTGCTATGGTTAAGATGGCTTCATCAGGGAATTCTGCTAGTCTAGGATATTCTGCAGGAATGGGTGCTTCAACCAACTGATCAGTGATAACCTGTCCTTTGATGGCTTTTCTCTTAGTATATTTGATATCAAATTTAGTGAGGATCATGACCCATTTTGCCATTCTCTCAGTAAGAGCAGCTCTGTTTAGTAGATATTGTAGTGGATCGATCTTAGCTATGAGCTTGTCCTTGTGATTGAGCATGTAGTGTCTTAATTTTTGTGAAGTAAAGACTAGGGCCAGACATGCTCATTCAATTTGTGTATAGTTTAGCTCATATGAGATCAAGGTGCGGTTGATGTAATAGATGGCTCTTTCCTTCCCTTGTTCATCGTGTTGTGCTAGTAAGGATCCGATAGCTGTCTCTATTGCTGAGATATATAACAGGAAGGGTTCTCCTTGCCTCGGCAAAGTTAGAACAGGGGGATTAGCTAGATAATCTTTGATCTGGTCAAAGGCAGCCTGACACTGAGTGTTCCAGACAAAAGCTGTATCTTTTCTGAGTAGGTGCTGGAATGGTTGACATTTATCGGCCAGTTGAGCAATGAACCGATGAATAGATTGGAGTTTTCCTTGCAGACTTCTCAACTATTTTAGGATTTTTGGAGGAGGCATTTCAGTGATGGCCTTGACTTTGCGGGATCTACCTCGATTCCTCTTCTGGAGACTATGTATCCCAAAAGTTTTCCTAAGGTGACCCCGAAGACACATTTCTTTGAATTAGGCAAACATTGTATTGCTCTAATTGGTCGAAGATCTTGGCCAATACGTCCAGGTGTTCTTCTCTTGTCTTTGATTTCCCTACCAAGTCATCCACATAGTCTTCCATGATATGGTGGAAGAGGTCATCGAAGATGACAGTCATAGCTCTTTGATATGTAGCTCCAGCATTCTTCAGGCCAAATGGCATTACGACCTAGTAGTACGTCCCCCATGGACATATGAAGGCTATCTTATGCTGATCCTCTTCAGCGATTCTAATTTGATTATACCCTGAAAAATTGTCCATGAGGGATAACATCTCGTGTCCTACCGTAAGATCCACTATCATGTCGATGTTGGGTAACAGGAGGTCATCCTTTGGGTAGGCTTTGTTGAGATCTCAGACGTCGGTGTAGCAGTGGATTCAACCATCTGGTTTGGCTACTGGTACTAGGTTGGAAACCCATTTAGGATAATCGATTGGGCGAATGAACCCAACATCTAGTACTTTCTTTAGCTCTGCTTTGACTAGGAGGGCCACCTGGGGTTTCATTTTTCTGAGCTTCTGCTTTACTGGTTTCGCATCAGAGCATATTGCAAAGTGATGGACAACCAAAACCCTAAAACCCTAAGTCTTCCACATATTGCGCTACTACAGAAGATAGCGCTAAAATGCTAAACTGATGGCGACAAACCGCCTCTACCCTACCCTAGTAGATAGCACCAATCTAGAGGATGGTGCTAATCCGTGTTCTTTTGGCGCTGCGCGACCTTGCAATAGCGCCACCATTCCAAAACCCAATTCTTGAACCCCAAAAAAGTGACAAAACTAAAAATTCACAAATCCATGGTTAGGCCCTACCTGGGGTCCAGCCTCCGGTGCCCGGCCAAATGATCGAAACCACTTAGAAATGTGTCGAAGTCGAGGGAATTGGGGGTTGTGCTCAACCATCTCTCCTCTGCTCCTTCTCACCAAGTCAATGTGTGTAAAGGTGGCACTCTTAGGGCCCACTTGTCCTAATATAGCATGCCATGTCATCCCCTCGCCCACTCTTTTTCCCCTCCAGGGTGCAGATCACAGTTTTTTTCCTCCATTTTTCTTCCTGCCATCTTCTTTTTTCATCCCCTATCCAACTTTCACTCCCATCGCGTCCTTTCAAGAACTCGCCTGAATTTTTTTTTTTTTTGCGACCTCTCGAGGGGGCATCCCTTCGCCATCTTATTCCTTCCCGGCAGCTGGGGCAAATTCTTTCTTTGACTTGACACCACTTCCCTACTAGGTCCTAACACCACATCAAAGAGGGGCAAATGTAGACACCTAAAAATATCTTTTACCATCAAATCGACTCCCGACATCCCTAAACATACTAATGTCCCTTCTAACCAATTAATTAAATTTTTATTTAATTAATTATCCCTTCATCGTCTAATTCTTCATCATTCTATCCCCAACAATTGAATTAATTCCATTAATTCAATAGTCCAAACCTTAGCCATTTGATCTAATAAATATGCAATATTTATTTGGTCAATTTCCCTCTCCTCACTAAATCTAATTAATTAGCTAAATTATGTTTAACCAATTAATTCAGCCTATTAATTGACCTATCCCTACCCTAGGCAATTAAATAACTATTATTTAATTCCCTACCCTAGCCTACCTCATCCTAGCCTTAGTATTTAATTAAATAAAACTTATATTTAATTAATCCTAACCTCTCATTTAGGTGGTCAAACCTAGCTTAACACCCTTCCCCACATCCTCCAAATAAAAAATTAAAATATATCCACAAAAGTCAATTTTTTATTTAAATATATCCCACATCACAATTAATTCCTCTTACACTTCCATACCTCATTTATCTCCACTTATCACCAAATAAATTTTTAATTCATTTTACAATTTCCATATGAATCTTTAATTCATAAATATTCCATCTCACCCATACTCATTTAATTCCTCCTTTCCCCAAAATGAATAAAAGATTTACTTTTATTCTTAACCCTCCATTCCTCCAAGATCAAATCTAGGCCCTCCACATCACTTTTATTCTCCACCATTGATCTCCCAAACCAATCTCCACCCTTGGATCAAAATCCCTCCAAAATCTCTATAAATACATCTTTCAACCCATTTGGCAATCTAAGTTTTATGTAATGTTACCATGCCCAAATATCTATTGAGCTAATTAGTGAGTTGCAATTGAGTTAGAGTATTTCACATTTCATTCATCCTTTAGGGTATATCTTGTCTAGGAGCTCTTAGGTGTAAAGCTTCATTCCCTTTTTGATGAGATTGGGTCTTCTTATCTAGGTATAAACTATTTGTTTTGTTATGCAAAACTAGTGATTTGTGAGATTTTGTATGTAGATTATGAATATGCATATTTTTAAAAATTTAGAAATAAATTGTGAATTATTTTTACGTAACTTTTAATAACTTGCTTTTTTATAGTAAACAACATTTAAAAAAAGTGACGTTTCCATAAGGCATAATTTTTTTTATACAAATGATAAAATTCTAATTTTTAAAATATAGATTTATAACACCAATTTCTAGGGCATGGATATTTTTTCATAATTTTTTGTTGCATATTTTTTAATTAATTTTTGAAGTGAGATTAATTATAATTTCGACATAGGTTTATGCTGTAATGCATAACTTGTTTTGTATGTATCGAAATTCAATTTTTTTGTTGAAACAAGGACATCAATACGTAGGGTGCAGATATTTTTCAGAATTTTTTTTCTCTATTTAACTATTTTTCCACATGTGTAGAACATAGAATTTGATGTTCGGTGAAAAACCTATGTTTAGTAAAAATAAAAATTAAATATATAGTCAAATTAAATATATTGAAAATTATACTTGATGGAAAGCTCATTTCAAGCACTAGAATCTTGCAAATTATCTTTTCAAGTTCATTCCATTTGAAGGTCCAACCTGAGCTTTGAAACTAAAATTTCTAAGGGAAGGCAGAGAGTCAAAGAGGCTAGCCAAGCACCTTTGTTCGAAGGTCCTTTGTCCACATTTGTACCATGGTCTCCATAAATTTACTAATAGGGGAGGATCTAGTGCGTGAGCCATAACACTCCTCTAGTGTTGGCTATATGAGCATGTGTGTGTGTGTGTGTGTGTGTGTGTGTGTGTGTGTGTGTGTGTGTGTGTGCACGTGTGTGTGTGACTAGACCATAAGGGCTACTAATAAGGTGGCTAATAATAGGCCAAGATTATTTATATGGGACACACACAACTAACACTTATGACATATAGGGAGGACTCTAGATGATTGGAGATGAAACTAAACATAGAACATAAGGTTTGTTTAGGAATAATGCTACATATTTTCCTTGGAAATAGAGGTAACAAATGAAACTTTGAGATGTGGACAATTACCAGGTGTGAATGCAAGATGGTTTAAATTTTTCCTATTAGATCATAATCGCTTTGAATCCAACATTCAAGACCACTATTAGTGTTAGACACATAAGAATACTGAGAGGGGGGGTGAATCAATATTCAAACAATTTTCAATTTCAACAAATTCAATCTTTCCGGAGTAGATTAAACTTGAAGCATCATAATATCAACATGAACAAATAACACAATGCACATCAACACAACACCAAATATACGTGGAAAACCCTAGAAGGAAAAAACCACGGTGAGGATTAACTCACAATATATGAAGCTCAAATAATAATTTTATTTTAGGGGCTATAACCCAATGAAGCCGCTACTCCTTAAGTAACTTTGATTTAGGGTCACTGATGAGGGTCGCTAGAGTCCTCATCATTTAATTATAAATGTCAATCATGGGTGGTGTCCATGGCAATATGCAAGTGGGAGAAGAAATCATTTGCATTGAAAGGAAATGCATGAAACAAATTACTATCTAGAATCAAATCTAATCTAAGAGTTTGTAAATGAAAATGCTGAAATCAAATCTATCCTAAGAAACTTGTAAAGGGAAATAGTAGAAATTTGTAAAGAATAAGAAATAGAAAGACTGCTAAGAAATGAAACTACAAACAAGTACTACTACTAAAATACTAAACTATATTATTTCATAAAACTCTTCCCATTTGATTCTTTGATTACAATGCATTTATATAATGCTTATTCTTAATCAATTCGCCAAGAATGTGGATATGAGATCCTATTCTTGAGGAGAAAAAGTACAACTTCTTCCTCTAACTTTGTTGCCTTCTATTGGTGCCTATTGCTGGTTTGGGTTTCAAGTATTCATTCGCAGACACTTTTTAGAAAAAACCAAAAAAGTTTTAAGTCCCTCAGCCTGTGTAGTTGTATGCATGTATCTTTGTATATGCATTGCTGTTTGTATGTACATTTGAATGTGCAAGTACAAATGTACATTGGCGGGCCCAAAAAATAGTCAAATCAGCTTCAAAAGGTGAAAAAATGGTTGTATGCATGTTAGGTTGTATGTGGTATTTGGATGCATTCCTAGAATATTCCGTGCTTGTATGTAAAGGTTTGTATGTTGTTGTATATTCGCATATACAACAGGTAGATACAAGTGGCAGACGTTAAAAGGATTCAAATCGGGTTGAAAATGGTGGTCGAGTCTGCAGGTATGTGCAAAGGAGATTGCATGTATGTTTCGTTTGTATGTGCAATATACAAGGGGATATGCAAAGGATAAAGATACAAGCCAGACCCGAATGTGATTGCAGTTTGTTTCATAAAAATTTGGGGTCTGCACCTTGTATGTGAAGCGGTTGTATGTATATGCATTTGTATATACAAAAGATTTGAATGTGTTGCAGATGGTTGTATGTATATGCTTTTGCATATACAAAGGCAAAGATGGGTGGAAATGGTAAAATGTTCGCTGGGAAAAGTCAGCAATGGAAAAAGGGTGCCAACGTGGCGCGATTTGATTGGCTGTGGACTTTTCAGCATGTTTTGAAGCCGTTGATCTTAGCGATAGGAAGGAAATCAATGACCCTGTTTTGAATGCCCGAGGAAGGGAGGAATTTCTATGTTCGTTGCATCTTCTCTAGGCGGGAAAAACTTCAGAGACGCACGAACCATTGTTGCATCTTGTTGCGGGTAGGTTGGCCATTAAATGACGGAGTTACAGAGGTATGGGTTGAAATGACAGACCAGCTACCATATTCAAGGGCAAAAATCTTCAGGCGACTGCATGACTCCCAATCTCACCTGCTCTTTCTTCTCCTTCTCACGGCTGCATTCAATGTTCTTGGCACCATTCTGAAGATGCATTGTATTTGGCAAATTTTTGAGGTGACCATTGTACTTGATTGTTGAGGGCACATTCTGAGTATATCAGAACTGTGTGACTCATTTTAGTTGTTGTTGAAGACTTGGGCTTTTTTTTGGAAGAAATAACGAAGAACAGAGCATTTCTTGGTTGTTCTGTCTCATTTTGGAGTTTATAAGTTGCATTTTGAATGCATGTTGCACATTTTTTTAGTTTCATGTCATGTTTCTATGAAAAATGCTTCTTGCATGTGTTTAGTTGTCTGTCTCCATTTGTTATATGCATTATTTCTTTTGAATCTGGTTGCTAAGGGTTCCTTAGATTCTAGAATATAGACTTTCTGTATTGCATGCTTGATCTGTGACTTCCACTCAAGGAGTGGATTAAACTATTTTAGGTTAAGTATGAAGAATGTATGGCGGCATGGATGTTTGTAAGTAGAGGCAGCTAGATACTCAGTCTTGGGTGGTGTTTGTAAGGCAAATACCAGTTCTAACCTCTTGAAACTTGAATGCCAGTGCAAACCATTCACTTGTATACGTCTAGTTGACTCCTAGCCCTGAGATAGGCACCAATCTGCTTCTTGTGTAGTGGTTATGATCCAAAACACCCTGCCTTGCATCCAAAAATTAAAACAAATCATTTCATAATTCCAACCTGTTAGTTGTAGGAGTAGAATTAGGACCCCTGCATGCTCTCATCTTCAACCAGTTAGATATGTCCAAGAACACTGCCAACCTTGAGATTTATTAGGAAAATCTTGGTCCATACATGAGAGTATTCTACATGTTCTGAAAAGCTAAATCTTTTTGTCATTGGGCGAGTCAAGGTTAAATCTTTAGCTATAGGAATACCCCCTTGGTGTGGCAAAACCAGAAGTGAAGGGGAGGCAGCTCACGCAACCTCCTGTATTTGTTGGCCGAATCTGCCTGTGCATTGGAACTAGCAAACCCTTTGTCGATTCGGAGAGAAAGACCCAACAAAAGTGGCGACTTTGCTGGGGATGTGATTTGAAAGTGCTATTATTTTGGCCCATCTGAGTCACCAACAAAGTGGTGACTCTATTGGGGAGTTGAATTAAAAGATATATTTTTTTGGCCCATCCGAGTCACCAACAAAGTGGCGACTCTACTGGGACTAGAGTCGAATAATTTAAAGGCTGGAAAATCTAGTTTCCAGCGTAGTTGTTGCAACAAGACCAAGGAAGAACGACCATGTGGTGCTTTGCTGGTGTGATGAATCCAGAAAACAAAAGTGCTTTGTTGATATTCTATCCTCTTTGTGAGAGGTGGCAACTCTATTGATTGAACCTATCCAAAGCTGCAACATATTTCCAGGTATTCCATCTTTTTACTCAAAATGATGAGTTTAGAGCAACAAACCTGGTTGTGCTCTCAAAGAAGACCATTTTTTATTGAAAGATATAAAGCTCTAAATTTTAAAGGAATAAGTGGTTACCCAAATGTTATTCCCAATAAGATTAGAAAATGTTTGCCGAAATATAGTGGATTAAATTCTGAGTCTGCAAACAAACATCTACAATTTTTTTGTAATTTGATAGAAGATTATGAGGTAGAGGCTGAAGATGTAGTAATGAGACTCTTTGTTCAGTCATTAGAGGATGATGCTAGGGTCTGGTTTTCAGACCTGTCTGTGTGTTCAGTTTCTTCATGGGTAGATTTAGAAATTTCATTCCTACAGCAGTTTGGTGAAAGATTTGATTTGGCCTCATTGATCATACATTTCATGAATATCCAAAAGGAAGATGAGGAACTGGTTCCAACCTTTAATCTTAGATTTATTAAGCTGCTCAAGCAGATTCCTAAATATATGAGACCTAATGATGCATTGTGCTTGACAATTTATTTGGCTGCATTTGATGAAGAAATGAGTTATTTATTGAAAGATAAAGAACCAGTCACGCTTCACCAAGCTTATACATTTTCTATGGACATTGAAAATAATCAGAAATATGGAATGCCAGTAGGTTTCATGACTACAAGCTTTCAAAATAGTTTTCAAAGTGAATATATTTCAGCTCTCCTAGTATGTTCATTGAGATATGATTTTGTAGGGGGAAATGTATTCCAGAACAATGGGTGTAGTCATGATGTGATGCATAAACATGAAGAAGAGGTTGTATATAATGTGGGCACATCCTATAATGGTGAAGACAAAGATTGTTATTAGTCTCTAGAAGGGAAGCCTATAGATGCAAAATGCATTTCAGATGATGAAATGAAAGATATACATGAAGTTTCATCCTGCAGCAATAGGCATATCCCAGTTATTCCTGATTCTTTATATGAGGTGGATATGCAGAGCTTCACTCTGAATATAGAAGATGCAGATTCAAGGGATGCTTGTGAATATGTTAGTGACTATCAGCATTCAGACTCATGTGTAAGTCTTTCAGATGATGAAATATATATGGATGCTGAGTATGAGTGTTTTCTTGAAGATTATGACCACTTCTACAATGCAGAGGTTGAAAAATTTGCTTTTGATTATCAGGGCATTGGTGAGGAGGAAAATCAGGGTCACTATTTAGATGTGAATGGACAAGTTGCAGATGTGTGTACTCATACAGTTGGGGATAGTGTTGGTTGCAGGGGTGACTACAAAGCTTTTAATGAAGGGCTGCACTGAGCTTTTTATGCCTTCTCTTGAGGCATTCTAGGTGGACCTTAATGATAAAATTGCTAAGCACAATGATGATGGATATCTAAATTTTTATAAAGATAAATCTGATTATGAGATGTTGCTTGTGCCTAAATATTGTTTATTTGATACACAGAAGCTTTTATTTTTTGATGTAGGGAAAAAATTCTGATGTGGATTCATTTGTTTCATGTGAGTCTGTTATTTTTCCAAGCAACATTAGTGACTCATATGATGGTGACATTCTACAACTGATGATAATGCATGCTGATGAAGCTTGTTGTAGATTTGTTAAAGAAAGAGAAATGGGCAACAGCACAACCAATTTCAAAGGAGGGTGCTGCAGATGGTTAAATATTTTCAGGCTTCATTTGAAGAAATCAAAAGAAAATCAGATGTTTGACAAAAGAAAATTCTGGTTTTTCCTTTTTGGTGGCCTTGGGCCACCAAGTAAATTTTAAAAGATATGATTTGTGATGCAGGTTGGTGCAGTGTTTGACTCTATTGCCCAACGGATAAGGCACTCAGTTTGCATCCCAGAGATCTATGGTTCTCGCCATGCTTGCAAGAGGCATGCATCCCTAGACAGAGCCAATGTTGGTGCCTATTGCTGGTTTGGGTTTCAAGTATTCATTCGCAGACACTTTTCAGAAAAAACCCAAAAAATTTTAAGTCCCTCGGCCTGTGTAGTTGTATGCATGTATCTTTGTATATACATTGCTGTTTGTATGTACATTTGAATGTACAAGTGCAAATGTACATTGGCGGGCCCAAAAAATAGTCAAATCAGCTTCAAAAGGTGAAAAAATGGTTGTATGCATATCGGGTTGTATGTGGTATTTGGATGCATTCCTGGAATATTCCGTGCTTGTATGTAAAGGTTTGTATGTTGTTGTTGTATATTCGCATACACAAGGGGTAGATACAAGTGGTAGATGTTAAAATGATTCAAATCGGGTTGAAAATGGTGGTCAGGTCCCCAGGTATGTGCAAAGGAGATTGCATGTATGTTTTGTTTGTATGTGCAATATACAAGGGGATATGCAAAGGATAAAGATACAAGCCAGACCTGAATGCGATTGTAGTTTGTTTCATAAAAATTTGGGGTCTGCGCCTTGTATGTGAAGCGGTTGTATGTATATGCATTTGCATATACAAAAAATTTGAATGTGCTGCGGATGGTTGTATGTATATGCTTTTGCATATACAAAGGCAAAAATGGTAAAATGTTCGCTGGGAAAAGTTAGCGATGGAAAAAGGGCGCCTACGTGGCGCGATTTGATTGGCTATGGACTTTTTAGTATGTTTTGAAGCTATTGATCTTGGCGATAGGAAGGAAATCAACGGCCCTATTTTGAATGCCCGAGGAAGGGAGGAATTTTTGTGTTCGCTGCATCTTCTCCAGGTGGGAAAAACTTCAGAGACGTGCGAACCATTGTTGCATCTTGCTGCAGGCAGGTTGGCCATTAAATGACAGAGTTACAGAGGTATGGGTCAAAATGACAGACCAGCTACCATATTCAAGGGCAAAAATCTTCAGGTGACTGCACGACTCCCGATCTCACTTGCTCTTTCCTCTCCTTCTCACGACTGCATTCAATATTCTTGGCGCCATTCTGAAGATGCATTGTATTTGGCAAATTTTTGAGGTGACCACTGTACTTGATTGTTGAGGGCACATTCTGAGTATATCAGAACTGTGTGACTCATTTTAGTTATTGTTGAAGACTTGGGCTTTTTTTTTTGGAAAAAATAAATAAGAACAAAGCATTTCTTGGCTGTTCTGTCTCATTTTGGAGTTTATGAGTTGCATTTTGAATGCATGTTGCACATTTTTTTAGTTTCATGTCATGTTTATATGAAAAATGCTTCTTGCATGTGTTTAGTTGTCTGTCTCCATTTGCTATATGCATTGTTTCTTTTGAATCTGGTTGCTAAGGGTTCCTCAGATTCTAGAATATAGACTTTCTGTATTGCATACTTGATCTGTGACTTCCACTCAAGGAGTGGATTAAACTGTTTTAGGTTAAGTATGAAGAAGAATGTATGGCGGTAGGGATGTTTGTAAGTAGAGGTAGCTAGATACTCAATCTTGGGTGGTGTTTGTAAGGCAAATACTAGTTCTAACCCCTTGAAACTTGAATGCTAGTGCAAACCATTCACTTGTATACGTCTAGTTGACTCCTAGCCCTGAGATAGGCACCAGTCTGCATCCAAAACACCCTCTCTTGCATCCAAAAATTAAAACAAATCATTTCATAATTCCAACCTGTTAGTTGTAGGAGTAGAATTAGGACCCCTACATACTCTCATCTTCAACCAGTTAGATATGTCCAAGAACACTGCCAACCTTGAGATTTATTAGGAAAATCTTGTTCCATACATGAGAGTATTCTACTTGTTTTGAAAAGCTAAATCTTTTTGTCATTGGGCGAGTCAAGGTTAAATATTTAGCTATAGGGATACCCCCCTTGGTGCGGCAGAACCAAAAGTGAAGGGGAGGCAGCTCACGCAACCTCCTGCATTTGTTGGCCGAACCTGCCTGTGCATTGGAACTGGCAAACCCTCTGCCGATTCGGAGAGAAAGAAGCAACACCTTCTTTCATGCCACTTTTATTTTAGTCAAATTTTGTCACAACTTGCTTGCTTATTTTGACTAAGCTCTTCAAATGGTTTCTGGGTTTTGTTCCCCTCATTCCCAGATTTCCAGATCATTTTGACATTCCAAATTTTATTGTGAAATGAGGGAGATATCATTGTTTTAATGAGACTACAGTTTTAACTTTCTCTTTTCATGCTTCTTTTTAGGAAGTTTTATGGCACTCCAATTTACCATAACTTATTCTCCAATCTACTAATTGTTTATTACAAGGAAAAAATGCAATATCATTAAAACATTCAATGACACTAATTAAGAAAAATACAAGCTTTTATTTAGCTAATAGATGAGACAATTTATTGTCTCATTAGTCACTCCCAAGGAAGCTTCTACTCCCTGTTGACTTTGTTTTAGGGTCACTCCCAAGGAAGCATCTACTCCCTGAAATGAGTATACACTAACAGAAGATTACAGTATAACAATCTTTCTACTGTCTGAAAACTGACATTGAAGCTCACACTTTTGATGATCGCACTTCTGCCTCTTCACACTTTCTTCTTATGATCTAATAAGTTTGGCACACTCTATACTTGATCACTATCTAAAATATGTCTTCAAGATGAATTCAGACATCATCGGCAACATCTTCTCTTTCTCCTTTAGTCGTACATCAATAATGCATTTATTCTTCATTTTTATCTACTTGTGAACCTTTTCAATCAACTTGCAATCATATCTAACCTCACTCACTTTGATTCACTATTTATACATGATATTACATTGACTACATAGCTTGTCGACCAAATACAATATGAAAAATACATTTACAAGTTGGCTAAACAATACACAACATGAAATGTGTAGAAGATAGGTCCTAAGTAAAACCACACGTTACACCAACAGAAGATTCAAGCCTTGCGGACTCCAACTCTTACTTAACTAGGTCCAAAACATCCTTCATAACTTCAAACATCAAGAAATTACATCTGCACACTCCGTTCATTTGGAAATATGATAGCTTTAAGGAAAACACATGAAGTCTTGAAGTATAACAGCCATATCAAATTGACAAACCTTGTGCGGTACTGGAAACAAGAAAGATCTTTGTGAAACTTTTCTAGATGAGTCCACATGATCCATACTACATCCCCAAACACTCCTTTGTCACCACACATCAAATAATTATGTTGCACAACTTCAATTATTAACATCGAGGACAATCTATCATCCTGAACACATTGTAACATACTATCATTTGTGAAATTGAGTTGCAGACCACAAAAATCCTTGGAACTGCAAGGAAGCATGCACATATAGAAAAATATCCTCAAAACTACAATGAAAACTATTCATTTCCAAAGGAATGGAGCATTCCAACAGGTCTTCAACATTGCCTCACTCTACCAGGACACATGTCGGTACTCTATCATGCATAACTTTCACAACGGAAGGGAAAATGATCTGAATCTCTGGAATTATCATCTTCATTGAAATCTTAACATACCTTCAGAATTGCATAGCCAAATCTACAAATGTGGAGGAATGTGGAGTATTCCAGTCAGTCTTCATCATCACATCATACTGCCAGAGCATGAACTAGAACTCAGTCACTTATATCTTTCACAACGGAGGAGCAGGTGATCTAAAACATTGGATTTAACACTTTTACATCATACTAAGCTTAACTCTTGAATTGCAAGACCATATCTTCAAAACCAAAGGAATGTGGAGCATTCCATTACCATGCTAGAAACGCCTTCACAGAACCAACACTATCTTCAACCTTGTCAATAGAAAAACATACATATGATAATCAAAACATCATGAAACTTGGAACATACAAGATTTGTCATTGTAGGAAGCTATATTCAAATCCACAGAAGCACAATATTAATATAATGATAATGCAGAGCAATCTCCCAGATAGTCTTCAAAGAGTAGTCATCCTAAAACAAAGACTATCACCAACTTCCAGAGGCAAAATATTTTTAGCCTTAACACATGCATTCATAGGGACAGTAGAAGAGAGCATACAACATATCTTAGTCCATTAGTACCACATCTTAGTGCTTCTAATTCCCATATTAATGTGTCTTCTTGATGCTTCTAATTCCCATCTAAATATAACTTCATACTTAATTCTACAATGAACAAGGCATGATATGAACTTCTAATTCCCATCTCAATGTATCTTCTTCAGGAGCATGACATGCATATCTTCTCATCTCAATATATCTTCTTCAAGAGCATCACATCCAGCTATGAACACTATTACACATTCATATCAGTGTTGACATCAATGACAACCTTGTGATAGTGTTGACATCAATGACAAACAATGCAACCATAGGAACCATATGTGTAACAATCTCCTCCTTTAGCATTGATGGCAACACATACTTGCACATTTCTCCCCCTTTGACATCAAGGACAAAGGGCAACTACCACCAACTTCATCAGCAACCATACATCTGCATATTTTTCTTTAGGTTATAACTTTTCTTGCAACAAACAAACTCCCCCTATCATTAGAAACCACTACCTGCTCCCCCTGAGAGGTAGCCAACATCAATCCAGGAAACAAAGATATAACATTAACTCCCCCTGGATAGATGCATTACTATGCATCTTTTAGCAAGAAGAAGGAGGGGCAATTACCCCTAACTTCTGTCGGAGATCCTCAACAGTGTCCTTTGCAAGAGCCTTTGTAAAAATGTCTACAATTTGATCCTTTGTTGGAACATATTCCAACTTCACTTCCTTATCTGCAACCTTCTCTCTCAAAAAGTGATATCTAATTGCTATATACTTGGTTCTAGAATGCATCACTAGATTCTTGGAAATATTGATAGCACTTGCATTGTCACACAAAATAGGAATGGGCTCATCATACAATACCTTGATATACTTCAGAGTTTGCTTCATCCACAACACTTGTGTACAACAAGAGGCTACTGCAATATACTCTACTTCTACATTTGATAAGGACATTTAATCTTGCTTCTTGCTCTGCCATGAAACTAATCTACTTCCTAGAATGAAAGCGCCACCACTTGTACTTCTTCTATCATCAACACAACCAACCCAGTTAGCATCAGTGTATGCACTCAAATCAAAGTCGTTTCCTTTTGGATACCATAGACCATAGTCTAAAGTTCCTTTCAAGTATCTGAATATCTTTTTTACTACATTCTCATGTGTTTGCTTAGGGTTGGCTTGATATCTGGCAACCACACATACTACGTGCATAATGTTAGGTCTAGAAGCAATCAAGTACAACAATGCTCCAATTATAGACCTATAGACAGTCTGATCCACCTTCGAAGACTCATCATCTTTACTCAAGTGAAATCTAGTAACCATGAGAGTACTCATTGGTTTTGAATCCTCCATACCAAACTTCTTCAACAGTTCTTTGACATACTTAGCTTGAGAAATAAAGATACGATCATCTAGTTGGGAAATTTGAACTCCAAGGAAGAGAGACATTTCACCAATCATGGACATCTCAAAATCTTTTTGCATCTCCTTTGCAAACCTTTTACACATATCGTCATCTCCACTAAAGATAATGTCATCAACATATACCACAACTATCAAAATCATGTCTCCTTCTTCCTTTATGTAAATATTACTATCTATGGTACCTTTCTTGAAGCCCTGCTAAAGTAAGTACTTGTCGAATCTTGCATACCAAGCCCTAGGTGCTTTCTTGAAACCATACAAAGCCTTTTTGAGTCTGCATACCATGTTTGGATCTTCTGATATCTGGAAACCATCTGTTGTTCAATGTATACTTCTTCTCTAGGTCACCATTCAGAAATGTTGACTTGACATCCATCTAATATACTTTGAAGTGCTTATGAGCAACAAGAGCAAGGAACATTTTGATTGCCTCCATCCTTGATACCAAAGCATAAGTCTCCTCAAAATCAGTACCTTCTACTTGAGTGTATCCTTTGCATACTAATATTTCTTTGTTCCTTACAACTTCACCTTCTTCATTCAGTTTGTTTCGGAACACCCATTTTGTTCCTATAATATTCTTGTTTGCTGGTCTGGGAACCAATTCCCATGTTTAATTCTTCTCAATCTAATCCAATTCTTCTTCCATGGCTTTTACCCATCCATCATCCTTGTTGGCTTCAACAAAGGTCTTAGGTTCTATCTTTGATAACAAACACAAGTTTGCTTTCTCATGTGTCCTAAAAAACATTCTACTTGTTAGCACACATTCATTCTTGTCTCGAATGATTTGTTCTACCGAGTGGTTCTTCTGAGCATACTTTGCTGGGGTCTTAGGAATATGCTCTGGTTCTTGTTCTTTTTCTTCTTTCACTTCTTCTTCATCTTCAATGCAAGGAAAGATATCAGATCCAGTGTCTTCTGAATCTTGTGAGAACCGATACAAGTCTTCATCTACTTTGACATTTGTGCTTTCAATTATCTTCCCCAACCTTTTGTTGTAGCATCGATAGGCCTTGCTTTTGGTTGAGTAACCAGGAAAGATTCCTTCATCACATCTTAAATCAAACTTTCCTAGATCTTCTTCATCTCTTTTGATATAGCATTTGCTTCCAAAGATCTTGAAGTATCTAACAGTGGGAGGTCTTCCATACCACAACTCATAAGGGGTCTTAGTGCTATTTGTATACACCTAAAAACGGCTTGAGTTGAAATAAATAAATGTTTTAATATTTATTTTATTCTTATTCTTCTATCAATTAAATAAATATCCCAATTTATTTAAATGGTTCACATTTCTCTTATTCCTCTAATAATTAAATAAAAATTAATTTATTTAATTAAATACCCTAATTCCTCTAATGTCTCATCTAATTAAATAATCCTAAATTATTTAATTAATTGCAAATTCCTCTATTCCAAAGTCCTAAATTCTATAATTCCACATCATCTCATCCATGTCATTCTTCCACCTCACCATGTTGCACACATAGTTAAATATTTTAATATTTAATTAGCTAAGTATCCTCAGCCACATGTGTCCTATTACTTCTCAATCACCTTTATGCTCAAAGACACTTGTCTTTCCAATTCTAGTTCATCTCTCACATTCCAACAGATCAAGAGTCTTTCTACCACAATCTCCTCAAAGTCTTCCACTTTTAACTCACAAGTCTTTGTGAGCACAATGACATGTGGCTCATGGATCCACTTATTCCTCTACCTTGTAAATGTAGTAGGAACATTTCCCATGATTATCTCCCTCAACTCCATCTCAACTCTACACCCCACAGATAATTCCTCTAGTTGTAGATCTATTGACACTTGGACTTGGCCTCTCTTAAGCCTATAAAAGTAAGGTTCTCACAACCATTTTAAAACCACTCTTGAGCTTTTAGTAATCTTATTCTGTAGAAATTCCATCATAGCTCCCAAGTGTGCCTTTGGCTCCATTGCATTTGCATCTAACTTTCATTATCTTCATCTCATCATCATCAATCATGGCTGCATATCATTTATGCCCATCCATCATCTTAGTTATTGTATTGTAGTCTCATTACATAATCCACCACATAGCCATTCTATCGTTGTCATCTTAATAGCAAGGAAGTACAACTTATGAGAGCTCTATAATCACACAAGATCAAAGAAAGATAGGCAACAATGGAAGGCATGAGGTAAATCTGTTTGCAAAGGTATTATCTTTTGTTTTATTGTATTTGTCTCATTTTCATTGAAGTTATTGAATGTTTAGATAGTTTCTACTCTAGTTCAGAAATTCAATCACATTTTGGCACCCGCCGTGGGGCTACTGTCCCATTTTTAACCTCCATTCGAGTTTTTGGCAAAGTTGCAGTTGTGACAGGTCTCTCCGGTGAATACAAATTTCCAGTCTAGCGCATCCATGATGAAAAGAATAGTTTGATGCATATGAAACTTATTTTCATGCATCTGATCATTCTTTTTACACTTTTAAGACTTCTTTCTATGCATTTGCAAGTTCTTTTTGCGCATCTGTCTTTCAACGCATTTAAACTGTCTTCCTATGCATCCATTGTCTATTTCAGTGCATTTGATTCATGTCAGAGATTTGTATTTATTTGTGGTAAAAATTTTGATACTAACTTGGTTGCAGGTATTATCAATCATCAATGGAGGCTATTGACAGAATGTTCTTGCAGGTTTAAGAGTAGGTTTAGACATCTTTAGTTGCATCTTGCATTACAAATCTTCATCTAGCTTTAATTAGGAGTAAATCATTGTTCATACAACTTGCATACAAATCTTCATATAGTTTCTAATTAGGAGGAGTAAACCACATCATTTCTCATACAAATTGCATACAAATTTCACATAGTCCCAAAGTAGGTGATTAAAATTGAACAAATCTTTCAAGCAAATCTGGCATCTACAAATCCACATCTAGTATAAGTAGGGGGAAGTAAATTGATCAAATCTTCAACAACAATCTTTACATAGTTTGTTTAGGAGGCTAAAATCAACTATCTTTTCATGTTTAGGCTATCATGTAAATCTTCTGCTTGGTAGATTAAATCACATTTAGATTAACTCTAAACGGTTAATGAACTAGTGTCTACTGTGCTTGTAAAATGGTGATAGGCCTATGCTCTCCCCATCTTGGGTGACCAAAATGCCAAACCCATCATTTCATTTGTTCAACTTTTAGAAGAGGCCTACCCTTGGGATTGTGTTTCCTCCAAGTGGGAGGACCTTGAGCGGTAATGGGCTAAAGCCAAGCCACTATAAATAAATTTGTTTGTGGCAAAATTCATAAACAATAGTTGCTGTTGTGTTATACCGACGAATATTTCCTAGAGTACCCTTGTGGTGCATTTAAATCTATAGAGCCTAACCTCTATAGATTGGGAAGCCTCCAAAATGGAGTGAATCACTGCACGTATAACCACTTGAGCGAATGCCCTTATTAAGAACCATCATTTTTAGAAGCCCAAATCCTTCTATTTGTTGATGTAGGAGGTCGGACCTCTGAAGTCGCCCAACGTCATACACTAATCATGTGTAGAGATAGAAAGTTCAACTCTTTGGAGGAACTGTAACTTGGTATGCCAGAGAAGTGATTTCCATGCAAGGGGGAGCAAGTGCTACCAAGTTTCTAACTATCCTCCTTGATTCAAGTGGCTGGAGAAATCCAAGTTGGGACTCAATAAATATTGTCCTTGCCAACCATAGGAATTGTACTTGTTTGCAAAATGTTTATCAAAAATTTGTATAACACCATGAAATCTTCTTGTCTGTTGTGTTTTCTTGCAACAAACTAAAACAAAATCATCCTCAAAAAGATTTAGGTTGCTTAGAAACTATGTCCTTGAAAACAAGAAAAATTGACCAAACATTGCAGAAAGGCAGAACTGCGCATCTGAAACCTGTTGCAGCGCATTTGATACTTCTTTCCACGCAAACACATCCTGCTGCACATTTGAACCTTATTTTTGCACATACATAAAATTGTGCATTCAAATAACAAAAATGCACATTCAGAACTGCGTATTCAAACCATAGAAACATGCATTTAAACTCTGTTTCAGTGAAAATAAACCTGCGCATCTGTGACAGTGACTTGTTCCTGACATTTTGAGAGAAAAACAAAATCATTTCTAGGTACCCATTACTACTTAGATTTAGTTTTTGAACTCAGTTGAACCATAAAATTTCATTTTGTACCTGTTTCCAAACATTTCACTTACCATAGCATACCTAGCCATCAAAAAATCAAACAAAACCAAGATTTCCACTGAGGTATCATTGAGATCCTCTAAATCAAACAAACTAGTTAGTTTCCTATTAGGATTAATCATCCTCCACCTTGAATCTACACTAGAGCATCTTGATAAAGGTCTAGTCTACATCAATAGTGGTTATCAATTATCCCTATTTGACTTCCTTTATATCATCACTTTGGTAGCTAATAGCACTTTAGCTCAAGACCACTTTGTTTGACCAAATAGATCAAGAGAAGACCTCAGAAAATCTTATCACAAAACTTCCAAATCCAATCAACCATACTTCAACCACATCTTACCAAAAACATTTCATTTACTTTCACAAGTATCCCATTCAACTCCATCCACATAAAAACTTATGGTTCAAACTAGATGCCAAAACAACAAAAATAAAGAAATGGATACTTCAAACCATAGTGTTCACTCCGCTTCATCAAGCGATGATGAGGAAGAAATCCCACATGAGTAACTTGTTACTAATTTGCAAGATCCCAAATTCCAAAGAATGATGGACAAGGTCATGACCTTAGACCCCCAAAAATATTTCCTCATACTAGCACAACAAGGAATTAAACTACTCCCTAATTTTGATGTCTCAAAATTAAGAGAAGAAACCCCATCTAATGACACCAATGCTCCCAAAAATGACAAGGCTAAGGATATATCAAACTCTTTGGACACATTAACGCAACAAATCCAAGTCTTGCAGCAACAACTTATGGACATCCAAATTGGAACTTCAACAAAGCACTACTCACTAGAGGATATCTCGCCATATCATTTTGACAAAAGTTTGGTCATGATACCTTTTCCCTCAAGATTTGAGGTTCCAAAATTTGATAAACATAGAGGAAAAGGTGACCCAAGTGACCATATAAGAGAATTTAGTGTTGCTTTCTTAGAGGTCGCTCACAATGAAACATACCTTATGCGACTATTTCCACGCAGTTTAGGAGGACAAGCAATGGAATGGTTCTCCCAGTTACCTCCTGGCATCCGAACCTTTAATGAGCTTGTGGATAAATTTGTGACCCATTTCTCCTACAACATTGAGCATGAAATCTCAATGTTGGACCTTTGTAACAACAAACAAAAGGGGGGAGAATCCTTTGCATCTTTCTTACAAAGATGGAGACAACTTGCTAGCAAGTGTCCATACCATATCCCAGAGAAACAAATGATCGAGATGTTTGTTCACAACTTAAATGCTGACTTAAGCTATCAAATACAAATACAATATCCTACTTCCTTTAGTAAGGTCATTGAAATGGGGTTACTCATTGAAAAATCCTTGATAGCCAAGGGACAAATCAAACTCTACAAAGATACCCCTAGTTCAAATAATAACATAGACAAGCCAAGGTTTTGGACCAAAAACATAAACAGTGTAAACGATGGTGTTGTTGATGATAAAAATGTGGTACCAAAACAACCAATCTTTAATATATCAAATCCACAAAATAACACACAATCAATCAAACCTCAAAACAATGAACCACGATCCACAAACTTTCCTCCTCATCGAAAGTTTACACCATTAGGGGAATCAATTGAATCCACCCTACATAAGCTCATATCAAACAATATCATAACGCTTCCAACGGTGCGAGATTATGAACCTAAATTTAAACCTTCTTAGTGGAAAGACTTAGACTTTTGTGAATATCTAGAAGCAAAGGTCACAAAACCAATGACTACTAAAGACTAAAGAATATCATTCAAGACTTGATTGATCAAAAAGTAATAAAAATTGATGGACATGTATCCAATGACGACCATTTGGAATTTAAGAATCTGCTCCCCAAATATGAGAAGGGAGGTTCTTCAAATGCAAACAATAATGGTGGTAACAACGCCAACTACACAAATGTGTCATATGATTATGTTGTTAACCACATCTCTGAAAGTGACTCACATGTACATGTGATCACTATAAATAAAAATCATGATTGTAATGTGACCACTCGTGGTGGAAAGGTTACTCTACAAGGGGCTCCATCTAAACCATCCTCCACATCTAACCAATACAATGTCCTTGACCAACTCCATAAAACACTGACCCATATATCCATTTTGGAGCTCTTGCATCTATCTCCATCTCACAAAGCCATCCTCGAAAAGGCTCTCTTGGAAACTACCGTCCCAACCAATCTAGCCAAGAGCAATTTCAGGCCATGGTAGGTCATCTAATTACACCCCATTTCTTATCCTTCATAGAAAAAGATGATATGTCTATCACGCAACCACACAATGCATCCCTCCACATTGAAGCCTTCATCCATAAACATAAAATAAAATGAGTCCTAATCGATGGAGGGGCAGGTTTAAATATATGCACTTTAAAACTAATCTTTGCATTGGGGTTTTCAAAGAATGTCGTAGATCCTAAGAAGAAAATTACAATCAAGGTGTACGATGAAGAAGAAAGGACATCAAAAGGAACTGTTGTTTTACCGATAAGAGTGGGACCTGTAGTGAAATATATTGTGTGCCAAGTGCTTGACATGGAGCTAGCATACAATATTCTTCTTGGTCGACCTTGGATACACATTGTTGGTTATTTTCCCAGACTGGATGCTTATTCCCAGAATCCCTACAAGGTAGCCAGCATTGATCAATAGGATTCCCGGGCCAGGGGCCAACAGTACAGGAGATAGACTCTATAAATATCTCCTCTTCTTCTTTAGGCTCTGCAGAACCAAGGGGGGTATTCCCTACTCAACATCCATGAAATACAACTGTGAAATGACTAAGATGTTGACACAAAGCAGATAAATCCTCCTTTATGTAGACCAAAACTGTGGAATAAGTGCAAAGGGGCTAGCTTTGGGCCTATATTCAATTGTAGATAGAGGATTTTAGTCCTAAAACTTCTTCTAATGTCCTAAAGGTTTGTATATGAAGTTTGAGTTTGATTTGTATTTGGATGCAAAACTAGGACCTTGGGCTGTAACCTCAATACAAGACTGGATCGGTGCCTATCCAGGGCTCAGAGTCAATAGATATACACATGTGAATGGCTAGCATAAACATATATCAAAGACTGAATTTCAAGGGGGTTTGTTTAGCATTTGCCTTACAGATACCTCCCAAAAACTAAGTGTTTAATCATTCATACTTAATGGTATCCCTATTGCAACATACTTTATCAATGATTAACCTGAAACATTTAATTTATTCCTTGAACAAAGGTAAGAGATTAAGCATTCAATATAGAAAAACTATATTCTTGAATCTTGAACAACCCTTAGCTATCCTGATTCAAAAGAAAACATGTCCACAGCTTGGAGACAAATGATTAAACACAAGTAACAAAGCATTTCTCATATAAAAAAGCATGAAACCAGTTAATTTATGCATGAAACATACAACATGAGACTCATAAACTCACAAGGCATCCAGAACAGGGTAACCAATAAGTTCATATTGTATCACAACACGATTAATTGTCCAGCTTTCAACAACCACAAATGAGTGACACAATTACATTTTATAGCAAAACCGTGTACTAAGTGAATTAATTACAAGGCAAATCAAAAAATTTGCCAGATACAGCACAACTTCAGACTGGCACTCAAAAATTGAATGCAGCCGAGAAACAGAGGAAGAGAGCAGGTGAGAATCAGGATCTGCATCGCCGCCTGAAGAGTTTCATCATAAACCTGGTAGTTGGCCATTCAACCATCGGCCCATACCTCTGTATGCTGCCATTAATGGCTCAACGACACGCAGCTCCCCTTGGAAATCGCAGCAGCGCACCCATGGAGTTTTCCCGCTCAAAAATTGACCTAGACACAAGGAAAATCCATCGTCAAAGTTTTAAAACCTGACCGTCGATCTAAACTTCATCGCAGAGATAAACAGCTCAAAACACCTTTGAAAAGTCACGAACCAAAAATACCATGCCACATCAGCACCTCATGCATCTATCGCTGACTTTTCCCCTTCTTCATTTTGCCATTTCGCCCCTTGTAAATGCAAGAACGGATGCATATACAATCGCCACTGTTCGCCTTTCAAAAACCCTTGTATATGCAAAATGCATATACATGCAACAACTTAACATACAAGGCAGACCCCATGCCAGTTTAGAACAAATTGAAAAAACTACTCGGGTCCGGCTTGCATCTCCTTCCTTTGTATATCCGCGATATACAACACACATACATACAAGCCGTGGACTTCAAATCATTATGCATCAGAATGTACCTCCTTTTGAAGTCTGGCTTGTATCCTTTCATTGCACATCAGCTTGTATATCAGCATATACATGCGCTTTATACAACCCACGTATCTCAAATTATTTATTCACTGCATTTGATACCTCCTTCGCATCTGGGTTGTATATCTTCTTTTGTATATCAGCTTGTATATGTAATCATACAAGCGAATGCATATACAACTGGAGGGCCCCATTTCTGACGTTGACCGCCGCTGACTTGTTTGCATGCCTTTCCCTTGTACATTTGATTGTATATAAGGAATATACAATCCCAAACACACAAAGCGGATCTCAAAACATTTCAAAATGCTACCAAATCCTTTGGTCACGTCCACCCTGTATATCCCGCTTGTATGCCGAATATACAAACTCGTTTGTATATACCTGCGGGCCCTACCACATGTATCTCGGCCACACTGTAGCAAATATATGTTGGCCCTTGTATATTTTTTCTTTGTATCCTTCTAATGCATGTAGCCGATGTATATTTGGACATACAACAAAACACATACAAGCAAACCCGATATACAATGGCGGCATATTCCTGGAATCTGCAATAGATTCCCCCAATGTACATGCATCCTTTTGAGCCTGGTATACATTGGAAATGCATACAACTGCAGAATATTCCCAGAAATCTGCAAAAGACTCCCTCTTTGTATATGCAACCCGATATGCATCTAAAATGCATATAACTCAACTCTTTATCATTTTTTGGAGGCCGATAGAGATTTCACAAGCCCGCCAACATACAACTTGCACTTGCACATACAAAACTTAACATTTTTCTCAAGTGCAACAGGAAAAAGTAGTGGAACATTGCGGGGGGGTAGGTCAACCTTCGAACACTAAAGCATGAGGACAAAACTTAACAACCAGGAACCTACCACAGAAGGCCAATATCAGAACAGAAAGGGCAATGTAAGACCAATGACTCAGAAAATTCAGGGCTTGAAAGAGAAAATTTGTAAACACTCAAGCTTAAAACCCTAAACATAAATGATTACCAACACAGGCTCCGATTGGGGATGTGCAGGTGCAAGACTGCAGCGAGGACCAAACTACTCCGGGGTAGACCAGACAAAACACAAAACTCAAAACACGACCGACTATACAAGGCATGTACAAATATTTACATCTAGTTCACAGTGTGCACAGAAAGTATTCATTTATGTGAAAAAGGCCTTAAGGAATTTACCGTGCACTGGCAATTCCAGTAGTTCACCATTTAGGGCTTGGAGAAAATAAGAATCATTCTCATAGATACTGCCAATTTGATATGGGCCAGTCCATAAGGACTCAAATTTACCGTGTTTGCCCTTATCCTAGCCTCTTGCATTCCACATAAGCACTAAGTCACCTATTTGAAACCCTCTCGCTGCAGCCCTTTTATCAAATAGATATTTCACATTTTGCTGTTTCTTAATGTTTGTTTTCTGTGCTTCTCTTCTGATTTCATCTAGTGCAACCAGCTGATTTATTCTTTTAGTCATTGGGTCCTCAATCTCCTCCTCAATTTCTTGCACGAATTTATAAACTGGTAGGAGGTTATTTACAGGCAACCTAGCTGCTGCACCATATACCAATTCAAAAGGTGACCTTCCAATTGCTCTTTTTACTGTCACCCTGTCAGCCCATAATGCCAACTTCAGCTTTGAATCCCAAGCTCTCTTGTTTTTATCTATCACCCTCTTGATGATTTTCGTGAGACTCCTGTTGCTTGACTCGGCTTGACCATTTCCTTGTGGATTGTATGGTGATGTATGAGACAAATCAATTCCATAATTGTTGCAAAAATCAATAAACTCACCAGACCTGAAGCACATTGCATTGTCGGTGACCATTTTGGCTGGTACTCCAAATCTAATAATAATGTTCTCTAGAATAAAATCCATCACCACCTTTCTTGTAGCCTTTTTAGTCAAAATGGCCTCAATCCATTTAGTGAAGTAATTGGTGGCAACAAGAATCCAACTATGTCCTCCACTAGATTTTTCTAAGATTTTGCCTATAAAATCAATTCCCCATTGCTGAAATGGAGCTTCTACAGTTACAGTCTTAAGGGGCAATGCACCTCCATATTTTAGCTTTCCTGAGAACCTTTGGCAAGGATCACATTTTCTTACCATTCTTTGCGCATCTGAGAAGAGAGTTGGCCACCAGTAGCCAGCTCTGAGGATTTTGTGGGCTGTTGTATGGGCAGCATAGTGTCCACCACACACTCCATTGTGCATGTCACTTAGAATATCTCTGGCCTGAATTTTGTTCACACATCTGAGTAATACACCATTGGGATTTTTCTAATACAACTGGTGCAGGAGCACCCCTTCTAAATACAGATTAGGTCTAAATATAGTATGTTTCATGCATTATGATGTAATAAGGTCCATTGGACCAATTCTTATGTTTTGAGGTCAATCTAGGGTTATGTGCAAGACAGTTATAGTTTGTTATGCTAGCTGTCTTCTCCCAGTTGCTTGGAAGCTCCCAACCACTGGGAATTGTTTCTATACTACTCATGAGGAGTAGATATATTTGCCCTAGATCAGTTTATTTTTGGATAGTTTTTTGGATAGTTCAGTGATTGCATAGGAGAAGCAGAGACATTGTGTTTGGAGATTTGACAGAGCACTGTGATACAATGAGACGAAAATGTTTGTATGTATTTTCTGATATTGAAATAAAAAAGTAGATCCCATTGGTGTTACTTATCTGATCTCAGATCTATTTGTGTAATCATTTTTCCTATTTGCAGGTGAGATGGATTTACTTATCCATTCCATCGGTTGATTCTCTGAATCGGTGGAATGGCCCTGTACAGTAGATTAGCTTTACTTTTCATTTTTTCTGTTTGTGCATTTCATATTTTGGGATCGAGTTGTGGCATGCAGTAATCATTCCTAGCATCCTCATGTGCTAGGGTTCGAAGGATAAGTTCTGTGTTGAAATTGCTAAGGAAGCAGATCGGTCGATGTCAGGGTTTTCGTGCAAGTTTGTGAAGGCATCGGCGTGAGAGGAACCATCAGGTTGAAAAGTTTCCATTGCGCTGACAGGAGGCACTTTCACTGATCGGGGTGACAATAGCAAAGTATTGCTGACGAAGAGTATATCGGCGTAAGTCATGGTATCGGCCAAGTGAAGTTGAGATCCACCGATGTGTAAAGTCTGACCGATAGGCGTGAAGTGTGGATAGTCCATTGGGGAGAGAAGAGTCATCAGCGAAGGGTTTCCGGTCTCTCCCGATCGGTTAAGTCTCACCGATGCTAGCGGATATCTAGTGTATCTGTGTGAGCAGGAATATCAGTGGAGGAGTTTTAAGTCAAGCCGATGATAGATGTTTGGCCGACGGTGAAGCTAGCGCTAATTTGGCTAGAGTAGTCCAAGTTTCATCGGTAGGAAAGACACTATCGGGCAGTAAGGATTAAGCTATACCGATAGGCGAAGCCTTGCCGATAGGCAATAAAGTGAAAGATATCCATTGGCGTGAGGTGGACTTTGGCATGACAGTTTTCCTGGATGCCGATAGTGGTTGGTTGGGCTGATAAGTGTATATCGGGGAGACATTGTGGTAGATCTTGCCAATGGAATGAGAAACACCAAATTCCACCATTAGTACATGTTTTCGGCTGTGGCTCTGCATCCACAACTCTCATTGAATAATGATGTATTTAATAGCGTGTAGCTTCAAGGTCCTCTTCTGATCATCACTGAGATGAGAAGGACAATTTAGATTCTGCAAATAATGTATTATGTCCTTATACCATTCAGATTCTGACATATTTATAATTTCATTATGCACTACATTCACTTGGCATGCCTCTAGATTTGACTGTGTCATCAATTTTGCCAAACCTTGTCCTCTTACCAATTTTATGATCTGTATTTAAATGTTGAACTCCTGCAATTTATTTATCCATGTGCATCTTCTTCCAGTTACCTCCTGTTGAGTAAAAATATCTTTGATTGCTACATGAGGCACATATGCAACTATCCGAGAGCCTACCAAATATGGCCTGAAACTTTTGACTGCTCTAACCAGTGCATATGCCTGCTTCTCCATGATGTCATACTTCAACTCAGTAGCTTGCAATGACCTGCTAAAGAAAGCTATAGGTTGTTCAAAACCTTCTGCATTTTTCTGCAATAAACATGCAACAATAGTATGGAAAGAAGCAAATGAGAACAGCTGAAATGGCTTAGAAAAATTAGGAGATTTTAGTACAGGAGCCATCTTTATAGCCTCTTTGATATTCTGAAATGATTTAGTTGCTTCATCTTCCCATTTGACAATTGCACCTTTCTTCAACATTTTGGAGATATCCTTTCTGGTCTCTGCAAAGTTAGGAACAAATCTCCTAACAAAATTAATTTGTCCAAAAAAGGACTGAACACCTTTCACTGTTCTAGGGATCTAAATTTTATCAATTGCAGCCACCCTTTCAGGATCAATTCTGACCCCATCCTTAGAAACAATGTGTCTAAGCAATTTTCCTTCCACTACCCCAAAAGCACATTTCTTTGAGTTGAGTGAGATGCCATATTCCAATGCTCTAATAAAAATCTGCTCTAAATGCATACAGTGCTGCTCCTCCTTTTTTGAATAAGCTGTCAAATCATCTTGATATACAGCTAGGATTGAATCAATTAATCCTGCAAAAGCAACATGCATAGCTCTCTGAAATGTGGCACCTGCATTTGTCAGTCCAAATGGCATTCTCACATATACATAGGTTCCCCATGGAGTGGTGAAGGTAGTTTTGAACTATTTAGATTCTTTCACTTTCACTTGATTGTACCCTGAAAATCCATCCATCATGGATAAAAGTTCACAACCAGTCACCTTCTGCAACATGGCTTCCATGTTTGGCAATGTATAATTATCCTTCAAAGAAGATACATTCAGATTTATAAAATCAACAGAAAGTCATATGTCACCATTTTTCTTCCTAACTGGGATAAGGTTAGACACCCAAGTTGAGTGTCTGATGGGCATGATTATTCCAGCCTCCCTAAGCTTCACAAGTTCTTGCATTTTTGGAGCTAAAGTAGGATTAATAGGTCTTTGTTTTTGTCTAAATAGTTTAGCTCTAGGCTTCAAAGGGATTTCATGCTGAAATAAATCCTCTCTATAGGCTTTCAGGTCCTCATATGACCAGGCAAAGACATGCTTATATTTTTTTAGTAATGCAATCAGCATGGTTCTGATGTGTGGTTTGAGTTGTTTGCCAATATATACCCTTTTGGGGGCATAAGATGTCCCCAAGTTTATCTCTTCTAAATCATTCTTGTTTGTTGGAGATGCCTTTGTAACAAATTGGTCCCTATTGTCAAAAGCTCTCTCTAAAGCAACCAGCCCTCTAGGTATTTTATTTGTCTTGAGTTGAATTACCTCCTTCCCTAAGAGAGTTTCTTTCCCATCTACAACCTCTACAAAGTTCTAAAAATCCATTTCTTGGTTCTCATATTCATCAATACAATGTAGAAATCTCAGTAAATCTTTATCATCATTAAATACCTGCCAACTACATACATTATCTGGCACTGCAGGTTTAAGTTTGACCTCAACATTTGTGACATCTGACAGAGTGATGTCATCTAGCCTTATAGCTACATTAGCTAGAAAATCTGCCATGACATTTTTTGATCTCTCTATCCAGTTTATTAAAAATGCATCAAGCAATTCAATTGTATCCCAAACATCATGCTTATACTGCTTTAACCTTTTATTTTTTGAAGCATACCTACCTCTAAGCTGGGAAACAACTAACTCTGAATCCCCAAATACTTTGAGCATCTTAATCCCATGCTTCAGAGTCATATTCAATCCCAATAACAGAGCTTCATACTCTGCAATATTATTCGTACAAGAAAACTTCAGCAAGATTGAGAATATTAGAAGCTTACCAGCTGGGGACAGAAATACAACTCCAGCTCCAGAGCCTTCCTTCAAACAAGCTCCATCAAAATACATGGTCCAAAGGCCTTGTTGGTCAAGCTCTTGAATGCACATGTTTCTCCCTTCACCTCCTTTATCATCTGAGACAACCCTGAAATTATCACAGTCAGTGTCCACAAAACAAACATGCTCCTCTGACTCTTGATCCTCAACTATTTCTGATGATCTTTCTTCTCTAATCAATTTGACATCCTTGCCATTCATTGGGATCATAGCATATGACAAGTCTAATTGCATACTCCCACCAATTAATGCTGCCCATCTTCTTGACAACAACATACCATATTGTGGCTTAATATCAACAACTGTTATATTCATTTTGTAGGTCTTTTCTAGATATGATGCCAGTCTGAAATCTACCTCTTTCATAATTCCAATGACAGGTACCTCCCTAGCATCCATGGCATAGCATTTCCCACATGCCTTGTCTATTTTTAATCTAGCTTGCTGCATAATAGCTAAAGGCATGATGTTTGTTGATGCTCCTGAATCAAGCATACAATTCCTAATCACTTTTCCATTGATAACTAGGGAGACATAAAATGGTTCAACCTATGAAGGGCATTTTGTCATGGTCACCCCCAGATATACTTTAGGAGTATCATCTTCATCAATACACATAGCTTGTTTCCTACCCTGAGTCTCAATATTCTGATTTGCTTGACAGGGTACTCCTGAAATCAGGGACAATGTTTTATTTCTGAACTCTTCAACTTTTATCAGCTCCATGAATGGAACAAAGACCTTTACTTGGGACAAGACCTGAGCAATGTCGAATGGAGCATAATTTTGTATAACAGTTGTAGCCTGATCTACAATTTTATTTTTATCTTGGTATGATCCAATTTTAAATTTTGTGGTTCTTTGACTGTCATCTTTGATCTGAGAATTTTTGTTTTGATCCTCAACCTGGGGAATTCTATTTTCTGGTCCTTGAGGATCATGACCTATTTTTTGCTTAAAATTTTGCTTAGTAGTGTTCCACTGTTTCTTTTGTGGTTCAATCCCTTTATGACTATGCACAGGTTGGTTCACAAAAGTATTCTCTGGTTGGTGTGGGTTACTTACCTGGGCTTTACCCCTGAGATTGTAATTGCTTTTGACTTGAGCCACTGCTGCAGCTGTGAAGGCTCTAATTTTTTCATCAGAAGGCCTCCTCAAATTATTCAAAAAATTATGTGAGTCCTGAGCATAAGCATAATTATCTTCATCATCTTCATCATAGGGAAATTGCTGGCAGACCTGAATCTCGTTATTTATGCTTGCATCAACATTATGAGAAGGATACTCCTTGTTTGTAGACAGCATATTGACATTATCATCCTCCATGCAATGCAACTCATTGCACTCATCACATGCCACTGCATTGTTATATAGAGACTGATCAATCATACATTGTGACTGTGAGTGAGGCATCTGGCATAGTATACACCATAGGGTGTCATTAACAATATTAACAGCCTTCTTCAAAGGATCAAGTGTTTCCTTTGCATTCTGAGCTCTTTGATTTGTATTGCTGTGTGGAAGGATGGGTTTACCATTATGCCAATTGGTATTGTATGGCATATCATGTAATGATGGTCTTCTTTCTTGCCTTTGGTAAACCTGTCTATCAGGACCTACCCCTTTTTCATTTTTAGCCATTCTATAGCTTAGGTCCTTAACAATAGTTGTCAATTTATCTAATTTATCCTCAGAAGTGGATGCATTGTCTTGAGCATTTTGAGATTTAGAATTTGGATTTTGCAGAATTTTTACATCATCTCTTCTGTTTGTCTTACCAGATGCTTTTCTATTATTTTCAATATTTGTTGCAATTTTGAAAGCATCTCTGAGGCTAGTAGGACCTTTATCCCTCAATCCATAGGCTATTTTGGCATCGAAAGCATTTATGTATAACACTATGCACATGGGTTCATTAGGCCTCAGATGATGTGGCAGTTTGTTCAACACCTTCATGAATCTAGCATTAAAATCAGCAACCTGTTCATTTGATCCTTTGGTAATGCCAGTGAATTCATTAATAAAGAAACTAGGATCAGTTTTGTCACCATACTGTTCTTTGAATATTCTCTTGAAGTCCTCCCATGATGAAACGCTTCTGTCAGGCAAACCCTTGTACCATTCTCTGGCTTCATCAACTAAGGATTGCATAAATAATTTCATGAATACATCTTCATGCTCAACCTCAAAATTGTCCATGATATTCTGAAAAGCTTTTAAATGGTCTTCTCCTGACACAGTATTATTTCCTGAAAACTTTGGCACTTGCGGCCTCGCATGTTTGTCAATAGGGTTAGGATAACCAGGAATGCCATCAAAAACTAGTTGTCTGAATCTGTCCAGCTACATCGGCTATCTACCAAATTGATTAGCATTGGCATTTCTATTTGCATCTTGATTTCTTACATTATTCAATGGTACCCTTGCATTATTTGTGTTCTGTCTCTGATCATTATGCTGATCCTGCACTTCATTTTTGTGCTGATTTCTATGCATATTTGCATTTTCAAGGGTGGGAATTGAATCATTCTGAGCAACTCTTAGAGCTTGCACTTTCTGTCTCATGTCATCTTTGATTTTCATAGCTTGTAAATATTCTAACTCTGCTCTTAGGCTTTTGATTTCTTCAGCCAATTGTTCCTCTTTGGGCATAGAAGAGGATGGTCCCATTCCATT
The DNA here is from genome assembly GCA_027924645.1 of Cunninghamia lanceolata. Taxonomy (NCBI): domain Eukaryota; kingdom Viridiplantae; phylum Streptophyta; class Pinopsida; order Cupressales; family Cupressaceae; genus Cunninghamia; species Cunninghamia lanceolata. Next base: position 32,902 of record BSBN01001265.1, on the reverse strand, counting down.
TTGATCATCATTATCTTCATCCCTTGGAGACTCAACCTCTTCAAATCTATCACTGGGGTCCAAGAAAGGGCGCCCTTGAAACACTTCTCTCAAAAATTGAATGCATCCGGGAAATAGAGGAAGAGAGCAGGTGAGAATCAGGATCTGCATCACCGCCTGAAGATTTTCGTCATAAACCTGGTAGTTGGCTGTTCAACCATCAGCCCATACTTCTGTATGTTGCCATTAATGGCTCAACGACACGCAACTCCCCTTGGAAATTGCAGCAGCGCACCCATGGAGTTTTCCCGCTCAAGAATTGATCGTAGACACAAGGAAAATCCATCGTCGAAGTTTTAAACATGACCGTCGATCTAAACTTCATCGCAGAGATAAACGGCTCAAAACACCTTTAAAAAGTCACGAACCAAAAATACCATGCCACGTCAGCACCTCATGCATCTATCGCTGACTTTTCCCCTTCTTCATTTTGCCATTTCGCCCCTTGTATATGCAAGAACGTATGCATATACAATCGCCACTGTTCGCCTTTCAAAAACCCTTGTATATGCAAAATGCATATACATGCAACAACTTAACATACAAGGCGGAACTTAGAGCAAATTGAAAAAACTACTCAGGTCCAGCTTGCATCTCCTTCCTTTGTATATCTGCGATATACAACACACATACATACAAGCCGCAGACTTCAAATCATTATGCATCAGAATGTACCTCCTTTTGAAGTCCGGCTTGTATCCTTTCATTGCACATCAGCTTGTATATCGGCATATACATGCGCTTTATACAACCCACGGATCTCAAATTATTTATTCACTGCATTTGATACCTCCTCTGCATTCGGGTTGTATATCTTCTTTTGTATATCAGCTTGTATATGCAATCATACAAGCAAATGCATATACAACTGGCGGGCCCCATTTCTGACGTTGACCACCGCTGACCTATTTGCATGCCTTTCCCTTGTACATTTGATTGTATATAAGGAATATACAATCCCAAACACACAAAGTGGATCTCAAAACATTTCAAAATGCTACCAAATCCTTTGGTCGCGTCCACCCTGTATATCCCGCTTGTATGCCGAATATACAAACTCGTTTGTATATACCTGTGGGCCCTACCACATGTATCTTGGCCACATTGTAGCAAATGTATGTTGGCCCTTGTATATTTTTTCTTTGTATCCTTCTAATGCATGTAGCCGATGTATATTTGGACATACAACAAAACACATACAAGCAAACCCGATATACAACGGCGGCATATTCTTGGAATCTGCAATAGATTCCCCCAATGTACACGCATCCTTTTGAGCCCGGTATACATTGGAAATGTATACAACTGTAGAATATTCCCAAGAATCTATGAAAGATTCCCTCTTTGTATATGCAACTCGATATGCATCTAAAATGCATATAACTCAATTCTTTATCATTTTTTGGAGGCCGATAGAGATTTCACAAGCCCACTAACACACAATTTGCACTTGCACATACAAAACTTAACATTTTTCTCAAGTGCGACAGGAAAAAGCAGTGGAACATTGTGGGGGGGCGGGTCAACCTTTGAACACTAAAGCATGAGGATGAAACTTAACAACCAGGAACCCACCACAGAAGGCCAATATCGGAATAGACAGAGCAATGCAAGACCAATGACTCAGAAAATTTAGGGCTTGAAAGAGAAAATCTGTAAACACTCAAGATTAAAACCCTAAACATAAATGATTACCAACACACGTGATGAAGGTCATGCCATCTACCTACCATCAGTGTGTCAAGTTTCCTCATAATGGCCAAGAAGTCACTATCAAAGGTGATCCTAAATCCATTCCAATATTGCAATTCCATCCAATCCAAGCTCAAAGTTGTAATCCCCACCAACCATGCATCTTCCTCATCTTCATCCCATGTTGACGTAGCCTCACTACCTTCTAGATCCAAGACATCCAAACTCAAACTCAAGCTCAAAGACAAGGGTGTAGGAGAATATACTATCGCGCAAACCCGTCTGCCTAGCACAACTACCCATATCTCCCAAGTCCTATGGAAAACTATCCATGAACAAACCCAAGTCGGTGGAGATTCCTGAAGGTCCTTTTGTTAAATGGGGAAGCCTATTAGATGAGAGTGATGAGAAGGATATTCTACAATGGCTATATAAAGATGAAGATAGTGAGTCCAAACCACAAGACCCTCCATCCCAATTGTAAACTGAACAATATGGCCAATGTTCTCTATCTTACAAAGAATGGGATATGATGGTCATGGTCCCATAGGATTAAGGAAAGAAGGTATCATCAAACCTATCGAACCTTCTTCTTTAGCAGCCTGAGACACTACAAGGCTAGGTTACAAAGGCAAAGAAAAGATCAAAGGTTCAGAAAAGCATAATGGAAAAGCAAGGGACACAGGTACTACTAACCTAGTAGAGCAGATTCACCGACTACAAGAATGGAGTGAGATAGACTCAAACGAATATGAATGGGATTCTCTTTCTGAACTATCTTGTGATGACAAAGATGTTGATGTGGTTCAACAATATAGCTCTACCCATACATCTCATGAGGGACAAGGCTCTAGGTCTAGACCTCTAAAGTTCGTTCTGCAAAACACTGATAATGAGTTTAGCAAGGAAGGTATGATATTGCACTTGATAGGTCAACTTGAGGAGAGTACCATCATAGACTTTGTAAATACTTACACTAATCTAGACAACTCCTCTATCTTAACCATCACTACCCTTGAACCCGACCAACCTGATGACCCATTATCCTTAGTGCATCTCGAACTCATAGACTGGGATTTGTAAGACACCACCCTTGAGCTAGATACTTTCCAAAATGACGATGCTATCATCGATTATCTAGAACTTAGAGACCATCTACTCGTAGGGGATCACAAGACTAGCTACACCACAGAACTCAATGACAAAGCTTATTTTGGAGAGAGTGCCAAGCCTTTCAGTCATAAAAATGTGAAAGTAAAAGATAGATCTAATGGTGAAAACAGCTCTGCAGCAGTGTTAGATCGTAAAAATAGTAAAAAATAAAGACGTATTTGACGGTGAAAACCTCTCTGAGGCACCGAAGGATGAAAGGCTTGACACTCTTCCCAATCTGACACATCATGAGAGGTCCTCCATTTTTATAAAACCTGCAGAACCTGTCAGCATTGGAACAGAAGACAATCTAAGGGTAATCCACATGGCATAATCCTTATTTGAACACGAAAAACTAGAATTCATCAACTTCTTCAAGAAGCAACAGATTAACTTTGCTTGGTCATATGCAGATATGCCAGGGCTGGATCCAAACCTTATAATGCATCATTTGTCACTAGCACAGGGAGCTAAGCCTGTCAAACAAAAGCTAAGGAAGATGCACCCGCATATCGTACTCCTAGTGAAGGAAGAACTGAAGAAGCTACTAGATGTTGGATTTATCAGACCGATTGACTATCTGGAATGGATTTTAAACATTGTCCCTATATCAAAAGCCCATGGAAGGATCAGAATTTGTAATGACTTCAGAGATTTGAACAAGGCTTGTCCCAAGGATGACTTTCCTCTGCCCAACATCGACATCATTGTAGATCTAACTGCAGGACACACTATGTTGTCACTAATGGATGGATTTTCTGGCTATAATCAAATCAAAATTACACCAAAAGATCAACACAAGACCGCATTCACATGTCCATGGGGTACCTATTGCTAGCGCATCATGCCATTTGGACTAAAAAATGTGGGAGAAACATATCAAAGGGCCATGACTATAATCTTTCATTCTAGCCAAGTCAACTACTAGAGAAGGACACCTACAGGTCTTAGACAAAATCTTTCAAAGATTAGAGCAATTCAATGTATGCTTAAATCCAAAGAAGTGTGTTTTCAGAGTCACATCCGGTAAAATTCTAGGATATATAGTGCTAGCTAATGGAATTGAGGTGGACCCAGCCAAAGTAAAAGTAATCATGGACATGCCATCACCCAAGAATCTCAGTTAGCTATGATCATTATAGGGCAAGCTACAATCCATCAGGTGATTTATCACTCAACTGGCAGACAAATGTCATCCATTTACACATCTCCTACACAAGAACATTCCTTTCAAACGGGATGACTCATGTGAACAAGACTTTTAGCACATCAAAGAGTATCTAATGAAACCACCAATCTTGGTGCCGCTAATCCAGGGCAAATCCCTTCTACTTTATATTTTAGCTACGCTAACTACTCTAGGGGCTTTACTAGCACAACAGAACCATGAAGGAAAGGAGAAAGCTATTTACTACATCAGCCAGATATTGGTTGGTTATGCGTTGCAATACACACCCATAGAACGGGTATGTCTTGTAGTGGTTTTTGCATCACAAAAACAAAGGCATTAAATGCTCACTCATTCCATCAAATTGGTAGCCAAGATTGATCCATTGAAGTACTTACTCAACAAGGCTACTCTAATAGGTAGATTATCCAAGTGGGTGATGATACTCAGTGAGTTTGATATTGAGTATGTAGACAGACGAGCCATAAAAGGTCAGGTGATTGCAAATCAGTTGGAGGATCCACCATTGATAGATGAGAATCCATTAAGCTTTGAGTTTCCTAATGAATCCATCTTTACCATCACAATGCAAGCATGGAAACTCTATTTTGATGGATCATATACTCAGCATGGGTCTGGAGCAGGTATCTTGTTGGTCACACGTAATGGAGACACAATTCCAAAGTCATATAGACTACTCTTTCCATGTACTAACAATGTGGCAGAGTACAAAGCACTGGTCATTGTCATTAAAATGACAGTAGAATGGAAAGTCAAAGAACTTCATGTGTATGGAGACTCACAACTTGTCATCAACTAGGTGAATGATGACTATCAAACCAAGGACGAGAAGTTAATACCATACAAGCGTATGGTGGACGACTTTAAAGAATTCTTTGTTGTGATTTCTTTTGAGCAGATACCTAGATTGGAAAACAAAGCAACAGATGTCATGGAAACCATTGCATCAATCCTTGATATACCTAAAAACCAGTCATGTTATGAGTTCTTGGTAGAGCCAGTATCCCATCTTGCATATGACACCCCTAAAACCAACATCATATGCCATATCGTAGGATCTGATTCTCCCATGTACGGAAAAGTATATACCTATTTGAAAGAGAACACCCTACCACCCGACCTATCTAATAACCAAAAAAGAACCTTCATCCGCCAAGCCTCCCGTTATACCATAATCGCTAAAACCTTGTATCTGTTGACATTTCTTCTGAATCAGCATTAGGGTTTGCCACTTCTAATGCACAGGCAGATTCAGGCCAACTGAATACAGGAGGTTGCGTGAGCTCCTCCCCTTCACTTCTGGTTCTGCCGCACCAAGGGGGGTATCCCTATAACTCAAGATGTAACCTTGACTAGCTCAAAGATAGAAGGGTCTAACTTGACAACAACAGGCAGAATACTCTCATGTATGGACCAAGATCTGTATGATAGATCACAAGGCTGGCAACATTCTTGGACATGATGTCTGGTTGGGTATGAGAGTATGCAGGGGGTTCCTAATCCTACTCCTACAACTAACAGGTGGAGGTATGAAGTGTTTTGATATGAATTTGGATGCAAAGCTGGACATGGTGTATAACACAAGAACACAGCATGATTGGTGCCTATCCAGGGCTTGGAGTCGGTAGACATACACCTGTGAATGATCAGCATAAATAGCTAAAACTGGATTTCAGGGGGATACACATGATATCTGCCTTACAGATATCTCCCAATATAGAGTGTTGAGCTATCTCTACTTATGGCATCCCTACTGCAGTATACCCTTCCCAATGTTCAACCTGAAAACAGTTTAATCTGCCCCTTGAGCAGAGGTCAAAAGATCAGACATTCAACATAGGAATTCTATGCTCTAGAATCTAAACATAAGCAAACATCTAGATCCAGAAGAAGGATACATGCAATACTGGAGACAGAATTAACACAACACATGCTAAGGTAGCATTACTCATATAAGATCAACCATGAAACCAGTGGATTCATGCCAAGTCCTACAACAGGAGATACATAAACTCACAAGAAAAACTGTACAGAGCAACCAGATCAGCTGGTTTTGGATTACAGAGCCAAAAATCTACAACTTTCAACAACCACAAATGAACAACACAACCTGCTTATAACAGCCAGGTAGGTGCTCAGCAATTAATTACATTGTTGACCAAAATTTCGCCAGATACACAGTATCATGAAAATGGCGCTCAAACACAACCAGATTGGCGCCCAAACTTGAATGCAGCAGGTAGGGGAGGAGACAGGAAGATTTCTCGAGCCCTGCGCCATCATCCGCTGATTGACACCTTCAGTCGGGTACCAGATCGACCCACGCCATCGCCCATACCTCTGCAACCTTCGCCATTAATGGCGCACCAACCCGCGGCCTCGGGAAGAACATCATACAGACTATCGCAACCATTTCCCGCCGAGAGTCATCATCATGATATTTCGAATATGCAGGATCTCAATATCCCACATGCACCCCGCGATGACCTCAATAACACTTTATATACTAGGTCATGAGCATATATCATGTCGGTGCTTTTGCTCCCGACGACACTAGTATAGACTTCATCATCATCATCGTCCAGCAGCATGATATCCTGTTGTTCGAAATATCACCCTGACGTCATCATGATATTTGAAATATAACCTTCATGATAATCGGCACAACCTGATCCTTCGGAGGAACATCCTCCTGCTGAGCTTATAACAAAAGTCTGGCCGATGAACATCCTGATGACGTCATCATCATATCCTGCTGACGTCATCATCATATCCGCCTACTGCGCACCTCCTCACATCCGGATGACGTCATCATCATGTTTGCAAATATCAGGAGGTCTCTTCAAGATGATCAGTTGTTAGAAATATGACCCCCGCAGACCTTGATATCGTCATCATCATATTAACATCATCATGATATTCGGAAGACAACCAGATATTTGGAAATATCCTCCTGACGTTCGAACATCAGGTTGCACTGTAGCTCCTCTGTAAGATCGGGGCGAAAACTGAACATGATGATGCTGCTTGAAAAGATCACCCTCAATAGATAACACGCGAAACCAGCAGGCGGATATCTCCTTGATATCAACATCATCATGATGTTCGAACAAACATATATCCGGGTGATATGAAAATATCACCCCCTCCTTCGCGAATATCATGATGCAGATAGGCAGAAAGAAAAATATCACCCTGATATACGGATGATGTCAGCATCATCAGGATGAGAAACAAAGAACAAGAAGTGATACAACATCATCAGGATGATATTGACTAAGATCATCCTGACGTTCCAAAATATGATGACCCTAGTGAATATCGGGTCACACTTAGAACTCTTCAACAACATCATCAGGATGATCATAACCAAGATCACCCGATGATAAAAACATCACCCCGGCGAAATATCATGAAGGCAGAAAAATATGATGACCTCCGCAAGCAGCAGGATGATAACTGGAAATATGATGATGATGAACACGACCCTTAGGAAAAAACAAGTTAGGTCGAGCAATTCAAAGAATAAGCAACATCATCATCATGCTCGCGCAAGGTGATAAATGGAAGATCACCGGAGACTTTGAAACATCACCCTCGCAAGCAGATCAGGGCGCACTGAAGCTCGTCAGCATCATCAGGATAAAACCCGAACATCACCCGACAGCGAAATATGATGATGACGATGAGAAACCGGTCGAAGGAGAACATGATGATGCTGACCTTCATGGAAACAAACATGATGATGATGACCTCCTCCTCAAGGAAATATGATGATGCAGCTGAAAAATACTGAGGAGGTCCGTTACTTAGAGCATTTTTTGGATACTTAGGGAGAGTGCCTGAATGAAAATTTTTCAAAAAACTACCAGTCAATTCAGGCGTCAACAGTATCGATGAGGACTAGATGGTACTCTCCTTAGGTGTCTCGATAGTGAGGAATATCAAACCACCCTAGGCAAAATTCATGAAGGTATATGCGGAACCCACTCTAGTGGTCCTACTTTGGCTAAGAAACTCATACGTATGGGATACTACTAGCCAACTATGGAAAATGACTCCTATCATTTTGTGAAAAGGTGCAAGAAATGCCAAATCCATGGGAACTTGATACATGCACCGGCACAGGAACTGCAACCTTTAACGACTCCTTGGCCTTTCTGTCAATGGGGACTTGACTTAGTGGGAAAGATACACCCTCCATCATCCACTGGCCATAAATTCATAATCACCGCCACTAAGTACTTTACGAAGTGGATCAAAGCCGTACACCCCTAGCCGATGTCACAGGCAAACAAATCACCTCATTCATCATGAATTACATCATTTGCTGCTATGGCATCCCTATATCAATTATCATCGATAATAGAAGACCATTTAAAAACTAGGATGTCAAAGAACTATGTGACAAATTCCACATCCAACACTGCTTTTCCACCCCATATTAGCCCCGAGATAATGGTCAGGCGAATGCATCTAATAAAACCATCTTGAAAATCCTAAAGAAGACTGTCATTGATGCCAACCGTGATTAGCATATCCAACTGAATCCCGCTCTGTGGGCCTGCCGCACAAGTATTTGCACACCCACAGGTGCAACTCCATATTACCTAGTCTATGGCTCTAAAGCCATCTTGCCCATTGAAGCTGAGTTACCATCCTTGCGAGTATCATTAAAATGCCTAATATCAGATGAAGAATACAGGGTTTCCAGACTTCAGGAGTTAGAGCTGCTAGAGGAAAGAAGACAACACACCTTTAATCATTTGAAAGCCTACCAAAAAAGAATGTCAAGGACTTATAACCATAGAGCGAAACTTTGAGTCTTTCAGGTTGGTGACCTAGTCCTCAAAGAGAATCCTAGAAATCAACAGGATAGGGAGAAGAAAGGCAAGTTTGAACCCAACTGGCTTGGTCCCTATATAATCGTTGCTACCTATGGATCAGGAGCTTATCAACTAGCCACATCAGAAGGTGAACTGTTCGATGATCCCATCAACAACATACATCTTAACAAGTTCTATACCTAAGCCCCAATTCAAGGGAATCAAAAACTTAAAAAAAAAGCAAGTAGTGAAAACTGGGAAATAGGTGCTATTTGTGATTGTGCAAATAAAAGCAAGTAGTGAAAACCTAGAAATAGACATTGTTTGTGATAAAATGCTTCCTCCATCTTCTAGGATTTCAGTCCTTTCATCCATGTTTTCTTCCACATCCATTAAATCACATTGGGATACCTATCATGGCTTGTTGTTTTCTCACCCTTATCTCCTCAGGATGTCAATCCAATCCTTCATCCATCTTGTCATCCGTATGACCTTATCATTAGTATCATTGTCAAACTACATCACCTTTGAGCTATCACGTAGGCAAGGCCATATTTGATGAGCACACGAGGCTTCCCATCCATTCCATCCCTTGACACCTATCCTTTCATCCATCCAATTCCACCTAATTCCTCACCATCTAGGTCGTAGGTCCACATAGTCCACACCCCGAACTATGTTGCCTCTATGTCATCACGTAGGCAAGGCCATCATCGATGAGCCCCCGAGGCACTAGGTCAATCCCTTAGGGCATGTTCCATCAAGTCTACCATCTATTCAATCCACATTTCTCATCCATAATAAACCAATCCTTTATTTGACTGGGGGAAAAATCCTCAATCTAGTTGTGAATTGGATTCTTGAATGCCACAAAATCTCAGAGGATAGCAAACCAGATTGCGATTTTATCTCGAGACAACATGCAGCAATACAAACACACCTGTTCAACAAAACGCTCGACACAAGACATTGACCTATATCAGACAACAATGTGCCTAAACTATCATGAAGATTATATTTGTTTTCATTGCAAGAAAACATATCTATGGCAAGAAGATTTGATGCTTGTTATCTGTTTGAGTCTCAGGGTCTTGATTTTTGTTATTATGTTTCCTATGCTACTTGAGGATGTCTAAAAACTAGAGCATCTAGGATGGAGGCATGATTATTTTCATTTGTTTGCTATTTGTGGATTAATCTTTAGTAATGTGATGACTTTGTCTAATGATATGATCATCGAAAGATCATCGAGGGCATTATGGGTCTTAGCATGAAAGAGTGCAATCCTTGTCTGTTGATACATGCAAGAAATGTTCAGGTCATCAAGGTTCAATTTTGACTAGATGCTTGTATTAACTTGCTAAATCAAAATCCATGTAAGAGATACTCAGGTCATCATGGTTTAATTATACCTAGATGCTTGTATTTTCTTACAACATTTTAAAAGCTCAATGATGAAAAAAAAATTACTTCAAATGCTTGCAATACAATATGAAAAATCCTCATTCATACGCATTAGGTTTGCATTTCATCTCATTTATAAGTATTCCACAAATACCATTTATCCAAGTGTCATAAGATCCAAGTCCAATATGTCAATTCTCCATATGATCCATTATCCAAATTGTTCTTCATCATATCTAAATCTTTCAACTAGTTCTTCTAAGTGTTGTTTCATTTATGATTGAGTATACTTGGCATAACAAAAATACAACATTTTTCATTATGCATTCGTCTAAGTGCATTCCTCATTAGTTCATATCATTTTAGTTCCTGTCATTTTGTTGCATAACACATTTAACTCATGATTTTTTAGCAATAGTTTCATATAGTGATATCATTTTGCATGTTATAAGCATTGTCCTTTATAAGTTCATTATCATTTTAGTGCACTAGTTGCATTAAGCATTTATATTATGATAGTGATAACATTTATCCACATAGATTGCATAACATTTATTATCTAGAAAATCTAAAAACATAGGTATCATTTGTCATAGCATTGGCATATTAGATCATCATACTGTTATCACCCAAGTTTGCACCCTTTGCTGCGGCTATGAAACCTTAGCAACCTGGGGTAACATTGGAATGATCTCGAAGTGTGGGACATTGCAATTTGAGATCAGAGCTCCAGAGAAGGTTGGTTCTTTGCTCTAAGCCTATTATTTGGAGCGGTGATACTAAACCTAGTGCTAAAAGCTTGCAAAGGAAAGAGTTAGAAGGAAAACTGAAAGGGAAGAAGAGGGGATACACCAAGTTTAGTGAGTGATGGTAGTCAAGGTGTGGACACAACAATGATTCATTTGTTGCCGAGGGGAGATTCACACAGATTTAAGACTGATTGAGGCTTCGGTATGAGAGCTGAACCTGCAGAGGGGCCGTTTTACCCACAAAACTGACTACAACTCTGATTGAAACACAGAAATTCAGAGATAAAAGAGGCAAAAGTTAGCATTTATTAATCATGAAGGTTCAGAAAACTATTACAATGCAGAAATATTTCATAGCAGAGTTACACCCACATAGCTAATTACACTCATTGGTGGATAAAAGGAAGACAACAGAGGCCAGATTTAGGCACAGTGAGTCACATTCCCTTACCCTTGCAATTACACTAAGAGGTCTGACTACAAAATTCTGGCAGCATAACAACCCCAAAAATACCATCCTCATCAAAAGAGTTTTACATGTCTTTTATAAGCTAGAGGCCCGCCAGAAGAGCGTGGAGTCTCAAATTCACAGAAACAAGGCCATAAATGCCAGCAGCAGGAGAGTATGGGCAGAGGCATGGCGAAGGGACAAGGGCCATGCCTCTGCTAGGCCAAAACATAGAAAAAACCTTAGCCAGGATGCAAGAAAAGATGGGGCATGGAGAAAGAGCCTCCAAAGTCGCTGTCCATCATGCAGGAAAAGGTCCTGAAGGGCAGAGAGCCCATACGCCATGAATGCACCTGCAAAACTTCACCAACCTGAGCCACTGTGTAGAGAAAAACCCCTCAAGACTTCAAGGCGGCCGCTGAAATGTCCAATCGACCCAAACATGCAAAGCCAGATCTAAAAAATGGAAATTGGAAAATTCCCCCCAAAACCTGCTCAAATGAAAGAGGAGGCAAAAACAAGCATTTTTGCCTCTTGCAGCATGTCAAAATTTGCTGAAATGGGGAAGATATAGGCGGTCAAAGCTCTGGGCATCTGTTTGTATATATTGCTTTTGCATCTGTGTATATATCAGTCTCTGAAAAAAAACCTCTGAGTCTTCCCTTGCATGTACAAAACGCTTTGCATGTATCTCTGTTTTTGGCGCCTAAAAGGCCTCTGCAATCGCTTTCATAAAATGCATTTGAAACTGTCTTTGTATATGCAAGAGCCTTTGTATATCTGCTCGCCGCTGCCATGTGGCACCTCCTGATTTGCTGTTGAGTTGGTCTGAGAGGTGGCACTGAGAAACTGCATTTTCCCTTTGTATATCACATGTATATGCAAATATACAAGCACAATTGTACATGCAAGCCGCGGACTTCAAATTTTATGAAATAGCCTGCAAAGACGTTGAAATCCGGCTTGTATACTTCCTTTGTATGCTTGCTTGTATATCACAATATACAAGCGCCAAATATACAAGCCACGGACCCCAAAAATTTATCAACTGCTTTGACTGCTAGGTCAGATCCGGCTTGTATCACTTTCTTTATATATTTCCCTGCATGTTCAAATATACAAAATGCTTATACATATACAAGGTGGACCTGAGACCTGAAATACTGCATTTGATCTTCGATTCAAGTCCAACTTGCATATAACCCTAGTATCTCTAACTTGTATATCGTAATATACAATCACCCATATACAAGGCGGACCCGAAGACTTTATAAAACAAGTTAAAAATGCAATTGGGTTTGGCTTGCATGTAAACCTTTGTACATCGGCTTTGTATGTGAAAACATACAAAGCAAAATATACAAGCCATTGTAGTAAATGTATCTCTGACTTGTATCTCAGGCGAAGGTCCCTTGTATCTTCTAACATATAATCGGCCTTGTATGTGCGCAGGCCCCACCTCTTGTATGTTCGGCCTTGTATGTTTCTCTGTATGTTTCGCTTGTATCTTTTCGCTGCATGTACAAACATACAACATAATATGCATTTGAAACCCGATATGCATTGAGGGAATATTCCTGTAATGTATCTCCTACCTTGTATAATTTTCCTTGTATGCTTCTCCTTGCAACCAGATATACAAACCGAGAATATTTTAGGAATTTGCGAAAGATTCCACCTTGTACATGCACTTTCCTAAGCCCGATATGCATTCAGAAATGCATAAAACTCATTTTTTTCATCATTTTCAAAGGCCGATGGAAAATTTGCAAGCTCACCAATGTACAATTGCCTTGTATATATCCTTTGCATATTCCTTTGTATGTACAAAGGCGAATGTATATGCAAATGTACATTCAAAAATGCATACAAATACAAGCTATAAAAATGAGAAAATCCCAGCGATAGAAAGCACTTGAAAACAAAAGGTTTCTGGGTTTTTTTGGGTTTTCTGCAAGGATTCTTCAGGCAAGATTTTGGGAGTTTTTGACAAGGCATGCATATACACTTGGAAGATTTAAGCTTTGTATGGGCATTTTCCAAAGGATTTTCAAAGAAAATGCAAGGTGAACTGTTTGGCTCTGGGCAAAGGAAAATAGGTCAACACATACATAAAACTGTACAAGCATGATGTAGTACATGTAGGAAAATCATCCACATATGCTTTAGGACATCATAAACTATAAGCATATAAGATCATTATACATACATGTTAGTCATCATGTAACATTATAGAAGCATTATATCGTAAGTGTCATAGGCATCATAGTATCAACATGATAGAAGCATCACAATAGAGCATAATCATATCATCAATCATATATATATCATCACATATAAATAACATCCATCCATAAGAGCACATGCATGCAATCCATCGAACTCATCTAGATCATCATCATAAAATAATAATAATAATGTCCAAGTATACAATGATATCATAAAAGTGTTTGTCTCATGTTGTAAAAAATGGTGTATACAAAAAGGATAAACACATGATACATGTCTCCATAAAGAGTTTATGTGGAACTAGCTCTAGAAGGTGCTAGATCCTGAGGCTGCTAAGGAGGTTGGGGACCTGTAGGACCCATCCCTGGTGGCCCATGAGAAAGTGGTGGCCTCATCATCCCTACACTCTCTATCTGTGTCTACCTCGACCTACTGCATGAACTAGGATGGAAGCTGCTCACCCACTGCTCTGGTGGCACAGCTTGCTCATATAGCCCTCTCTAGTAGAAGATCTCCTATCTAGCCCGAACCATGTTTGACACAATCTAACTGTGGGGACCCTAGGATGTGATCTGCTGCACTTGTTGTAGCAGGATCTCTGCCCTAGTGTATCTCTGAATCATTGTATCTCACTCTAAAATGGTAGTCTGCACATCCCCTGTAGCTACATAACTTGCCCCTGTAACTGAGCCACCTGGGATCATAAAGCTACCATCGAACCATCATCTTGACCCTACAGCTATGCAACCTGAGCCTGTAGCTGGGCCACCTGGGCTCACAGTGCTGCTATGTCCCCATCACCCTATCCATCCTATACCTATGCCTACACTTGTGGCGGCACCTGGGCCTGTATCTGTGCTTGTGCCTACATCTGGGGCATCCTCCTCTGTCTCACCCTCCTCTGCTCGCCATCATCCCCACCATCACCCCCACCATCTCCTCCATCATCTCCTCCTCCCCTGCCACCTCGGCCACCCCTCCCGCCTCGTCGTCATCCCCTCCTCTATCGAGGGGCATCGTCGTCATCCTCCAGTCTCGGGGCTCGCTCTCCAGGTCTGGAGTATCTCAAAATAGGATTCGCGGTAAAGTGTGCCTCGAAGTCTGTTGTCATCCCTACATCCACTATCTGTCATCTCAGATCCCATGCCTGGTATGGAATCTATAAAAAGTTTGTCTACATTGTCTCATAGGAAGCCATCGGACCCCACAATAGATGCTCCTTGTGCGTCTAAGAAAAAATAGCAGTACCCTAGGGCATCCCCTGAATCTTTCCAAACTGTCAAAGCACACAAGTAACAATGTGGCACTCTAGTATATAGGGAGTCCGCCCTATCAACCAACATGTCTAAAAGTAGTAGGGTAACTCTTCTGTGTCCTCATGCCACATGTCACAATCTAGGTATGGTCGCCACTCAACCTCATCCACATTATCCAATGTGTGATGCCAGTACTCTAGCTCTCCCAGCTTGGGTTGGGAAAGAGTCTCCTGAAACCTGTAGGAATAAGGCATGTCATGTCCCCTCACTCCCATACCAATAGATCGAGTGATTGCTATATGCAACCATGCCCAAATATGAAGAAGCGAAACACGAGCTGATAGACTCATAGCTCCATCATATACAAACTGATGTAAATCATGATACAAGTGAGCCAAGATGTAAGGACCCCAGGAGAACCATGTCCCCTCCTGTACCATCCACTCTAGTGTCCGCCCCCAGCCAACCTAGAAGCCACGGGATCTCCTATCAAGGAAAACAACACCTCCAATCAAACCTACTAATATAGTTGGTAGGGGCTCATAGTACTTTGCCATATCAGCCTAGCTGATCTCTCTACCCTCTAATCTGGGTCATCAAAGACTCACCTACACTCAGCCAATCCGGCTCTAGTCGCTGACTCATACTCTACCAACTCACCCTGAATCAGAATCCAGAGAATCTGATGAACGTTCTCCAAGGTCATCATCATCTCTTCTGTGGGCAAGTGAAATATGCCCGTCTCATTGTGGTACCTCTCACCCAAAGCAATCAATAGTCTGAGATTTGCCCGCATCTCGAGCATAAAGTAGACATACCATAAACTAGTGGATCCAAGCACCAAATGATCAATCTCAGTCAAGTAGGATCTAAGCAACTGTGTTAGAGGGAATTTCTCCCGCGACATCAATACATGATCTATAACCTTCTACAATTGATAAAAAAATGTGTTAAAAACACAACAAAACTAAGCTCATATCTTTCCAATCAATCAAACAAGTTACTTAACTATCCTATAAGGACACCTATCCTATCATCTTTTCTAAGATTCTATCAATCTCAAAGATAACCTATCAGTTGGCCAACATCGATCCTGATGCTGACTTTACCAAACTAGCTAAGTATTTGACCGATCTTATCAGATGCGTAGCTCTGTTTACCAGATGCACAACGTTGTATCAAATGCACTAAATCCCCTATCATTTGTGCTATTTCAGGCAAATGTGCAGTTTTAGGTGGCATTTGTGCCACTTTATCATGAATATGCTGCTTCTTATTAGATGAGCCTAAACATTAATCATTTGCGCGCTTCTATCCTACATGCGTAGCTTTATAACAGATGCGTGAGACTGCTGATCATATGCGCCTAATGAACTAGATGCACCAAAACCCTAACTGAAGGCGTGACACTACCTACCATTTGCGAAAAACTCACATATGCACTAATTCCAGCCTCATATGTGTAGAATCGCGTCATTTGCGTAGATTCCTGGCTTGTTTGCACCTAAACACTAAAGACGCGCATTCGTTGCCGACAAGTTTGACCTACATTTTGACAGCAATAAATGCACAAACAAGTAAGTTTCAAAGGGTACATATCGGGGTTTCGTAGTTTTCTAGCCACCCAAATCGTCAGATCCTCTCAAATCTATGGCTCACTATCAGAATTTGATCCATCTCTGCTAATTGCTTTGCACTGCTAACCACTAGAGCTCCTATAATCTCTCTACAAAAGACAAGTGTATAAATGACTAGGAGTGTGACCCCACATCCCTATTTGTAGCCAAGTGAGCCCTAATTGGAGGTGTTTTACCCTGTGAGTGTGGGGTAGGTTTTTCATCCATTTTCCTTCCTTTGTCACCTGCACTTTTTACTCGTAGAATGTGTCGTTAAATCTTACATGTCGTGAGATTGTTCGTCCACCTTTTGCCAACATCATCCAACTTGACCAATCTCCCAAGGGGGCACCCTACCATTATTAAATCTGTACCAGGGGCAAACTGGGGCATGTATCACAGTCAAAAAAAATTTATTCTTCGAATTGCATCAAAGAGGGGCAAAATGTATACACCTAAAAATGGCTTGAGTTGAATTAAATAAATATTTTAAAATATTTTATTCTTATTCTTCTATCAATTAAATAAATACCCTAATTTATTTAAATGGTTCACATTTCTCTAATTCCTCTAATAATTAAATAAAAATCAATTTATTTAATTAAATACCCTGATTCCTCTAATGTCTCATCTAATTAAATAATCCTAAATTATTTAATTAATCACAAATTCCTCTATTCCAAAGTCCTATATTCTATAATTCCACATCATCTCATCCATGTCATTCTTCCACCTCACCATGTTGCACACATAATTAAATATTTTAATATTTAATTAGCTAATTATCCTCACCCACGTGTCCTATTATTTCTCAATCACCTTTATGCTCAAAGACACTTGTCTTTCTAATTCTAGTTCATCTCTCACATTCCAACATATCAAGAGTCTTTCTTCCACAATCTCCTCAAAGTCTTCCACTTTTAACTCACAGGTCTTTGTGAACACAATGACATGTGGCTCATGGATCTACTTATTCCTCTACCTTGTAAACATAGTAGGAACATTTCCCATGATTATCTCCCTCAACTCCATCTCAACCGTACACCTCACAGATAATTCCTCCAGTTGTGGATCTATTGACACTTGGAGTTGGCCTCTCTTAAGCCTATAAAAGTCAGGTTCTCACACCCATTTTAAAACCACTCAAACTTTTAGTAATCTTATTCTACAAAAATTCTATCATAGCTCCTAAGTGTGCCTTTGGCTCCATTACATTTGCATCTAGCTTTCATTATCGTCATCTCATCATCATCAATCATGGCTACATATCATTTATCCCCATCCATCATCTTAGTTATTTCATTGTAGTCTCATTGCATAATCCTCTACATAGCCATTCTATCTTTGTCATCTTAATAGCAAGGAAGTACAACTTCTGAGAGCTCTATAATCACACAAGATCAAAGAAAGATAGGCAACAATGGAAGGCATGAGGTAAATCTGTTTGCAAAGGTATTATCTTTTGTTTTATTGTATTTGTCTCATTTTCATTGAAGTTATTAAATGTTTAGGTAGTTTCTACTCTAGTTTAGAAATTTAATCACACTATTGACCCTTAACTGTACTTTGTTAGTTAGACAGCAGTGTAAATTTCTTCCTTCCAGTATATATCAGGCATATTTGCATCTTTCAACATTGCCCTAGACATTTATTTCATAGTCCTATTCTTCCTTTCTACTACCCCATTTTGCTGAGGGGTTCTAGGAGTAGACAAATGCCTCCTAATACCATGATCTTCACAAAACTTTTCAAATTCATTTGAAGTAAATTCACCTCCTCTATTTGACCTTAAACATTTGATCTTAGTATCCATTTCATTTTCAACCAAAGCTTTGAAAACTTTAAACTTATCAAGGGCATTAAATTTTTCTTTTAAGAAAGTAACCCAAGTCATTCTAGAAAAATCAACAATGAGCAACATAAAATACCTTTCACCTTGTTGATTCTTTACTCTTGTAGGTCCACATAGGTTTGTGTGAATCATCTCCAATGGCTTTAAAGAAGAGTACTCCTTGCTTTTAAAACTTGTCTTTGTCTGCTTTCCCATTTGACATTCCTTGCATAACATGTTTGCAGGCTTGATTATCTTAGGCATATCTCTCACTACATGAGTAGAGCTTATTCTTACCATATTATCAAAGTTATTATGTCCCATTATTTTGTGCCACAACCAACACTCACTGGATTGAGTCAACAAACATGTTCTTCCATTTTCCTCTTTCAAGTGATAAATATCACCACATGTCTTGATACCTTCTGCAACTAGCTTTCTGGATCCTGCCTTCCTGATTTCACAACTATTGGCATGAAAAGTAAGATTGTAACCTTTCCTGCACATCTAATTGACATTGAGAAAATTGTGTTGTGATCCTTTGACATATATAACATCCTTAGTCACGCTCTTTCCATCAATAGTTATGGCACCTTTTCCACAGATTTGATTTGACTCATCACCTCCAAACTTGACAACTCCACCATCCCACTTCTCAAGGCTGATAAACTTCTCTTTGTCACCAGTCATGATTTGAACAACCACTATCAATAACCCAATCTTTGGTTTCTTCTTTTGCATGGAAGGCAGTTCATACAACCATTGATCTTTCATTGTTTTGGACTGTTTGCAAGGTATTAGTTTTTCCACATTTTCCAACATCATCCATTTTGTCACCAACACTCATGGCCAAAAAAAGTGTTTCATCATTTGAATCATCATGATCCTCATCTAAAGAACAATTGTCTTCTATGGAAAACAAAATCCTTTTGAATTAACTATTTTTGTTACTTCTCCTAACTTCTTTAAGAGGACATTTAGAAGCAAAGTGACCAACTTTTCCACAATTGAAACATTTGAAGGGTAACTTACCTTTATATTTTCTAGAGCCTTTCTTTAGTGTTCTTACAAAATTTTCTTTAGCATACTTAGGACTTTCATCTTCATCAGCAGTCTCATCCTTTGTCTTTTTACTGACTTTGAAAGCAACTTATTTCTTTGGAACATCACTATCAAATTCTCTCATTTCAAAAGCAGTAAGGGTCCTAAACATCTGGTCTAAAGAGTATTTATCTAGGTGTGTAGTCTCCTCAATAGAAGATACCTTATGACTGTAAGATTTGGGAAGAGATCTCAGAACCTTCTTCACAATTTCATCCTCTTTTATTTCACCACCAAGTCTTGTGATGCCATTGACTACTTCTTTCACTCGTAGCATAAATCTAGAAATATTTTCATCCTCTGTCATCTCTAGGGTTTCAAATCTTCTTCTAAGGATTGGCATCTTACCTTGCTTTACTTTCTTGTCTCCTTCATAAATGGTTTCAAGTTTATACTAGACTTCTTGAGCAGAGCTACAACTCATCACCTTTGAAGGTTTTGAATCAGTTAATCCACTCATGATGGAAAACTTTGTCTTGGCATTGTTACTATACTTCTTGATTTCATCTGCATCTATATGAATACTAGCAGGAACAATGTAACTCTTCTTGACAGAATCCTAAACTCCACACCCTAGAGAATTGCTATATGCTTCCATCCTTAGCTTCCAAAAAGCATAATTGGTTCCATCAAACCTAGGTATCTTACTAAATCCACCTTGTGCCATCCCAGATCTTCCTCAAGTGGTTAAGCTTCCCTCATAGGAACTTGGCTTTGATACCAATTGTTAGACAGACAAGAATACTGAGAGGTGGGGGTGAATTGGTATTCAAACAATTTTCAATTTCAACAACTTCAATCTCTCTAGAGAAAATTAAATCTTAAGCATCATAATATCAACATGAAAGAATAACACAATGCACATCAACACATAACACCAGATATACGTGGAAAACCCTAGAAGGCAAAAACCATGGTGTGGATTAACTCACAATATATGAAGCTTAAATAACAACTTTGTTTTAGGGGCTATAACCCAAGGAAACTACTACTCCCTAAGTAAATTTGATTTAGGGTCACTCCCAAGGAAGCTTCTACTCCCTGGTGACTTTGTTTTAGGGTCACTCCCAATGAAGCATCTACTCCTTGAAATGAGAATACACTTACAGAAGATTACAGTATGACAATCTTTCTACTATCTGAAAATTGACATTGAAGCTCACACTTTTGATGATTGCACTTCTGCCTCTTCACACTTTCTTCTTATGATATGGTTAGTTGGGCACACTCTATACTTGATCATTGTGTCAAATATGTCTTCAAGATGAATTTGGACAACATCAACATCTGCTCTTTCTCCTTTAGTCGCACATCAATAATGCATTTATTATTCATTTTTATCTACTTGTGAACCTTTTCAATCAACTTGCAATCATACTGTTGGTAGGTGGTGACTAATCAAGAAAGTACTATACACTAGCCATGTATCCTTGCCGGGGTTTGGGGGCGTAGCCCCCAAGAATTTTTTTTGGACCGACATAAAAAAACCCTATTTTATAACTGACATAAGGCTTGATAAAAGCAACTAAGGGTTAGGGTTTTTTTGATATATTGTTTTGTAGCATTTGCAATGGTATTGAGTTGCAGGGATTGCTGGTTGTAATCGGTTTGATTTACTAGATAATAATATTGGACTATCTATTGGTGGGTGTAGCCCGAGTTTGGGTGAACCGTGTTAAAACTTGTCTCTCACTGTTATTATTTCTGTGTATTTCCATTCCTATGTTTAATCTTTATTTGCATTTAATTGATATCTTCTGCCAGCTAACTCTAACAAGTGGTATCAGAGCGGGTTGTGCTTATCATCTACAGGAAGATCTCACGGTTGAGTGGGAGCAATGGCAGACGAGGGTAAATTGAAGGTCGATAAATTCAATGGGTAGAACTATCAGTTATGGAAGATGCAGATGGAGGATTACCTCTATCAAAAAGATTTATGGATGCCGTTGGAAGGAGTAGCTAAGAAACTAGCAACAATGATTGATGAGGATTAGAATCTTCTTGACAGAAAGGCACTAGGAACCATTTGGTTGTGCCTGGCACTATCGGTGGCATTCAATATAACGGAAACAAAGACAACAGATGGTCTGATGAAAGCTTTGGCTAAATTGTATGAAAAATCCTCAGCCTCAAATAAGGTATTTCTCATTAAGCATTTGTTTAATCTGAAAATGGTTGAAGGTGGATCTATGACAGATCATTTAAATGAATTTAATATGATTGTTAGTCAATTGACTTCTGTAAATATAAAATTTGATGAAGAAGTTAGAGCTCTCTTGATATTATGTTCTTTGCCTGAAAGATGGAATAGTTTGGTAATGGCGGTTAGTGACTCTGTTTCTAGGTCAAATACCCTGAAATTTGATGATGTTGTTGGTGTTATTTTGAGTGAAGAAATTCGTAGGAAAAGCTCAGGAGGGTCCACATTAGGTAGTGTTTTGAATGCAGAAAGTAGGGGCAGATCAAAGGAGAGAGGAAAAGGTTCTGGAGGTCATGGGAAGTCATGAGGAAAATCAAAGGATAAGAGGTCCCAAACCAGAGGACAGAAGGATTGCTGGTACTGTGGGAAACCAGGTCATCTGAAGAAAGATTGCTGGTCTCGGAAGAATAAAGAAGGAGACAAACAAGAAGGAAATAAGTAGGCAAATGTGGTAAGTAATAAATCTGAAGATGATGCTTTGATTCTTTCCCTAGATAATGCTGATGATTCATGGGTTTTAGATTTAGGGGCCTCATTTCATGCTACGCCCCAAAGAAGTTATTTTCTTAATTATGTCCAAGGGTATTTTGGTTTATTTGGGAGATAACGAACCCTGCCAGATTGTTGGAAAGGGAAGAATCAAGATTAAGTTGCAAAATGGGAATCATTGGCTACTACAAGAGGTAAGGCACGTTCCAAGGCTCAGTAGGAATTTAATTTCAGCAGGGCAGCTAGTTGAAGAAGGTTGCATTGTTACATTTACTGATAAAAATTGGAAGGTTTCAAAAGGTGCCTTAATAGTAGCAAAAGGTGTGAAAGTAGGCACCTTATATCTTTGTACAGGTCATATTGTTCCTTCTACTTTAGCTGTTGCAAGGAAAAAACAAATAGGTTTAGGAACAGTTGCTGGAGGTTTGCAGGAAGAGACTGAAACAGTTGTTGCAGGTTCTGAGACAACATTGTGGCATAACAGACTTGGGCATATGAGTGAAAAATGTATGAAAGTACTTCATTCTAAGAAAGTTTTACTAGGTTTGAAATGTATTAATATGGATTTCTGTGAATGTTGTGCATGGAAAACAAAAGAGAGTCAGTTTTCTCAAGGATGGGAAGCAAAAGAAAAATAAAAAGTTGGAGCTTGTGCATACAGATGTATGGGGACTAGCTTAGGTATCTTCTCTCAGTGGCTCTCGATATTATGTTACATTCATAGATGAT
Source organism: Cunninghamia lanceolata (assembly GCA_027924645.1). Lineage (NCBI taxonomy): Eukaryota > Viridiplantae > Streptophyta > Pinopsida > Cupressales > Cupressaceae > Cunninghamia > Cunninghamia lanceolata. The sequence continues at coordinate 9,952 of BSBN01001265.1, read as the reverse complement.
GCAACTAGGAAGGTATGGATTTATTTCCTTAGGCAGAAATATGATGTATTTGAAACATTTAAGAAATGGAGAAGCTTGGTTGAGAATGAGACGGGTAAAAGATTAAAATGTCTCAGATTTGATAATGGCGGTGAGTATTGCAGCAAAGAATTTGAAGATTATTGTTCCTTTAATGGAATCTGTAGGCAGAAAATGGTTCCAGGGACTCCATAGGAGAATGCAGTGGCTGAACACATGAATAGGACAATAATGGAGCGTGCAAGGACCATGAGATTGCATGCTGGGCTCCCTTTAAATATGTGGGTAGAGGTTGTCAACATTGCTGTATATTTAATTAATAGAGGTCCTTCAGTTCCTTTGGGCTGTGGTATTCTAGAGGAAGCATGGATAGGAAAGAAGGTGAGTTATTCTTTTCTGAAAACCTTCAGCTGTGAAGCATTTGCACATATAGATTCTAAAAATAAAACCAAGCTAGATGCAAAATCAAAAAAGTGTACCTTCGTTGGATATGGCATTGATGAATTTGGTTATAGGCTTGGAGATTTTGAAAATCAAAAAATTGTGAGAAGCAGGGATGTTATATTCAATGAGAAGGTGTTGTACAAAGATCAGTTGCAGCAGCATGAGAAGAAAGAAAAGGATTATGTGGTGCTGGATGATACTCCAAATAGTAATGTTCCAGTGGTTCCTCATGCTCCACAACAGCAACCAGAAATACCACAAACTCCAGTGAATGTTAGATGGTCAACAAGGCTAAGTAGACCTCCGAAAAGGTTTTCTCCCTCTTTGTATTCTATTTTGTTAACAGATGCTAGTGAACCAGAAGGGTATGATGAAGCTATGCAGGTGGATGCATATGTTTAGTGGGAGCTTGCAATGAAAGAAGAAATGGACTCCTTGCTAAAAAATTAGACTTGGGAATTATGTAAGTTACCTGCAGGTAAAAAATCTTTACCAAACAAATGGGTTTATAGGATGAAAGAGGAAGATAGAGGTAAGAAAAGATTTAAAGCCAGGTTAGTAGTAAAAGGATTTTCACATAAAAAGGGCATTGATTTTGATGAGAGTTTTTCTCTGGTTGTCAAGATGACTTCTATTCCTACTGTTCTAAGTATTGTGGCTGCTGAAAATTTGCATCTGGAACAACTAGATGTGAAAACTACCTTTCTCCATGGTGATTTGGAGGAGGAGATATACATGGAACAACCCCAAGGATTTGAGGTCAAAAGTAAGGAGAAACTGGTGTGCAGATTGAAGAGTTTGTATGGCCTGAAACAAGCACCTCGGGAATGGTATTTAAAATTTGATAGTTTTATGGCTGAGCAAGGCTACAGTCAGTGTAATTCTGACCATTGTGTTTATCTTAAGAGGTTGGATAATGATAGCTACATTATTTTATGTTTATATGTTGATGACATGCTTGTAGCTGGGTCTAACATGGATCACATAAGAGAGTTAAAACAACAGTTAACACAGTCATTTGATATGAAGGATTTAGGGGCAGCAAAACAAATCCTTGGTATAAAAATTTGTAGAGATAGGAAGAATAGAAAATTGACTCTATCTCAGGCTGCTTATGTTGAAAAGGTGTTGCAGAGATTTCATATGGAGAATGCAAAAGCTGTCAGCACACCTTTGCCTAGTCATTTGAAATTGACTAAGGAGATGTGTCTAAAGACACAAGAGGAGGAAGAAAAAATTTCCAAGGTACCATATGCTTCAGCTGTAGGAAGTTTAATGTATGCCATGGTATGCATGAGATCGGATATTGCACATGTTGTAGGAGTTGTCAGCATGTATATGAGTCATCCCGGATTGGAGCATTGGAATATGATAAAATGGATTCTCAGCTATTTGAGAGGTACATCCAATAAACACTTATGTTTTGGGGGCTCTAATACTGATTTAGAAGGTTATGTAGACTCAGATTTGGTAGGTGATATTGATACCACGTGGAGTACTACAAGTTATGTCTTTACTGTAGGTGGGACAACAGTGAGTTGGATCTCACGGTTGCAAAAGGTGGTTGATTTATCCACCACAGAGGTAGAGTATGTAGCTGCAACAGAGGAAAGCAAGGAGATGATATGGCTACAATCTTTCATGGAAGAATTGGGCAAACCACAGGCTAACAGTTCTTTGTATACAGATAGTTAGAGTGCCATACATCTTGCAAAGAATTCTGCCTTGCATTCAAAGACCAAACACATACAGTTGAGGTATCACTTTATTTGGTCAGTGTTGGATAATGGACAGTTAAGGTTAGAAAAGATACATCCAGATGAAAATCTAGCGGATATATTTACAAAGGTAGTGACAAGGGAGAAGCTGAGCTCCTCTTCAGCTTCGGTTGGTCTTCAAGACTGAAACAATAAAATTAGAACAACAAAGTCTAGGGTGCTTATTTCTAGTGGGAGCTGCACACGCAGCGGTGTCGTCCAGGATCAGTCTCCAAGTGGGAGATTGTTTGGTGTGGAGCTTGATCAGTCTCCAAGTGGGAGATTGTTGGTAGGTGGTGATTGATAAGGAAAGTATTGTACACTAGCCATGTATCCTTGCTAGGGTTTAGGGGCGCAGCCCTCGAGAAATTTTTTTAGACCGACATAAAAAAACCCTATTTTGTAACCGACATAAGGCTTGATAAAAGCAGCTAAGGGTTAGAGTTTTTTTGATATATTATTTTGTAGCATTTGCAATGGTATTGAGTTGCAGGGATTGCTGGTTGTAATCAGTTTGATTTACTGGATAATAATATTGGACTCTCTGTTGGTGGATGTAGCCTGAGTTTGGGTGAACCATGTTAAAACTTCTCTCTCGCTGTTATTATTTCTGTGTATTTCCATCCCTCTGTTTAATCTTTATTTGCATTTAATTGATATCTTCTGCTAGCTAACTCTAACACATACTTCACCTCACTCACTTTGATTCACTATTTATACATGATATTACATTGATTACATAGCTTGTTGGCTAGATACAATATGAAAAATACATTTACAAGTCGGCCAAACAATACACAACATGAAATGTTTAAAAGATAGGTCTTAAGTAAAACCACATGTTACACCAACAAAAGATTCAAGCCTTGCAGACTTTAACACTTGCTTAACTAGGTCAAAAACATCCTTCATAGCTTCAAACATCAAGAAATTACATCTGCACACTCCACTCATTTTGAAATAGGACAGCTCTAAGGAAAACACATGAAGTCTTGAAGTATAAGGGCCATATCATATTGACAAACCTTGTACGATACTAGAAACAAGAAAGATCTTCGTGAAAATTTTCTAGATGAGTCCACATAACCCATACAATATCCCCAAACACTCCTTTTCCACCACACAGAGAATTATGTTGCACAACTTCAATTATTAACATTCAGAACAATCTATCATTCGGGACACACTGCAACATACTATCATTCGTGAAATTGAGCTGCGGACCACAAAATTCCTTAGAATTGCAAGGAAGCATGTAATGCACGTCTAGAAACATATCCTCAAGACCACAATGGCAACCATTCATTTTTGGAGGAATGCAGAGCATTCCAACAGGTCTTCAACACTGCCTCACTCTGCCAAGACTTTCATAGTGGAAGGGGAAATGATCTAAATCTTTGGAAATATCATCTTCATTGGAATCTTAACATACCTTCAGAACTGCATAGCCAAATCTACAAATGCGGATAAATGCAAAGCATTCCATTCAGTCTTCATCATCACATCATACCGTTGGAGCATGAACCAGAACTCAGTCACTTATATATCTTTCACAATGGAGGAGTAGGTGATCTAAAACATTGGATTTAACACTTTTACATCATACTGGACTTAACTCTTGAACCTCAAGACCATATCTTCAAAACCAGAGGAATGCATAGCATTCCATTACGGTGCTAGAAACACCTTCACATAACCAACACTGTCTTCAACCTTTTCAACAGAAAAAAATACATCTGAAAATCAAAACATCATGAAACTTGGAACATACAAGATTTTTCATTGTAGGAAGCTATGTTCAAATCCACAAAAGCACAATATTTATATAATGAGAATGCAAAACAATCTCCCAAACAATCTTCAAAGAGCAGTCATCCTGAAACAGAGACTATCACCAACTTCTAGAGGCAAAATATTTTTAGCCTTAATACATGCATTCTTAGGGATAGTAGAAGAGAGCATACAACATATCTTAGTCTATCAATACCACATCTTAATGCTTTTGATTCCCATATTAATGTGTCTTCTTGATGCTTCTAATTCCCATATCAATGTATCTTCTTCAGGAGCATGACATGCATATCTTCTCATCTCAATATATCTTCTTCAGGAGCATCACATCCAACTATGAAAACTATTACACAGTCATATCAGTGTTGACATCAATGACAACCTTGTGACAGTATTGACATCAATGACAAACAATGTAACCATAGGAACCATATGTGTAACAATTAGAATCATATTCGAACATACTAATATATTCCAATTTACTAGCATGTACTTAATTATTTTAATATGTTTTTTTTTTTAAGATAATGCGCCTGGTAAACTTTTTAACATGACTGGCAATGCTGGTGTGACACGCCCTCCGGCTCCACGTGAATGCTTTTGCCTAGAGCAATGAACCAGTGAGGCCACAACTGGGGGACCTCATCCCCTAGGAAGAACACTTCAAACCCGCAAGCTCATTGGCCCAGTGAAGGCGTAAAGCCTTGCAAGCTCATTGGCCCAGCGGGGGTTTGAACTCTAGTGGCCGCCACTACATCCTGAGCGACTTAACCACCGAACCATGCCATCATCGGCTTAATTATTTTAATATGTTATCATAGTGAATCAATATATATACTCAAGGTCATTCTCACTTAATTCCATGGATTTGATAGAGGTAGGTCATTGTATTACATCTAAGGGGATAGTCATGTGCTTCTCTATGTTTTTAAAACTCATTATTCAATGCTTAAACTAAATATTGGTGCATACTTCACATTAGAATGGTCTCCCTAAGATTGTTGTGTAGTGATCTACTTTTGCTATTTTTAGAGCTTAAAAATCCACAATGAACTTAAACCTCCATAATTTCAACCTTGAACTTGTGAAAAACTTTAATTTTTCGCTCTCTAGTTTGATTTTCCTTTTGCAGGACATGTGGTAAAGGCTATAGACATGAGAGTCCCATAGGAATCTAGGATTCTAAATAGTGATTGTTTTTATCTTAGAACATATGTTGAAGACCATATTATGAAACTAATAACCATTCATGGTTAGACTTAATAAGAATTTTGAATCATAACATGTATAGTGCATACTTAAACCCTTCTTAGGTTATTCATTGGTGAAACATGTAGGAAGACACATAAACTTACATAGTCTTTGACTTTGTCTTGGTAGGAATCCCTTCTTGTCTCCAAAGGTAGAAAATGACATAAGTGACATCAAACCATTCCCTTTTTCATGTATAATACATTCTTCTATAATTTTTCTCTAAGCCTCTCTAAAAATACATTTTGATATATTTGCATAGTTTCCTTTGTTGCATAATATATAATTGTATTGATTGTTCATTAGCCTTGTGTACCTATAATATAGATTTTAAACTAACTCAATTAGAGAAATAAGTTATTTATTTATTTATTGTGTATATTTACCTAGATTCCTGTGTTCATTCATTCACCACCATTATTCATATAAATAATGGCAAAACAACAAAGACAAGTATACTATAGTTGGGTTATATAAAAGAAACTAACTAGAGTGTTGGAGAATAGAAAGAAGATAGAAAGTACATCTCTTATTTGATGATTAATGATGAAGAAGAGTGGTAGAAGATTAAAAAGAATTATGTGTAGTTGAGCTAGAGTGAATTCTAAACTACATGTGGGCAACAAACGATAAGGACTTATACAATGTTGTGGTGACCTATACTATGTATTATTGACCTAGTCCATATAGGAGAAGTGCACAAAAACTAGAAAAATAACCTCTAGAATAAAAATAGTAAACTATGGTAGTGATCATCCTTTTGTGATGGAGAATATCCTTCTACACTAGCCTACATTGTGTGGTGGTTACCTTTAAGTTATGTACTTTCAAACATTCACAATTTGAATACTTTCATCTATTTGTTGTCATGGTGCTTACAAACTTCAAATCCAATGTATCTACATAAGGATCTGGGGGTTAAAAGATGTAGGGAGGACAAGAAAAATTATTTTAGTTTCTTAGGATTCTAACTTAGTTAGGCCTTTGTCTAGTTTGTTGCAACCTCCGGGTGCTGGCATAATAATGGGTTACACTTTTTGGGACATCCTGATTTTTGTTGAAATCACATATTTTTAGAAAATATAATGATTTAAGCCCTGAAAGGTTCCATTTAAATGATTTTAATTGAAGAGGGTTTGATCAAACACCTTAGATTCAAACCCCCTTAGATAGAACCCTACTAGTTTTAAACCATACCTATAATGGAGTCTCCTCTACACCTATCAAAATGCTGATAAAAAACCACTTTTGATTTACCTTTTGGGGGATCAAATGAATTCATTTAAAATTTATGTTTTGTAAGTATGTATTCCTTATTATAAGCTTCCCAAAAAGTATAATTTTAAATATATTTAATTTGAAATTATTATATTTACATTTATTTCTTGTGAATGTAGGTTTTTCACCAAACATCAAGTTCTCTGTTCTACATACATGGAAAATTAGTAAATTAGTGAAGAAAAATTCTAAAAAATATCTATGCCCTAGGTATTGATGTCCTTGTTTCAACAAAAAAAGAAAAATTAAATTTTCATACATACAAAAATAGTTATGTTTTACGGAATACGTCTATGTCTAAATTATAATTGGTTTGACTTCAAAACTTAATTAAAAAAAATCAACAAAACATTATGAAACCAAATGCATGCCTTATATATTAGTGTTACCAATATAAATTCAAAAGAATCGAAATTTTATCCTTTATAGAAAAAAAGTTATGTGCTATGGAATACACATTACTTTAAAAAATGTTGTTTACTATTAAAAACTAGTTATCAAAGGAGACGCAAAAAAATTACAATTTAACTCCAATTTTTTTTAAAAATATATATTTAGAATCTACAAACAAAATCTCACAAATCAGTAGTTCACATCATCTTCAAATTCCTAACGGTTTAGTGGCTATAGGTGTCAGAAAATGAAGATTTAGTTCAAAATGTTGATTTCAATGTCAAGTTTGGCCAAAAAGTGTAACCCATTATTGTGGGATGACTCCTCCATGTAGCATTAGATCGTAGATTTGGGTGTGTGCTAGCCAATGTACCAAGGTGTAGGATGATAACGAAATCTTAAAAGATCTAAATACTAGAAGTTTCTATTGGTGTATGTGTGTGTGTGTGTTTGCTTCTATTTATAGACAATTTAGGCAAGTGGATTGCTAATAATTCCAAAGGAGAAGAAAAAGGTAAGGTTTTGAATGTATTGGTTATGGATGATTAATTTGGTAGCTATAATGGTTTGGTAATCTATAAAGTAAAAGAATTTGTGGGTCAATAGCCTAAAACAATAGAAGAAAATCTATATAATATGTTCATAAGAATAAAAAACAAAAAGCTAAGGTGGTGGTGGAGAGAGGAATCACAGAGTGGGAGCAATATGATGTTAACACTAGGCAAGAGTATATGACCATGGCAAGGCACCTCTTGACGCAATAGGTGGAGGATTTGATAGGCAAGATAAGAGATTAGGCTCAAATGAAGAGGGAGAGGTTGAAAGTAGAATGAGACCAATTGGTGGTCAATATGAAGTGTTTATAGTGAGAGTTGGAAGATTCCAAGGTGCAACAATAGATACCACCACTTGATAGAGTAGCCACAAATGTTTCCTTATGGAAAAGACTAGATGCATTGATAACTAAGAATGCTAGCTTACTTGCGGCATTGGGCAAGGATAGGAATGGTGGTTGCTATGCATATGAGTAGATCCAAAATTTATATGCAATCACCCTCCTACACATGTTCTATAATATCAATGTGGCCCTAAGAGCATATCCCATTAAACACTGCTCTATGATTAGCACCACAAAAGTGATGGTTTTGAGATGAGATATAAAGAAAGGTTAATGGCCACATTTTGTTTAGTGGTATGATATTTTGGTTTTGTTGTATTATTTTGTATATGATGGGAATTATATATGTTGAGAGATGTTTTATAATTATGTTGTAGACATTTGAGATTATGATGTTCGATATGTTGTGATGATTGGTTGAGCACATGTATGGGATAGTGTAGGATAAATATGTATATAAGGGCATGTGCAAAATGATGGGGGCCCAAAAAGTGGCCAAAACCACTTTTTAGTCCAAACAAGATATAACATGAGTGCGTTATAATGCACTCATGTTATGACATGCTTGCTTTATGGCTTGGTAGTTACCAAACCATAATGCACTGACATTATTTCTTTATAGAAATAAAAACCATATCAATCTCTTTCTCCACCATATGAATCTCTTTCTTCACCATATCACTTAGATCCTACAACATCTCCATAAACTATAAGGCTAGAGTAAAGATGATGTGGCCTCTATTATGCCCTCTTAGTGTAATTTCACAAGGCTTAGATGATGCAACCTCCATTTTGGTCTTGCAATATAATATTTGCAAGACCTTGATGTGGTCAAGGGAAGACACTAACTATTTGAGCTCTTTAATTTGGGCCTTTAACATCTTGACCTCCTCATATGATTCTTCTAGTATATTCTTTAGGTCAACCTCTTTTTCTCTTAGGCCCTTGAGTGTCTAGGCCTAGGTGTCCACTTGATTATTTAGCTTGGCTATCTCATAATCTTGGCTAGAGGCATTTTACTTTAGTGATCCTATTTAAATAGCCTTGGCACTAGTTTTATCCTTTTCATGGATCAATTATACCTCCAAGTCTTCCACTTTATTTGATAATGCATTCTTGGTGGTTGTCTTAGTTACCATCTAGCTTTTCCCCAACTTGATTCTTGTGTTATTCAATTTTGTTTTAACCTCTAGGAATTGTTTTTTAGTTGCTTCTACCTATGTAGCTTGAACTTCAATGACTTTCTCTACAACTATGGTGACCTATCCTTATAATTACTTTATTTTCACTTCAAATTCTTTAATTATTTTCTTAGCCTACTCATTCTTGGTGCATTTATTGAATTTTATCTCCATGGGTATTGGTGAAGTGTACATTAAATTTGCACCCTCCAGTAGGAAATCTACTCTCCTTTATTTCAAATCTACATATATTTTTAATGATGAAAGACAATTGAGAAACTGATAAGAAAGAGTTTTAATGTATTAATATGGTCAAGCAACAAGATAGTGGGGAATTTAAGGATGTTAGGTCTACATACACTAGTACTATAGTCAATATTGGAAGAAAAAATAGCATATAAAGAGATGGAGAGATAAATAGATAGAGAGATAGAGAGGGGGAGAGGGACAAGGAAATATAGAGATAGATAGATGGATAAATAGAGAGATATATGGGGGATAGTAAGGGAGAGATAGAGATGGAGAGAGGGAGAGAGAGAAAGAGAGACACAGAGAGATAGAGAGAGGGTGGATAGACGGAGAGAGGAGAGATAGAGAGAGGGAGAGATAAAGATAGGAAGAGGGAGATATAGAGAAGGAGATGGAGAGAGATAGAAAGATAGAGATAGAGATAGAAAGGATAGGGAAGAGAAAGGGGGGAAGAGGAGATTAAGAGATATATATATATATATAGAGAGAGAGGGAGATATAGATAGAGAGAGATAGAGATAGAGATAGAGATAGAGATACAAATAGAGATAGAGATAGAGATAGAGATAGAGATAGAGACAGAGATAGAGAGAGATAGAGATAGAGATAGAGATAGAGATAGAGATAGAGATAGAGATAGAGATAGAGAGAGGAGAGAGAGAGAGGGAGGGGGATAGAGAGATAGAGAGGGG